>CAMAPF010001013.1:0-622654 GCA_945859915.1 Cuscuta epithymum
AAGAGCAGGTGAGCAGACCAGTCATCTTCATCGCAAATCGTTGTTGGTCATCATCGCAGGTGGTCTGGGCGTCTTCGTCACAAATCGTTGTGCAATCTGCTCGAGCCGATAGCGATTTGGGGGTTTTATAAAACGAAGGGTATAAAAGTAATTGGGATTCCTATTTAGGGAATAATAAACTTAATGTCCTATTGTGGAGTTTTAACCATGTTTTAGTCCTATTTAGGACAATTTCTTATAAATTATCTCAGCCCACATTTTTTCTATTTATAAGGACCTTGCAGCAGAAATTAGATTTCTGCTAATTATTTTTACAATTATTTTTACTAAATATAAGGACCTTGCAGCATAAATTAGATTTCTTTCTCATTTTAGTCTTGGACTTTATTTTACATTCATGAAATCAGTAGAAAGTCTTATTTCACTTATATGAATTTGGTGTTGTAGAATAATAAAAAGCTAAATGGAAAGTTGATCTCAACCATTAATCTGAATGGGTAGCATTCCTCCAACTATATATATAGGTTGTTTAGATATACTATTGTTTCTGGCAGCTTTCCAAATAAAATGATATTATTTGGATGTGTGGATAGGTCCTAATCAATTACAATATTTTAGGTTTTTATTATCATTATACACACAGAATATATTTATTTTGAAATATTTTTTTGGTTTCTTTTAAACATTATAATTTTTTTTTTGAACAATTCTTTTTGGCCTGGTGACCATCCAAAACTCAAAAGTTCTGGGGTGGGGGCCAAGGAACACCCCACCTGTTTATTAATTAGTTAAAATACAAAGAGTAGGAGGATCAAACCTAAGTCTACTCAAAAGTTACATAAGGATAGCTAATAGCGTCAAACTTAAGAATACCAACGAACTGGCTGAAATGATGATTTTTTGTTTTAATAGAATTGTAATGGTAAGCTAAGTAATCGGATGCTTTATTGACTTCAAGATTGGTGTACTTGATCGCCCAATTGAAATCCTTCAGCTTTTTGTTGATAGTGCAAATGCGGGGCCAATATTTCCGATGTTGAATGGTGTGCCCAATGATGCCTTCCTAAACATCTTTGTTGTCAACCTCAAAAATGAAATTATCAAAATTAACATGAGGCATAAGATTAATAATAACATCATAAAAGAGCAAGAGAATAGTCCATATGCTTGTCAATCTGGGAGATATGACCAATGTAGTGGCCGGAGGCATTGCGGATCGGCGCAACCGTGCGGATGAGATTGGGTTTAAGGTTGTGCAAGGCCATATTGATTTTAAAGTAATCCTCCAGAGGTTTTTCCCCAGTGGGTAGCAGTGGGGTTGGTGTTGGTTTTCTTGGATCTTATTGTGATGATATTGATCAGGGGATTGTAGGTGCAAGTGATAAAAGGTTTGGCAACCGATAAGGCAAAGAGATCACTTTTAATAGCTTGGATAGCCTCAGGAACATGGCCCGAGGCTTATTTAGTGTTCATCTGAAACCAAGTCAATTGAGATGGAGTTAGCTAGCTGTTGTATGTTTCTGTTAAAATGGAATTAATTAGCTAGCTGTTTTCTGCAGCATGTTTGTTCTCTGCTTGGTATTCTATTAGCTAATTAGCTAATTAGCTAATTAGCCAATCCGGTAATAGCTAATATGTGTTGTGCATCTAGGTTTAATAGATTAGTTAGTTTTTAGCTCAAGTATTATTTAGATTTGTCATTGTTTAAAGGCCAAAGCCCGAGCCTAACTGCCCACTTCCAGAAATTACATTTTCAGTTTTGACATGGAAGCAGGATATGGAAGCTTGTTGCACCGCTGCCCATAACCCTCCTGGCTCCTCGAGTGCCCCTGCGTCTGTCACCTGTGACTCTGAGGCTGCCCGTTGTTTATTTCAACGCATCTCTCCTTGTTGAAAAAAGGAAATAATGAAAGAGGCAGACTGAAACTTGAATCGTCAAGAGCCGATTTCTATAAGTAGCTTGAATCTTTCCTCTTCAGTACTTACTTTAACTTATTTGTCTAATTGCATGAAGTTATTTAATATAAGCCTAAGAGAAGGATATGAAATGCATTACTTTTATAGTTTGGAAGTGAGTATGCAGTTCTAATTTAGTTTATGGTTAAAAACATTCCTATTATGTTATGATGATACTATATTCTTATAGTCCTGGTCCATAATGATGATGTGATTTCCTGACCGAATTTTCAACATTTACAAGCTAAGCTTGATGGCTGGAATTATATTGCACAGGGTGTAGAAGAAGTGAACTATTATACCTGCTCATATATTTCCTTGGCAGACTTCACCTGAAACTTAGTTGTAATCATTCATAAAATAAAATTTTCTTGCTCCAACATCAGTATCTTATGAATGAGAAGGAACGCTCATGAGGAAAGCTAGTACTTGTGTTATTTTCAAGAGAGGAGAGGCTAAAGCTTGGTTAATGTACATCTTTCTCTAGGATATGTAAATGTATCAACAAATTCATGTGATTTGGGCACTATACATCGGGATTAATCTGTATTTCCTTTGATTTTCATTTGGTATGAAATATTACCAATTGTTTTAATTTTTTTTCTTTTGAATGTGAGTAGTTTGGTTTGCTTGTCCCAACAATGGATCTTAGGAGCCTTACCAAGTTACATTTTTATCTTTTTTGCAGGTCTTAAACAAGAGCATCGTTTTATAGGGATAGAAAAGCAACTTTCAGCAGGTCCTTAAGAACCAGTCAATTGTATTTAGTCTTTGTATCTTTTATGTTGGGATATAGATGAGAATTTTTTGCTAGTCTTTACGTAAACGTGTTTTAATATTCTAAGAATGTTGTCTGCAAATATTTTTTGTATTCAGTTCTGTAAATATGTTTGGATATTCTAAATTTACACCTTGTTGGGAAACAAAGTAATCATATATACTGGTGGTTATTCAAAATAACCAACGTTGTGCGCGTATATTTTTTTCTAAAAAAAGCTACTTACAACGTCAATTTTGTGAGAGAACCGTAGTAATAAGTATTTTTTTATTTTTTTCGAAATTATATTCATCGTCGGTTTTCTCGTTCAACCGACGTAATATGTATTTATTTTATTTGTTTGAAAATATATTCAATGTCGGCTTTTATATAACCGACGTGGTTAGATAGTTTTCATGACGGTCCAAAAACCGAAGTAAGATGGATAGGCCTATAACGACCCAACTTTCAACGTGGTATGTCCTATTTGTAGTAGTGCAATTTTCAATGAATTTATTTATATTATATCCCATAGAATTAACCACTTTTAAAATTCTAGTGATCTTTGTCACAAACTCTCTTTTGATTTTTATGTAGTCATCTAGACACTATTTTGATCTTGTTTGTTGTTTTATTTGTATTTCCTGCATATGATGTGTGTAATTGTACACAATCATTTCATTACTTTGATACTTTGATACTTTAGGATAAAAGCTCAAGTGTTTCAGCTACAAGAAATGAAGAAAGTTTGAGAGACTTTGAGTACATTGTAGGTCATCGATGGTAATATTGTTTATTTCACAAATGGAAGCTTAAAATTAAACTTCATCAGCATAAAGTCTTATTGTATTAAATTATATTTGTGAAAAATTGTGATCATGATGCTAAGATAACTTTTCATATGAAATTTTGGGTTCATATGTTACATATGCAGGTTTAGAGTACTTATTTCACAACACTCAAAAGCTTAGGGTATTTAATAGAAACTGACAATCGAATAAGCACATCCAGTTCGGTCATCTATAAAATGTACAATAATTCGCTAGCCACTGATCGGGCGAGTTGGATAATGACCCAATGGAAAAACCCTCCCTACGAATCATCCACAACAAGTGTTCCAGAAAAAAATCAAAAGGAAAAACTCCATATCGCCCTGACTCACGCAATTAAAGACAAAACAGAAACTAAAAACCCACAAAGTCTGATAATAAAAAAAGAAAATGTAAAAAAATGATTAAGTGTCGGAGTGCACTAACCCTGCATTGTTTTGGGCGAGCCAGCTAGCCCGAGCTTGCCACACGTTCATTTTCTATGTCACTTTTCTCCAGCTTCATCAGCATGTAATTACCTTGCTCCAGCCTTTCTACCACTGTCGTCGCTTATATTATGCCACTTGTATGCATGCTGCCTCTTCCTCAGCACCACATGTTACATTATGAAACCTTCTGTACCAGTTACTGTGACTAGCCCCATTCCCCTATCTATTGGCCTTTTTTATTATCACCCATTTGTTTCCCTTGCTTTCACCACATTGCTCACTAGTTGCTCTCATCCATGTCCCAAACTCTTTCGCTTGCTCGGAGGTGGGTTGTCCCATAACACCAATAGCACCATTTGAGGATCAAACCTATCTGTGTGACCAAAAAAACCACAAGCAAAAAATAGGGAGTTTTTTATCACCATTTGTTTTATGCAATTTCATATTTTTCTTGAGAGGCTTTCCTATATCAGGGCACATTGTGATTCTTAAATAAATCCTCAACCGCCCTTCAAACCGGTTATCATCAAGCTCAATAAACCTTCCTAAGGAGTTGCCAATAACTTTTGTCACCTTTAGGGTCAAGTAGCCAGTGGCATATTATGAACTCATGATTCAAAACTCCAACAAAATTAACGGAATCTTCAAATGCAACATTACAAGGTCCAGATCATATAGCTAGAGATCATATTCAATGACACGATGCATATCCATTTCATGATGGAAAGGGAATAAATATCTTTTATTGCTGATTTAATGGACACGCCTCTGCTAGGCCTCCAAATTGGAGCCAATACCTCTCTGAACTGTGTGAACTTCACCGTCTTGCATGTAATAATGGTTCCAACCAGGTACCAATTCGTCAAACCTCTCTCTTGGCCCCATCTTCCTCCAGTTTTGGCAGAATTGTTCCCGGTTCTTCATCGTTGAGGCCTTCCTAACCGTGTGTAACTCATGACTAACTCGTAGCCTAGCAGTTGAAACCTAACCCCAAAGCCAAACTGAGATGGTGATCTGGCACACCCAACCCAAAGCTTGAAGTCAAGCAACGTGACCACCCCTTGATGAAATCACCCGACAAATCAACATTAATCCTTGTCAACCAAACAACGAAGATAACCTCCCCACACCGCCGCTAAAGAAATCATCGGCATAGAAATTGTCGACGGTGATGACTCTCCAACGTGGGTTTTCTTGCACTTAAAATATGTAGCAGTATAGGGTTTAGTACGAGTATCATCTCTACAGGACGTAAAAAGGATTAAGTATTAAATATATTTAGCGATTAAAAACGATAAAATAAATGTGATGTGTGAGATTTGTTTTTTTTGGAAATAATAATGACGCGAAAAAAGCTAAATTAAAGGGCTCTTTCTAATTAATGACAGGAGGGAAGCATAAATTGATTCCGGGGGCAACCAGATTTCGGTGCTGATTATTAGGCTTAAGCACATGAAAATTATTTAACTGAGCACCGCATGTCAATACTAAGTTCTTACCGCTCTCGCGGCATATAGTGTTATAATTTAGAGAACCGAACAGATCTCTCATGCGACAAATTTATAGACTATTGTCAAAACGAGCGAGTGATTAATTAGGTGTGTATGAAAGTATCCTAGAATAATTTATATCTCTCTTGAATTATTCCATGTGCAATTAATCCATCAAAAATAAAACCCTAGATCATGATTTACGCCCCTTCATAAATCCCAATTTCTAATTAAATTTTCTCATAACTCATAATTGAATTGACAACAGAATTGAGAAAGTAAGAATTAATTGTCATTAATTAAAACAGAGAAAGAACTCACAAAGAATTCTAGAATTTTGAAGATCCAGTGTTAAATACAGAAGAAAACCCCTCTCCAGGTTGTCTCTAACTACAGGCTAGCCTAAAATCGGGGTTTGCAAACTGTTTAAATAGAAAACAATGAAAAGGGCCAAAATTGGGCTTTTGGGGCGAAATTTGGTCATTCTCGGTCGTGCGCATACCCATGTGCACCGCGAAGGATTTCCGTCAAAACACCCGCCTCGGGCGTGCGCACGGCGTGTGTGGGTCGTGCGCATGGCGTGCGCACCTTCCAGTGAGTTCCAAGCCTCCGCACACAACATGTGTGGCTCATGTGCACCTCCCGTCCGAATTTGGATATGCTTCTTTCAGAAACATTGTAGCTAATGAAATTGTCTATCCAACATAACTTGAAAAACAAGATTTGAATCATCCCATAAAAATATATGGATGAAATGGTGAAAAGGTTGCATCCTGAAATCTCAACAACGATTATCGCACTTCCTCGTCCGTTTTAATCTTGATCCTCTCACATTATCGTCATGGTGTATGCATGTGATTTGTCTCCCATTAAGTTTATCTTTCATATGAACCTTGAATCGTCTTATTTGAATTTTTCTACAAAAAAACATGTTCAAACGATTGACAAAACCTCATCCTGATTCGACGTTGCGAGTTGGGCGGTGATCCAAATAGCCGTTTTCATGCTCCTTGAGTCCACGTTTGTTCGCGAACTTGATCCTTGAGCTCCATTGTCTTCAAAATAACTCTTTTAATGTCTCGTAGACTCTCAATGCTTCTCAATTGTGTCGCAACTCTTCCCGAATAAATCTTTAACGCCAGTGTCAGGTTTAATTCTCTGATTTTCACTCTAAAAATACCAAAAACAATCCAAAACCTGGTAAACGATGACTTGAGTTAATTAAGTGCTTTGCAAAATATTTATGCTAGGAAAATTGGTAAAAATCAATCCCAACACGCATCAAATGTGTGTTGACATATAGACTTATCACTCCCAACCCCTAGTCGCGGTTACGACTAGTCGGCTTTTCAATGGCAAATGAAGTTATACGATAAATATTTATTACGCACCTGAATGCTTTTACAATATTTTTACAATCGACTGAATTGAAGGATGTATTTGAAATATTATGAGCCCGTTTGGTAGTCCCAAATTTCAACTTATCATTATGATCAATTAATTTTTACGAAATACGTAATTTTTAATATCTGTATTGAATTATGTAATAATCAAAATAAGTACGGTCGAAGTTATTTTTTCTGGTTGAATTTGATGAAATTACCGTAGAACATTGTTTTAACTATTTTCATATTTTTTTATTTTGTTAATAACATGTATTTTAGATATTTTTTTTCCATAATTCAGCGAATTAAGCCAACCCAAACGTTTCAACCAGAATTTTATCAAATTCAGTCTATTCAAACAATTTTAGTGTTGAAAAGGATTATTTTTACATACCTCCCCTGAGGTTTTGACATTTGACACTTGAATGCAAAGTATCGATATATTATTGATAACCCCCCTCCTCTCTAAAATACATGTATGGTAGCATGGACACTCCTACTCAGCCACAACAACGAATTTTGTTTTAAAAAACTAAGAGCCAATTTGGTTACTCTATTTTTCGGCTTATCAGACTTATCAAAAAACTTTTTAACCAAACACGTAACTATTGATTTCGCGCGTTGAATTGTGTAATAATAAGGAAAAGTAAGGTTGAAGTTACATTTCTGGGTATATTGCCTGAAGTTACTGTGGTTGACCATTTTAGCTATTTTTCAAATAACTTTTTCTTTATTTTTATTAATAAAATATATTTTAAATATTTTTTTTCATAAATCAGCAGGATCAGTCAATACAGTCACTTCAGTCAGAACTTCATAAATTTCAGTAGAATAAGCCGATTTAGCCGATTTCAATGTTATCAAACGGGCTCTAAGACAAGAAAAGATTGACACATCAATGTATTGTAATAATATTACGGCAGCAAAACTACATAAACTATGTAGCACATATATTCCATTTTCATACGTACGGAGTACTAAAGATTCACATTTAAAAAAATTATATGACATCAATATTGTATATATAAAGTTATTACAAAAAATCTGAAATATCAACTGTTGGAGTTTTTTAGACTCAGGAAATATGAAATTCAAATTTTTAATCCATTTTGCCTACATAACTAGTCAAAATCAACACAAACTCATTTTTTTCTTAACCGAAAAATAAATGAAAAATTAATGAAATTTTTATTTATTTTTAACATCGAAATGTGTATTTTGTAATTTCATACTATTCAAAAAAATAAAACAAAAACATTAATTCTAATAATTTAATTATTGTTTTACTAAACTAATATATAAAATATGTTGAATGTACTTTATTGACGATGCTCGAAAGCAGGGAAAATGATGCTGACGATGCAGGAATGTGGATAGCCTAATGTGCAGTTGTGGGAGTGATACCATTATCATTGACGTAGGTACGAGGGCACACATGGTTAAGCTAGTACAAATAAAATTTTAAAATATTTTTAAGTAATTTTTTAAACTATACATTAGTGCAATTTTAAAATTTGAAGTGGAGCGAAGCCTAAATACCGCATAGTTACTCACTTACGCCTAGACATGTAAAATTTGGAGAAGACCGGAAGTATTTAAAAATAACACTAGTTGGAAAATCACAAATCCTTGCGCTGGTGGTGATCAATCTTAGCAAGCAACTTGATGCACGTTATCTGGCTAGCTAGTGCGGATTATTGGTGTCATATTTGAGTTTCAAAATTTGTAAGGATGTTTTTATTTGGATTGAAATTTACTGGTTTGGTCTAGTCTGAGATTAATTTCTTTGGTTTCATGTCTGTCCCAAGCCAGGATAAAGGAGGGGATGCTGTGGTAGGCGCGTGAAGGCCAACAGGTTCACCTAGTCACATCACATGACATGAATCGAAATATGAATATCGCTACAGCTAGGCCGTCGCCCGTAAGCGACGCGTCATCCCCCTGCATTCTATATACTCAATCGATTCACCCAATTTTGGAGTTATCAAACTGACTATAGATAATTGTTAAAAGTCAAAATATTTTGAACATCTAAATATATCCCAGAGCCTCTTTGGTAGTCATAATTTCATATATCACCCTTATCAATCATTTTTTTTGTCAAACATATAACTTTTGATTTCTCTGACTGAATTTTATACGGAGTTATATTCAATACATGAAATGTTTTAGTTACTTTCTGGGTAATTTGATCAAGGGGTAATTTGAGTTTGCACCTCATTTTATTGTCCAAATTGGACTTTGCACCCCGTATTTAAAAATCTTTGTTTTTGCACCCCAAACCCATATGAAAAGACATAAATGCCCTTGATCAAGAATATGTTGAAGGCCAATAGAATTGTTAGTGGAGGGACATTTGTGTCTTTTCATACGAGGTTGAGGTGCAAAAACAAAGATTTTTAAAAATGGGGTGCAAAGTCCAATTTGGACAATAAAATGGGATGCAAACTCAAATTATCCCTTTGATCAAAGTTATTCTGAATGGCTATTTTTAAATAAGGAGTTACAACATCTTTTTAAATAATATATATACTTTCTTTCCAATTTTTAATTTGTAACTTGGTTGTAAATTATGAGAAATACACACACGAATACAAAAATAAAATATAAAGAAAAGATAAACAACCACAAATTGTATTAACAATTATTAGTCTATATATGGATTTCACAAATTCTGTAATATTCAATACAACAAAGGTTATAATTACTTTCAGGCTAATTTGATTTAAGTTACTTAGACCATTTTTTTGGGTCAAGACTTAGACCATTTCCCAAATAATTGGGAAATGGGTACATATTTATTTAGAAAGATGTTATAACTCCTTAGAAATATTTATTAGTATAAACAAGTTTTTGGATATATTATACTAATTATTAGCCATATTTTTGTTATAATTTTCAGTTGAGTAATATTTTTAGAAATAACTAATTATAAACAAATAAAATATATTCTACAGAGTATTAAAGAAGGAATTAATTGACCAAAAAGGAATACAAGGAATACAACTTAGAGAAATAATTTGCTTCACAGTAATAGGCCTAATAGCGATTTGACAGAGGTTAAAAGTTAAAACCTCCAAAATACATCATCATTAGGGACATAATTTGTTCACTGGCGCTGTAAAAGTGTAAATGGATTGCGCTTAGCAAAAACTGAGGTGCGCGGGGATGAAATGTTTCTGGCTTAAAAATAAAAATTACCGCATCGCCGCATATACAGAATTTTAGCTTCAAGAATCCGTTAAAGAAAACCCTAGCTAGTTCTCTTCAGTCCAGTAGTAGAAGAGATTGGATGAAGATGGCGATGGCTGCTCTGATGCGGGCAGGGAGGCGTTTGGGCGCCGCTCCGTTCTCTTCTACCAACACTCTCATTGCGTACCGACCATCTATTGTCTCTAATTCCGAGTATGCTTTGTACCCCTTTTCTTCCATTTTCTTCCTCGTCGTATCTGATTCAAGTGTGCGAATTTAATAAATTGGTTGGTTTGTTGAAAGGTTTGATGTTAGTGGGCTGCTTGTCATTTTAATGCAACGTGAAAAGTTAGGATCCTAAACGTTTTTTTATTTGAAATGAAATGGAACTGCTGGCAATTCGACATTCCCGACTCTTTTCAACCCTCTGTTGTGCGAATTGGTAAAATTCGTCATTTCTAGTGATGTCCTTTAAAATGTGAAATAGGACTGGTGGGATCATGATGTGCTCTTGAAATGTATTCAGGTAAAGGTATGATGCATTATAATATAACATGTTTTTGGTTTTCGAGAGAAGCTGAAATAAAAAAGCTTCTAATATGAGAGTTTTGGATTTGCATTTTGAAAAATGGCATTTTCTACTAATTTCATGTTCAAACAGCTAAATTACCAAACATCTTCTGACAACCTGCCAATTTATTCCACTGGTCAAACTCGTTGACTGAATCTGCTATTGACAACCCGCTAACATAACCCGCTAACCGCTGAATGCCAAACACACCCTATATATTAAATCATACATGTGTACCATAATCCAAGTATTTTCTCTAAAGTACTGTTAACTGAATCATGCAAAACTTCATATTACTATATCTGTAATTCTGCAATTTTCGTTTTAATTTTCCAATGAAGATTTGTGCTACATGCAGGGAGATATGCTCAGTGAGAGTCCGCTTTACATCTACTCAAGTTGGTAAGACTGATCTTTAGTTTTCACTTTTCTGCTTTCTGTGATTGATAGAGAATACCAAGTAATTTTAGCTTACACTTTTTTGCACACATCTTGAAGCCTGAAACCAACCACGTTCTGTAATTAGGAATTTCAGCGAGTATAAAGAGGATGGGCACATAAGATGTGATATTCCTTTGGAGGATGACTGTAATAATGGGTCAATGGAGGTCTTTTTCTGTTGAGCTCATTTGTTTGGAACTTAAAATTCCTTGAAGGACTAAGTCTTTGCATTATGTTTGTGGCCTGTTTTATATGTTGCTGATTACTTGACTTTAAAACACAAGTGTTTTGGTTAATTTCATCAATTTCAGAACTTTATCATGCACACTTGTGTGTTATTATGAACTCCTTAGTCAGCTCAGACCTCGGGATATATGCACACTTGTGTGTTATTATAACCTTGAATTTAATTGTATATAGTTAATTATAACACTATAAACTAATGCAGAAAAAACTTGGTAGTAAAGTTTTTTGTCGGAGTCTCTTCATGTTGCAATTTCTATTTGAAAATTTGAATAATGAGATGAAATTCCAAAATTGTCATCAATGTAGGTGTATCTACGTGCATGGAAAATATCATGATGGTGAGTTTAGAAATTTGCCATGGACAAATGTAAATTTGATACCTTAAATTCAATACGTGCATCATAAAACATGACTAAACATTATTTTGTATGTTGTTTCTCTTTATCCACAAATGCTTAAAGGGCTTAAGAAGATTTTCAACATCAGTCCTGACTCCTGATTCTGGTGAGGGTGAATTTCCTGCGGATTTATTGACAAAGAAGCGTGTTTTGGCTCCTAAACGTGAAATAGGTATGCAAACTGCATGCTTATAGTTACACTCAAAATGACTCACTAAATTGTTTTCACTTCTTTGTTATGAAGCACTAGTCAGTCTATGCAATTTTCATTATGGATCATCCGGAAACAGTCTCTTTGTGCTTTAGTACATGGTTAAGGCCGTGTACATCCGACCCCCTTTACCCCACCGTAGGTGGGACCGTGGGAGCCTTTGCGGCACTGGGGTAATGTTGATGATGTTTTTATGGTTGATTAAAACTATCAACTTTATAATATTACTTATCATCTTTGGAACTGGGTATAAACATCAAATTTGTGTCTACAGTTTGAGTTTTGTTTTTGTAAAACTATGTTAGGATTCTGATTTGCTTGTTCCTGTTTGTTATACTTCAATATCACTATTGAGACCTCTTGTATTTCCTCATGGTTTTAATTTTTCAATATCACAGGACTCTGCCAAGACCTGGTTTTTCCAGTAACAAACTTCCATAATGAAGATATGGGCTTAATGGTGTTGCCTGGGGATGTTTTTGATGTACCGATTAGGAAGGACATTATACACCGTGTTGTAAGATGGCAGCTTGCAAAGCGTCAGCAGGTATGTTACCAATTCAAGGCTTTTATTTTGATATATAGCAGAGGCTGAGAAAATATTTGCTCGGATATTTTACTCTTTGTTAGTTTTATTACCACTTCCATTTACCCCATGTGTAGGTGTTGCAATCTAAACAAATTGGAATGATTGATTTACCTTGAAACTTGTGAATAATAAGGAAACTGGTTTATACTCCGCAGAGAGTTTTGAACCATTAAAACATGGTGTAACATTCTGTCAGTTCTCTCCAGAATGGTTTATTATTTCGTACTATTTTTTTTAGAGTTGCACAACTTGACACCTTGTACTCATTTACATCTTATGATATTAATTTTATAATATCCACAAGTATATGATATCTTTTGATGTATGGAATTAATGCTGGTAAATTTTCTAGGGAACACATTCAACTAAAACTATTAGTGAGGTCAGTGGAACTGGAAGGAAGCCTTATCCACAGAAAGGTACTGGTCGAGCAAGGCATGGAACACTCCGTAGCCACCAGGTTGTATTCTTTCCTAACTTTTTCAGTTCTTAGTTGCACTGCATGTGTTTGAGTGCTTCATTTTATTTTGTTTTTGTTTTTGGAGTTGTTACACAATGATACTAATAGTGTTTGTTGCCGGGAAACAGTTTCGTGGTGGTGCAACTATGCATGGCCCAAAGCCCCGAAGTCATGAGTTCAAACTGAACAAGAAGGTTCGCCGATTGGGTCTCAAGATTGCTTTGTCTGCGTACGCAGCGGAGGGAAAGGTAAGATTGAAGACATAAATAATTATGGAGATGCACTTATTCAAACTAATAATAGAACATGTTCGTACTTTGCAGCTCATGGTTTTCGAGAATATGGATGTACCCTCACATAAAACCAAGAACATTGTAAGTTATGTTCAGAAGATGGAGAATACCAAGAAAATATTGCTGGTTGATGGTGGCCCCATTAGTGAAAACCTGAAGTTAGCCACTCAAAATCTACATTATGTAAACGTGTTGCCCTCTATTGTAAGTATATGATAATTACACTTTGGTCTCTTTGACGGCTTATGGGCACATTCCTAAGTTCTTACATGGTTTTGTTTGTTTAATCAAGCTTTTGAGATATTTCCCTTTCCTTATTTTTATCATTATGGAAAAAAAACAATAACAACATCCAAGCCTTATTCGCAAAAAAAGTTTGGAGTTGGCTAATATGAATCAACATATGAAATCGAAGTTGAAAAGATAAAAGAGATCAATCCTTCACACATATACTCTCCCCTACTTTGCTCAATCCAAAATCATACTCTTATCTAACTCAAAAGGCACTATGTCAATCCCGACCACTCTTATCCATACTTGTTTGGGTCGTCCTCCCCCTCTCATTTATGCCTTTTCTCCCAACCTCTCAATTCTTCTAAGAGGTGTATGTGCATCACTCGGTCTTCTACACATATTGTCAAACCATCGCAATCAAGACTTTCATATCTTATCTTCAATGTATGTTACTCCCAGCCTGATTATCTCCTTCCTTAAGTAGTCTTTTTCTGGTATAACCACACATGACCGTAAAATGCGCTTCTAAGCCAGACTAATATTTTGAATTCAACATTGTTTTACTTCTCAACACTCTCCGCTAATTAATTATGCAAGCCTAATTGCTATTTTATAAAACCTATCCATTACTCTAGTCGGCATATCTTGTTCACATAAATATCTTGACATACTTCTCCATTACATACACCATGTTATGTTCTACAGGGTACATTTCTATCTAGTTCACCATCCTTCTGAATTATGAGGCTCAAGTTATTAAACATTTCACCGAATGATATTTCCTTACCATCAAAGGTAATCTCACCACCTTTGTTTCTACCTCCATTAACTTGCACTTCATATACTTAGTCTTACCCTCCACTAAGCATCCCGAGTTTATCGCCAATCTTCCAACTCCACTCTAACGCATGACTTGTCTGAGTTGTCTCATACAATATTGTCAGCAAACACCATGCACTATTGTATATATTCTTGAATTGACTTCATGAGTTCATCTATGACTATAAAATAAGAAAGGATTCAAGTTTAACCAATCTTTGGTGCACTATGATAGTAATAAGGAATTCTATAGTCTCCCTTACACTAGTACAAATACTTCTTGTAGTACATTTCCTGTACACATCCATTATGATGTTGATATATTTACGCGATTTGTCTTTTTTAATTTCTCATATAACTTTTATAGGTACCCTATTATAAGCCTTTTTTAAGTCAATGAAAATCAAAATGCAGGTTCTTGTTTGTAGTTTTACATTTTTCCTCAAATTGCCTAAGAAGGTGAATGACCTAAGTATTTTAGCGACATGACATAAAATTGAATTGGTTCTCCGAAACCTATACACATTTTTAAAGCTTTTGCTCAATCACTTGCTCCCAAAGTTTCATGGTGTAAGTCGTGTGATTCCAAAGCTTAATTCCCTCGGTAATTGGTATTGTACATCATCCTTATTCTTAAATAAGGGGATATAAGTACTCCTCTGCCAACTCACTGACATTTTATTGTTTCTCCAAATTTTGCTCAAGAAACGTGTTATCCCACTCGACACTTCTCTCTCCAAAACTCTCCTAGCGTCGTTTGGTATGTCATTTGGATCCACTGAGCTTTCTTGCACCCCATCTTTTTCAAAGCCTCTATAACTTTTGAAGCATCCAATACACAAGGTAAAAACTAAGCTATCAATAAAAGACTTATAAGATTAAACTCTCGGTCTTCCGGGTCCTAAATTGATAGATAACCTATCTTTTGGGTCCTGAATCTCTAAAAGTTTAAAATTGCTTTGAATTCGAATTTGTAGTGTTATTTTATGAGCGGATGGTGTAAAGACCTGATTTGTTTGGATTTTTTTATTTGTGCCTCTCATCACTTTCTCTAATTTCATGGATGTTCTGTACTCTTGACAGGGGTTAAATGTTTACAGTATTCTGCTACATGATACATTAGTCATGTCACGCGATGCAGTAAATAGGATAGTCACACGGATGCACACTCCAATCAATCGCTAGAGGAGCTCATCAAATTGATGAAATGAGGTATAGATTTTTTTCCCTATCGAAAAATTGAAGTACTCCATATATCATACCAAAAGAAAGTGAAGTTTCAAATTTGTTTTTTTTTTAGTGCCAAGTAAATTTGTGTGATGAATCTAAAGGCTTACAGGTATTAAATTCAGTAAATTGAGTTAAACAAACAACAAATTTCAATAATGTAAATAAGATTAATGGACAAGTTCAAGTTATAAAAATGTACCTTACCATTTTTTTTTAAATTTATCTTGACCAAGTAAGTTCCTACTGACGGAGATGCTGACGTGTAGATGAATAGACTCTCATGTGTACTTCTATGAATCTGTATTAAAAATTAAAATATAGCTCAGGTATTGTTGTGCTTAAATTATAAGAATACATGCTTGGTTATAGGTTGGTGTTTTTGGACCTTTGGTTGAAGTTCTATGATCTTTGTGCACTTGCATTAATGAGATTGTTCTTGCGAACAGGTAGCAGACAAACTGATGTTTTTATTGCATCAAACTTGCACGGAAAGATGTCCACTGCCACCTCTAAATAAAATATACGACTTGGAGCATATTAGCTCTACTTTCTCCGCGCACTTTTGTAGTTGAGGTGTGCAAGAAATTAAGTTTAGTTCTTTTGTTGCACATATGCATCTTCATCCCTCAAGTGAATGTTTGGGGAGTTCTTAAGAATATGGCAAATATGGAGTAATATGGAAAGCTTTGACTCAAGAAACGGAACAGATGAAAAGTCTATATAAAGCAATAGTTGAGTCTTGAGACTCGGTAACTACTACACACAAAATATCAGAAATAGGTAAGCCCCATCTATTAGTCACCCTCCAAGCTCTTAGGCTCACTAGTTCAAGGTCTAAACGTGTTGTTAGTTGTAATGACATGATTATTTAGAATGATTGTTGTTTGGAACCTGTTCTGGTTCTAGTTTCGGACTAGTATTTTAGCCATTTTAAAAAAAGGAAAAACTGCCAAACAAATTCTCAGTCTCATACTATAAAAAATGACAATCAAATAGGAAAGGTGTGGCTGCTTTGTTGAGCACTCTAATTAGTGTGCACCCAATACCGGTCGCGGTCCCGGTTCTTAAAGATGAAGGTCCGGAACTGATCTGGATAATAGGTCTTGGTCTGGTCTCGGGGCAGTTTGGGCATGTTTTTTTTTAAATTTAATATATTACTAATATAAGTAAAAAATCTTACACATTAAAAATGAAATCTACTATTGTTTGAACATTACATCGACTTGGACTGTTGGACATTTGCATAGTAAGTAGTGGACCTGGTCTTGGGTAATAGAAGAGGAGGCCCAGAGCTGACCCAGAAAAGCATAGGCACTGGTCTGATCTTGGTTCCCGGCTGATCCCAAACTCAGATTAGGTCCCGGGCCGGTCACGGTCCGAAATCCGGTCTTTGTCATTTTTTTATTAATATATTTGTAATGTAAATAAAAAAATTGCACATTAAAAATGAATTGTAGATTTATTTGAAACATTACATTGACTTGTACATTTGCAAAATACAATTGAGAGGAGCTACATTTCATACATTTCCTATTTGTCAGAATTTATCGCATTCAACGTCGGTTGTTTCTTCCATGACGTAGTAGGGCGGTGCTATGTTAACTTCTTGAGTTATATGGAAGCAAATGAGCGTCTCCAAAGATTGTGTGCTCAACTTTGTCTTAGAATCAATGGGGACATTACTGGCTTTGCTAAATTCTTATTCCACAACAATTGTTACAATTGGCATTGACAACATTTGTTTTGCCATTTTAAATAGAATGGGGAATGTTCCTTGTTTGTTCTTCATCATTGAAGAATGTCAAACTCTCTTTTCTTATAAGTAGCAAGTTTGATATGAGGATTAAGAACAAAAGCAATAATATATATAGGTGAAATGTAGAAATGATGTTTAAAAAAATCTTTCACGAAATCGCAAAAAAAATATGAATAAGGTTACTAGTATGTTTATAAACATGAGAAAAAGATTGAGTAGCGTTAGGCCTGGACTCGGGCCGGGTTAGGCCTGGGCCGGTTGGGCCGCCGGTTGCGAATAGGTGGCCCCGGGACCGGTCCGTCCTTCGGCCGGTGCTAGTTCGGGCCGGGTCACCTGCCTGGGTCACGGGCCATGCTACCCGTCGGGCCGGGTCGGGTCACTATAATTTTTTTTTTCCCTTTTTTGCTACTTATTTGTACAAGTGATCAATATTAAAAACAAACTACAAGTGCTTTTATTTGAAATAGGAACTACATTTGAGAATTAAGAAAAAAACAATATGAAATACATTTTCTAATAAATATTAATATAATTAATAATCAATCGGAATTTCCCTTGCCTTTGGCTTTGTCACAGGACTTAATATGTTTCTTGGCCATCCTGTAACCATGTGAAAGTCCCAAGCTACACACTTTCCTGCACCAGTAGCAAGTTGCGTACAACATCCCGGTCGTCTGGTTCTTCCACCTATAAAAATTATTTTTGATAACGGCATATTGACTTTCCATCTTAAAAATGGTAAATATAATATTAATTGTATAAATACTAGAAATATAGAATAGATGGAGATTGGAGATTGGAGAAGAGGGGTAGAAAATGTTAGAAAATCCAATTGTTGGGACCAAACGGCTCTTTCGAGCCCAAAAGTTTTTTTTTTAAATCCAACTGTTGCCAAAACCTGTACTCGAGCCCGGAACCGCTGCCCCCCCCCCCCCCCCCCCCCCCGGTTCGGTTAACCACCCGGTCCCGGACCCGAGAACTGGGCCGGTCCCGGGCCCACACAGTAGCGGGCCAGGTGGCCCGACCCGAATCCGCTCCTAAGTAGCGTTATTAAAATAAATAAACACATTGGAAATTTCTACATGGTTTCCATCTCAATCGATTCTAAAATATAGCTTCAAGTTTTTTAAAAAGTAGGAAAATGGGCTGTAAATTTAAAAGGCACAAAAATTAATTTTTAATCATTATTACAACGAATAAACAAATTTTTAGGAATTGCACAATATCTAACATGTCCAACATTTAAATAAGCGCATTATTGCAGTTTAAGTTAAGTGCTACCCAATAAATGTTTAATACGGCTTAACAGTCTTTCAGACATAAATTAATGATATGGAATGCATAACATTGATAAAAAAATCTACTCATCAAAGTAGAAGGTTCACATAATCTAGGTATGGCAGCCTATGAAGCACGGATACTTCATTAGGGTGCTGTATTGACGTATCGGAAACGTTCTCGTATCCGATACTCTAGAATACTTGTACCGTACGTTCTCAGCCCGTATTTGCAATTTTTAAAAGTTTCCATTTTTTGGTAATTATTTTTAAAACTTTGGATACTCGTATCCTGATGGATACTCGTATCAACTTTTAAAAAAAAAAACTTCCAGAAAAAACTTTTTAAAAAAACACTCAAAATTTACATAATAAAATTCTTAAAAAATGAAAAACTGAAAAAAAAAATCTTTCTTTTATGTGCTACACAACTGATGGGCCTATTCCTTATCCACCCATCCTCTTATCCCTAATTGTAATTATCCCTGGAAATTAATAGCTCCAATGGAAATATGTATTAGAACTTTTAAAATATTGTTTTCTATCTTCATTATTTCTAGAACTTCGAGTACTTGCACTTTAAATTTCAAAACTGTAGATGTTTGACTTCTTCTCATTTTAAATTAATGACTTATTGACTATATTTATATTTCGAGGTGCACTAGTGTATATGAGATAAAATATGAACTTATTTCTTAGTATCTTGAAAATGTAAAACGTTTCAATGTCATGAATGAGTAGACGTCAGAGGATAATAGTTTGTTTAAAAAATGTATTTTTAATATTTATAAATACACCCCTATAACTTTTAATATTTATAAATACACTCCCATAACTTTTAATATTTATAAATATGGCCATGTATCCGTATCCTACTTTTTTCGTTTTGTCGTATCCCTGTTTCCGCGTTTCTGCGTACCCGTATACGTGCTACATATTGGTAGTAGTAGTATTATTAGTATCATCAAAAGCTATAACAAACACCTTATTAATCAAATTATATTCAATTAATTAAATACATTTTATGATAAAATAAATATTATAACTGATGTGTTCTTCATTAAAATCACGAAAGCGATGACCCGTTTATGCATTTGTCTATCATCATCATCAATATTATGTACAGTTACATCCAAATAATATAAGTGATGATACATATATATGCTCATATATCACTAGAAATAGTAACATGGCCTTCAAAATTAGCAAAAAACGAATTAATTTTCTTTTTCCAAAGTACATGGTTTGTTTAACTTTTTTTAATTGTTTTGCGACTATAGTTATGAAAGTGCGGGTTTAAAGAACTTTGAGTATAAGCACGTAAAGCAAAACTTTCAGAAAAGATAACAAATTTTCTTCACATATTAATTCAGACATAGCTTTCAAATGTTGTTTATCATTATAAACAAAATTATCAAATGATTGATCATTTCCAAACTTCGATATTTCTATTTGCGTGTCATTGCCCTTCGTCCTCATCGCCTCTGCAGGGTGCCTTGACTTCAAGTGCCTACTCACGGTGCCGTACCCCCTCAATACCCCATGCACAATACTTGATCACTATAATTGCAAGTTGCATACCACTTATCTGGGTCGGATTCTTAACCTTTGTAAAATGAACTTCAAAAAGAGAACAAGTTTTGGAAATCTTACGTGATTTGCCCCTTGTGAACTAATTAATGGTAATACAAATTTATTATTTCTTTATCATTTGAATCATTTGTTGGCTATGATGAAAGCTTCCAGGATTGTTGCGGGTTTGATGTTGTGTTTTAAGTTATGTGTAGGTAACTATAATTGTTGCCATGTACTTGAAGGTTTATGCCCCAAATAAAATTTGAATTTTAATACAAGTTATCTGATCCATTATTTGTATGTCACTCTGATGATTAGACTTTTTGAACAATGCAATTTGCTGAAGCCAGTGCGCCAATGCTTCACAATTGTCATAATATATAGTTAATGCGTTCTTATATTTGGTTCAGGTTGAAATGTGAAGGCCAAGTTTGAAGGGGTGATTGCCGAGTGGACGAACCAAATACAAATTTTGTATTTTTGCTGCTTATTGTTTTGTGCATCATTTGCGTTTATTAGTAATTATTAGTTATTACTAGAATACTAGTGTATTCATCTTATACCAACTCTATGTAATGTTTTTGACAATTTGCTACATGCGTCCTGGTGTAGTACTTGTGTACTGCTATTACTTTGGGTATCTGTAGAAAAACTATGCGGAATAAACAATCTGTTTTTTTCCCATTCATTAGCCGAATACATCTGTGTACGTTATATACATGTTGAGGGCTAAGCTACGTACAAAACGATAAATACAATTGTTCATGCGAAATATGTGGCTAGTCTAAAGAGATAAAACTTAGATAGTAAATAATAAAGACTCCTACCGGAGTAAAACACGTGCATACACCTAGAGTAAACTATATGCATGCGTTGGGAAAATATGACCGAACACCCCCCTCAAGATGGAGCATGGAGGTCTCGAATGCCCATCTTGGAAAGTAAATATCCAAATTGATGCGCCCCAAGAGCCTTTGTAAAAAGATCAGCTAATTGCTCAGTAGTGGACCGATGAAGTAGTTTAATGGTGCTATTTCGGACATGATCACGCAAGAAGTGACAATCAATTTCAATGTGCTTGGTCCGTTCATGAAAGACAGGATTGGAAGCAATATGCAAAGCAGCTTGATTGTCACAAAAAAGAGGAATAGGGTGATCATGCGGTACATCTAACGAAGATAGTAAATTCTTAAGCCAGATGAGCTCACAAGTAAGAGCAGCCATGGAGCGGTACTCAGCTTCGGCTGAAGATCTAGAGACAGTATGTTGTTTCTTCGTACGCCACGAGATGGGTGAATTGCCTAACATAACAAAGTAACCAGAAGTAGACCTGCGTGTAAGGGGACAACTAGCCCAGTCCGAGTCACAAAAGTCCACCAAGGATAGTAAGGAATCGCTACGGAGTAAAATGCCTTGGCCAGGATGACCTTTAAGATATCTCAACACACGAACAACTGCTTCCCAGTGCGAGACATGTGGCTCCTGCATGAACTGGGATAAAATATGAACAGAATAACTGATATCTGGCCGCGTGAGAGTCAAATAAATTAGCTTCCCAACAAGGCGCCGATATCGATCAGGATCAGAAAAAAGTGGCCCTGTGTCACGTTGTAATTGATGGTTTTGCACCATAGGAAATGTCACCGGTTTGGCCCCACTCAGACCGGTTTCTTCCAAGATATCCAGTACATACTTGCGTTGGCTCAAAAAAATTCCACTAGAATTCCGCGCTACTTCAATTCCCAAAAAATACTTCATAAGCCCCAAATCTTTGATGGGAAAGAACGTAGCCAAGAATTGTTTGAAATGAACAATCATTTCATGACAATTGCCTGTAATAAGAAGATCGTCCACATAAACCAAAACACATAAAATATTATTAGCCCGTCGTAAAGTAAATAGTGAGTAGTCGGCATAGGACTGCTGAAAGCCATATGAACGCAGGGCTGCTGTGAGTTTAGAAAACCGCAGCAGCGGGGTGCCTGACGCAGACCATACAAAGAACGGATTAATTTACACACATGCCCTGAAGGAGCAGAATAGCCAGGTGGTGGGTGCATGTAAACTTCTTCGTCCAGATCGCCATGCAAGAAGGCGTTGTCCACGTCCATTTGATGTAACTCCCAATGGCGACATGCTGCCACCGCCATAATAGTGCGAACCGTCACCATCTTTGCCACGGGAGCAAAGGTCTCGTGATAATCAATACCCTGCACCTGTCTATTTCCACAAACCACTAAACGCGCCTTATATCTGTCAATACTCCCATCACTCTTGTATTTAATTTTAAACACCCACTTACAAAATATAGGCTTTTTCCCTGTTGGTAGTTTTTGAATTCGCCAAGTTCCATTCTGCTCTAATGCGGTAATTTCCCGCTGCATCGCCTCTCGCCAAAGTGGATCCTGAACTGCCTCTTTATAAGTGTTGGGTTCCTTAACAGTGGAAATAGCTGCAAGAAAAGCACGATACGGAACAGAAAAACGGTTATATGTTACATAATCAGATAGAGGATAAGGCTTACCAGAGGAGACCGAAGGAGAGGATAAAACGCCAGACGGAGTATTAATTTTCACGGTGTTCATCTGAATTTCATAATCGGAATGCCAAACAGGTTTCTGCCTTGCTCGTTGTCCTCTCCTTGTCACGTCATTGAATGTGGCATGTTCATGCGAAGCTATACTCTGCTGCCCAATCGCCGTTCCAGAAGGAGGATGTGAGTCAACCTCATCAGATTGACCGCCTATGTGTTCCTCTTCAGAATGATCACTCTCATGTATTACACGTGCACTTTCAATCCCTTGGCTGGCATTACTTCTACGCCCTTCATCCCATGAGGGATAATCATCCTTATCATCTGTATCTCCACCAATACGTGGCATGAAGTCATGCACCATATCGTCAATTTTGTCTTCCTTTGTCTTATACGGAAATTGTGTTTCCACAAAATACACATCACGGGACACAAAATGCTGATTATTTTCCAAATCAAACATTTTCCACCCCTTTTGAGAATGAGCATACCCAAGAAAAACACACTTGACACCTCTTGCACCAAATTTGTCACGTACATGTGAAACATGCGCATAAGACAAGCACCCAAAAACCCTCAAATGTTCATACATTGGCGCTTTCTTATACAACATTTCATAGACTCTTGTGTGCTAATAACGGGGTGGGTAACCGATTAATTAAGTAACCGGCCGCTAAAATACACTCACCCCAAAAGTCAAGTGGGAGGTTCGCATGAAAACGTAGGGTGCGAGCCATTTCTAAAATATGTCGATGCTTTCTTTCCACCCTTCCATTTTGTTGCGGAGAATACACACAAGATGTTTGATGAATTATTCCATTGTCAAGAAAGTAATGTTTTAACTTCAAAAATTCCGTTCCATTATCGCTACGAACCACTTTTACATTTTTATCAAATTGACGTTTGGTCATAGCGCAAAATTGTTTGAGAATATTTGTCACTTCATCCTTAGTTTTCATCAAATGCACCCAAACCGCCCGTGAAAAATCATCAACCACAGTCAAAAAATAATGAGCACCACACGAAGAAGGTACCCGATAAGGACCCCATACATCACAATGTATTAACTCAAAAGGTTCCAATGCTCTACCATTATTAATTTGAAATACTTCACGAGTCTGCTTTCCTCTCAAACATGCATCACAAACTTCATTCAACTCAACAAAGGATCCAAATTTATTAGAACTAAAAACAGAACGCATTACTTTCAATGACGGGTGTCATAACCGGGAGTGCCACAAATCACTTGACTCATGCTTCTTTATTTGGTGCGCAACCACTGTATCAAATCCGTGAAAATAATATACTCCATCATGTCGTCTACCCGCTCCAATCAACATCCGCGTAGGCAGGTCCTGTATCACACATAACTGATTAGTAAAATATACATCGCATTTCTGATCATCAATTAATCGTGCTATAGAAATAAGGTTACACTTCAGTCCGGGCACCAACAAGACCTTCTTAAGTGTAATATGTGAACTTAATTTCACATCTCCCATACTGGTTGCATGGGTAACATCTCCATTGGGCAGTATTACTGCCACCGGCGGCAATCTTTCTGTGTGCATCAACAATTGTGCACAGCTGGTCATATGGTACGAAGCACCGGAGTCCAAAAGCCATTGAATATTAGAAATCTTACCGGTTAAATTTTTAGTAGTAGTGATCATCTTACTTTTCTCCAAAAACTTGACGAGTCCTTGCCATTGCTCTTCTGTAAAGCCAGGCACTCGTCCATCACTCTTCCGGTCACCGGTTCCTTCATCACCAGATTCGATCACAGCATTAGCAAAGGCTTTTCCTCGTCCACGGCCTTGTACAACACGTACCTTGCCCCCACGACTTTTTTCCGGATGTTCATACCACCAATTCGAACTTAATAAATAGTAAGGAGAAGGCGAGTCATTAATCTTTCTCCTCCCCGGTTCAGTCTTCATACTTCGTCAATTGTATCCCGTTGGGATATAATGTTCAGATGTCGTCGATCAAGATCCAAATTCGTCGGTCAAGGTTCAGGAGTCGGGTAGCCCGCTCTGATACCATGTAGAAAAACTATGCGGAATAAACAATCTGTTTTTTTCCCATTCATTAGCCGAATACATCTGTGTACGTTATATACATGTTGAGGGCTAAGCTACGTACAAAACGATAAATACAATTGTTCATGCGAAATATGTGACTAGTCTAAAGAGATAAAACTTAGATAGTAAATAATAAAGACTCCTACTGGAGTAAAACACGTGCATACACCTAGAGTAAACTATATGCATGCGTTGGGAAAATATGACCGAACAGTATCATCATGTCAATGTAAAAATGTAATCGTTTACTTTATTAATTCATTTTAGAAGTAAACTTGGTATAATTGTAATGTAGTACGCACTGATTATTTACAATTTGGTAGTTCATATTTATTTTATAATTTTCCCAAATCCGACCTATATCCGCATCAATCCGACATTTAAAATTTAATGCATTTTAATTTCTTTAAGGATATGGTTAGTAAAAAGTGTTTGAAACCCTACTCTCACGATTTTGATCTTTTTAGGATCAATTTTTTCCTTAAAACCTTAAGAGATTCTGAATGTAGTTTGTTGCAAGAGATCCACTCTTCAAAAATTTTAAATGGATTAGAAATTCTGAAGTCCTAAGCCATTAGCTTAAATTAAAAGTGGATGCTCTTGATGTTCAAATGTTGTGAGAGCCAACAGCACACCAAACGCATTTCATTCAGACTTATTTTGCTAGAGGTACACAAAGTGTTTACACATTTTGTGTACCTTAAACATTTTTCTATTGACTCGTTCTAACATGAGACCGTCATTCACCTTGCGGCGCACACAATTCCCTTCGGTTAGTTAGTTGCGAGATGAGATGAGGATGAATAAGAGACAGAGCAAATTATTGGAAAATGTGAGAATATTCTTAGACTTTCTCTTTTCATCCATCATCCATGTGCAACATTACATCGTTCAAATGGTTTTAAATTTCTTAGATGTGTGGACAATGGTAGACTGACAAACCACACATCAAATATTTTTTACAAAGAGATCCTTAAGAATTTGTAATATTACATTTTAACTTGAATAAAATTGAAATTCCTTTAATTCAAGCTCAAAAAGCAAATGGTATGCATTCACTTAAGAAAATATTCACATTACTATCACATAAACTTTGGTTTCAATGACAATTAACAAAGAACAAGTTTTAGGTCAAACAACAATTTGTCACCCTTTAATTTACAACAATCAATCACAATGAACAAGTGTATAGTCAAAGACGTGTAGTAACACAATAAAATCATATGAAGTTCGATCTCTCTCGCGGAAAATGATACATGGATTAACATTTTGTACCATCACTTTATATGTTAAAGATGAGATAGATATATAAGTAAGAATAATACAAAATGTACTATAAAATGGTAATTAAATCCGTCATAATCCAATTATGAAAATATGGATTTGACTTGAGGTCAAACCTCCTTGAGACCGGCCGTATACTGGAAGCCGGTGGACGGCAACCACGTGTTTCCCCGGAGAAACCTAGCCACCGTGAAGTCGTTGGCCTGGTCAAAGTCCATGGTTCCGTGGTAACCCGTCCAGTTGACCCGGCTTCCCAACCCGGCCCCGGGTCCGTAATTCAAGTACTCCCCGTAGAACAGAGTATCCAGCGCGAAGCTCGCGTTCCATTCCAGCCATCCCCGGGGCATAATCACACTGCTCAGGTACGATTCCATCACAACTGTTCGGGAATAGAGCTTCCATGGCCGGCCGAGGTACGTGCTGGTGGAATTTCCGGCGGCGATCAGACCCGGGTCGCCCGTGATTTTGCAGAACTGGATGGAGAACCCGGTGGGCTCGGTTGGATCTTTCCGGCCGTGTGCGGTGATGGTGTTCTTTTGGTCCGGGAGGCCTTGCCGGGCCTGGATCTGGCATTTTTGGAAGACGGCGGCGGCGTTGCCGAAGATGAAATCGACGGTGCCGGAGATGAAGCACTCTCGGTAGAACTGGCGCAGCGTGTGGGCGTAGAGGGTGTCTTGGTAGCCGGTGATGGCGCACCGGTATAGCACCGATAGATCGGAATCTGATCGGAATGCCACCGCTTGGTGCTTCTCCGGCCCTGCCGTGTTCTCAATGGTCAAGTCTCGGGCAATGAATCCCAAGCCTTTTACCGCTGCACCGACACATAGAAAAATTAAAACTCCTACTCTAAGAGAGTGTTTGCAATCACTTAAAAAAAAGCACTTCTCAGCTCTGGGCTTAAAAAAGCACTTATTTATCAAACACTACCAATTTTTACTTTTTCTCGGCTTGCGTGTGAAAAGTGCTTTTCCCCTTTCTATTACACAAAAAACACTTATTTTACCAAACACTATCAACTTTTACTTTTAAAAATCACTTTTTTCTCAAACACTATCAACTTTTCCTACTAATCACTTTTTCCTTACATCTCCAAAAGTGCTTTTTTTTAAGCTGAAGCAGTTGCAAACACTCCTTAAATCATACACAAAATATTTTAATATTTCTTTGGTTCTATTTTAATTGCTAATGGTCCACCTTTCATGTTTGGTAACGCATAATTTGATCATTAATATTTTTTATTTTTTATTAGTAGAAAAAATTAAAAAAATAGATTGTAAAAATTTAAAACGAGATAAATTTAACAATATTCTTCAAAAAATAATTCATAATACATTAATAAATTCATGTTAGATATGTTTTGGGCTTTTGGTATACCATTTTTTTATTTTTTTTGTATTTATTAATTATTACATCAGTTGCTTAATTAATGCCTTAATTGCCACTTCAAACAGTCATTCTCTCACAATTTATGATTCAAAATACATTTTCTTTTGTCAACTTAACTTGCATTTAATCACTATGTATGGAGAGACTCCATATTATAATATTTTCATGTTTGAAACTTTTAAAAGAGAAGAGCTACTTTAACACCACCATCATTGAAAGTTTCCACATAACTCTCAATCATAAAAGTTATGATTAAATTTGAGTAGAAAAATGAAATGAAACCAAGATAATTATGTTAACACATTTCAAAAAGGTTAATAAGACAATTGTTTCGGGAGACAGAATATTAATATTAAGGGAGTGTTTGCTAAACCTTTAAAAAATGTTTTTCAGCTTTTGGCTTAAAAAAGTTTAAAACGGCATTTTTAAATGAGAATTTGTGCTTAAATTAATCACTTAAAATCTAAAATCTAGAAAGCATGTGAAAGAATGATTTAAACTGTTTTTCACTTTTTCTATTACACAAAAAACACTTGATTTACCCAATATTACCAACTTTTACCTTTTCAGAATCACTTTTTTTCTCACACGCTATCAACTTTTACCAAGTACTTTCTTCAAAATCACTTTAAAAAATCATTTTTTGGAGTAGAAGTAATCACAAACACTCCCTAAATAGTGTCCCAAGCACTTGTTCAATAGTCTCCAAAATCACTTTAAAAAAATTATGTTTAATAGAAGTTAAAATGTTAGTGAATTTAAAATTCGGGCTTTCCTGTTTTTATTCTCAAATATGAGTAATTACTTTCATATTTTGGCATTATCAGATTTTAAAAAACCCAATATTTTCCAAGTTTAACAATAATTACTCTCATTTTGAAAATAAAATACAAGGCAATCCTATTTTGAAATTCAAAAATGTTTTACTCCTATTTATAGAATTTCCAATCATTTTTTTAAATAATTTTTGTGAAATTGCCCTAAATAGGACTAAAAACGTTTATAAATTCCAAAATATAACTGTCGTGTTTTTATTCCCAAAATTGGACTAATTACTGTCATGTTTTGGCAGTACCAGACTTTAAACATAACAGTATTTTCCAAACATGGCAATAATTACTCCTATTTTGGGAATAAAAACATGACAGTCTTATTTTGGAATTTACAAACGTTTTTTGTCCCATTTCCGGAATTTTCCCTATATTTAGTTATACATAATTTAATACGTAGTACCTTTTAGAAATAACTTTATTTCCCTAATTAGTCAAAATAATGTCTTGTTGTTAAGTGTAAAATTCAAACGGATGCTACAACTAATAAAGAATTGTGCTCTTACTTCGTATCTCAATTTGATTGAAACCATAATTTTTTTAATCAAAAGAAAGAAAGAAAAAATGACTTTTGGAGAATGGATCTTACCGAAAGTTGCAGACCTGAAAGTAGTCCAGCCGTCAATAAAGCTCCGGTTGCCGGAAATAATGGTATTGCCCTTACCGTCTCCGATCATCACTATATTCCATTTCTTCTTCCCGATTTCCACATTTTCTCTGTAAACTCCCTTCTTCACATGGATCACATACCGTCTATCACTCACGGAATTATTGACGGCAGCCACGGCGTCCATTATGCTCGTGAAGTTCCCCGTCCCGTCGAGCGCCACCACCGCGTCCGGCGTAAACTCGACGGACTGCAGAAGTTTCCGGTCACTGGGTTTCACCCATTCCGGGAACTCCGGGGTACTGAGAAGCTTCCGGCCGCCGGCGGGCTTGGGAGCGGGTCTGCCTCTGACGGCGTTATTCTTGACGGGAGGAACTGATTCGACGGTGGCGAGGAGGTGTCGGACCGCGGCGGCGACCTGATTAATGGGCCGTGCGACCAATTTTTTGACGGTGCCGTTTGTGGCGTCAAATCCTTGTAAGCACGTGTCTTGGTTACTTAACGCAGCCGTCAACCATGTCCTCAAATCCGCACTCATGCTCCCCGTGCCGATGCCGACGGTGCTATTACTTTTTTTACCTACATAATCAAACAACATTAAATAATGCCATTTTGTCAGGAATTTATTACTACTCTCGTTACACTCAATTTTGATAAACTTTAATTTTTATTTAATAAATGATACTAGTACATTTTTTCTTTTAAAAAATGAGGACAATTTTCATTCAATCTCACGCTTCGTTTGGTAATTTCAATTTTTTACTTTAATGGTTAAATTTTACCAAATGACAAATTTTTAATTTTGCGCACTGAATTGATTAAACAAAACAGATCAAAATAAAAAAAAATTATACGAAGTATTATACTTTGGAACTTATAAAATACATATATATATATATGAGACATTTATAATGTATGTACATCAAAACCACTTGGGCATGAGGATATATATTTATACTAACTTGACCATTTTTATATTTAAGTGCACTTTCTTATTGAGAGTTGAGTTTAATGGTATATTTTTTCGTCTTATCAGACTTGTCAGTCAGCTGAATTGTGTAATGATAAGAAAAAATACGATTTGAGTTACTTTTCCATCAGTATTGGCCGAAGTTTCTATACAAAATCATTTTGTTGTTTCTTGATATAACTTTTTATGTATGTTATTAATAAAATATTTTAAATATAATTTTTTGATAAATCAGCAAAATCAGTCAATCAAGCACTTCAGTCAGAACTTCATAAATTTTAGCAGGATCATCAAATACATTCAATATGGGTGTGTATTATCAAAGGGGCTCTAAAAGATATGAAAGTAAATGCCTAAGAAAGGTTTGGATAGGATATTATTTACTCCGTGTGTTATTAAAGCATAGTAACATAAATAAAATGTTTGGATTAACACTAAATTCGGGACGATGATAAAAAAAAAAAACTAAATTCGGGACCGACAAGTTTTCTTTAGGTCATGTTTGGGTAGCAGTAAATTCTCAACCAACATCACGTTTTTAGGTCATGTTTGGATTAGCACTAAATTCTTTAGAATTCTTAAATTAATTCTTAAGAATGGGGTGATTTTTAGTTTTAAGAAAACATAAACGCACTCTTCTAAGTTCTATCTATGGATTTCACCCAATCCTAGAAAATTGGACTTCTATTTCCCATTAGAAGGTAAGATATAGGATGAGCAATGGAGAATACATGCAATATGAACAACAACAAAAATCTAAACAAAAGTAAGATATACTAGCTCAATCTAGTTAGAATTTGTAAATTTGATGAGTATGTATAATGAAAAATAAAAACTAAATTGATGATATTTGTGGAGATGAAAGAATAACAAAAGTAAAAAAAATTACTTTAGAAAAAATAACAAAAAAATGGAACAAAAAACTGAAGGTTTTCTAGTATAATTTTTAAAACATGACACAACTTTCAAAATAAAATTTATCTTCCTATTAGAATTAAGAATTAAGTAAATGAATATTTTCTTTAAATATGACAACAAGTCTAAAACATTTCATAAAAATCACAAATAAAACAATGAGCCTGTTTAGTAACACTAAAATTGGCTGAATGGGAATTTTGTGCTGAAAATTTTGAAATTCAAGTTTAAGTGGTTGGATTGACTGACTCTACTGAATCGTGAAAAATTATATTTAAAATATATTTTATTATAAAAAAATATATGAAAAATAACTAAAATATTTATCCACGGTAATCAATCGATCCAGGCAGAAAAGTATTTTGATTAAGAAGTATTTCATAACTCAATGTGTAAATTAAAAACTTATGCATGTTTAATAAATAAAAAAATGATTGATATAATAAGATTAATAAGTTGGAATGTTTGTGATATGAGAAGAAACGCACCACCCCAGTGGTGGATAGTCCAAGACAGTTCCTCAGCGGAGAAGTCGAGAAGATCCAGGCAGTCGGAGATCGCCGTCGACAGCCGGAAATGTCCATAGTGCCCCACACTATGGCCGATCTCCGCCACGGTGGCATTGGCCACTGTGATATTCCTTATCGCCGATATAACGGACCTCACGAACTCTGTCGCCGGCACCTTCAAGCACTTGGACTGGCCGAAATCAAACTCTCCGGCGCCGGAGCACCCCGGAACACCCCAAAAACACAGCAAAACCGCCACCATAACGGCCGTCCACGACGGAGCCATAATTCACTCACACTAAAATAATCCGCTCAATCGACCAGAACAGAGTATATAGTGTGAATATGTCAAACTATTCCGTGATTTGACGGTAACGGGCAGTACGATGAGCAAAAAGAAGTGCGAGAAGTTGGGCACTAAATAAGGGCTTAGGCAAGTCACAAATTATATTCGTGCTTTTTTAATGAGCAAACCCTAATATATAATTATGTATGTTAGCTACTAATAAGATAAGGGAGTGAAAATGTGAAATATATATGGACGAATAAATATAAATATAAAGTAAATAAAATAGTAATGGAAGCTAGCAGGGGGGTTTCATATATTCAATGGAGTTGTTGGTTGACAGGTGTGGGCATTGAAGAATGCAAGGGAAGGGAAGATCTGAACGTGCTATATATAAATATAAGTACATAAAAGTATATGTGTATAAAAGTCCCCATCCATCCAACAAAAGGAATAATTAATCCTAAATAATAATTATAACAATTTAACATTTTTAAGCAATTTTCATCTTTTATCTTTTTATCATTTTCCATTCTTAAATTCTTATGTTATTTTTATCTTATATTTATCTTATCCTACCTTTGTTACGTATTATCGACCGATTCATATTAGTCGACTTCAAAATCTTTTGGAAATAAAATTTGGATGTTGCTATTGAAATGTTTAAAAATGAATTCATGATATCAATTTTTCATCAAAATGCAGTGATAATGTCGTAAATACGAAGTATTTAAAATTGGTGAATGCAAAAGTTTATTGGTTAATGCTTTTAACATTTTTAAACTTTTGTATTATACTTTTAGTCATTCGGTAAGAGTGAAAGTGGCTTAAACAGCTCAATTTGGTATAATTTATGAAATTTTAGTTGAGAGTGGATGAATTTGTTAAATCTACTCAATTGAGAAAAAATTACATTTAAATTGTGTTTTTAATAAAATTAAGAAAAGAAGCAAAAAATCATTTCTAGACAACTTCAATCAATTCAATCAGAAAAATAATGGTAACAAGACATTACTTATTTTGATTTTTATACAATTCAGCATGTGACATCATAACTTATGTACTCATATTTGTTAAAAAAAAATTGACCAATAAAAAGGAAAAAAAAATATTCCGTATTTCCTGAACTCACGTTTTAGGTTGCCTTTAACGCGTTTTTAAATGTTGTAACACACATTTTTCTGTACACTGCTTCACTTTTGTAGTGTATCTTCTTAATTGAAAGTTCTGGAAAATTAGACGGCGTCGTTACATTTAAACTTATACTTTGATCTTATTCATATATTTTTTCACATTAATAATGGAAGTAATTAATGTTATGTTCCATATTTTAATTCATTGTGCTACGTGTCTGGTTTGGAAGGTGGGGATGGGGTGTCGGCGCACACAACTTTTGACATTACGACAAAAAAGCCATTCACAACTTCATTAATTAATTACATAATTAAAAAAATTATTATACCTAGCTTAGTCTTTTTAATTAAGAATCGAATCATACACTCTTAAAGCATCTCCAATGCTAAAACCAGTAAAACGTGAACAGTTCATACGTGGCATGTGAGATAGCCAATGAAAAATAATAAATAGAATATCTTTCTCCTTATTTGAAGGATTTTGTATCATTTTGGTAAGTTTTTTTTCATAATGTCAAGCACAATGTTTAGATGTAGACATTGTGCTTGACATTGCAGAGGAAAACTTACTAAAAACACATAAAACCGTGGAAAGAATGAGAGAGAAATGTCATAAATTCGATTTTTTGTGTCTATCTCTCTCATGTCACATGTGCACCGTGCACATTGTAGCATTGGAGATGCTCTAAGTGAACCTTTTAAACAAGCAAGGCTCCGAGTATATATTATCAATATATTGTATGATTTGGCAATATATTACTCCGTATTACGGAGTATATTGTATGATTGCTAATATATTCACTCCCTATTTTTGAGTTGTAAATATAACTTTTTGCGGAATTTTCAATATGCACGCTGTATATGATATTCTTTGATTCATGTGTGGCTGTGAGTTTTACTGTGTGTAGTTCAAATCTTCCAAATGTTATTGTGTCACATAATTAATACTTGTATTGCTTTTTATGATACACGCATTGGGGTTTACTCTTCCACAATATTAGAGTTTACAAATTACTCCTCCTAGTCTCCTACCACACGAACCTATAATTACCTCAATTATGGGTCGATCCGGTCCCAGTTTTGGGTAGCGACCGCCTGGTCCAAAAAAAATATCTGGTGATACCCGGACTCGAACAGTTATATTCCGGTCTAGGCCGACTTCGGATACTCAGTCGGTCCGATCCCGAATTTGAACCTGTTACATTTATATACATGGGTTCAAGCTTTAAAAAATGGCCGATTCATGAAAAAAATTGGGACTGAAACTGTCCGGTTCGGTCCCAAATATTGGAACTCGAGACTGGTAACCGCTTTGACTCAGTTGGGTACTGGTTTTTACCCGGACCAGAAAACCAGACCCGGTCCGATCCCGCACAGTAGCGGACGTGGTTCCGGATAGATCTGGGACAGCCGATCGGGTCCATCCATATTACCACATCTTCTCTTTTGAACCGCTGAGTTACATCGTGAATGTAAGGAGAATCATGAAGAGGAAGACCCCTCATTTCCCTCGATGTGAATTGAACCCAAGACCTCTCACGGAGAAACTTAGGTGGGAGTGTTAAACCCAATTGGCCGATCCCGTCACACCACCTTCCTACATAATTAATATTCTCATTGCTGCAAGTGTAACCAAACTTATAAACATCCGCTTCGGACCAAGTGTATTGGCAATTTGGCATCCGCTTCGTATTGTATTTTCCTACATTTGGACCTCACACGTTTTCTCTAAGTGGTTTCAATTGTGTTGGATTCATCCTTTTGATCCAGATATTTGTATCTATGAAAGCTGATTGTGATCAAATTAGGATTTTTTTGTCTAAGGTTTTGAATCATAGTTCATACACTAAGATTATGGAAGCGCAAGCCTCACAGCAAAATTATTAAGAAAATGACTTCTATGGACTCATGAGAAAATGTATTGAATGTCTTATATTTAATTTGAGGTTTGAAAAGTATATAATTTAGTTGTTTATTTTTAGTTTATAAAGAATAGGGAGATTGATGTTTGCGGCAACTACAATATAATATACTATAGTCCTTGGTTTTAAAGAAAATGTCCCTCTTTATTAATGGACCATGACTTAAGTTTTGCAGAATTTGATATATCTAGATGTAGCACTGTTAAGACGGGTCACTATCATTCAAATTGATGAAACATGTAAGAATGAGATTGCTGTATTTTTTCTAACTCAACCCAATTTTGAGCCGTCTTTATTTCATTTTGTGGCACTCGTTAGCCTATAGATCTTTAGGTCAATGCTAAGCATTAAAGATCTCATGATTATTTATTAATTTCAAACATACATTAAGTCATTCATTAATTTTAAATAAATATTAATTCAAAACTCATAGTTTACACAAGGGTATATTTCTATGTGCCTAAAAGTCACTGATGAGAAAGTTTTAGGGTTGAAAAGTCATGTGTATTATTCCTCTCCCAAGGCATATAAATATACAAGAGGTGCTCCTAATCTGCTATACACGTGTAAAACTAAAGCCCTAAAATACAAGTTAATGGGCTGAACAAATATACAATATTTAACTAGGCCTTTAACACCCCCCCTCAAGTTGGAGCATGCGGATCACAAATGCCCAACTTGCGAAGTAGATAGTGAAATTGTTGATTGCCCAAAGCTTTGGTAAAGATATCCGCAAGTTGTTCTGTTGTAGAAACATGAGAGGTGAGAATGATCCCATCCTGAACCGCATCTCGTACATAATGGCAGTCAACTTCAATATGTTTCGTACGCTCGTGAAAGACTGGATTGTGTGCGATATGTAATGCGGACTGACTGTCACAGTATAACCGCATTGGATCAGTATGTCGAACACCCAGACTCAACAGTAGTGCCTTGAGCCATTTAAGCTCGGATGTAGCAGAGGCCATAGATCGATATTCAGCCTCAGCGGAAGATCGAGAAACAGTATGTTGTTTCTTGGTCTTCCAAGATATAGGAGAAGCACCAAGAAAGACAAACCATCCAGTCAAGGAGCGACGAGTTAGCGGGCAACTGGCCCAATCAGAATCACACCAAGCAGAGAGAGATAAATCACACTGAGAACTGAGAAGGATTCCCTGCCCCGGGCAACCCTTCAGGTAGCGCACCACACGGAGTGCTGCATCCCAATGATGTCGGCAAGGGGCATGCATGAACTGAGCTAGAGTGTGTACCGCATAGGCAAGATCGGGCCGTGTGAAAGAGAGATAAATTAGGCGACCAACAAGACGACGATAAGCCTCGGGATCCGAAATAGGTTCCGTAGTAGTAAGAGCCAGATTATGATTCGGTGCCAAAGGTGTAGCTACCGGCTTGGAACCAAGAAGACCAGTATCGGAAATAATATCAAGGGAGTACTTGCGTTGACACAGGAAAAGACCATCGTCATTGCGAGCAACCTCAATGCCCAAAAAATATTTCAGAGGTCCAAGATCTTTCATGTGAAAACAAGTGTTCAAATAAGTCTTGAAAGCCGAGAGAGCCTCAGAATCATTCCCTGAAATAATTAAGTCATCAACATAAACGAGTACGTTTAGGTGTACCTGTTTATGATGAAAAGTAAAAAGAGAGTAATCCGAATAGGACTGGCAGAAGCCATAAGCTTTCAAGGAAGTAGCTAGCTTGGCAAACCAACAACGAGGAGCCTGTCGTAACCCATAGAGGGATTTTTTTAAACGACATACGAGACCCGGAGAGCTTGGAGTAAAACCGGGTGGAAGTTTCATGTACACCTCGTCATCAAGATCGCCATGGAGAAAGGCATTGTGGACATCCATTTGATGTAGTTCCCAATTGCGAGCAGCAGCAACAGCAAGGAAAACTCTGACTGTGACCATTTTAGCAACTGGAGCAAATGTTTCATTATAATCTAGACCAGCAACTTGATGATTTCCCAAGGTAACAAGACGAGCTTTCATGCGTTCTATGCTCCCATCCGAGTTGTATTTGAGTTTGTACACCCATTTACAACCCAACGCCTTTTTATGTGGAGGTAATTTAGCCATTTCCCAGGTCTGATTATTCTCTAACGCACGAATCTCACTGGCCATTGCATCTCGCCATCCTGCATGTTGCATGGCCTCGGAAAATGTGCGTGGCTCTTGTCCATGCAATACCGCGGCTATAAAGCTCCTGTGACGGGCTGAAAACTTGTTAAAAGAGATATAATTGGCGAGGGAGTAGGGCATACCTGGGGAACCTGGAGTAGAAGACGGTGAAGTAGGATCCGGACATGTACTACTAGTTGTTAGAGTCACAAAGTCACGCAGTAACACTGAAGGACGTCTCTCACGTTGACCACGCCCCAGTTGAGTGGCTTCCGGAACTTGGCCGGAAATAGGAGGCTGGGCCGTGAGAGAGGAATCGCTCCCAGCAGAGGTAGCAGAGGTGTTCCCTGTAGGGCTTACGGAAGTGAAAGAATCCTCATGAGCGGACTGGGCATCATCCTGAGTTGAGGACTCCGTGGCAAGATCATCATCATCAAAGCCCAAAGTATGAGGAGTAACACTCGGCTCGGGAGAAGCTTGTAATGGAGCTGATGTGGCGTAGGGAAACTCATTTTCGTGGAAAATAACATCACGAGATACAAAGAAATCATGGGTATCCAAATCAAACAATTTCCATCCTTTCTTGCCGTTAGGATATCCAACAAAAATGCACTTACGTCCCCGCGGGGCAAATTTACTTCCCTTAGCATGTTGGTTGTGTGCAAAACAAAGACATCCGAACACCCGCAATTCGTCATAAGTGGGAGGCTGCCCACACAAAATTTCAAACGGTGACTTATTGTCAAGCAACCCAGAAGGTGTCCGATTAATTAAGTACACAGCAGCCAGAATGCACTCACCCCAAAACATAATCGGGAGATTGGCTTGAAACATGAGCACACGGGCAACATTGAGTATATGTTGATGCTTGCGTTCGACCCTCCCGTTTTGTTGAGGAGTCCCAACGCAAGAAGTTTGAAAAATAATACCTTGGGAAGTAAAGTAATCAGACATACAAGTAAATTCCGTTCCATTGTCAGAACGAACTACTTTGACAGAAGTTTCAAATTGACGTTCAACCATGGCCAAGAATGAGCAGAATACTTTAAAAACCTCACTTTTAGCTCGCAACAAATACACCCACACACCACGAGAGAAATCATCAACAATAGTCAAAAAATAAATTGCATCACAAGAAGATGGAGTTTTATTTGGTCCCCACAAATCACAGTGTACGAGTTCAAATATACGAGATGCTTTATTGTTACTAATAGGAAAACTTGCACGTGTCTTCTTGGCAACCGGACAAGCAACACATGTTTTATTTAGGACTTTTCGGCCAGAACTACCACTAATGACGGGAACTAACTTGAGTACTCTGTCCGAAGGATGACCCAATCTCCGATGCCACAAATCAAAAAACCCCACTTCTGTCATCATGTTCATTTGAGCTTTAGGCATGCTTCGAAAGTAGTACAGTCCGTCCCGCCTTTCACCTGCTCCAATCAGGTTCCCCGAACGTTGGTCCTGTATAGCACACAGATCATCAGCAAAACGCACAATGCATTTAGAGTCATCAATAAGTTGTGTAACGGAGATCAAGTTACACATTAAATGAGGCACGTATAACACATTTTTTAAAATAAAATTCTCAGACAAATGCACATCCCCGATCGTGCGTGCCACAACTTGTTGGCCATTTGGCAGACCTACCGTCCAATGGTCAATGGAATCACAATTGGTGAGAGAATCCGCATTACCAGTCACGTGATGGGAAGCCCCGCTATCAATAATCCATGAAGAAGAACGTGGCTTACCACTCATGCGATCTACACCTGGCGTCCCGGCATTAAGCATGTTGATGAGAGCTTGAACCTGTTCTGAACTGAGTTGAGCCGCTGCACCATCGCCATCTGTCTTAGGCCCATCACCCGTCACCACATGTGCATGAGAGACCTTTCGTCCTTCAGTAGGTGCACGCGAGGCCCCAGCCCCATTATTAGAGGACTGCTGTCCTTTTCTTTCTCGATTACGGTCTGCCCACCAATCTGGGTACCCATAGATCTTGAAGCAGCTCTCCACCTCATGTCCCTTCATCTTACAATGGCTGCACTTCAGTTTGCTCTTGTCAGGACGTTCAGCCCGCTGTCCAGAGTGGTCTGCCTTCAAAGCAAAAACACTGGACTCTTCCTTAACAGATTTTCCTCGTGCAATAGCACGGGATTTTTCTTCTTGAAGCAGAGTATGATATACCCGGTCAAGGGTAGCAGGAGTGGACTGGGACAGCAAGTTGGACCTAGCTACAGAGTATATTTCATCATCGATGCCGATCAACAGTTGATGAACCTTCTCTTCTTCCCTATCATCTGCGAATTTCTTCGCGATATCACACGTGCAGGCTCCACACGTGCACACATGGAGAGGTTTCAAGCGACCCAGTTCGTCGTACAACGACATAAGCTGGTTAAAATAATCATCAAGTCTCTGTCCTTTGCTCTGTTTGCATCCGACTATATCCACCCTCAATTGTTGAAGCCGTGGTCCATTGGCAACGCAATACCGCTTTTCAAGATAATCCCACAGCGGCTTTGCTTCGACGTGGTGTGGAATCGAGGCCGCTATCTTTCCATCGATGCTCCGCAAAATCCATGCCACGATCATCGAGTTCACCGTTTCCCAATTGAGGAGTTTTCGTGCTTCGGTTGGCTTGTTTATAGTTCCGTCCACGAACAGGAATTTCCGTCGTGCCTTCAACGAAAGCTCTATTGCTCTGGCCCAAGCAACGTAATTCTCTCCCGTGAGAATTACGTGAGTGATTAAGTTTCCAGGTTGGTCCCCCGATCCGAGGTAATAGGGCGACGCAACATCGATCTTATCTTCTCCGGCCATGGCGTTCTGTTGCAGCGTACGGCACTGGCGTAACTACTGGCAGAAGGCTTCAAGGACGAAGGCAGAGTTAATGGTCGGTTTACCAGGCGCGTGGCTCTGATACCATGATGAGAAAGTTTTAGGGTTGAAAAGTCATGTGTATTATTCCTCTCCCAAGGCATATAAATATACAAGAGGTGCTCCTAATCTGCTATACACGTGTAAAACTAAAGCCCTAAAATACAAGTTAATGGGCTGAACAAATATACAATATTTAACTAGGCCTTTAACAGTCACAAATATATTTTATTGTTAGCTGTTAACCATATATAGGCGGTATTAGGGCTTTGAAATTCTAAACAAGCTTTACATTTTAGGCATCAAATGAGCATATTACATATTAGGGCTTTGTTTAAAAGTGTCACTTTTGTACACAATTTACTTCTATTTTGCCATAACTTATCCACATGAAGAATTTGAGTAGAAACTAACCCTAATTAAGCAGCAAATATATTTTTTATTCTTTTGGCAAACAAAAATGTACAATACAACTCTGGGGAGTAAGCTAATCCTACTCAGTCTAGACTCTAGACTGGGCAAGTCCAGTTCCACCGATTTATCCTGCCAGTTTTTGTTCGATTCCCAATTTGGTTCGATCCCATTCAATCTCTCTAATTTCTTTTTCATATTCTTACAATACTATATCAGTATACTAAATTTATAGTAATTTTATCATATTAATATTAGTTAGAGCATGGCATAACTGTTAATATTAGTAGTGAGTAGTAGTATTAGTTATTAGTTCATTACTTATAACAGTAAAATAAGTTACAAAGTATATTAGTTATTGTATATTACTTCTAAGTTCTAACCCACTACTAGAGTCTAGAAACTACTGACTAACAAATTTTCACAAAAAAAAGTCAGCTAGTTTTATAGAAAGTTATCTGCAAAAATTTTATGTCACAGACTCACAATTACATGTTTCACAACAACAATGACATTCGTAATTTTCCTATTTTATTAAGTGTTTGTCACATTTATTGTTCATATCTAAACGCACTCATATTTCTAAATTGGACAATAATCAGGTGGAAAAGATCTTGATTCCAGTACCGGATGAGAACAAAAATACCAGGTTTTCAAATCGGTAGAAGAAAATAAGGTTTTGGGCCAGAATAGAGGCCAGACCCAAGCCTCAATTTCTGGCACATGGACCAGCTAGTCCAAATGTTTTTACACTAGTCATTGCCTCACTGGGGAGCATTTTAAAAAAGTGTATCCATTTAAAAGCCGAAAAGTGTAGAGGGGATGAAAGGTTTTAAAATACATTTAAAAAAATCTGGACAGACCAGAACCGGACCAACCGGCGCACTAATTTTTAGGACCGATCAGGTTGAAACCAAATCTGACCCAGACCAGCCGACCAGGATAATGTCAATGCCTAAACATAAATATGGGACAGACTACGAACAGCGGCGGACACAAAGGGGGGCAATGAGGGGCTGCCGCCCCTCCGAAAAAAAAAAATTCTAGGTATATTTACCCCGAAATTTTTAATATATATGTATTTGTATGTATATTCTTCTACTGCCGCCCCTGCTATCGGGAAATCCTGCGTCCGCCGCTGACTACGAAGTAATATTTAAGGAAAACCCTCTATTAATGTTAGGTATACTATATAATTTTTTAAAAATAATAATCAGCCGATTCCTATCATGCATTAGCAGAACAGGAAGCAGTATTGGTTGATCCGGGTCCAGTCAAGTTCCTGGTTCCAGTCCCTGTTCTCCCATTCCAGATACACGTGAACCACTGGTTCAGGAACTGTATCACCCCTTTAATACAAGGGATTATTTTTGAAACAGCAAGGAATCAAAAATGACTGAAATGGTAATAAAGGGAAGACCCGTTGTAACACCAATCAGTCAATCTCGTAAGATTGCCACAAGAGGGATTCCAAATATTCAACAGGTTCAACTTTCTTTAATTAAGAAAAGGTTAATGTAATAGCGCCACTTTTCTGGGTTTGGTTTGGTACTTGGTGAACTCAATTTATACTATTTGCGGCACTTTCTTCTTACACAGCAAGAATGATCATCATCATACACTAAAAGACGCGTCTTTTTAGTTCTACTATAACAACACGAGTCCCCTTGTCCTTGCCAAAACATACACATGGACAAACTACAAAATTAGAATGCAATTAACACCAAAATTCGATGCCAGAGAGTTGATCAAAGGAAAACTGTGAATACTGAGAGTTGTTTCCCAAAGGCATCGATCTGATTTTGATGAAAAACGTGTGTTGGGGTTGTATTATCTTACATTGGGCAACACTGCACTGAGAATTTGTTACTTCAACAGCACAGTCAACTGATTAGTGAATAGATCAGAGAGTGCTCCACGTACATCCATCTAAAGAACAGGCATGAACAATAACACTTCAGATGAAAGTCTAGGGAACCAAAGGATAGAACTCTCGTAGATGACTCCTGAATATCACCAAATTGTTCTTTCACTTCTAATTATTTTCCCTTTAATTCTTTAGAACTTTATACTATGTAAAGGAAGAAAAAGTGCTAAGGGTAATTGTTTGCTTACGCTTTGGTTTTACATTGGAAAATGCAAAGGAAAAGAAATGTGACTATTTTCTTTTTAAAAACGTATTTAGATTTCTTTATATTAACAGACAAATAATTTAATGAGTATAACCAAATACCAAAACTTAATAAATTTATTGACCTTCAGTCTGTTTGTTATTTTTATCCGCAATTTCTTTCCTACCCATTTTCTTTCCCTAATATTTTCTGGGACGCATACCGACTCTAAGAGATGATGGAATGAAAAAGGGGGGCACACAAGCATTACAGAAAAGGCGTACCTGGTCACAACATATAAGCTTAGTAATCAAAGGATAGAACTCTCGTAGATGACTCCTGAATATTTGTCTGTTCATAGAGCACATGCCCTTCAGCGCCTGAAACGCTCACGATGCAATAACATAAGAATCCGGAAAGATTTACCAAGTACTATTTGTAGTGTAAAAGCCAAGCCAAACAACCAAAGACACTTTCATTGAATTAATCTATTTTTCCCAAAAAAAGAATTTTCCGAAACAAGTTTTGTTTGCTAAAGATTTACAAGATTTGGGACTTGCCACAAATAAAATATTATGGGGAAGTGAGGTTATAATTTTCAATTAAGAGAATATGAAAGACGAGATAACATGAAAAAGTAACTACAAATTTTAATCAATAGGCCAATTTAAATAAATCTGGAAATTTACAACTTTTCCCTCCCCTTCTCTTTCCCCCAAATTCCTCGATAAAAACATGACATAAGAGTTTTCAGTATAGAGTATAGACTATAGAGTTTTCAGTATAGACATACATGGATTAGGACTCAAAACGAACAAGGATGTTAACTTTTCATAAATTTCAGTCATTAGGTATCATGACTGAAGGGATCACAAATTTCACACCTTAACAATGATGGGAGACCGTAATTCTAGAACTCGGTGGACATCCATATTAGCATTTTCCCCCATGCACGACTGGAAATCAGATGCTTTGCTCAAAACCTGTCCACAAAATGAGACTAACTTCTCCTCTGCAAATCCCTGCAGTTTACCTTCATCTACCTTTCCTGCTGCAATGACATCACTTTTCCCCACCCCATGATCTCCATTTTGAGAAATACCCTTTTCATCCAACCCTTCTTTTTCACAACAAAACTCTGCAGTTGCCTTTTGTAAGATATCAAGGTAGATAGAAGTTCCAGCTAACTCTTGTCGGAGTAGATTTAATGGAGGCCTAGAAAAGATGAAGCCTAATTATTGCAAAAAAAAAAAATCATAATAAAACCATGCCATCACATAAGCACGTGAATCAAACCTATCTGCGGGAATTTGGTGCATCCGCATTCTCAGATTTGTATACGAATTATATGATGAAGCGAACTCCAGCGCAGAGAATAGAATGTCCAGTATACTGATTTTGTGTGAAGCCTTCAACTTATTCCAGTACTTCTTCTATAATTTGGAAGATCAGTAAGAGGAACAAATACTATGTTAACACATGACACCATCATAAAATTTAATTAAAAGTAGTGCAATAAAAAGGTCTTCCTCAACTGCACAAATTTCATTTTCTATCTGCTCACTACCACCTCGGCAATCTTCACTAAGATTAATGCATGCAAGGTCTTTGTATGACACTTACCACAATATATATGAACAAAAAAATAAACTTTCATCGGTTGTGGCAGTTTTTCAGATTGGCACTACAAACATCCCCTACTTCCAGACTCCACCTAAATTTCATCTCTCCTATCATGCCACACCTCCACCCCCAAAAGGAAATTGTTTGATAGAGACCACTATATATTTCACCTCCTGGTAGAAGGTTGTGATTTCAGTATCCATGATTTGGTGGTTTGGTAGAAGGTGGCAAGTTTATGTATCCTTAGAAAGCGTGGTATGTTTGAAATACAATTGAACTTCCAAAAATTAAGACATCATAAAAGTTTTTAGCAGCTAGATTGGTATAGTGACATTAAGAAAAACTTATGTTGCAATGAAATATTTGTCAAGTATTTCGCTACAATGCACAAAACCCAATAATCGCCTTTAGTTTGTTTGGGGAAAATCAATGAAACATAGAACTCTAAAATTTAGAATTAGACCTACCTGAATGCTATCAATAGCACCTATAAGCAACAACTGGGTGATGCATTTGCTTCGGATGGTAGTCAATACAGAAATTTCATCCTCTTCTCTTGCATCAGGCTCCACATCGTGGGAAAACTACAAATTAAGTATAAAAGTACAAACCATTATTTTTCTCAGGGTTATCAATGGTGCAAATAATGAGCACCATATATTGTCACTGCCAATTCAAGAAGGCATCGCCACAAACATGGGCCTGCAGTAATATTGTACCATGACCTGTGAGGCTGTGACGCATTATCGCAACACTATTGTTGAAATATAAACTAGAATGATATTAAAGATAGAGAGAAGGATTTTCTGTTTATTTCATTGAAGGGTAAGGCCCTTTAAATATAGATTACAAAGATAGAATATTCCTATAAAAGATGCTATACAATAATACTATATATGGTATATTCCTAAAATATTCTAAAGCATATTCTAAAGTATATTCTAATATACTTTCACACTCCCCCTCAAGTTGGAGCATAGATATTTATCATGCCCAACTTGTTACATAAATAACCCACTCGAATTCTATTTAGTGCTTTAGAGATTCTTGGTAGCACATAAATTTGGCATCCATCAAATGAGACAAATGAGCTGGTAGCGGAAGCAATATGAACAAGCCGATTTTCTTGATTTTTGAACAGCAATTTTCTACACTCTTTGATCAAGTGTCCGGGTTTTTGCAATAATTGCATATTACTCCTCTGTCAAATAGCAGGTTTCCGTTTGTTGACTTTAATATTGGAGAATAAAATATCCAGATTGGGCCTTGATTGCTACAGACCGCAGACTTAATTTCAAGCTAGAGATGTGTCCGTCTGATGCTAAGACCCCAGAGCATGTGCCCACGATAAGCGAACAACCAGAGTAGACCTTCGAGACCCAGCGGAAGTCTAAAGACACGCGAGATCCAGCGAGCAACCAACAATCAGACTGTGCGTCTGTCCCTGGACACTTCGATGCCAGACCCCCAGCGAGCGACGACCACCGTCCACCGGTCCTCCTCAGCTCTCTCAAAAAGAACGAGAAAGAAGTAAAGTTCACCTGGTGGTAGAGGACTATCAGGCGACTTTTAGACGAGAAATATGAGAGGTGCGGCGGCGGCAACAACTTGTTTCAGGTTTTGGGAAGATGCTGGGCGATCTGGTGAAAGAGCAGAGGGCGAGATTCTATATTGCCTTTCATGCTCGTTTGCTGGAAAGAATGCACCGGTTCTGAAAAAACTATATGTTCTTCCTTCCCTTTAAGCTAATTCTTCCAATCAAAATTCCAGCCAGGGAAGATGGCCGGACCTGACAGAGATGGACTAAGGTTCTGAAAAAAAAAGGTTCCGGAGATTCTGGAGTGTAGAGTTTCTTTAGAATTAGCAGCTAATTGATTTTCTGGAAAGTGGCAGCTAATTGATTTTCTGGATTAAGAATCTGGTTGGAGGTTCTGTAGACAAAAGAGTGTGTAAGGTTTTGGAGTTAACTCAGGTTTTGGAAGAGGTTCTGGGAAGGGTAGGAGGTTCTGAAGGTTCTGGACTGAAATTAGCCTGAGAAGGTTAGGAGGTTCTGGACTGAAATTAGCTCGTGAAAAAACTGCAAACGAATAGGAGTTCTGGCAAAAGCTTCTGGGAAGAGGTTCTGGGAAGAATAGGATGTTCTGAGATTGAACTAAGCTTCTGAATAGAGAATAGAGATTCTGGGTAATGGTGATGATTGTGTAAAGAGGTTTTGGACTGAACTCAAGTTCTTTGAGAAAGAACTGAGTGTGAAAAACTAAATTGAAATCTGAAAAACTAAATTGAAATGGAAGTGAAATGGAAGGCCCTGATACCATGTTGAAATATAAACTAGAATGATATTAAAGATAGAGAGAAGGATTTTCTGTTTATTTCATTGAAGGGTAAGGCCCTTTAAATATAGATTACAAAGATAGAATATTCCTATAAAAGATGCTATACAATAATACTATATATGGTATATTCCTAAAATATTCTAAAGCATATTCTAAAGTATATTCTAATATACTTTCACAACTATCATGGGTTAAAAAATCTTACCCAGCCAATTTATTCCCTGGCTGATCAAAGCCCAAAATCCAGAAACTAGTATATAATAATACACTCATTTTAGAAGGTAGTATGGAAATTTAAACCCTTAATATTCAAAGAAAGAACCAGATATATGCGACCAATGCTGCTACATCCTCACCAATTTTTTAGCTAATTCAGTGTTAACAGCACCCAAGTCGATGTCAAGGTTAATATGAAATATATTACTGTTATTTGTAACTATTTATATTTCGAGAATTGTACTGGATTTATTCCCATCTTTGGCAACTTCTTACTCTTGTTAAAGAGAGTGAGATACTACCTAACTACGAGTCTGTGTCGCCCAAAGCTAATGACCTTCTGGAAAGGAGGTATCCTGAATCTACCTAAACATGTGTTTGTGTGCCCATAGTCACTTCACAAAGAGAAAGAGGGTATTATGAAAGTCTCGTTCTGAAACTTATTGAAAAGGGGGGATTTGTCCAGTTGTCCTTATCGGGCTGAAAAGGCATACAGTAATATGAACAATAAAAAACAAGCTGGTGCAAATGGGCATTTAGTAATATTTCCAGAAACAGAGATTTTTAACATTTAGTAAGAAGGGTGAGAAGAGAAAGTAAAAGTTAGACAAATTAAACTACAAAAGCAACATTAAATGCAATGGTGGTTAAGAAAGAGTAGCTCATCTCAATACGATGAAATTCAAATGTCAAATACCTTGGGTGAAGATGAAGGCACCAAAGCTTTAGCAGTTGGACTTTTGGGTTTAGATGTAAAACTTCTGAGGAAGCGATTATCCATCACATTTCCGATAATCTTCTGACCAATTGTTTGACTCCTTTGGAGTTCTCCAGAAGCTTTAGCTCTTCCGGAAGGTGAGGGTATGCCTATATAAGAAAAAGAAATCCATTCAAGATGTTCTGTTTACACCCATTCCAGCAAGAGGGGATAATAACTATAATGGAATAAATACTTTGATTGCTAAAGTTCATGCAGTATACGATCCAAACTATAGCACTTTTGTAGTAGCAAGGGATTACCTTCATTTCCATCCTGATCAACAGGCCGCACCATTGCTTGATTGTCATCCAGCATCTCGCCTTCTGAAATAGTTCCAGGTGTACCCCCATTCAGCATTTGGGTTGCAGTATGGGCTGAAGAAACTTCCCCTAGTGCATTGTCCTTTGCATTCTCAAAACCTAAATCGTTCAGCAGCTCAAGGGGTTGTGTTGTATATGAAGCATCTCTGGGTAAAAACATGTAATTTGAGTAAGCCATGCAGACAAGAGTTTATATTTATATACTAGTCCCAAAAATGAAAAAAGGCATCTGAACGGAACACCACAAGGTAGCACACACCTTATGCTTTGTAGCAAGGTATCCCAGTCACTGTCACTAAATTGGTGCCCACCAACTTCAATCAGATGCACTAATGCACCCAGAGAAAGTGACACAACTGATTGATCAGTTTTTTTGGCACAATCTAACAGCAAACCGAGAAGTGGAGGCAGCATAAAACAAACATCCTAAAATACGTAATAAAGCACAAAAATATTATAACCTACATCAGAACTACATCTACTGCTTAACCATCAAAATTGAATGATAAGGGACTGCTTGAATGGAGGCTTTTTAGGGGTTTGGAGAGCTTAGTCTATATTTTGATAGATAGAGAATTTCTTAAAGAGAATAAAAGGTGAGTCAAATGTTATAAGATCATATATTATATTAGTCTTTCTGCTTTTTTGCCACCCCAAATATATACCAAGATATACCAAAATATAGAAGCAAGCCATCCAAATCTCTCCTAAATCCTCCATCAATACAAGCTAATATTTTACAGCAAAGGCAGACAAAATGGAAACAGAATAACATTTTCACCTTGTAAAAAGTGTTGAACAGGTTGCACAACAACTGGAGCGAATGAATGCTACTTTCACGAAGCCACTCGTCTCTAGAACTCATATTCTCTTGTCCAGCATGTCGAACATGGTCAAAAATGGGAAAGAGGACTCTGTGGAATATACTTTCCCAAAATGAGGATGAAAACTGGCTACCCCTTTCATTCAACAGATCAAATAAAACCTCGAGTGCACAATTTCTAACTTCTAATCGAGGATCGGAAGTGAGATCCGAAAGACCAGCCAGCATTGGGAACCAATAATGCTCAGTAACATCAAAAGATGTATCTGTATTATCACTAATGGGCTTCAAAGCTCCACCTGGTATAAGGCCCTGAAGTGACAATAAAAGAAAAACATTTCTGACACCACACAAAACATGACAAACAATAGATCCTTAATGCAGAGTTATGGTATGCTTCGTTTTTTTAATAGTGGGAACACTTTGAAGTTTAAATTTACATTCTTCACAAACTCTACATTGACTACATTTTATTTATGTATAAAATACATATTAAATTTGTCTCGAAGTAAATTTCAAAATATGATTTTTTTATTTTTACTAATATCCAGTTAAATACATTAATGGCCAAAGTCGTGTGTTGGCTACTTGGCTAATATGACATTCAAAGCATTGCAACTACATAAGAACAGGTGTGGTATAAGGAAAACAAAGAATTTGTGGTAAGCTAGGATAATAACGAAAAACATTTCTAAATAGAGTATACTCTAAGAATATTTTAAGTGCCAAGAAAGAGAGACCAAACACGGTCAACACACCTCAGCAAGTCGATCCTCACAAATGCGAAGTAGTGCAATAGCCTTCAAACTGATTCTGTGTGAGCTCTTATTGTTGGCAAACCTGATTAAGCAATTGACACAATCCATGAAACAATCTCCAACTACCTGATCAAAATGTTCCAGGATAACTGCAAGAAACTTCATCGTCAGAGTTGATGCAATTAAAGAAATGAAAATCAGTACAAAACTGAGAGAATTGAACAAGTGTTTATTATTACCCTGTTCCACATTTTCAAAGGCATTTTCAACAATGTGTTCTGAGTCATCATCGGCTGCAGCTGTAAATATCATGAATACACTTCTCCAGCCAGATTTTATGCTTCCAACTTTAGATTTTATCATCTGTCAATGCACCAGAAATCCAGAATGAGTCAAGCTTCAAAAGCATCAAATAATTGTGAACCCTCAGAAACAAATTGGACATACTTGTACAATACAATCAACAATAAGCCTCCTTATGGATTCACTGTGGCTGTTGCGCATAAGAATTACAAATGGTTTTAAAATATCATTCTGAAATGTGAAATTGGCGAGTTCTGCACGCTCTAAATATTTCATTCCAAGTTGGCGCAGAGAATCTATGGCATACATCGCAACTCTTTCATCAGGATGACTCCCGGCAAAAATAAAATGATTGGCCAACACAGACCATATTCTAGCCCAAACCTGAAAAGATTCCAGGTAGAAATGAGAATGACACAAGGAATACCATGGGGATTTACAGAAAGAAATTGCACATTGTGGTGGGTGCTATGAAAATTAGTGTCAAACTGTCAATTAATTGTTTACAACTAATGAATATTATAAATTTACACACACACACACACAAAACATAATGGTAAAGTGTGATGTGATAGATAATTTTGTGATGGTATTCCAAATCTCATCACTATAGAGTTTTCCAATTGCATGGGAAATATGGCGATGGGTTGACATTATAGTTATATTCATGTCCCAATGCAAAGTGATATTATAAAATCAAAATGTAATCATAGAACATGGCTGTTGTCATGAACGGATAAAGTAAAAATATGACGAAAAAGATAAAGTAATCAGAACCCTAAGAGAATTGTTGTTTCAGGCATGTAGATGCTTCACCCGACTTGCACAATCCATATAAAATGAACAACTCATTAACATGATGCAAGAAATTAAGTAATGGGTGTGATTCTAAACTAAAGAACTTTTACTTATACAAAACTCAAATACAAATATACCATTCTTATACGAGCCATGTTGTAGTAGCTGATCTCAACAAGTTTTTGCAAGCTGAATACACGCGGTGGAAGCTGTCTTAATTCCTCGGCAGACACATTGCACAAAGATGTAAAAAACTCCACTACAGATTCACTAGGCAGTTTAACACTATTCATGAACACCTGCTCTGCAGGTTTACCAGCCAACTCTCTCAATGATTGAAGAAGAGAATCTCGAGAGATTTGGTTAGATCCTTGCATCACACTAGCAGCCATAAAAGGAGTAGATACAATAAATTCAAGCCGGGAAATAGTCTCAAGCACTGCGTTCCACGACTCCTGCAATGCACCAGGATCTGAGTCGCACAAGACTAGTAGAGTCCGCAATGCTTCCACATTTTTACTTCTCATATCCCTTGGTGCATGTAACAAATTAAATCTGCAATGCATTTCCAAAAACATTGTAGCCAAGCAATGGCATTACTTTACATCAATAACTTTCCAAAGCACAATGATAAATTTTTTGGTAGGTCAAATAAAAATGATAAACGAAAAGAATGAAGAGAATATCAGATAGACACAAACAATAAACCATTAAGTAAAAACAGATTACCTAAACAGATATGACAAAAACGCGTAGCGCATGGTGTCCATCCCAAGAGCGTGTGTGATGTGAATTCCAGCATTTAATCCTTCCATGCAGAGAATAGCTCTGGCTTTATTTTCTCCCTCCTCCATAGTAACTGCAAAAGTAGCAAGCAGTGGCCATCCTAGAGCTTCTACCATAGGACGCACAAGCTCTATATTTTGTGAAGTATAGAAAACTCCTCTTTTCCCACCTTGATTCTTGAAAATAGCTTGTGTTTGTTTAATGATAGCTTCACTCTCTGATTTCGAGTCAGTTACAGATTTCCTTTTCGGAAGAGCTAGGTTAAGAATACTGACAAGCCGCCCTCTCTCCTCAGACTCTGACTTGTGCTTGCTATTTTTGCCAAGAGATATGGGATCGTCTTTCATTTTTATCTCTTCTTTTACTATAGAGTCATAAATCCCCTCAAGAAGTTCCTTAGGAGCACTCTCTTCAGCCTCATTCATGACATTCATGCGAATAAAATCTTCCTTAGACATTTTGGGCCAGACCAGAGGATTGTGAGCATCAGTATTCAACATTATAACTGCATATGCTAGAACATAAGCTGTGTCCGCACTCTTGAATAGATCGGGGTTGTCTGCACAGTAGCTACAAAACACAGTAGCCTTTGAAGCTCAGTAGTCTAAATTACCAGGTAGTGGTTGAATGCTAAATGGTGAATGGAAATAAGAATGGGTTGGGCTTTAACTGCAGCCAATGCATTTGTAAAATAAGTTGTGTGCTTCAATTACGCACGTGTAGGGCAACCAAGAAAGCCACTGTGGCATTACTGATAAGCAAAGCTTATGTGCTTGGCAGCCCATCTATTTGAAAAGTTACATAGTTCAAATAGTTGATATTACTTCACATTAAAACATCTTCTTCGTAGTGTATGAATGTGTGAAATATAGACAAGCAAGCAGAAAGTTACCGCTCAGCGAACTTTTCCATCATGCGGTCTATTTTCTGAGCTTCACCAGGAAGTCGAAATCCTCTAAGAAACTCACGAATTGCCATATCAAATTTCATCCCAGAAAAACTCATAGAATCAACATAAGCATGCATGACAGCAAGTGGAAAGTCCTCATGTTGTCCTAAGTAGTCACCAATCATTGCCTGAAACCTGACACAATTAAATATTTCCCTAATGTGGCAATATTCAATGGGAGAAAAGGGAGAAGAGTATTCCTTTCATTTTACCTTATCCAAGTTGGGGGTACTCATGAGAAATTGAGCGACTGATGCAGGTGATCTCTCAACCAATCTACTTGATATCAAATATTCTATCCCTTTACCAGGATGCCTATTAAACTGTCATGTGTTTCATAAGTAAAGATTATTCTATCCGGGCTGAACAACTTTAAAAAGTAAGAAAGAGTGCAAGAAGAACTAGACCAGATTTATGAAAATTTAGGAAGAAACTGAGCAGTAGATCAAAATTGTTGTAATCCAAACTTTGCATGAGAAATGCATACTTCAGAAATAGCTGCTTCTATTGTAGATTTGTGGGCCTTCAACTTCTCAAAGTCAGTGGGTTCTTCCCGGCCTCTTATGTCAATGGGTTCTTTATTCATGCCTTCTCCAGAAGACTGTTTCCCTTTATTCGCTCTGCCAGCTTCTCTCCGTTGTTTCTCCCATTCAGCAAGTGACTTTAACACACTTACAAGGCACTACACATCAAGCAACCCAGGAAGGGCAGTGATGAGCATTGAGTATACTGAAGTGCCCAAAACTTATAAAATAAAACTAGAAAAAGCACTCCAGATAAGAAACCTGCAGGGATGATGCTTTGACTGATCCCATCTGAGACATAACGACTGAGTTCGGCTCGGCATTTTGAGTCCCTTGAACAATTTTCGATAAGGTGGTCACCTATTAGAGAAAACAACAAACAATGAGGTTTACTACACATATGAGAAACATAAAATGAATGGCATATAATGATAAACCTGATGCAGTACTAGAAAGTATTGATTTCATAATGCAACGAAAATAAATAATACCATGCGCTCAAACAAGTTAGGAGCATTAAGATCACAATCATAGTTCACATAAAGGTCAACAAGCATCTGTGAGTCCTTGCATATTTTCTCTAGCATTCTGCAAAATTACAATTTTTAAACATTGACTCAGAAGAATGAAGACTGCATCCACTAAAATTAAGAGCTTTTCTTTGTCAGTATTATATGTGACCCTAGAAACAAGTCTTCACGCTTCACTATTCAACTCTCAACCTAATCCTAATTCCTAATAATGGTGGGGGGTATGTGTTGTTCACCCTGATTTAGATTATGTTCTCAACACCCTCATGCTCTTTGATTCATTGGATCCCCTAATATACCCCTAATAATGCCTTTTCTTTCCATACTTGATGGTTAGCTTTGTTTTACTGAATTGTTAGTTTAGATGGATCCATGTTTCACCTTTCTTATTTCTGTGAGTTTGCTCCCTGTTAGACTTACCATTTGCTGATTCATTGCATAGACTCTGCATCATCCATATGGATTCGACAGCGACCTACTTACCACATACATTTAGCCTATACATAATGGTCAAAATAGGGGTATAACATATGCAATGTTCTAAAATAGGGCTAATATGTTTTCCCTTAAATAGGAGTTATTTAGTCCTATTAAAAGAATACAAGAATAAAAACTTCCCTCTAGAGAGGTGCATTAGACCTATTTTGGGAAGAAAAAAGGTACTCCTTTTTGAGAAAATTTGCTATTTTTTACTCCTATTTAGGGAATTCTCTCTATTTTGAAAGTATTTTGACGCAGTGGTATAGAAGCAGCCATGAAAAACTGGACAGAAACTATGGACACCCCAGTTAAACTTTCACATGAAGAGATAATAGGAATAAAATGAGGACTGATCAAAGGAAGCCTGGTAAACTTAATTTCTTTTTTCTGTAAAGAGTTGCATGGATGGAAAGCAAAATACTAAGGTGATAGAGTTTCATCTTCGAAAAACGATGTACTTAATTTGACTTGAAATTTCTGATTCCAAACTTTATGTATCCAACATTCCAACCAACAATCGTCATACATGTTTAATACTAATAACTGTATATTTAATTCAGTTCTAATTGTAACTCCAATATGTGAAGTTGTATGTTAAATTCATCAACATTACCTTCACAAGAATCTTGTGTATCTAGTGTTTAATGTCTACTCATGTTCATTTCCTATTAGACATTTAGACCACCACCCTGAAATACTAAGGGGCGTATATGGCAGTGGTTTTGTGTGTTTGACTAGTTGACCAATTACATGGATTCAAATCATACATAACGTGAGAGGACCAACCACCTGGAAGGTGGATACCATTTCATTGAGGAGATAGTCTTGTCAATTCGTCCGGCCAACATGCAGACACTCAAAAGTCTCTACAAGAGTTTATGTTCGAGGATATTGTATATGGTAACAACTAATAAGCTTAAAATTTCCGCACATATGATCTAAATGCCCCAACGAGAAATGGGGTAGTGTGTTAAAAGTAATGGCCCTAGTCTACTAGTCCAAATTCTATAATATTAGATTATTGAACCAAGCCCATTAAATGCGTGCACATGAGTGCGCATATGTGTAAGTATTTATATACGTAGTATATTATTATACCAGATATACATGTAATCCATTCTACTTGGGAACATATGTTTTACTTCTAGTTGTTTATCTGGTGCCCAGGTTAACCTTCAAAGCCTCAAGAATGAAAAACCGAGAGTGAAAAATTACATACTTGAGAACACTTGCTTTTGGGTGTAAGTCTTGTCCATCCAATGGGCGCAAAACAATCAAGGGAAAGAAAACTCCAATTTCACCCTACAGGATAAATAAAATGCTTTCACACTGACGAAGCAATTAAAGTCCAAATTTCACTCAAAGGAAGCATATAAACTTCAACTCTACCTTGAGACTTTCCCTGAATCTTAACAGAAGTACAGAGAAGATTCCTGTTGCATACTGTCAAATGCAAGTACAATATCAATAGAGATACAATAAAACAACATTATATTTAATGATAAATAGTCAGGTATATTATAAAAATATACCAGAAATATGGTAGGAGTCTGTGACACTGAAGCTCGCAGCAATACATAAGAAATGTATGCTTTCACAGAATCAATAAAATTAATGTCTTTTGTGAACGACTGACTAACACCCTCCAACAAGCCCTGCAATTACATGATAAACAGATCAATGAAAAATATGCTAAATTAATTCAAACCAATAAATTATGCAGGCTAATGTAACCATTGTTCAGGAAATTATTTCTAGGTTCTCTAGTCTAATTTAAAGAAGATGTATTGCAATTCCAGCAGTTATGCACTTACTTATGCTATTGATAATGTCCAATTGACACAGTATTGATATACACATAAGTACGAAAACATTGATATTAGATAAATAAAAGATAATTAAACATTGCACAAAATAACACAGTTTTTAATGTGAAATAGAACAGAAACATTTCAAAAAGAAAATAGAAAGGGTTTCTCTCTGACCTTAGTACATTAGACATGGCAACAAAAGTTACTTCTCAAAAATCAGGTGTAGCAATCTTACCACAAAAAAGGCCACAACCTTCATTAGATGATAAATAAAGGATGAAAACATGAATTTCCAGTGTTTCTGCTCACTCTAAGTAAGAATGAAGTTATTTTCCTTGTAAAAAATTGCAAATTCAAAACTCCTTCCTTGTTTCAAGTGATGAATTTTGACTAATTAAGAAATTCACACTTCTACTGGATCCATTGTATACACAATTCACCTGTAAAAGCTCCAAGGATAGAATGCGTGTTTTTGTTGTAACTTCATCAGAGTCTTCTTTTATACCCATCTACGAGGAACCAAAGACAGTCATTCAGAACAGTGCTTTTGGGGGATATACCATGTCACAACATCAGTAATTAAGTGCATTGCAAAGTACAAACCTTGCATAGGGTGCGGAAAAGAAGCAAGGCATCATGTCGCTCAACACTCTGACGTTCTGGGATAACCCCTCTGTTAAAGGTGAAAAATATCAGTAATAATTGCAAATAAGAGGCAGTTCATTTACAAGTTGAGAAATTTCCATCATATTGTAACAGACTTGTCCATGACATGAATCCAAACCTTATCGCCTTTTCACCATCTTCAAGACGAACAGCTTTCTCAAGAGCAGCCTCTAAACCCTGAATGGCAGATAAATCATTTTTTATAATTGCATAGCAGATGATTTAAATACAGCATAAAAGATTTCTTCATAGGAAGAAAAGCAGAGAAACAAAAAAAAAAAAAATGTAAACATATATGCACATATACATCCATCTTGCTTCAAATGGATGAAGTTCTTAGTATGTGAACTGAGAGGACAGGAAGTACCTTAATGTCAGCTCCACCAACAAGATTTTGAAGTTCCTCCACACTTGCAGTAGACGTGTCTTCTAACACCAGATCTTTTGGGCTCTGATAATCAGAAGGCTTCTCCTCCTCAGGCTTTGAGCTGGACACATTTGCCGAACCAACCACTTTCTGAATAATAGAATCAGATGAACTACAGAACTCAGTTGGCAAGCCAATACTTATTATACAAATTTAATAATTAATGTACCGCCTGATGATGCCAAAAAATTAAAAAAAAAATTGATTCACAACCTAATGAATACATACCAGGTCAGTTTCAATCCGCCTAAACACAGTACTGAGCATCTGAGTTAGCATGGCTTTCGATGTCGCTTGATTTATTGGGGACTTGCTAAACATTTAACCAATATATTATTGGTTGCATAAGTCATCAAATCTATAACTACTGTTAGATATAAGCAAATACCTGTACAGGGCAATATTATAGCACACACGGATAACCCCGAGCAATGGTTCCCCATGAACTGTACCATAAACATGCCATTGCTTAATTAGAACTTAGCCAACACTTGTAATGCAAATAAAAAACAGTAGTATTTTATCTGCTGTTCTAGCACATATTCCGTCAAGTTCTTAAAATTTTGGCATTCAAATTATTCCTTTAAAGTAACAGATCCCCTAATAGTAGTCACATACCTCTAAATTTGGTGGATGCAACAGCAGTAAGAAGTACCTTCAATACTTGAAGAGTAGTACTGCAAATTATTTTTCCAGATGTTACATTTACGAAGATACACAATGTTGGAGAACAATTGCACCATAACCAGTCAAATACCTGTCAGGTGATATATTATCCACACAGCTGCACACCATGTTCAAGATGTCTGAAAATAGTGGCATACTTTTCCCATTTTCATAACCAATATCTCCCTCTAAATGATCATATGCAATAAGTTTCTGCACTTGAATGGTTGAGTGAACAAAATTATGGAACAATTTGTGGTGTATGCTTTTAAATTTTATATAATTACTTAGGAATAGAAACTACATAGGATTCCCTATCAAACGAATAACTATGCAATGAGATTTTGCACTTAAAGATTAGAGTGAAGAATGTTACGGCACTACATTGGATGATAAGCACAAGTGTCAAACTGTCAATAACTGTTGAACGTGAACAAATGTCTAGGATGTCTTATCAAACCAACATCTATAACACAGTCAATTTGTTACATTCTCAATTGTCAAATAATGTATACTCCGTAAAAATATGCAAAACTAACATCTTAGCATCATACTGCTTCTTACACGAAGTACCTGCGATATCAAACTCAACTAATTATGTAGAAAAACATAATGCAAATGTTAAGATAGTTCGTATTCTTTTTCTAGTCCATCCTTGTTGCACTGATAGTTTAACTTATAATTGTCTAGTTCTATTTCTGTGAAAATGCCCTAGTTCCTATTACTCCACTATACTATATTTTTTTTCTGTGTACTCCATTACAAGTGCATTGACCAATACTTTAGAGACATTAGCCATTAAGCATTTAACCCTTGCATCTCATACATGGTTTTGTCTTATGCACCCTACTGGTAAGTGGTGATGTGGTATCTTGACCATAATATTTTAATGAAGATTGAAGATAACTCAAACTCCAAATGAATCGGTCTGGAAGCACGGGATAACTCTCCTAGGAAGGATAAGAAACAAGTGGTGACACCAAACACTTACATGAAGACAATCCAAAGCAAGCTCCATAAATTTTATATTTTTTGTCTCCAACGCATGTTTGAGAGGACTGAGAACAAGCTCTGCCTCAGCTCCAGTTAGTGTATGACCTGCCTCCGCTAAAGATGTGGTGATGTTCCCAGTTGGTGAAGCTGCAAATGAGTGAGCCACACCGGCTCCTGCATCCGATTCAGGAGTGCTACAGAAAAAGAATGTGAGAGATAAAGCTACAAAATCTATTGTTATAGCTGCTAAGCCGGAGTAACAATAAGTGCTTAGAAAAAAATGAGAGAGAAGGCCAGAGGTGAACTGCTACTCCTTTGATAGAATCAGTGGGAAATCAGAGCCAGAAGCAGACATGCTAACATTGTGTGTAAGTCCCATTACATACCTCTGACTATCTGTTGATGCTGCTTCATTACTCTCAATGGGTGGTGATTGATCACTCGACACCTTTGCACCATCTAGAGGGGATGGATTAGACAGGTTTAGACCGATACCAAATCCAAAGAACAACATCATAATTACTACCAAATTTGTAGCAAAGAGTCAAAGACAGTGGCAGGATAACATGTTAATCAAAGAAGCAAATTTAGTACATAGAGTTTTTCTTTGGATGATGGATATTCATCACATATTGTACAAAAATTGTGGACACATCTGAATCTAATTTAACAACGCCCAACTGAAACTCCTAATTATTTTTTCTTGCAATGCGTCCAAAAGATTTATTTAAGCTCCATTGGAGCTTATAATAGGAGATTTGTTCCTATGTGAAAATATGGAAACCCATTCCTATGCATCTCATGAAACCCAATACCTTCCCCAACCACATTAATAAAAGTAGGGGTTATTTCACGGGTGAAAATGAACACCGCGTGAGGGGAGGAGAAAAATATTGAATTCTAACGCGCAGAAGTGCAATGAGTTGAGAATTGCATTACATGCCCAACCAGAAGCTGTGATGCGAAGATGAAGTTCCATAAAAGTAGTAGATCACCAGAAAAGGGAACATAGATACGAACCTAAATATGCCTGGATAGCTGTCTGGAGAGCAGAATACTTCTTGTTGGCACACTCCTTGAGCATTGACTCGAAAGCTCGAGTCACAAACCCTCCAGCAGCCCCGCCAGCCATTTTCCTTTGCACTAGTTAATTCGAGAGTTTTCCAGCTTCGTTATCTGCGAAGATCAACAAGACGGAACCGGATCACATGATAACAAGGTCGGATCCAAATTCAAGTACCAGCTAATATGACGAAAAAGAGATCCAATGTGAAGATGGAATTGTGAAAATGACTTTACCTCCACTCCAACTGCGCAGCAGAATAATTAGGAGATGGGTGAAGAAATTTTGAGATCTGGCTCTAGACCGTTTGAGGTTTTAGCTTTCGTCTACGGACTACGAGTCGCTAAATCCAAGCATTCCCTATTTGCTGTCTATTTTGCTCAGATCAGAAACTGCGTAGTTGCGGTTTCGTTCTTTGTTAATCTTACAACCATTAACGGGTTTAAATGTTTAATGGGTTTAATCACCTGGTTAAATTCCATGTATAAATCTTACTACTACTCTGTCCCTTAAAATTTTATCAAAGTTGATCGACACGGAGAATAATGAAGTAAAAATTGTTTTGTTTAAATTTGTGCATAGGAGAGAGAAATAACAGAAACCACAAAATAATTGGGAAAGCTACAAAGTTTTTTGGGAAGTCCCAAAAAAGAAAGATGACAAAGTTTTAAGGGACGGGAGAGTATATACGAACTGGATTGGAGTAAAAAACTAAAAAAAGTCAGATTGGGTCATTGTAAGAGCCCGTTTGGTAGCACAAAAATCGGCTGATTTGGCTAATTCTGCTGAAACTTATGAAGTTCTGGCTGAAGTGCCTGCATTGGCGGATTCTTTTGATTTAAGAAAAAATTATGGGTTTTTTACAACAATATTACTAAAGTAAAACTTATTTACATAAATATGACTATTCATTATTAAAACGTAGTGTTGTAGTAACTTAAGTTCAAAACTTGAACATAAATTATTATGATTTCATTACTACTTTAGTAAGTAGTCATATTTTTGTAAATCATCTTTATTTTGGTAATATTTATGTAATTATTTCAAAAATTATTTTTAAAATATATTTTATTAATAAAATAAAGAAAAAATTATATGTAAAAATAGCTAACGGTCATCTACATTAACTTCCGCCAATACAGCAGAAAAGTAACTTTACTTTTTCTGCTTAATACACAATTCAGCGCGTGAAAGCGAAAGTTACGTGTTTGGTGAAAAAAATTGACTGATAAGCCTAATAATCCGAAAAACAGTTGTTCCAAACGGCCTCCAAGGCTTTGTTTTCAAACACTAAAAAAACATTTCCCAGCTTTTGGCTTAAAAAAACTAAAAAAAGTGTTTCAAGTTACAACTTTTACTTAAACTAATACTTAAAAGCTAAGAGCTAGAATTTACTTTTTATTTTTTCAATTACACAAAAAGCACTTATTTTACCAAACACTGCCAACTTTTACTTTTCAAAATCACTTTTTTCTCAAACACTACCAACTTTTACTATCAAGTATTTTTTCCAAAATCACTTTAAAAAGTTAAAAAGCACGTATTAGTGGTGTTTGCAAACATAGCCTAAGGGGGTGTTTGTCATTGCTTCAACTTTAAAGAAGTGATTTTGGGAAAAGTGATTAATAGTAAAAGTTGGTAGTGTTTGAAGAAAAAGTGATTCTGAAAAAGTAAAAGTTGGTAGTGTTTGGTAAAAGAAGTACTTTTGTGTAATAGAAAAGGTGAAAAGCAGTTTAAAGCACCCTTCCACCTGCTTCCAGCTTTTAGCTTTTAAGTGATTAATTTAAGCAGAAGCTGTCATTTGAAAACACTCTTTTTAACTTTTTTTAAGCCAAAAGCTTAAAAACACTTTTTTTAATCAAATGCAAACACTCCCTAAATCGGGTTAGATTGCAGCTGCAAGGTTAGTCCGAAAAATGCTCCAACAGTCCAACATAGTACAATGACAGATATCTTGCTTTGGATTTGTCATTTCAAATCAAATGCAAAGTAAATTTTTGCATACCTCTTATTACTATTAGGCCAACTCAAATGAGTTAACATTATTGCTTTTCTGTCATGCTACATACTATGTAGTACTCCCTCCGTCCCAGAATGGTTGACCAATGTTGACTTGCACGTGGATTAATAAAGTAAAAATTGTGTGGTTGAAATTTGAGTAGATGAGAGAGATTTAACTTTAGCCACATATTGCTTATTTTAAATGGAAATGGCCAACCTTTTTGGGACGGCCAAAAAAGGAAATTTGGTCAACCATTTTGGGACGGATGGAGTATTATATGTTGGACATTGGAAGATAAGGAATTGTCTATTTTCCTGACCAAAAGCGTCAAAATGTGTGACTCTTTTCCTGTTTATGCATGTTCCAGTGAATACAAAAGACCATGTTCGACCTTATGTGTTGAATTGAGCATGTTTTCAACAGGTGAGCTGCTTATCAGAGAGATTTGGCTGATCGACTGTGTTGTTTTGGTTGCCATGAGTTGAAGTCTCGCTTCAGAAACGTAACTGAGTTGGGGTGGTGGCGATAAGTTCTATTCACTACTTAGGTTCTAGCTAGCTATAACCTTGTCGGATGGGAATTCTCGATTTCAAGCTTCTATCGAGGTACATAGTTGCCGGATTTTCATGTAAAAAAATTGGCCGGTTGTTGGGGGGCTAAAATAAGATTCTTTTTACTTGGATGCTCTGATTTTATTCGTCGAATATGCATGGGAAACCGTCGGGAAGGGTGACCGCACATGACACTTGTGTGGACATGACAGGTTGAACGGTAGAACTGGTGATTCCTTATCCAGAATACGTGTTACTCTCTCTTGCGGCTACGATGTAAGAGAGAACCTAGGGTTCATGAATGACTCACATCGGATACTTGTGCTTGAGTTGCTGAATGGCGTCTCATACAGATGGAACTTACCAGTTACGAAGGAACCTTAGCTTAGCGGGTCAGACAAGATCTTGGAGCCCGCCTACTTAGATGGGTCAAACACGTGTACATGATAACTAGTTTGCCTGTATTTTTTACTTAATCGGGCCAGTGCTTTCAATGTCCATCGCATGTTTTTGTTTGGAATAGTGAACTTTGTTTTTCGGTTTCATGTTGGGCAGATGGGCAGTGTGTTCATTGGGGACTAATTAAATACTATAGTTTATATAGTACGTACATTTTATCTTTAGGTTTAGGAGCTGAGCTAGGCATGTCCACGTACAACACTTGCACTTTAGTTTTGGTTATACTATGTACTATTGTAGTATTTACTATGGACAATGTTCTTTTTCAGTTACAACCTTTCTATTCTCACATTTGTCCATGCACAATTTTTACTATTTTTTATAATTGCACAAATTTTACTATTGATAAATTTCATTTGTTGTCACTTAAGAAGTTTTAAAATAGATTATGAAAATTTAAAATGAGAGGAATTTAACAATAATTTGAAATAATAAATTTCTAATACATTGTTAAAACAATCATAGTCAACATAAAATATGTAAATAATATAAAATTCAACATATTGTATCTGTGACACCGCACCCGAATGTCCTTGGAGATTTGATTTAAATATTCAAATTTATGTATTGACTTTCCGATCTCCAAACAATTGTAAAACGATTAATGTTCTACGTAGTGCATGGTTGAATATCGTACTGTTCAAACTTGTACATTAGTGTCGGGTTTTGCAAATACTTATTCGGGACTTATTAATAAATAAAAGGGCCCAACGTTATCTAAATAGTGATACATAATCTTTCAAGACAATTTGAGGAAGGTCGGGCGGCCCAAACATTATTTTGGGCCCAACTTGCTAAAAATAGCAAGTATTCGAGAATGGCGTTCTAGACCCACTCGGGAGTGACCCACACGGCTAGTAGCCCAATAATATGTATAACAAATGTCAAATAAGTGATAGAATGATTAAAGAAGAATACAAATGCCTATAACCCCATCTTTGGCATTATTGAGCTAAATAATGGGAGTAGGGTTTTTCTTCTATAATATTCATCATGTAAATTATTGGGATGATCATACACATAATGGAAATCAATAATATGATGTAGAGAGTTGACTTGTTCTAAATAAATTAGAATGAGTACAAAGAGACATCTTATGACAAAGAGATCAAAAGTGAGATCCACCCATGTCTAAAAACATCTTATGGAGACCATACCAATTCATTTCACTCCACACAACTTATCCACCCTTATTGAAGGGTCTTGGACACTCCCTTAAGCCCCTCATTCGAACTCCCAAGGATAAGGGAGAAGGAGAGAGCCACACAACCAAGAAAGCAAGAGAAAGGGGAAGCTGCCGCAGGTTCGTTTTCCAGTGCGTAAGGTTACTTGTTTGCTTCATATCTCGAATTATACACATCCAAATAAGGCGTGCGAGATACCCACAGAAAGCTCTCAAGACGAGGAATCCGTGAAGGTCTGGTTTGGATCAATCAGAGTAGTGGAAGACTTCCAAATCGTCCGAGAAAAACACAACCTCGCTGAATACGTTTTTGTATTCAAAGTAAGTTTGAATCCAAAACTTTCCTCTCTATTGTCTAAATCATATAAATAATTGAAGAATTATTATACACTGATTGAAGTGTATAAAATGTTATTATAAAGTGACTTTAATTGTTGGAAAAGTTAGATACTAATCTAGACAAAACCTTGAAAGGTTAGGGAGCGATTTCGTCGGGAAACACCCGTTCTAGGGACTGTTTTGTGTGTCTTCGGTTAGGAGTTGAACTAGCACTTTGAAGATGCTGTTTAACACTCAATTCCAAGCAAGGAATCAGTCCTCAATCTTCCTTGGCCGAGGCTTTGGTCATTGGATCGAGAAGGAAAGTTTTAAAGCTCATTTGAGGTGAGGACCGACATCTAGTTGCTTACAACTTGTAGGTTATGCATGAGATTACCTAAATGTTTAAATCATGTTTTTGTGAATAAATATGCTTGAACATGATGTGAATGATAAGTAATGGACTTGATCATGAATTGAAACCATATTGAAGAATATGGAGTCATGTGAGATAGAGGTATGCTAATATGGTAAATTGACCTTTCCAACTAATGTATGAATGTGATGTGTATGTAAATGTATAATTGCATGATGATGCTTAACACATGGGAGGCTGCCACATATCTATTGATATGGAGGGGCTACCATTAATGATAAATGAGTTGTAGGAATAATCTTAATAGTATTGTGATGCTAGTTAAGGATTGTTCTAAATGTCGATAGAATCAAACTTAAGGTTTGAGTTGTTTGTGATGAACTTGAATAAGATTCAAGTGTCAAGTGTGATTTCATGGAGTAGGAGATCTATGGTGTGATTGTATGAAGTAGGAGATCTATGGTGTGATTGTATGAAGTAGGAGATCTATGGGGTGAATACATGAAGTAGGAGATCTATGATATGATTACATGAAGTAGGAGATCTATGATGTGAGTACATGATGATGTACTCGAGCCGAACTCTAGAAATGGGAAGTTATATTAGGGTTGGACCCTATGTATTGTCGTGACTATTAGTCACGGGGTTCGGGAAATGTTTTGTAATAAACATGGGCCTTTGAGCCGACTACTTGACTTTATATAAAGTAAGTATATATTTTGAAAGGGGTGATGATGGAGTATATGGCCCAGGAACCCCCGGCCCATAGACTCCTATTTCTCCTACACAAGTCCATTGAGCTCAGGAAACAACTCAGGCCCAGATGCAACGGCCCAAGCCTCAAAGTAGCCCAGAATACACACTGGGGTGCCTTCGGCCTCCTTGGCCGAAGGCTCCAAAACTCACAGGATAGCCTTCTCTGGCACAAGGAGCTGCTGGAAGAAAACCGGCGAAGACATGAGCCTTCGGCATTCTCATGCCCTCGGCACCAGGGGAAGCCTTCGGCTGAACCAAGCCTTCGGCTACACAGGAGCCCTCGACTACACAGGGAGCCCTCGGCTACACAAGGAGCCTTCAGCTGAACTAGCTCAATCATCGAAGATTCCTTTTAGAGACAGCCAACCACCGCATTTAATGCCGCGTCACATCCGCCAACCGCAATCAATGCGGTGGACGTACCACTGCCGGTGCCAACCGGCTGATGTGACCCTTCGGCCGTTGGATTACTGACACGTGTCCTCTCATCGCATTTATTGCTGCTATAAATAGCAGCCCATTTCTCCTTGTAAATAATAATCTACATCCCAACTCCACATCTCGAGTTCATTTAATAAAATCGACTCTCTCTCCTCCTATTTACTCTGACTTCTCTCTAGTTATTCCCGCAATAACCCCTCGGATAAGATACCCTCCGGGTAGACTATCCATCATTTGGTGCTCTCGTTGAGAGGTCAGAACAATCAAGTAAGAAACCCTCCCCCTCTACCAAACACAAAACACTTACCAAAAATGGGAAGAACCACCCGTGCCCAGTCCAAAACCCTTGAGGAGAACCACGTAGCCCCCGGCGAAACTAACGGGGCTGAGGCCTCCAACAGGCTCTTGGTACCCGAGGGTGGTGTCATCCTCGAATTAGAGCAAGCCACCGCTGACCTACGTCAACAGCTGCAGAAGAGCACCCCTGATGCCCGCATTGGCCTTGATAATCGAAGGAGGGATCGGAGTGAGAACCAAGTTCCCCCTCCGGCCTCGGCCATCGATCTTCAGGCTGCCTTTGCGGCCTTCGTTCAAAACATGGCTCTCAATTCCGGAGCCCTCGCCTCTCAGGCACCCCTTCAGCCCTATGCTGGAGGGAATGTTGTCAACCTACCGCCACTCCCTCCTTTGTTCAACAACCCTCCCCCGGGGGTTGGCAACCGCGAGGGGGTCATAGCGCAGGATACCGCCTCCCAGGAGGCTCAATCCAGAGACAAGCGCCCCATGGTGAAGGAGAAGCCCCGGACCTCTGCACTTGAGAGGCTTGGGGGAGCTCCCGGGCGCCGAGGGGTCCAAGACCGCCTCGGCAAGCAAGAATTCAGCAGGCCCCAGGAGAGTGGTGCCTCCGCTTCGGGTGCCGAGGGCGTGCCTCCCCCCCGAAGCAAAGGTAAAGCCCTCCTCCATGCCGACGACGCCAGGCACCAAATCAATCAGGCGCAATCCTTCCGGGCCAACTCCCAAGGGGTTGCCCCGAAGGATCCCAAGGACGAGATCATTGAGGCCCTCCTCCGTCAACTTGAGGAGAATCGTCAGGCACCACCGACGGCTTCCACAGCTAGACCGGATCCGGAATACGCTGACCTCCGGGCACAAGTGGAGGAAATGAAGCGTAAACTGGCCGAAGGCTCCGGCGAGCCCCTCATTCAACTCCGCACTAGAACACCCTTCACCCCAAGGGTGTTGGCGGCCAAAATCCCTCACAAATATCGGGGGCAACCCATCAAGCCGTATGAGGGGAAGACGGATCCCCAAGAGCACTATAGCCGTTACCAAAACAGCATGATGATGATGGGGGCATCGGATGAATACTTATGCCGTTGGTTCCTTTCCACCTTGGAGGGGCCCGCGTATGAGTGGTTCAACCGGTTGCCCGAAGGCAGCATTGATTCTTGGCAAGAACTTGCCCACCGCTTCCTTACACAATTTGCAGGGAGGCACCGTTCAAAGAAACACTTCTCCCACCTCCTAAACGTGAGACAACAAAAGGAGGAAACCCTTCGGAGTTTCCTAGAATGCTGGAGGCAGGCCTCCCTCGAGGTCGAGGGTGCTGATGACAGAACCTTGATGGCCCTCTTCCACACCGTCCTCCGCAACGGTAACTTCTCTCGGAGCCTTATCACTGATCCCCCCCGCGATTATACGAAGGCCCTTCAGCGGGGGGACCGTTATGCTGAAGCAGAGGAGATCGAGAAGGACCGCCGCAACACGGATCCTTCTCAGAAGAATGAGGGCAGAAATCGGCCCGGAGGACCTCCCCCTCCGGCCAACCGCGAGGCTCAATATAATGATCGCCCCCGGGGTGGCCAAGCCAGAACCGGGGGCGGTTACAAGAACAATCCGAAGGCATGGGCGCAACCCGTCCTCCTTGAGCACCCACGCACTCCCTTGACGCATCCCGTCAGCGTCATTCTCGATCATGCAGAAGGGCGAGGGCTCGTGGAGCGAGACTCCCGGACACCCCTCGAGATTTATGCCATCGGCCCTGATGAGCCCTATTGCCGCTTTCACCGTCACCATGGACACAAAACCGACGACTGCCATCAGCTGAAGAACGCAATTGAAAGGCTAATACAGGCGGGCCACTTGTCTCAATTTATCAGGGGCCCTCCTCCCCAGGGCCCCCATCACAATCAAGGCCCTCCGCCGAAGGCAAACAAGTGGGTGAACCCCAACACCATCCCCTTGGGAAACCCACAGGGGAAGAAGCGTGAAATTGGAGGCCTCGATGACGAGGGAGAGGGCTCCCATCAACAATACAAGCGCCATATCCATATGATCAACGGCGGCAACACCGGAGGCGATTCAACAAGCCAAAGGAAGAAGTGGGCACAGTCCCTTTACGTTGGGGAGGTCAGCCACGTGCCCCCGACTAAGAGGCCGAGGGGGGAACCCATCTTCTTCACAGATGCGGACCTCCCCTCGGGTTCTCTGCCACATAGGGATGCCCTCGTCATCCGCACTGAGATCAATGACGCCATCATCCACCGGACTTACGTCGACACGGGGAGTTTTGTCAACGTCATGTATCTCAGCACTTTTCAAGAGTTGAGACTCGACAGGGGGTCCCTTCGGCACATCAACACCCCCCCTCTCCGGATTTACAGGGGACAGCATCGACGCCGAAGGCGTCATCGCCCTCATGGTCGAGTTGGGCGACGGATGCCATAGGGCCAAGCTCGAAGTGGAATTCGTCGTCGTCAACCTCGACTGCGCACACAACATCATCCTCGGCCGGCCTGCCCTCGAGGACTTAGAAGCCGTCATCTCCATGAGACACCTCTGCCTCAAATTCCCCACACCCACCGGCATCGGTTACTCGAGGGGGAATCAGAAGCTCTCCAGGGCCTGCTACCTTCAACTCACCAAGAAGGTTAGTAAGACCGAATTTCGGATTGACACCATCACCGCCAAGGCCTTGGAGGAGGAAGAAGGTAGGCCGAGGGCTGAGCCTGCCGAGGAAACCGAAGACTTGATACTCGATCCGGCCAAGCCGGAGAGAGTCCTGAAGATTGGAGCCAAGCTCCCCGAAGACCTGAAGGCTGGCATCACCAAGGCCCTCCGCGCCTACTCCATTGTTTTTGCATGGGGGCCGGAGGACATGCCAGGAATTGACCGAAGGGTTATCACCCACCGCCTGGCGGTGGACCCTTCGGCCAAACCAGTGCAGCAACGAAGAAGACCCCTCTCGGCCGAGAGAAGGGAGTTCGTGAAGAAGGAGGTATCTATGCTCCTCTCCATCAAACACATTAAGGAGGTGAAATACCCTTCTTGGTTGGCAAACGTAGTCCTCGCACAGAAGCCTCCTACCTTCCGCATGTGCGTGGACTACACTGATCTGAATAAGGCGTGCCCTATGGACCCCTTCCTTCCCTCTGCCAAACATTGATCAACTGGTGGATGAGACCGCGGGATGCGAGATCATGTCATTCCTCGACGCGTTCCGCGGATATCATCAAATCTACATGCATGAGGAAGACGCTGAAAAAACCGCCTTCATGACACCCGAAGGCATCTTCTGCTATCTTGTGATGGCCTTCGGCCTAAAAAATTCAGGCGCCACCTACACCCGAATGGTGGCCAGGGTCTTTCAAGCTGTCCTCGGACGCACCATGGAGGCCTACGTTGACGACATGATCGTCAAAAGCAAGAAGGCAAGCACTCACGCCGACGACCTCCGGGAAATCTTCGCCATCATGCAAAAATTCAACCTCCGGTTAAATCCAAAGAAATGCACTTTCGGCGTGCAAGGGGGAAAGTTCTTAGGCTACCTGGTCAGCCGAAGGGGTATTGAGGCCAACCCCGAGAAAATTCAGGCCATCATCAACATGGAGCCCCCACGCAACGTCAAAGAAGTAACGGTTGACGGGTCGCCTGGCGGCCCTCAACCAATTCCTCTCTAAGTCAGCCAAGAGGGCCCTCCCCTTCTTCCAAATCATGAGGAAGACAGCTGGCTTCCAATGGACATCTGAGTGTCAAGAGGCCTACGACGAACTTAAGGAGTACCTCTCTTCTCCCCCGGTGCTCTCCAAACCGAAGGTGGGGGAGACCTTATACTTGTACCTTGGTGTTAGCCCTGCTGCCATCAGCTCAGTGCTAATCCGAGAGGAGGACGGCGTCCAACACGCCATCTTCTACGTCAGCAAAACCCTCCGGGAGGCCGAACTCAGGTATTCTCCCGTCGAGAAGACGGTGCTAGCCATCGTTTGGACCGTCAAGAAGCTTGGCCACTACTTTCAAGCTCATCCGGTCCAAGTGCTCACACATCAACCCCTCGGCGCCCTCATGAGGAGCCCCACAAGTTCCTCCCGCATGGTAAAATGGGCCATCTTCCTCAGCCAATACAACATAGATATCCGTCCGAGGCCGGCCATTAAGGGCCAAGCCCTGGCAGACTTCGTAACGGAATGCACCGCAAGATCAACAACAGACGAGGAGCCTTCGGCACCCCTCGATGAGTGGTGGACCCTCTATACCGATGGCTCCTCGGCCACCAAAGCATGCGGAGGGGGAGTAGTCCTCATTACTCCCGAAGGCTTCCGCGCCTATTATGCCATCCGCTTCTCCTTCAAAGTCTCCAACAACGAGGCCGAATACGAAGCCCTCCTCTGTGGCCTTCGGCTGGCAGCGAATCTGAAGGCTAAAATGATCCACGTCAAATGTGACTCCAAACTTGTTGTGGGTCAAATTTCCGGGGAGTACGAAGCCAAAGAAGGGAGGATGAAACAATACAAGGAGGCCGCCAAGGAGTTGCTTAAGGTATTTGAGGCACATTCTCTTACCCAAATACCGAGGGCTCAAAACTCTGAGGCCGACATTCTATCCAAGCTCTCGGATGAATCCCCCGAGCACCTCTCAAAAATTGCAAGAATTGAGGAACTCAGTCTCTCAAGCATCCACGCGAGCCCCGTCATGAACATTAACCTGAGGCCGGAGGATTGGATCTCCGACATCATCGCCTTCATCAACACAGGGCAACTGCCCCAAGACGAAGCCCGCGCAAAATTAACAAAGCTGAGGGCTCCCAGCTACACCATCGAAAACGGGAGGCTTTACAAGAGATCTTACAACGGCACCCTCCTTCGGTGCCTTCATCAAGATGAGGCCGAAGTCGCCATGGAGGAAGTGCACAGTGGCACTTGCTCAGCTCACCAGGGACCCTTCTCCATGTCCCGAAGGCTCATAGTTCCGGGCTACTTCTGGCCCACGATGGCTAGAGATTGTGCTGATCTGGCCCGAAGGTGCACTGCTTGCCAACACTTTCAGAAGGCCCCCGGCAGGCCAGCGGTTAACTATGCCCCCATCAGCACCGCTATACCCTTCTCTAGATGGGGTATTGACTTAGTAGGCCCTTTGCCGAGGGGTACCTCCAATAACAGGTATATCATTGTGGCCATTGACTACTTCACCAAATGGGTAGAGGCCGAGCCCCTCGCCAGCATCACTGAGGCCCGGTGCCGCCACTTCGTCCTCAAAAATATTCTCACAAGGTTTGGCGTTCCCCAGCAAATTATCTCCGACAACGGCACTCAATTCGAGGCAGCCCCCTTCTGCGCCCTTCTTGATGCTTGGGGCATCAAGCACACATTCTCTTCCGTTGCCTACCCTCAGGGCAACGGGCAAGTAGAGAATGCCAACCGCACCCTTCTCGAGGGGTTGAAGAAGAAGCTGGAAGCTGAGGGGGGAGGCTGGGTAGAAGAGCTTCATAACATCTTATGGGCTTACCGTACCACCCCTCGGCGTGCGACAGGGGAAACACCCTTCTCCCTATCCTATGGCTTCGAGGCTAAGGCTCCAACGGAAGTGACTCTTCCCACCCGAAGGGTTGAGCAATATGAGCCCGAGGTCAACGACGCCAACATGGCCCTCGACCTTCATCTCATCTCAGAACGCCGAGAGCAAGCTTTTCTCAGGGCCGAGAACTATAGGAGACAAGTCAAAGGATACATCGACGCCAAGGTCCGCTCCCGGGAATTCCAGGTGGGAGACTACGTCCTCCGACGAAGGGAGGCCAGTCTACCCACCGAAGGAGGAAAGATGGCGCCCAAGTTTGAAGGCCCCTACATCATCTCAGCCATCATCAAACCGGGGACATACAAACTGAAACGCCCTAACGGGACGGAGGTCCCTAGGCATTGGAATGTGCACCACCTTGTCAAATTCTATCAATAAGGCATGAGCGGCCAAGCCCTCATCCTTAGCAAGTGTAAATATCAATGGCCCAAGGCCCCATCTGTTTTTGAAGAATAATCAAAAGGCCAAGCCTTCATCACCGACATATTGTACAAGCGGCCCAAGGCCCCCCCTTCTCTCCTACAAATGAGTGGCCAAGCCCTCATCGCTTCACCAAAATAGGCCCAAGGCCTCTTCCTCTCATGAGGGGGAACAACAATTTAGGTACCAAGTACCAAGTGTATGGGTCACCCCCATCACTCTTTGAAAAAACCGAGTGTTTTCTCAAACATTTACATACTCTCCTCCTAAAAAAAAAAAAAAAGGAAAAAAACCGGGGGGTGCAACACCCCTCGGCTCCGGCTGGTACCAAGTGCCCCCGGCTATTTGTATCCCACACACAAATAAAACCCTTCCCAGGAACGCTTTCCGCGCCATCCCCCAAGGGGAGGCAGGCAACGGACCATGTCCCGGGCCCAGGATTCGACTTCCACAAACGAAACGCTCCCCGCGCTATCCCCCAAGGGGAAGCAGGCAACAGACCATGTCTCGGGCTGAGGGGACGACTTTCAAAACCGAGGCGCTTTCCGCGCTATCCCCCAAGGGGAAGCAGGCAACAGACGATGTCTCGGGCCGAGGAAACGACCCTCAAACCCTTCGGGATATCGGAAGGTCATTCCCGAAGGGGGAGCCAACGGTTTGTTCCGTTGCCTCCCATATAGGCCAAGCCTTCCCTAGAAACCAAGTTTCTAGATGCCTCTCCTACACCATCTTAAAAAAAAAAAAAAAAAAAAATGTGTAGGGGGGAAGGAACTCCCCGGATACTATTCTCCCCGGAGGCTCAACACTTCGGATATACATTCCCGAAGGCTCCTCCTACAAGGCACAAGAAAATCTCGCAAACAACAAGTCATCTGGCTACAAAGCCGAAGGCTTCACTACGTGAAACCTTGGAGTACAAGAATTCCACCGGAAGCCCAAGAAGAAGGCTCACTAAGCAAAACTTAGCCGAAATTCGGCTGGATCGAAGTCAACTATGTGACATGCCGAAGGCTACACAAAGTTCTAAGGCAGGCTAAACCTATGTCTACACAAACCGGAGGCCTCATACCGAAGGCAGAATGTCACCAGGCTCATTCAACGATGAAAAAATTTCTAAGTCCACACATTGGCATCCTTTGGGAAACACTCATCGAACTGAGGGGCTACTCACAAGATCTGTTGGAAACACATCTCAGAATTTCACCAAGTCCATAATCTCGAATCCCTCGGCAACCATATGTACCGGGGGCTCAGGCAGTTCCCACGCTCGAAGGTTCACTACAGCACCTATTGAAACTCCGTGAAAAAATGGCTAAGTCCACAGATGGGAACCCTTCGGGGGGCTACACTACCAATCAAGGGCTCAGCATTTCCAGGGGCATAAGATGCAATTTCACTTGGAAAATTTCCTAAGTCTAATTTATTTTGGCCCTCGGTACTACTGCTACAACCCGGAGGCGACGCAAGGAGACATTACCGAAGGCTCCCAATGGAATATTACTTAGATTATTTTCTAAGATTTTGCGCTACATCCGAAGGGTTCTGACAAGAATTCTACTTACAAAATCTCCTAAGTCCACAACTGCAAGCCTCCGGTGGCTCCACACCTTAACCGAGGGCTTGTCGCCGAGTTACACTTAGAAAATTTGTCTAAGTCCACAAACTTTTGGCCTTCGGAACCCAGGCGAAAGAAAGAAAACATACAATCATGCACAGAAGACATTACAGAAAGTAATCAGAAGTATTCATATAAAAGCCCGGAGGCAAAGCATTCATCATCGGAAAAAAGCAATGTCAAAAGTAATAGAAGATGTTTCTTTACATACAGGCAGGAGCCGAGGCCTATCAACTATTACAAGTTTTAGCTTAAGAACATATATATTCAAGGTTGGGCTTCTTGAGCCACATCACCCCCCCCCCCCCCCCCCCCCCCGTTTGGAAACGGCATCGTCTTCAGCATCTTCATCATCCCCAGCCTCCTTCATCAGCTCGGAGTCCTCGAGATCAGGCCGCTCCACGCCCGGGGGCAATGGAACCCTTGTGTCTGGCTGAAGGGGGGGCAGGCCATGAGTCAAGGGGTCAAACTCCTTAGGGTCAACGCCGAGGTGCCTAGCGAGCCTCCGGTAGACAAGCCATTGCGTGAAGAACTCGCCACCATCATAGTACTCTTTGCCTTTCCGGGCAAGCCACATTGCACCGGGGCCCCTAACCCACGCATCGACCGAAGCCTCCACGACGGTATCCACCCAAGGCTTCCGCTCCTCGGCTTGCCATCCCTCGGCGACGAAGGCAGACACTGCATCTTTCTCAGCTTGGAGCGCCGCCTCCTTCCTGGCCTCTTCGGCTTTGATGGCGGCAGCCTTGGCAGCCTCGGCGGCAGCTTCCTCAGCACTGGCCTTGCCTTTGGCCTCGGCATCTCTTAGCCTTTGCTCCACGTCCTCCTTCTCCAGCCGAAGGGCCTCCTCGGCACCAGCGAGCCGCTTCCTGAGGGCGGAGATCTCCTCATCAGATTTCTTTAAGGCCTCGTCTGCCTGGCCCTTTGCTATCCTAAGCTGCTCCACCCTCCGGGCCTGCTCGGAGGCAGCCAAGGCAGCCTGCAAAAAAAAAAGGGGGGGGGGGGACCTCGGCGTCAGAGAATTCACATCATGAAGTTATATCCGAGATACTTGAAAACTTTTAAAAGAAGATTCACCATGGTAGTATAACTGGCGACTTTGTAATCAAGGATATCATCCTCGAAGCGAGCCAGCACGGACTTGTCCTTCGAGGACATTACCCCCCTCATGAACCCGACGGGGTGCAGAGTGCCATGCAAGACGGAGGTCCCCGACTTGATAGGGAACTGGACAATCTCCGCCGGCCGAATCTCCTCATCAAAAGGAGAGGGAGGAGAACGAGGGGGCGTATTAGCCGGGGGATGTGAAGAGGGCTGGTCCTCGGCTATCAGGATGGGGGCCTCCTTTCTCCCCTCACCACCCTTCTTCTTCTTTTTTTCCGGAGGCATGACGCCCTTCCCAGTGTTCTTTCGCTTCAACTCCTCGATCTTGGAGCCCCCAGCCTCCACCTGGGCATCGGCGTCACCCTTTGAAGGGCCCTCAGCGTCTTTGTCCTTAGAAGCCCCCGGCTTCTGGAAGAACTCGTCAACGGCCTTCTGTGAAGGAGGCCCCACTTTCTTTTTGGCCTCCTTCGCCATTTGCTTCTTCAGTAAGGCAAGCGACTTGGCATCCATGTCCGGACCTGTAAAAAAGAGAAAAAGAGATAATATAAGCATACAGGTGTCAGGTCACGAATACAAGACAAAGAAATGCCCAAATACAAAGTAAGGAGCCTCCGGTAAACACCTCCAATGCTTTGGTAGACTCGGTCAATCACGGGGAGTGTCTCATCCTTATCCCCCGGCAAACGGTACCGACGAAATCCCAGCTTGTACATCTCTTCCGGAAGGGTGGCCGCCTTAATGGACATCAGCTTATCCGATCCCTTCGGCTTCGCCGCCAGCTTTTTGCCATTTTTATCAAGGGAGGCATTCCGGACCCTCAAATGCCTTCGGAAGTGATGGCGGAGAGGCTCCGGGAAAGGATTAGCGGCCATACGGAGATAGCAAAACTTCTCTTTCCAACCCTTATGTGACGAGGGCACCTCAGAAAAAATCCTCCATTCAGGCACCTGCTGGAGGTTGGCGAACCCTTCGCTGTTAGCATGACCCCCTCGGCACAAGTTCAAGCTCAGGAAGAATTGGTCCAACGTCGGCTCCACCTCCCGGCTTCGGCACTGCGACAGGAACCCGCTAATATATGAATGGCTATTGGGGGTAAGTTGGCAGGGGGCCAGTCCCACGAACTTGAGATACTCCAGCAGAAAGGGATGGAGCGGAAATCGAAGGCCTAGATCCACGGAAAGTATATGCACTGAGAAGCACCCTTCCGGAGGATTCAGCAGCAAATCATTTGGCCCCGGTTCAACTACTTGTGCGAAGGGTCCTACGAGGACCTGAGTGGCCTGATAGTCGGAGGCTGTGGCCTTCGTCTTCAGCGCAAGGGCCGCTGTGTTCAGATACGAGTGGCCCTCGGGTATTCCCACCGGTTGACCCGCGTCAATGGCAGCCTGCTTTTTCTTCGGGGCCGCCAGGATCTTCTTCTTCTTTTTCCCGGGGGCGACACTTATCGGTTCCGGATCCAGGGGCCGGGAGCTACAAGCTTCATCGGCGCCACGAAGAGGGAGTGCGGCGACGGTCACCTTCATCCGCTCCTTTTCCTCCTCCTCCTCGGCCACTTGGAGGGCGAGGGCAAGTTCTTCGTCTTCAACGACTTGTTCAAAGTCTTCGGCTTCGGCCTCAGTCCTGAGATTATCTTGGACTTCCAGCGCCACTGCGGAATCGGTTTTGCCCGAGGAGGTCTCAGTCGAGGACTCCACGTCCGAATAGCCCTCTTGTTGCACCGAGGGCTCCCTCGAGATATCTTCAGAATCGCTTTGGGTTGACATTTTACCGAAAAGAAGTTGAAGGGTTTAAGGGAAGAAGGCTACTTAATGCTCTAACCGAAGGCTCCCAAAAATTCGCTAACACTAAATCAAATGGAGGAAATGGCAAAGTATGCTAAGGAATTCGAAGAACTGAAGAAGAACTGACCTCGAAAGTTGCTTTTGATCGAAGGGATTACTTTCTCTCTCTAGAAAATTGGGCAGAGCTTCGCTATAGCTTAAGGACGCACAATGGAAATGGCTTGGGACTTGGGGTATTTATAGGCTTTCAGCCTCGAGAACTGGGCCTCGATTTTAAAAAGGCCATCATTACGGGCCGCCGGTTCAACCAATGGGTAGCACCCGCCCCCCATCTGCCAACGACAGAGCGCCACGTGGAACCCTCCTCCAACGGCTATATCACAACGACTACATTTCGGCAACACTGAGGTGACCCTCAGACAATAGCCTCCGGTTATCACTCACCACAGCCTTCTACCAACGAAATTCACCAAGCTGCCGGCTCATCAATGTTACCACCCCTCGGTAGCTCATCAACACGTAATGACTCCTTCAGCCCGAACTCGCCTTCGGCCTAAAGGACTGGGGGACTGGGATACACCCCTCGGGAATCATACATGACTAAAAACAAAAATTCCCACGAGTAACGCATGGAACCCTCGGGTGCATACACCATTACACCCTTCGGCAAAGCAAAATTTCAGCAATTTTCCACAAAGACACTCACGGAAATGAAGCAGCCCTCATCACAACACACGCAGGCAGTACATCCATGCTTTCCTCAGAAAACCCTCGACATGTGGGGGACTGAGGAGAGCCTTCGACAGTCATACAGGTGTTATACTTCCCTCAGAAAACCCTCGACATGTGAGGGACTGAGGGAAGCCTTCGGCAATCAGCAGAAGGCAAGTTCTCAAACAAAGACACCCAAACAGACGATGAAGCCTCCGGAAGAATCAACGCTTCTACCCCTTTTCCCTCAAGTACCTTTCGGCAAAAGGAGTGAGGGACTCCTGATGGAGTATATGGCCCAGGAACCCCCGGCCCATAGACTCCTATTTCTCCTACACAATTCCATTGAGCTCAGGAAACAACTCAGGCCCAGATGCAACGGCCCAAGCCTCAAAGTAGCCCAGAATACACACTGGGGTGCCTTCGGCCTCCTTGGCCGAAGGCTCCAAAACTCACAGGATAGCCTTCTCTGGCACAAGGAGCTGCTGGAAGAAAACCGGCGAAGACATGAGCCTTCGGCATTCTCATGCCCTCGGCACCAGGGGAAGCCTTCGGCTGAACCAAGCCTTCGGCTACACAGGAGCCCTCGACTACACAGGGAGCCCTCGGCTACACAAGGAGCCTTCAGCTGAACTAGCTCAATCATCGAAGATTCCTTTTAGAGACAGCCAACCACCGCATTTAATGCCGCGTCACATCCGCCAACCGCAATCAATGCGGTGGACGTACCACTGCCGGTGCCAACCGGCTGATGTGACCCTTCGGCCGTTGGATTACTGACACGTGTCCTCTCATCGCATTTATTGCTGCTATAAATAGCAGCTCATTTCTCCTTGTAAATAATAATCTACATCCCAACTCCACATCTCGAGTTCATTTAATAAAATCGACTCTCTCTCCTCCTATTTACTCTGACTTCTCTCTAGTTATTCCCGCAATAACCCCTCGGATAAGATACCCCCCGGGTAGACTATCCATCAGGTGATTTGGGATTACGGCCTAAACTATATTATCACCCTATTTGAGGGTCTTGTGTGTGAAATACTTGTTGTATATCTATTAGATGCCTGCCACACCAGTACTTTATAGCCGTATAGAGTACTGACCCCTTCGGGGGCGTCCCACCACCATTTCAGGTTGAGGCTAGAGCTTGCATCCTGTGCTCGTTGATCGAGTGATTCCTAGGAGAAAAGACTTGGTTCGTGCTTCCTCCATTCCATTTGAAACATTAATAAAATTGCTCATGGATATTTTACTATAGAGCCTGCGTGCTCATGAAATGCCTTGTGTGGCCTTCTTGTTTTAGACAATGTTTTCCGCTGCGTTATGAATTACTTATTATGTTTGTTTATGGATGTATACGTGTGAATGATATTCAAGACACCTTGTATAATATGAATATGTTGGACTGCGGTTGACTATTCGTATTGTACGGCGGATTGTCGACGTGTCCGGGGAGGTCCGGGGCGTGACAATTAAGTTGGTATCAGAGCCTTAGTCCATAAACTTCATAATGAAGTCTCAAAATTCTCTTTTTGAAAAGATTTTGAAAACCATGAGCTTAGAAGTTTTGTACTTGGAGAGCTTTTGGTACTTGGGTTGCAAGGTCTCTAATTGTTAAGATGGTACCCTTAACAATTGGTATGGCGGTGACTCGAGCCAAAATGTGTCTTAAGTACCTATCCGTCAATTGACATTTGATACGAGTCTAACGACTCTTTCCAAATTTCTTTCAGAGATGGACCGTGGTGGCAGGATTACTAGGAGAAACCCGACGGGCCGTGTACCAGTGGAGACTGGACAGGGCAGTCGAAGGACCTCTAGGGCATCTAGAGGAGCTGGCCGTGGAGGCCGATCACAGACCGTGAGTGACAGTCATGTTGACACAGAAAGTGAAACCTACTGGTCCTATGAGGACTCGACTTACCAACCGGAGACCGAGCCGGTTGAGACCCCTTACGAAGGGGATGACGATGATGTAAGTGATGAAGAAGGGGAGAATGACTCCCTAGCCAGAATTGAGGCGCTGCTCCAGTAATATCAGCGGGGAGCGCGAGGAAAGGAGGGAACGCCGAAGGCGCCGAGGAGGGCGAACTTCGGGAGGGGCTTCAAGAGGAAGAAGCCATGGCAACTCTAGGGCCCACATTGAACCACACGGGGGCTGGGGTGATGGAGGTCCGATCATAAGGATCTCCAAATACCTCAAAGAGGCACGAGACTTGGGGTGCAAACCCTTCAATGGAGCAGGTGACATCTCGGTCGCCGCGGAATGGATCAAGAGGTTGAACGAAGCAGCCCTTGATATGCAACTCACCCCCGAATTCAAGCTAAGAGTGGCAGTAAGATTGCTTGAAGGGATGGCATCCACATGGTGGGATGGAGCCAAAGGGAAGTATGGCAATGTTGTGACTTGGGAGAATTTCCGACAGGAGTTCTTTGCCCAATACTATTCTGATTTTGAGGTGAACAATAAGAGGAGAGAGTATACCCTCCTAACCCAAGGTGGCAAGATGACGGTGAGGCAACTTGAACACAAATTCAGGGAACTCGCGGAGTTCATACCGGAGTATGTCTGTGATGAGAACCGGATGGTAAATCACTTCTGGGATGCCTTAGACTTGGAGGTGCGTGAGAGGGCAACGCAGTTGCCTAACATGACTTTTAGCCAGGTGGTCGAGCAGGGATTGAAAGGGGAGAAGGAATGGGAAGAAAGAAAGATGAAGAATGCCGAAGAGGCGAAGAAGAGAAAATGGGAGAGTCACGGCTCCCAAGGTTCCAACAAAAAGGGGAACCATGGAGGGGGATCTTTCCGTGCACCGCCGCCACCATCTAGGGGGAAACAGGGCTCGAGCAGGCATGACTCGGGGTCACAAGCCTCGGGGACGCCTCGTTGCTTGAATTGCAAGAAGAGTCACCTCGGAAAATGTCGTGAACCTCCTAGATGCTTTCAATGCGGGAACACCGGGCATTTGAAAGCGCATTGCCCACAATTGGGTGGGCCAAGGTCACCGGGACCAAGTAGCGAGGCTACGGGAACAAGAAACCAAGCCGGGGGTTCCCAAGTAACCAGGGGGCAAGGGGGAGCAAGCGCGAGCAACGCGCCTTCCGTGAACCAAGGAATGACCCAGGCTAGGGTCTACGCGATGACGGAGGCGGATGCTCAAGCTAATCCAGATTCCGTTGCAGGTATTACCTTTTGTATACTTGTGTTTTACCTTTGATTAGTCCATAAATTGAGGTTGCTAGTCGTTGGGATCATTGCACGAAGTTTTGGGGTCAAACGGAGTGAAATCGGGCGAAAGACGGCTGATTTCCGCCAACGCACACCAGGCTGGACCATACGCACGGCCGTGCGTTGTCCGTGCATTGGTCCGTGCGTTGGTGGCAGTAGCCACCGGGAATAAATTGCTATACGCACGGTCGTGCGTTGTCCGTGCGTTGGTCTGTGCGTTGGTGGCAGTAGCAACCGAGAAGAAATTGCTACACGCACGGACGTGCGTTGTCCGTGCGTTGGTCCGTGCGTTGGTGGCAGTAGCTCCGTTTTGAGGTTATAAGATACGCACGCCGTGCATACCTCCTAGGCACGCCGTGCGTACCTCCTGGGCAGCCCAAAGTCGACTTTTTCGCGCCGTATTGCAACGTTAAGACCCGTTCTTGATCCCAAACACGTGTGTGAACATAATAAACCTCTCTAAATGTATAAGAATGGTAGGAAAGGTATCTCACATGACTTATAAATGTAGGAACACTAAAGATTAATGGGAAGCATGCGCGAATCCTTATCGATACCGGAGCGCAACGTTCATTCGTAAGTGAGGCGTTCGCCGAGGGCTTAGAGATACAATCAATACCAATGACGCAAACTTTAGTGGTATCAACACCACTAGGGGAAGACGTTGAAAGAACCAATTACTATCCATCTTGTATGGCGGAAATCGGTGGCCAAACCTTGACGTGTGATTTCGTACCGCTGAGTATGATGGAGTTCGATGCAATCCTAGGGATGGATTGGCTAGAAAAGCATCATGCTAGGGTAGATTGCTACACAAAGGTTTTGGAACTTGAAGGCAATGATGGGGATACCCTACGCTTCGAGGGGGACCGAGGCAAATCAAACAGCTGTATCATATCCGCTGTGAGAGCGAGAAGTATGATGAGAAAGGGATGCCACGCTTATCTGGCATACGTGGTTGACAAAACCAAGGAGGAAACGAACATCGACGACGTGAGGGTGGTTTGTAAGTACCCGGATGTCTTCCCAAGGGACCTGCCGGGGCTTCCACCTGATAGGGAGATTGAATTTGTGATCGAGGTCGAGCCCGGCACCAAACCAATCTCCATACCGCCATACCGTATGGCACCCGCTGAACTTAACGAGTTGAAAACCCAATTGCAAGAGCTTTTGGATAATGGTTTCATTAGACCAAGCCACTCCCCGTGGGGAGCACCGGTTCTTTTTGTGAAAAAGAAAGATGGGACACTTCGAATGTGCATTGACTATCGTCAACTGAACAAGGTCACAATCAAGAATATGTATCCTTTGCCTAGTATTGATGACTTGTTTGATCAACTACGAGGAGCAACCGTGTTTTCGAAGATTGACTTGAGGTCGGGGTACCATCAATTGAAGATTAAGGAAGATGACATACCAAAGAGTGCTTTCCGCACAAGGTATGGGCATTTTGAGTTCCTTGTTATGTCGTTTGGGTTAACAAACGCCCCAGCGGCATTCATGGACTTGATGAACCGAGTATTCCATAAATACTTGGATTGATTCGTGATTGTGTTCATAGATGACATCTTGATTTACTCAAAGAGTGAAGAAGAGCACGAGGAGCACTTGATACTTGTTCTAGAGACACTACGGGAGAAGCAACTTTATGCCAAATTTTCTAAATGTGAATTTTGGCTAAAGGAAATTGGCTTTCTCGGGCACGTGGTTTCGGGATCGGGAATTGCTGTTGATAACAAGAAGATAGAGGCCATTACCGAATGGGAGAGACCAAAGAATGTCAAGGAAATTCGTAGTTTCCTTGGATTGGCAGGCTACTACAGAAAGTTCGTGGAAAAGTTCTCTGTTTTGGCGTCGCCGTTGACGAAGCTCACTCGAAAGGGAGCTAAGTTTATATGGGATGACAAATGTGAGAAAGGATTCATCGAACTGAAGAAGAGATTGACCGAGGCACTGGTACTTGCATTACCCAAACAGGGTATGGGGTACGATGTCTATAGTGACGCGAGCATCCAAGGGGTTGGGTGTGTGTTGATGCAGGAGGGGAGAGTAATTGCCTATGTCTCACGACAGTTGAAGAAGCATGAGGTAAATTACCCTACCCATGATCTGGAGCTGGGAGCAGTAGTGTTTACACTGAAGATTTGGAGACATTATCTCTATGGAGAGACATGTCACATATATACTGATCATAAGAGCTTGAAGTACGTGTTTACTCAGAAAGAGTTAAACATGAGACAGAGACGGTGGATGGAGTTGATAAAGGACTACCATCTAGTTATTGAGTACCATCCAGGTAAGGCAAACGTTGTAGCAGATGCCCTCAGTCGGAAGAGTTCGTCTGGGGCATTGTTGACTAGTTTGAGGGCACTGAGGGCCCAATTGGATGTATCTAACGACGGTGCCTTATTGGCACGATTCGAAGTGAGACCGACCTTACTTGATGAGATCAAGAAGGGTCAAGAGACTGACGCAGAACTAATAAAGGTCCGGGAACGCATGCAAGCGGGACCGGTGGAGGACTTCAGGGAAAGAGATGACGGTCTCTTGTTATTTCGTGACCGAGTGTGTGTGCCGTCAGATGAGGAGCTCCGAAAGTCCATCTTAGAGGAGGCTCATTCATCGGCGTATGCCATGCACCCGGGGGGCACGAAAATGTACCGTGATTTGAAAGAAAGTTACTGATGGTCTGGAATGAAGAGGGAAATAGCCGAGTACATCAGTCGATGCCTTACATGTCAACAAGTTAAGGCAGAACATCAGCATCCAGCAGGTTTGTTACAACCACTTTCCATTCCTGAGTGGAAGTGGGAACATGTGACTATGGATTTCGTGGTAGGTTTACCACGGACAATTCGGAACTACGATGCAGTTTGGGTTGTTGTGGATAGGCTCACAAAGAGTGCGCACTTCTTGCCTATCAACATTACCTACCCACTTGAGAGGTTATCCAAATTGTATACGGATGAGATCGTGAGGCTGCATGGGGTCTCAGTGACCATTGTATCCGATAGAGACCCACGTTTCACATCACGTTTTTGGCCAAAATTTCAAGAGTCTATGGGAACGAGGTTGAAGTTCAGTACTGCTTTCCATCCACAGACGGATGGCCAGTCTGAAAGGGTTATACAAATCTTAGAGGATATGCTGAGGGCTTGTGCATTAGAGTTCCAAGGAAGTTGGGACAACCACTTAGCACTCGTGGAGTTTGCCTATAACAACAGTTATCAGGCAAGTATCGGCATGCCTCCATATGAAGCATTGTATGGGAGGAGGTGTCGTACACCGTTATGCTGGGACGAGGTTGGCATGGCCAAACTCGAGGGTACTGAGTTGGCTGAGATCACCAAGTCAAAGGTGAAGTTGATTCGAGAGAGACTCAAAGCGGCTCAGGATAGACAAAAGAGTTATGCAGATAAGCATCGAAAAACCTTAGAGTTTAAGGTTGATGACGAGGTATTCTTGAAAGTTTCTCCTTGGAAAGGAATCATTCGATTCCAAAACCGAGGGAAGCTTAACCCACGATACATAGGTCCATTCAGAATTATAGAGAGGATTGGGGCCGTTGCATATCGTCTACAGTTGACTCCTGAATTAGAGAAGATACATAATGTGTTTCATGTATCAATGCTTAAGAAGTATGTACATGATCCCTCCCACGTATTGGAAAAGCCGCCTGTCGAGGTACGTGAGGATTTGAACTACGCTGTGCAACCAATCAAGATCACCGATAGAAAGGTGAAGAAACTGAGGAGCAAAGAAGTCCCAATGGTTAAAGTACTTTGGAAGAGTGATCGGGTCGAAGAAGAGACATGGGAAACAGAGGCTTTGATGAGGAAGCAATATGCTTTTCTATTCGAGTAGAGCTGTGAATTTCGGGGACGAAATTCCTGTTAAGGGGGGGTGAACTTGTGACACCGCACCCGAATGTCCTTGGAGATTTGATTTAAATATTCAAATTTATGTATTGACTTTCCGATCTCCAAACAATTGTAAAACGATTAATGTTCTACGTAATGCATGGTTGAATATCGTACTGTTCAAACTTGTACATTAGTGTCGGGTTTTGCAAATACTTATTCGGGACTTATTAATAAATAAAAGGGCCCAACGTTATCTAAATAGTGATACATAATCTTTCAAGACAATTTGAGGAAGGTCGGGCGGCCCAAACATTATTTTGGGCCCAACCTGCTAAAAATAGCAAGTATTCGAGAATGGCGTTCTAGACCCACTCGGGAGTGACCCACACGGCTAGTAGCCCAATAATATGTATAACAAATGTCAAATAAGTGATAGAATGATTAAAGAAGAATACAAATGCCTATAACCCCATCTTTGGCATTATTGAGCTAAATAATGGGAGTAGGGTTTTTCTTCTATAATATTCATCATGTAAATTATTGGGATGATCATACACATAATGGAAATCAATAATATGATGTAGAGAGTTGACTTGTTCTAAATAAATTAGAATGAGTACAAAGAGACATCTTATGACAAAGAGATCAAAAGTGAGACCCACCCATGTCTAAAAACATCTTATGGAGACCATACCAATTCATTTCACTCCACACAACTTATCCACCCTTATTGAAGGGTCTTGGACACTCCCTTAAGCCCCTCATTCGAACTCCCAAGGATAAGGGAGAAGGAGAGAGCCACACAACCAAGAAAGCAAGAGAAAGGGGAAGCTGCCGCAGGTTCGTTTTCCAGTGCGTAAGGTTACTTGTTTGCTTCATATCTCGAATTATACACATCCAAATAAGGCGTGCGAGATACCCACAGAAAGCTCTCAAGACGAGGAATCCGTGAAGGTCTGGTTTGGATCAATCAGAGTAGTGGAAGACTTCCAAATCGTCCGAGAAAAACACAACCTCGCTGAATACGTTTTTGTATTCAAAGTAAGTTTGAATCCAAAACTTTCCTCTCTATTGTCTAAATCATATAAATAATTGAAGAATTATTATACACTGATTGAAGTGTATAAAATGTTATTATAAAGTGACTTTAATTGTTGGAAAAGTTAGATACTAATCTAGACAAAACCTTGAAAGGTTAGGGAGCGATTTCGTCGGGAAACACCCGTTCTAGGGACTGTTTTGTGTGTCTTCGGTTAGGAGTTGAACTAGCACTTTGAAGATGCTGTTTAACACTCAATTCCAAGCAAGGAATCAGTCCTCAATCTTCCTTGGCCGAGGCTTTGGTCATTGGATCGAGAAGGAAAGTTTTAAAGCTCATTTGAGGTGAGGACCGACATCTAGTTGCTTACAACTTGTAGGTTATGCATGAGATTACCTAAATGTTTAAATCATGTTTTTGTGAATAAATATGCTTGAACATGATGTGAATGATAAGTAATGGACTTGATCATGAATTGAAACCATATTGAAGAATATGGAGTCATGTGAGATAGAGGTATGCTAATATGGTAAATTGACCTTTCCAACTAATGTATGAATGTGATGTGTATGTAAATGTATAATTGCATGATGATGCTTAACACATGGGAGGCTGCCACATATCTATTGATATGGAGGGGCTACCATTAATGATAAATGAGTTGTAGGAATAATCTTAATAGTATTGTGATGCTAGTTAAGGATGTTCTAAATGTCGATAGAATCAAACTTAAGGTTTGAGTTGTTTGTGATGAACTTGAATAAGATTCAAGTGTCAAGTGTGATTTCATGGAGTAGGAGATCTATGGTGTGATTGTATGAAGTAGGAGATCTATGGTGTGATTGTATGAAGTAGGAGATCTATGGGGTGAATACATGAAGTAGGAGATCTATGATATGATTACATGAAGTAGGAGATCTATGATGCGAGTACATGATGATGTACTCGAGCCGAACTCTAGAAATGGGAAGTTATATTAGGGTTGGACCCTATGTATTGTCGTGACTATTAGTCACGGGGTTCGGGAAATGTTTTGTAATAAACATGGGCCTTTGAGCCGACTAGTTGACTTTATATAAAGTAAGTATATATTTTGAAAGGGGTAATTTGGGATTACGGCCTAAACTATATTATCACCCTATTTGAGGGTCTTGTGTGTGAAATACTTGTTGTATATCTATTAGATGCCTGCCACACCAGTACTTTATAGCCGTATAGAGTACTGACCCCTTCGGGGGCGTCCCACCACCATTTCAGGTTGAGGCTAGAGCTTGCATCCTGTGCTCGTTGATCGAGTGATTCCTAGGAGAGAAGACTCGGTTCGTGCTTCCTCCATTCCATTTGAAACATTAATAAAATTGTTCATGGATGTTTTACTATAGAGCCTGCGTGCTCATGAAATGCCTTGTGTGGCCTTCTTGTTTTAGACAATGTTTTCCGCTGCGTTATGAATTACTTATTATGTTTGTTTATGGATGTATACGTGTGAATGATATTCAAGACACCTTGTATAATATGAATATGTTGGACTGCGGTTGACTATTCGTATTGTACGGCGGATTGTCGACGTGTCCGGGGAGGTCCGGGGCGTGGCAGTATCTATTTTAGAAGGGAAAAATAATTTAAATATCTCAAACATTGAAGGAGTGAGAGATAAGTACTCCAAATTTGCACATGCAATATAAATATCTCAAACTTTATATAAAAAGTTATGTTAGCATTATGAACATATTTTTTCACAAATATATTTTTATGGTGTTAAGTACATGTATAAAACACTAAAAACATTTATGAACATGCAATTAAAATGAAATTGTATTGAATGTAATTTTATTTATTTCAGAAATTAAATTTTAGAATGTTAATTGCATCCCAATAGCGCTTAAAGTATTTTAAATCGTGTAATTATTTCAAAATTTACATTTGTAAAAAAACAGGCATCATGGTGTGGAAATAAAATTCTATATAAATTTTGGAGTATGTATATCACATATGCCAGTTTGAGATACTTATCTTACACTACATCAAAATTTTGGATAGTTATATTATTTTTTCTATTTTAAACCAGGGTAGCATATTTTTTCTTTTGGTGTTAATATATTTATACTCCGTATTTCATAAAAAAAGATCGTACTCAAGCCACTGCTTCCATTTTCAAAACACATACCGTTTAGTATTTATGCATTTAACTTTATTCGACTCTCACCTATTAAATAGTCACCCCAAATTAAGGCTCATAGTAAATAATGCATATATATAACATAGAAGAGATAGACATACAAAATTAATAAGTAAAATACGTCTTTCCTTAATTAAACGTCTATATGTGGAGATTGAGATTGAGATTGTTGCAAAAAAGTTACCAAAAACATATGCAGTATAAGACGGTAGAGAGAGAAAGAGAAATATCATCGAAATATCATTTCATTAATAATACATTTACAGTTTATATATGTATTAAATTGTTTAGTTGTTTATGTACTTTGAATTAATGTGAAGATTGTATTTGTTTACTAACTATTGTGTTTAACCTGAGTGAGATTTTTTTAACATGAAATGGCAATGTTGTTTGTTATGTTTGTAACATGTTTGAGATAGTCGAACTACTAATACACCATGGAGGGAATTTTTGTTTGCTCCAGAGAATATATATGTTGAAGGGGTATTAGACTGGGTACCTACAGGACCTGATGTAATAAGCTACCCCCATTTGAAGAAATTATTAGAATGTTGAAGCAAAGGCAACATCAGAGGTCTATACTTCAAACAACCAAGTGCCTCCACATAAGATATTGTGCATGCAGAAGATGGGATCTTTGTGGGATTCCATGTGCACATGCCATTTGTGCAATTCTTGATAAAGGGAATGAGCCAGAAAGCTACGTGGACTCATGCTACTCTAAGGAGCTATGTGAAAGAACATATTCCTACATGGTGCACCCAATTAATGTTGAGTTACTTTGGCCAAGAACCCAACATGAATAAATTCTTCATCCGATGCCAAAAAGAATATGTGGCCGTCCAAAGAAGAAAAGAGTGAGAGAAGAAACTGAATCACATGCACCATCAGGGACTCAACTGCCAAGAAAAGGAAGAATCGTGAAATGCTCAATCTGTAAAGGGGAAGGTCACAATAGGAAATATTATGCAATATCTACTCAAAGTGAAGGCAATTCAACAAGTGCTGAAAGGGGACGAGAGAAAAACGAAGGGCATTCACTATTGTTGAAAGGGGAAGAGGTTAGAGGGGTGGGCGTAAAATGGGTGGAAGAGGGGGTATTGAAAGGGGGAGAGGTGAGATGGGGAGTGTTGAAACTGGGACAGATCACGGGGCAGTGTAGAAAGTGGAAGGGGTCAGAGGGGGTGGGGAGAGGTCAGAGGGGAGAGGGAAGACGGGGAGAGGAGAAAGGGGATTTGGGGTATATTTTAATGAACACACGAGCATGACCATTTTGGAAGTAAGTTTATGTGTTGTGTAATGTTATTACTCAGTTATGCATTTTTTGTTGTAATGTATTGTGAACAAGTTTTTTGGTTGTGTATTCTGAAATTACCATTTGTATGGTTCCCTCCATAGCCTTTTCGTGTATGCAGAACCCAGTCATGATGTTTAATATTGTTTAATGTGTAATGAATTTTGTCAATCAATGTTGGTATTATGAATCACTATCCTTTGTATTGCTAGTTGGGGGTATTCCATATGCTTAGAGTATTCCATATGCTCATGTTATTATGAGCTCAATATTATGAATTATTAGACTTTGAATGGTCAGATGGGCCTATTCCATATGCTGAGGGTATTATGAACTCAACATTAAGAAACAGTAGCAGGTGTATAGCCTTATCAATCTTGTGTATTATATTGTATTGGTCTTGTGTCTGGGGATATTCCATATGTCTGGGTTTGTGTGCAAATGGTGACAAGTCAGGGGGCATTGCTGAAAGGGCTGTTTACATTTTACTTTACACAAACCATAAGAATCATTACATTGAGACACAGTTAGTAAGAATTGCAGGTATGTGTGAACAAATACACATATAATTGACTTTCATTCAACAAAAATGTGCTATTAAAAAGCCATTACATTGTGCCACAACAACCAAGTTCTTAATGACTAATTCAATCAACATTGTGCCATACAACTTCTGCCATACAAATCCATTACATACCTAAGAATTTGAAAAACAATACACATGACCATCACATACACAACTCTGACATTGCAAACCAAGCTTACATCCTCAAATACACACTTCATACTAAAGCAAGAAGTACCATCATAGCAAACCCACACAACTTCATACTCTTTTTGTTCACCTTCGCCTCATTGTCAACCACGATTTTGACACACGCAACATCACTCTGTACATGTGAAATCCGTAGGACAAGTCCTTCAACCAATTTTTTCAAATCATATGCACTTTCGCTCTTCGCTTCAGCCCTCACAATTTCTTTTCTTCCTACGTCTTCCATCCATAAGAAAAAACCGCAACTCACAACATGTACACATTAAAATCTTAATGGAATTATTCCAAATCATGAACATATATAACATATGCAATAAATGAACAAGGCAAGACATTGTATTCAAAATCACACAGCCAAATCATAGTCTCGCCTTCCATTTTGACAGCCAGAAAAAGTTCTCCCACTCTCTCGACCAACGCATAGAGGAGCTTTCAAATCCACACCAACAATAAACAGCAGGCTCGTAGTCCATAGTACAACTTTGCTCTTTTACAACCGTTGATGATGATGAAGACGACATACTCGCAAAGGCTCGTAGAATGACACAGTCGCAGACTCGCAGGGAGGGGAGGGCGACTGCCTAGGTCTGAAGGGAGAAGCATTTATGTTAGATGCTGAAGATAGGATTAGGCTTTAAAATGGGGATAGCCACGTCATCTTAAGTTGCAGAGTAAGGGAAGGCCATGTGGGAGTCCAGACCAGCTTATAAGGGGTAAACTGGCTGTGCAAGAGCTAATAATCCTACTTGCTTTTTTTTGGGTGAGTACGCGGACTTGATTGGGTGATTCAGAAATACGAGGGCTTAATTGAGGAATTGCCCAAAGTACGAGGGCCTATTTGAGAGTTTTCTCTTGTTTTTTTTGTTTAAGTTATGTAAAATAATCTAGATGCTATATAAAATTTTGAAAACTAAAAGTTAAGGGGGACAAACAAATACATATCTAATTAAAGCATAAAAACTTTATGAAAATATTACATATATAATAGAAAGTTTTGAAAGTCCAAGGGAGCGGTCGCCCCTGCCCATTAAATTCATCCCTGCGCATCACTCTTGTATAAAGTAATGCATAATACAATGTTTACCCTCAAGGGGTCCTATACAAATGCCCTCTACAATGTCTTTACCTGAATGTGAATATAAGCGCATGAATTTTTTTTCAAGCATTGAGAAATTCATTTCTCTACTCAAGTAAGCAACAAAAATAAATAGTTATCATGTATTTTATTGTTTGCAACATGAGATGTGGTGAGAAGAGGTGGGAAGGAGATGGAGATGGAGATTGAAACATGCGTGGATTACCGGAAAGATATGCACACGTGTGATACGTATCATATCAGGGAAAATATAATATTTATTGAGCTGGACGCGAGTATAACTTGAAAGAGAGTAAAATGAAAAGAGAAATACGAGGGCTTAATTGAGGTGAGTACGCGGACTTGATTGGGTGATTCAGAAATACGAGGGCTTAATTGAGGAATTGCCCAAAGTACGAGGGCCTATTTGAGAGTTTTCTCTTGTTTTTTTTGTTTAAGTTATGTAAAATAATCTAGATGCTATATAAAATTTTGAAAACTAAAAGTTAAGGGGGACAAACAAATATATATCTAATTAAAGCATAAAAACTTTATGAAAATATTACATATATAATAGAAAGTTTTGAAAGTCCAAGGGAGCGGTCGCCCCTGCCCATTAAATTCATCCCTGCTCATCACTCTTGTATAAAGTAATGCATAATACAATGTTTACCCTCAAGGGGTCCTATACAAATGCCCTCTACAATGTCTTTACCTGAATGTGAATATAAGCGCATGAATTTTTTTCAAGCACTGAGAAATTCATTTCTCTACTCAAGTAAGCAACAAAAATAAATAGTTATCATGTATTTTATTGTTTGCAACATGAGATGTGGTGAGAAGAGGTGGGAAGGAGATGGAGATGGAGATTGAAACATGCGTGGATTAGCGGAAAGATATGCACACATGTGATACGTATCATATCAGGAAAAATATGATATTTATTGAGCTGGACGCGAGTATAACTTGAAAGAGAGTAAAATGAAAAGAGAATATATGTGTGAATGATTAATCTCATTTCCTTTTATTTTTTGTTTTATCTTTTAACCGCTTCATCCTTTTATCTTATTGTTGAAACTAACTCAACACAAAATAGTAAATATCGATATAAATATGTATTAACATTAGATCTTTGCGTGGAAACTCGAAAAGGAGAAAACCATGAGACTTTTTGAACTAATGTCCAAGCCACTCTCATTTTATTAATCTTTACTCATCATATTTACATTGTACAAGAGCTCCCATTAATGGAGGTTACAATATTAGAGAAGAAGATGACTGGTGGAGGGAGAAGAAGAGGATTAGAGAGAGAAAAAAAGAATCCCCTAGTGTGGAGGGAGATCCTCCTATTTATAGAAAAATGGGGAGGAGGTGCAATCTACCTTAATGGGTCGAAGTGGGTCGAAATGTGCCGGATGCGCTAAAAAGGGCCTGATTGGCGTAATTCATTGGACTCCTGAACAGTAATACACCAGGATAATGTATCCAACACTTTTGATCTTAATCTTTTTCATCTTATCTTATTTTTTATTTGTTTTAGCATCGATTCATATGTTGATGCACATTAGACGACACCAAACTCTTTTGAGACTAATGTTTGAATTTTATTATATACTCCTTATATGTATTAATATCCAATGTATTGAATATGCAAAAAAAAGCATCTTTAGACCATTCAAAGATACTTTGATGTATTAATTTAAATTAAATCAATACTAATAATAAAATAGTTTGTTTTTAGAATAAGAAAGAAGGTTTAAAAGGAATTTAACTGACCTAAATAATGATGAGTTGTATTATGTAAATACTAACTAATTAATGAGAATGCTAACTAACAATGATCAATTCTCCCCGTATTTGAGCACTAGTTTTCAACACGCGCGTTGCGCGATTGAATAACATGCCCAATTTGTTTTTTATTGAGAAATATGTATGTTGATTTGATATGATTGCTTTTAATGTTTGAGATGTTAACACTTGCATGTTGCATCAATATAAAATAAACTATTTAGTGTTCTTTCATATGAAAGAGAATCCAAAAATAAATAAATAACTAAATGCAAACGCACAATGGGCTAGACCCCATTTTCCTAGTATCATAACAAAAAAATATTATGTGAGAAATAACTGTTAGAAAAATTAGTCCTAAATATGGATCTAATCTCATCAGTGAATAGTAATACATCTACCCTATTTATGTGTCTTGATTTAGTTTGACATAATTATTAATGAAGTAGTTGAAAAGGTAAAAGATGTTAGTGAGATTTGAGTATAATGAAATGAGATATTGTGAACTACATATTTCTTTCTGGAAAATATATGATATTTTTTGGAACAATTCAGAAAGGAAATCATGACAATTACAATGGGGCAGAGGGAGTTTTAAGTCTTTCAACTAATGGAGAAGTGTCCACCGCAAAAATAAAATAGAAAATTACCAACTTTCAAATACATTATTTATAAATACCAATCAAAACACAAAAAAGAAAAAGATAGAAAACAAGGAGCAAGGAGCAAAAGTTTCTCCTTTCTTAATCTCTTGAGTTGGCTAGATATAGAAAATAGAAAACAAGGAGCAAAAGTCCCTCTCCTTTCTTCCCTTTTGCACCCTCCGCTCTTATTCGTTCAGTACATCTTTTTTCCTTTTTATTTACTACGGAAATTATATTTTTCACAAATTCACCATATTTGTCCAGGTTATTTTATTAAGGGAAAAGTACCAAAAAGTACTTGTGGTTGGACTCATTTTCCGATAGGGTCATGTGTTTCACTTTTTATCAAAGTGGTTCATGTGTTTGAATTCCGTTATCACAAGAGGGCCACACAGTTAAAAACGTCTGAGAAAGACGGTTAAAAGTAACTCCAATTTTCAAAAGTGCACGAAAAATTAAACGGTGTGATGGGTAATTATACATAATTACCCATTAACCGCCTATCTCAGACGTTTTTAACGGTGTGACCCTCTTGAAAATCTAGAGTCAAACACATGACATTATCTGAAAACGGGCACAACCACAAGTACATTTTCCTTACTTTTCCCTTTTATCAAATAATACGTATTTCAGGGTTTTTACTTTTATAAGGTATGTATTCATATATGTTGTGATTTGAGGGCGAGTCTTTGAATCTAGAAAGAATATTGATAAAGTCATTTTGCTTACGCTGAAATTGGCTAGTTTAGCCAAAATTTATACTGATTTATAAAAGAAAATTATTATTTTAGTAAAATGAAGAAAGAATTATATGAAAATAGCTAAAAAATGCTCACCTTGAGTAACTTTAGTCAATCACGTTGGAAAATACATCAACTTTGATTATTTTGATTATTATACACGCGTGTGAAATCAAATATTACGTTTTTTATGAAAAAAAGACTGGTAAATTTGATAACCGAAAAAAGAGGATCACTAAACAGGCTATAATCTAAATATCTGATAGCAATCTTTCTTACCAATACAATAAAAATTAAAGATTATTAATTGAATCCCTGTCACTTTCTTATGCTCTTATCACTTGATTGAAAAAATAACTTAAACCTAATGCATGTTAAGAAAAAATGTTTATAGATGATCTAATTCATTAGAATGGCATGTTTAAAAAAAAAATCATTAGAATGGCATATTAAAAAATGTCCACTACTAGTCCTGTGAATAAAAGTTTAGAATGGCATATTAAAAAAAAATAATGACATTTATGTGGGGAATAATATAAAAAGTATTTGAGAGATAATGAATGAAATGTCCACCACATTAATGCAAGTATACATAATTACACAAAAAAAATAATGACATTTATGTGGGGAATAATATAAAAAGTATTTGAGAGATAATGAATGAAATGTCCACCACATTAATGCAAGTATACATAATTACACAAAAAGAAATGAGTGGGAAATAATGACGACTATTATTATGTATTATTATTTGAAATAATGATTATGATTAAAAAAATACATATGCATTATATACTTCGTACAAAATAAACCGCACAAAAATATATCATTCATAGAAAATCCAAATAATCATAATACTCTGTAATAATAATAAAAAATTGTTTCTATTTTGTAATAAATAAATAAAAATTGTTTTTATTTGATGTTTTACATACTCTGTTAGTCTGCTGCAACAAGGAAATGAGCGAGAAGATTGGTCACGTTGCTGCAATTTAGACCTAGGCTACAACCATTTAAATTGGTCTTCAATGCAAAAACGGCTAAATGGAATGAAGCTAAGGGGTCGAACGGTTGAACACTTTGATTTAACGGAAGTTACGGAAGGAAAGAAGAGAAAATATATGGTACAATGATGGAAGCATAATGTACAAGAGTATGTTGCTTAGTGTTACACCAACACATTTAATATACCAAAAAGACCCTAACCCTCATTTGTGTTTATAATATTTTAGAATTGGGTTCCGTACCCGCATGGGTAGCTCAACAGTGGTTGAGTGAGGTTGTTGAGTTGAGATTTCATGTTCAATTTCTGAAAGTGACAATGTGAGAGTCTTGTCCGATGAGTTTCATTTTTTCCCCGCTCTGATGATATGAATCTTAAATAAAACGGAATTTATAAAATAAAAGCAAAAACCTCAGCTAACTGGTTACAATAGAACAACTTGATGGTTCTAAAAATTTGACTTTTTTTATAATAATAATTAGTGAGTTGTATCTGTTGATACATTTGAGTAATTAAGCGTTTGACAATTTGAAAACTATTTTTTTGTATATCCTATATTTTCAGCAGAAATGACCCTTTTAAACCACTTAAAGCACGATCATGAACAAGGACATAAATATACTCCTGAAAAAGCGGATACAAGAAAATTTGTTATTTGTGCGCATTAGATCCTGAACCACCTAACTCAGAAATGATTTGAGATCATATCGTGACTTACTCCTCAACCATTTTGTCGCGCTTGGGTCGTGGAAACTCGTGGGGGACCGGGATTCCACCTTTTGGATTGAGTAATTGGATTCAGAACACTTTTAGCCGATAAGTCTGATAAACCAAAAAATAGCATTGCCAAACGGCCTGTAACAAAAAAAAATGGTCCATGCTACCTTTTGCAACTTTGGTGCAATGTTACGAAATTGTAATTGTAATTAAGAAAACAAAGAGGTCATAGCTATCCGACATAAAATTGGTGCGCCGATCCATTTAATTCAAAAAGCAAGGTGTCAAGGTGTTTGGTGACCTGCGCTGCTTACTACGAGTGGGTGAGGACAAATGTGTCTGGGAAAAAGGGGGTGCGCTCAGTAAATCTAGGGGCGCGCAGAGGAGGTCCGTTTGAAAATTGAATCAGCTTCTTCTTCTCCTGGCCATGGAAGCCATACTCGTAGATTGTGTGCAAAACAGTTTGCGGCACTTCATGCACCGCAACGCCATTTTTATGTGCGAACGACTCTGCGCCGAAGCCCCGTCAGAGGTAGGCGCAGTCATGGCGCTCAAATTTTGATTTGATAATATTTTCCCAATCTTGTATACAAACATTCATCGAAAACAATTTAGGGTTCTCCAATCATACACTTTTTATTTATTTATAATTGTATCCAGTTGATTCCTTGTGTAAAAGAATTGGACTGGTTTGTGGTTTAATCCGAATGATGTAAATTTAATTTGGCATTCATGTTTAGCTTTGAAGTTTGTGTAGCTGGATTAGTTAATGTACTCAAAGGTTGTTAGCTGGAGCTGAAAATCGGAAGCTTCAATAGTTTAATATTACTTTCACTCATTCGTCCATTAATCTCAGGCTGAGATTCTCAGCCAAAGATTCTTATAATTCACTAGCAGTTAGATTTTATATTGCATTTAGTCAAAGCAAGAAAGCAATTGTATAACATATACTCCCTCCATTAACCAGAAAGCAATTGTATAACATATACTCCCTCCTTTCAACATGTTTGACTGACCCTAAAGTTAATTGATCCTTGGCAATAATAAGATGATTTTTAGCAAATAAAATTTACATATTCAGACTCTACATTAAATGTTTTATAGTCACAAAAGAAAAAAAAATCAAATTTGATAAAAGTTGGATATATAATGTAAAAGATCAAGAACAATTTACATTGACCGGAGAATAGTGGACAAGGTCCTATAAGTGGGATGGAGGTAGACAGGTAGTACTAATATCCCATCACTGTGTTAAGATGTCTAGCATGTGAAGAACTACTGGGCAAGAATTTAAAGTGAGAGAAGATAGAATTGCTGGATAATTTGTAAGAGTGGACATGATTAATACATAATAAAGAAATTAAAGTGTATCACAATTTATTACCTAGTGGCAGTTATACTGTGCTGTCTTTTAAGAACACGGGAGTAGTCTAAAGTAAAAACAAGGGTGAACATTTAAAAGTTCAATTTATTGGAGTAATGTAAGCTGATTACTCTTTTTCCAGCGCCCTCTCCATTTACTGATGATCCATGGTCTGGAATTTCTAATCAATATGGAGTATCATTGAGCTATGTTCATAACATATAATGAACTTGTACTGAGTTGCTTTTAGGACATCCTTACATTTTCTGTAACAAGATTTTCCAAATGCAGATAAATATGCAGTTGCTAGCTTCTTGCTACTTGCAGAATAATCAAGCCTATGCTGCATACCACATCCTCAAAGGTATTTAGATCAAAATCTTACTGATATTGGAACTATATTCGTTTCTTCCATTTGTGATTTGAAGTATTTGAAGCTAAAAGTTGTACTTACTTTTCTTTTCCTTAAAATTGTCGCATGAAGGAACACACATGGCTCAATCGCGCTACTTATTTGCACTGTCATGCCTTCAGATGGACCTTCTTAATGAAGCAGAAATGGCTTTATCTCATACTGATGATCCAACTTCAGAGGTACAACTTTAATACACCCAGTATCATTGATTCATTATATTGTTTGCAGAATCGTTTACATAATGGTAGAAGTTCATGTTTACTTTTGCTCTTACTGAGGTGGAATGGCTCATGTTTAACTGTTTAGGCGCAGGTTCCAAATGGTGCTGCTGGTCATTATCTGCTTGGGCTAATTTACAGGTTCAACCTACTTTTACGTTGTCCTCCAATTAATTAATTGCTGTATTTGACAATAATTTTAACTTCATGATGAAAACAAACCGGCTGCCTTTTAAAGAAATCAACATCACTTCGAGCACATCGTTTTATTATTTGTCATGAGGCATGCACCCAGAACTATGATACTTGTTCTCTTGTTGCTACACGTGGATCTGCAAGTAGCTCCATTCTGACTGTTTAGTTATATATTATATTTTATGACCTCATAGTCTTAAGTAGAACAAACCTTTTTTTTGTTTGCACGACTGAATTGATTAAAGTAGTATATTCTCAGCTTCGTTGTAAAACAAGAGGAGCTGGAGCCTGGAGGAGCATAATATTACTTGGTTTAAAACTTCGCATTATTCATAACACATCTCTCTCTCTCTCTCTCTATATATATATATATAAAAACGCAATCGTCTTTAACATAACTGTTCCCGCCTGAAATTATATTTGCCCACGTAACTACACAAAGCTAACCGCAGCAAAACCGAAGAACAAATTAAACTTGCGACAAAAAATAGGAACAAACAAAATAAATATTTGCAGAAAATGTTACATTATTGTAGAAAATGTTACATGATTTAATTTTTTGTGTACTTAGTTAGCCGAATGGATTAGAATACTAGCTGTAAATTAGAGATAATCACGTAGCAATCAAGATCCTATTTTTTAGGATCTAAATTAGCTGATTAGTTGCTTGTATATTTGTATAAATACCCTGGCCGATTGGCATTATTATGCAAGGAAATTATATTCCTAAAACCTACATGGTATCAGAGACTTGAAGTCACACCTTCCGATGGTGGAATTCGAATACTCTGACTCCTCTCTTCATTCACATACCAGTAACCCCCATATTAGCTCAATGACAAATTATCAGGCCACAGTTAATTCATCTATGCTCATCACTGGCCATAGATTGAATGGGAGAAACTACCTAGAGTGGTCACAATCTGTCAAATTAGCAATTGATGGCAAGGGCAAACTGGGATACCTGACTGGAGAGATCAAAGAGAAGAAAATTGGTGAAGATGGCTACAGTACCTGGAGGTCAGAAAACTCACTAGTGACAGCCTGGCTTCTCAGTTCAATGGATGCATCAATCGCCAAACCTCATATGTTTATGAAGACGGCAAAAGAGGTATGGGACTCTATTAAGGAAACCTACTCAGATCTTGAGAATTCTTCTCAGATCTTTGAACTCAAAACCAAACTGTGGCAATCTAAACAAGGAAATAGGGATATCATTTCATACTATAATGAAATGGTATCTCTATGGCAAGAATTAGATCAGTGTTATGAGGCTGAAGAATGGGAGAGTGCCAAGGATCTTGCAAGGCATAGGAAAAGAGAAGAGAATGACAGGGTCTATATGTTTTTAGCAGGCATAAATAGAGACCTAGATGAAGTTAAGGGAAGGATACTTGGGAAAAAACCTCTGGCATCAATCAGAGAAGTGTTTTCTGAGATCCGACTGGAAGATAGTAGGAAGAAGGTGATGTATAATACTCCAATAACTCATGAGGATCCTGGAGACTCATCAGCAATGGTGGTCAGAAGTGGTGACAAGAAAAAACCTTGGTGTGACTACTGCAAAAAATTATGGCACACTAGAGATACCTGCTGGAAACTTCATGGGAAACCACCAGAAGCTGGAAAGAAAAAGGCTCTACAAGCAACTATGAATGAGACTCAACAAGATTCACAAGTCAACTTCACACAGCCTTCCTTCACGAGGGAACAGATAGAGCAACTTCTCAACCTTCTGAATACTCAAAAAAATTCCAAACCTCCATCTGAATCCTCCTCTTGTTCTTATGCCCAGAATGGTACCTATTCACTTTTTTGTTCTGGGAAACCTAAAAGCACCTGGGTCATTGACTCAGGGGCTACTGACCATATGACCTCTATTTCAAACCTCTTTTATTCATATAAACCTTGTGCAGGGGACAAAAAGGTTAAAGTTGCAGATGGCTCCTTGTCAGCCATTGCAGGGATGGGAAATATTAATATTTCCTCTTCTGTTAATCTATCCAAAGTCCTTCATGTCCCTAATCTTTCCTGCAATCTTGCTTCTGTTAGTCAGCTAACTAAAGATCTACAACGTTGTGTTATTTTTTATCCTTCTTATTGCATTTTTCAGGACCTAGCATCGGGGAAGATGATTGGCAGTGCTAGGGAGGAAGATGGACTCTATATCTTTGATGAAGGGACTCAATCAAGTAAAAGAGGTCCAAGAAATGCTTGTCTGCAAACTGTTTCTTTTTCAAATAATAAGGAGTTATATTTGCTTCACTATAGACTAGGACACCCTAATTTCTATTACCTAAAAAGGATGTTTCCTCAATTGTTTCTGAATAAAGATATTTCTTTGCTTCATTGTGATATGTGTGCACTTGCAAAACATCATAAAAACTCTTATCTTCCCCACAGTTATAAACCTACCAGTCCTTTTACTTTGGTACATAGTGACATTTGGGGGGCATCTAGAGTACCAACTTTAAAGGGAAAGAGATGGTTTGTAACTATTATTGATGATCATACACGGGTCACTTGGGTTTTTTTGCTTAAAGAAAAATCTGAAGTTGAGAAAGTATTTAGGGATTTTTATGTTATGGTCCAAACTCAATTCAATACCAAAATTAAAATGGTAAGAAGTGATAATGGCCGTGAATATTTTTCTCAAAACCTGAACACTTTTTTTGCTGAAAAGGGCATAATCCATCAAAGCTCTTGTATCAATACACCAGCTCAGAATGGAATTGCAGAGAGAAAAAACAAACATTTACTTGAAGTCACTCGTGCACTTATGTTTTCTACAAACATACCAAAATATCTTTGGGGAGAGGCTGTATTACATGCTACTTACTTAATTAACCGTATGCCATCAAAAGTTTTAGGATTTAAAAGTCCTATCAATTCATTGCAGCATTACTTTCCTACAACTAGACTGGTTAATACTCTTCCCCTAAAAATTTTTGGTTGCACAGTGTTTATAAAAAACCCTGATAAAACTGCAAGTAAATTTGATCACAGAGGAACAAAGTGTGTATTTCTAGGTGTTGCTTCCACTCAAAAAGGGTATAAATGTTTTGATCCTATAACCAGGAAAATGTTTGTTACTCTAGACACTTTTTTTGTGGAAGAACAGCCTTTTTTTGATACACATCTTCAGGGGGAGAATTTAAGAGAAGATGTTCAAACTTTACCACATATCCATGAAAACCTTAATTTTCTTGATATTAATCTAGATGATATTACATCTGAAAATGATCAAGGAATAACAAATAATGAAATAAATACACCTGAACCAATTGAAAAAGAACAACAGACAAGTCAGTTCTTTGGCAAAGTTTATGAGAGAAGAATCCAAAATCAAAGAGTAGAGGAAGTCCAAGAATCTGCCACTGTCCATGATTCTGACTCAATGACAAGGAGTGAAAAAGGTAATACTTCTAGTCAGCTTGACCTCCCAATTGCCCTCAGAAAAGAAAGAAGAACATGTGTTAAATACCCTATCTCAAACCATGTCTCTTATTCTAAATTATCCTCATCCTTTGCAACATTTACTTCTAGTGTTTCTTCTATTTATATTCCTTCAACTATACAGGATGCTCTATCTAAACCTGAGTGGAAGAAAGCTGTTTTGGAGGAGATGGAGGCTCTTGAAAAGAATCAGACATGGAAACTTGTAGAGTTACCTAAAAACAAACCAACTGTTGGTTGCAGGTGGATTTTCACTCCTAAGTTCAAAGCAGATGGAAGTCTGGAGAGGTATAAGGCGAGGTTAGTTGCTAAGGGGTACACACAGACCTATGGCATTGACTACACAGAAACCTTTGCACCAGTTGCAAAGTTGAACACTGTAAGAATTCTCTTATCTCTTGCTGCTAATCTAGACTGGCCACTGCAACAGTTGGATGTAAAGAATGCTTTTTTAAATGGAAAGCTTGAAGAAGAAGTGTATATGAAACCTCCTCCTGGATTTGAGAATAAGTATGGTGCAAAGGTATGCAAATTAGAGAAAGCTCTATATGGACTTAAACAGTCTCCAAGAGCCTGGTTTGACAGATTCACAAAATTTGTTAAGAAACAAGGATTCAATCAGGCTCAATCTGATCATACATTATTCATGAAGTTTTCAGACAAGGGGGAGATTGCAATACTGATAGTCTATGTAGATGATATTATCCTCACAGGAAATTATCATTCAGAGACTAAGAATTTAAAAGAAAAGCTTGCCCATGAATTTGAAGTAAAAGACCTAGGAGATTTAAAATACTTTCTGGGAATGGAGATAGCTAGATCAAAAAAGGGTATTGTTGTCTCACAAAGGAAGTATATCTTAGATCTTCTGCAGGAAACTGGGATGAGTGCATGCAAACCAGCAGACACTCCAATTGATCCAGGTCAGAAGTTGGGAGATGTCAAAGAGGGAATCCCAGTTGATATTCACCAATATCAAAGATTAGTGGGAAGACTAATATATCTGGCACATACAAGGCCAGATATTGCATTTGCAGTAAGCATGGTGAGCCAGTTTATGCATAATCCTTTCCAGGAACATCTTGATGCTACCTACAGAATTCTAAGGTACCTGAAGAGCTGCCCAGGGAAAGGATTATTTTTCAAAAAGGGAATCAGTAGAACAATTGAAGCCTATACTGATGCAGATTATGCTGGCTCCATATCTGACAGGAGGTCTACTTCTGGGTATTGTACCTATGTATGGGGAAACTTAGTAACTTGGAGAAGTAAGAAACAAAATGTGGTTGCTAGAAGTAGTGCAGAATCAGAATTCAGATCTATGGCCAATGGAATATGTGAATTACTCTGGATCAAGAGAGTAATGGCAGAACTGAAGATGGAGATGGAACTGCCTATGAAGTTGTATTGTGATAATAAAGCAGCTATAAGCATTGCTCATAATCCTGTACTACATGATCGAACTAAGCATATTGAAGTGGACAGGCACTTCATTAAGGAGAAGATAGAGGCTGGAATTATTTGCACACCATTTGTATCTACCAAAGACCAAACAGCTGACATCCTCACCAAAGGGTTATTTAAACCTGTGTTCGAGCTGCTTATAAACAAGTTGGGAATGTATGATATATATTCACCAACTTGAGGGGGAGTGTAGAAAATGTTACATTATTGTAGAAAATGTTACATGATTTAATTTTTTGTGTACTTAGTTAGCCGAATGGATTAGAATACTAGCTGTAAATTAGAGATAATCACGTAGCAATCAAGATCCTATTTTTTAGGATCTAAATTAGCTGATTAGTTGCTTGTATATTTGTATAAATACCCTGGCCGATTGGCATTATTATGCAAGGAAATTATATTCCTAAAACCTACAATATTGAAATATTCATGTGCATATCATATTATCATAAGTAATCCAGGTGGCACACTAATAAATCAAACGGTGGTTTCATGACAGTTTCCTCACTCACACGTTCACAACCAATTAACATAACTGATGTACGTATTACTCTAAATAATACGGAGTAATATATCACTCGCTAAGGTACTTAACCATCTTATAAATTCATTCATGATTGGTCAATAGTCAATACATCACTCGCTAAGGTACTTAACCATTTTATAAATTCAAATATTTAGTATTCATGTGCTCTAGAATTTTAGTATTATTTATTATTTATTATTTTCAATTTGCTTTGAAAAATATGATTTCCATGTCTGCAGCTCAATTTAGAAATAATGCTCTCCAACAAATTTCACTTTATACGTTGAGAGTTAGGCTTATTCGTCTTTAGAGTTTCCTGGCATACAATAACGATCGAATGCCACAAATTCATTGGTATGCATTTTACATGATGTTGAGATAAAATTTCTCATTTTTTAATTTAGTTCTCACAAGTTTCTAGATTTATATAGTACATAATTTATATAGGTGGATAGAATTAGTGCCTCTTTAAAAACAATCTATTTTAAAACACAGGTACATATGCATTTTTTATTCTCAGTTGTTGTGACCATTATGGTCTCTGAAATTCGCTCATATGTCATAGCTAGCTAGAGCTATATATACTAGGAATCTAGGATACTACAACAAAATCATTAGTGATTTTAGTTGTGTATTTGTACTTAGTACACATACCAACTTATGTATATCATCCATGTATGACATTTTAAAAAAAGTAAATTTATCCCCCCTTTAGATTTGTAATTTGCAAAATACGTAGTACTATTTTAGAATTAGGAGAATTCTTTGCCCCGTGCATCGTACGGGTAATATACTAGTTCTCTGTAATACCAAGATCTGTGTGGCACCCCTATTTCCATCAATGTTGAACTTGAAATGCTAGCTTCTTTCCTCCACCCCCAAAATTTCTGGTGTCTCAGCTTGCTGTCAGTTTGAGTTTCTGATCTGTGACACATTTTCTTTAGTTCCTATCTCCTTTTGCAGCTCTTGTTTGTGACAAATATGAAATCTTCTTGAGTACATGAGATGCTCAAGTACCCTTTTGTGAATTGTTCAAATATTCATGTATCGCGAATTTGTGATAGATACTACATTGAATACAAATATGAATGTGAATATGAATAGTTTCTGCCTGAATAGTTTTCCTTTTCCGCGAATTAATTATTCCTTCACGCTTCTAATGGTAAGGGAGAATAATTGCAGGTATACAGACAGAAAAAAGAGTGCCATTCATCATTTCAATCAGGCTTTGTCAATGGATCCACTGCTATGGGCTGCCTATGAGGAACTGTGTATACTAGGTCTGCATGCTCTGTATATATACATTATTATAAAGTGTTCCTTAGACAAACTCTAGCTGTATTACAAGTTTAGTAAAAACTATCAGTTTTCAGCATTCAGTAGTTAGTGATGTGGGAACTCAGGAGCAGTGCATTGTGCTTGGATAAATTGAATCGTAGGTGCATCTTATGTTTGCTACTTTGCTCCAACTATGATGGTTGGTCTTGAATTGGTACAGTAACGATAATGTGCCAGTGCTTGCTTGTTGTGGGTTATAAATGGTGTGATGATTATTTGAAGTAGCTTCCCTTCACCCCTTGGCTGGCTGTTCTGGTAGCTGCAGCAACATGTTATTGAATTTTTTTTACGCAAACTCAGTTTTGTACTCTACTCATCCCTCTTTCTCTCTAAATCCACCCCTCTCTCTCTCCTCACACGTGAACTACTTTTATTTGTTAAGACTTAGCAAATTAATTATTGTTCAGTTGACTAGTTCTATTTGTCAATGTTTTATGGTTACTTGATGAAATTGGTATTGTAATTTCATAGCTTATGGTCAATCCTTTACATTTTTAACAATGAGTGGAACCGTATGTTTTTTTTAACAAAATGAACTGTTGTCATAACTTTTCCATGCAAAGTATTGGGGGGTTCTTTTTCACCTACCTTAAATGTTATCCCACTAAGTTGGAAGTAAGTTTAGTGTCGTTTTTTAGAATACTTTCCTGATTGAGGAATGTCATCAGCATCATAATCACTATTTAGTTGTATCGGATATCTTTTTATCAATCATTGGTTCCACTTATTAGTTATCATGCATGAATTATTCCAGGCGCTGCTGAAGAGGCAGCTTCAGTGTTTGATGAAGAAGCATCTCTTCGTGTTCAAAAGCAATACACACTTCATGGAAGTCAATTTCAATCTCTATCAGCATCTATTGAAGATCATACTGTATTTTCCAACAAAAAAAATTTCTCTGACGATGGAAGTCCAAGACAGTTGCGACATGTGCATAGCAATAACATGTGCGAATTTACCGGAAATTATAATGGAGCAGTAGTTGGTGGAGTTACAAATCAGACTCTTGGCGGCAGCTCTGCTAATACGGCATTCTGCAATACTCCTTCGCCAATGGTTTTACAGGTATTGTGATGAACCCCCTTTTAAATTTAAATGAAATCATATTGAGACATGAAGTTCTGAATTTTATATTCATATTAGCTATGTATGTGTATTTGATATGAAGCGGGAAGAGCATGGGGCGGGACCGGGCTTGGGCCCACTTCTGTGGGTCGGTTAGGGGCTGGGTTATCCATGGGCTGAGATATTAATTTTATTTAGATTCATTTATATTATTTCTTTTAGTAATTCTTTTCTTTTAGTAATTCTTTTTATTAAATTAGGACTCTACTTTAAGGTTTATTAGTTGGTCCGCAGGTAAGGCTTGGTGCGGAAGTTTTGTTTCCCACTAACATAGGTTACGTACAATTTTTTAGTTTGGTAGTATCCTACTGGAACTTAACTTGGTTGTAAAGGGTATTATATATACCCTACGCAGGGCTCTTCAGGAGTTATCAATAAAAATTCAGATTTGGTTAAGCTAAATTAGCTTGGGCAACGGATCCTTCCGTTGATTATTCTAGGCAACGGTTTATCCCATTGATTGTTATTTTTCTGTTCTTATCAGTATTTCTGTTTTTAGCATTTTTTCAATGTTTTCCAGATTTCAGGTATAATTCCTCCTCCTCTCTGCAGAAATGCACCACAAAACGGGGTTCTCCCATCCGCACCGGGTGGTCACAACTCTTTGCGATCAACTGTGAACCCTATTGTTCATCCCACCAGACCCCGCAGAAAGTTTGTTGATGAGGGGAAGTTGAGAAAGGTTATAATATGGGTTGCAGATTTCCTCTGTGTGCATATGTTTTGTGAACAACGTATTTCATTGAAAATTTATGTGAAAAGTCTAATGGAACATAATCTAATACCAGACAGAAAGACTAAGGAGTCCTCTACATTACCCCCCTTGGAAACAAAAAGTTTCAATCCATCCTTACATACATTGTTCCAACAGACAACCTAGTCCTCTTTTGCAATAAAGTCGATCACCTTCCATGCTTTTATTGTAGATGCTTTTGATTTTTAATAGTCTGACATGAAATGCACTATAGTATTCTCATCATAAGTCATAGCAAAAGTGCAAAATGGTGATACAATGTATAAGTGCAAATGAATGGACATTTTAAAATTTGGTACCTTGATGTGCATATGCATGACTATTTTTGTGGTAGCAAACTATTGCTGGCTTTAAAACTAATTGTAAAAGGTGAGACGACAATCAGATGATCTATTCTACCTTGCACCTTAACATGTATAGAATCTGTAGATAATCCTTTTTCATGTTGTGCCTGAGATGCTGATCTCTGATTTGTGCAGATTTCAGGGAGGTTATTTTCTGATTCTGGCCCTCGACAAAGACTTGGTGGAGAATCGGTAAGCAACACTAGCTCAACTGCATCTACAGGATCTGGAAATGGATTAAACCATTCATCCAAATTCCTGGGTAGCTCTAAGCTGGGTGCAATGACATTACGTTCCATGACAACTAGAAAGGCACAATCATGGGCTAGTGAAAACTTCGATGAAGGTACATTGACGGGCTACTTCAAGGTTTCAAGCATTTTTTTCACTATAAAACTTTCATGTTTTTTTGGTTTTATGTGCCCTTTTTATTTATATTGACTAATTCACTTAAGATGATTAAAGTTAATTCGCATAAAACGAAGTAAAAGCTTGTGATTGGAATATCATCCGACATAAAGTGCCACTTTCAATTTGTTTTTTATTATATTTGAATACCTTCTGTTAACTAAATTTCCAAGAATTTATTGTCTTCTAATTGATTGCATGAATTTATAGTATGACCAATTGAACATATTGTAGAAAATTAATTGACTACAGATTGACTATCATTTAAGTGAAAATTAGTGTACTTAGTTGGAGTTAAGGATTTAAGGTGCGTATAATGATGGTGGTGGTTATAATGATAAAATGAAGCGTAAGGTGTACACATCTTCAAATCCCTTCGGATGTACTTTTGGGCTATTGGTCCTTAATTTTACCATAGCCATGTTGTGTTTTGGACTTTTGGTCCTTAATTGTGCAATAGTCTCCTTAGCATATTTGCTTTGTCATAAAAAAACCAGTATGCCTTAATGCATTCAATTTGGTGTTTAAAAAAACATCAGAGCTCAGGATTCCTTTTGTAATTTATGGGGAATTTAATAACCGTAATGAAAAAACTCAGGGAGTGGTTGTGTGAATAACCTTCTTGCTATCTGCAACACTCTTCCCAGTAGCAAGAGGGAACTACTTGTGGCATTGAATTTTGTGATCTTTAGGTTTTGGTGCCTGGATTCCCTTGAATAAGCTGGCCTTTTTAGATGGTATCAGGCTCACATGTGTTATCCTTTATATCGAAAGCCAATTAAGAAATATCTGCTAAGAACTAAATGCCTGGCAACGACTTGGCTATGTGTATAAAAAATATGCCACACAATGGACGCACTTGTAGCTTTTGCATTGCCCCCTCTTCCACAATAGAGATGCAATAATGAAAAGAAAAGGAAAAGGCGGTAATCCATATTATGCTGCTGCTTGCCTGCTTGTGTACCCTTACAATGATGCTCTTTGCTTTCAGAAGACTAAATTATCACAGTTCTTCCTCTGCAGTTCGGGATGTCTGTGATGATTCACGGTTTAATGTCCCTACTATGTCCGCGTCTTTAGATAGTACAACTATTGAACATGAAGGGCCTAGTAAGCGTCCAGGTATTAACACGGCCGGCACAGATATCCTATCTGGGGCTTTAGAAATATTGGCCCTTTTGCGGACTCTTGGGGAAGGCTTTCGACTTTCATGTCTGTATAGATGCCGGGTAAATGAGATTTTTTTGTTATACACAGAATTTTGTTTTTTCCCCTATCCTCTTTGGTTGATTTTCTAACTGCTGAAAATCTTGATAATTCAGGATGCCTTGGATATGTATAACAAACTTCCACACAAACATTATAACACTGGATGGGTGCTTTCCCAAGTGAGTTTTTAAGTTAACTTTTCAATTTTTTTACCTTTGTAATCAATGTTTTTGTATTAATGCTTGCAACGAAGGTGAACCAAATTTACTGTTTTTTTTGTTAAAATCATATGGGCGATTCCATTTATAAGGTTTGTTTTTTGAAAGATGTGAGGCACACACAATGGGGCATGGAATTTGAGAAATAATTGAGCTCTGTGTATTCTCATAAACACTTTTTTAATCATAACTTGCTTGAGATCTCATGAAAATGCATTAGCTCTGGTAGACTTCAGGAAATCAGGACCCATAGGTGTATTGTAATGGCAGTAAGGCCATCTTATGTCTCTGAAGCTCTAAGTTATCCTGATTTATGGCCTACTTTTATTTTCTTTTTTTCTCTTCACCTCTTATAATCAATTCAAAAACAAAAAGGCGAAAGGAGGAAGTGGGAAGAAAATATGTTAGAAGATAATGAATCATCAAATCATTGCTATGTCAAGGACCATTCTATAATTTTCCCTTTCAATTTTAGACAGAAACTTTCCATCATTTGCAATGGAGCCAAAGACTCTCTATTTTTTGGCTTGGGAGTATGATGGAATAAAGCAAAATGGCTCACTAAACTGTCTGCGTTTCTTTGTTATGATACAACACTCAGCCCATGCGATTTTCGACGCGATTTTCACTATGGGTCATCCGGAAACAGTCTCTTTGTGCTTTAGACTTTAGTACAAGGGTAAAACTGCGTACATCCGACCCCCCTACCCCACCAAAGGTGGGAGTTTTTGTGGCACTGGGGTAATGATGATGATGATGAATTTTAGACAGAAACTACAGTGGGAAAGACTGACGAACCACCAACCACTGTATCATTCTGTGTTTGAACAGATTATCTTATTTCTTTTCTTTTTGTGATGATATAATTTACTCTGGTTATCTTATTTCCTTTCTGTTTGTGATGGTATACTTGATTAACCATTCATTTATTTACACCTGCTCATTAACTCTATAAGCTTTAAACTTCAGACCTTCTGTTGATGTTTTGACATCTTTGGTTTTGATTAATTCAAACGTCAGATCGGGAAAACATACTTTGAAATGGTTGATTATCTAGAAGCAGATCGTGCATTCAGTCTTGCCCGTTTAACCTCACCTTACAGTTTAGAGGGATTGGACATATATTCGACAGTGTTATATGTGAGTTCGATCACTTCAACTTCTGAATGCTATTTGCACCACATCTTGTACTATTGGAATGACATTTTCGTTTTATTGCATGTCCTACAGCTGGTAACTTACTGTATAGTTTCAACTGTGTGAAATCTCACTGATTTTTTTACAAGAACTTGTCATTAAAAAATTTCCATTATTCCATGAGGAAGGAACGCCTAGAAAAATTATGCGGCGTTGACCTGTTTTATTTATTTGATCTTTTGAAGCAGTATCTTGTTATCCAGTTACTAAAAAAGAATCTCTAAACCATATGAAAGAAAGCTTATCTATGTTTTTTGAATATCATTGCTTTCTGTTTTTCTGAGGATATGTTTCACACATTTCAGCATTTGAAGGAGGATATGAAGTTAAGTTACTTGGCGCAGGAACTGGTATCAACTGATAAATTAGCTCCTCAATCATGGTAATATATCTGAACTTTCTAAATGGCATTCAGTAGCTTAAATTTTGACTTTACTAATGCGTATTGCTGCATTGGTTTCGGTCTCCATCTTATTTTCTGAGCAAAACTGCAGCTGCTGTTTTTTATTTCAAGACTGAGGACGCATGCATTTACATTTTGCCATTGTACATGGCTGCAATTGCCCGTAACCAATCTGAACAAATTTAATCTTTTGTGGCTGTTATTGCATGGAATATGTTTTGGCTTCATATCTGCATACCCCACTTTCTTGCAATATTCTTTAACTAAAAATAGGGTGGTGTTTTTAAAGCTAAACTGATATACTAGTGGATATACTTATGCTGCAGGTGTGCAATGGGAAATTGTTACAGTTCACAGAAGGACCACGAGACTGCTCTTAAAAATTTGCAACGAGCTGTACAACTAAATTCCAGATTCGCATATGCTCACACTCTTTGTGGTCATGAGTATGCCTTTCAAATTTTCCTTCATTTTACTTCTTCTCTTTGATGTTACCTTGTGACGTTACATTTAATGATTCGATCAGAACTTAGCCTGTTACCCGCTGGTTGTTCAAAACAGGGAAGGGGAGTAGAAGAGTTTTTAAAATATATTATTTTTGATTTGTTGCAGGCAATAAGAATTAGACATTAAGAATTTCAGAAAAATACGTAGTGATATTATATCATTATATTTGATGTGATTTTTGTTGTAATTAAAAAGACAGTCATTGAAATGTCTAATGACAACAATGCACCATTTTAATTTTAAGGGTGGGGAAAAAATCAACCCTCTTAGATCCTCAAAATTAGCAAGAGTGAGATATGTGGAGCTTGGAGGAGTTTATAGCTTCCACCACTTTTCTCTCCCTTCCCAAGTCCATATCTCTCCCAACCAAACAGACATCACCCCACTTTCATCCCATACCCTCCACATACCTCCAACCAAAAAACTCTTGGTTACAGTGATTTCAATTGCATGATAGTATACTGTAAAGAAGTGTTTGGTTTTGGTTTAGTGCTTTAATTAATCCAACTTACAATTACAATATTATTTTTGTTTATTAGGTATGTTGCCGTGGAGGACTTTGAGAATGGTATTCGGAGTTATCAGAGGGCGCTTGGGGTTGACAACAGACATTATAATGCCTGGTATGGTCTTGGGATGGTCTATCTCCGACAAGAAAAGTTTGAATTTGCAGAACATCACTTCCGTATGGCTCTCCAAATCAATCCCCATTCTTCCGTTATCATGTCATATCTAGGGACTGCTTTACATGCATTGAAGGTTAGTGATTATCTGTTGATCTGAAAAATAGAAAACACAACTTTTTTGTTTTCACCATTGCCTGAACATTATTGTTGCGTGTTTCCATCGATGGTCAGAGATATGTGGAAGCATTAGGAGTGATGGAGAAGGCTATTTTAGCTGATAAGAAAAATCCCCTCCCAATGTATCAAAAGGCAAACATACTTGTGAGTATGGAAAAGTTTGATGCGGCTTTGGAAGTGTTGGAGGAGCTTAAAGAACATGCTCCTCGTGAGAGCAGTGTGTACGCTTTGATGGGTAGGATCTACAAAAGGCAAAACATTTATGACAAAGCCATGCTTCATTTTGGCCTAGCATTGGATATGAGACCATCTGCAACTGATGTTGCCACCATTAAGGTCATTCTTTAGGATTTCTGCTCTCTTTCCATGAAATTATGTCCTACTATAGACTGCTTTTCCAATGATTTACACTTAAACTCCCTATTAGTGCTAGCATCAACTCTGAATATGTTTTTTTGGGGGTGTTTGGCTAATCGTATTTGCTTGGAAAATTGCTATGTTAAGTAGAACCTTTTGCCATTAAGCGTCTTGGAGGGATTTTGATGAAGCATGAAATGCCCCCAACACTCTAAAATCAAGAAGCGTGTGTGTTTTGTCAGTTATGATTCTTTGTGAAGATAACAACTCAAAAACGCTCGAAGTAAAAAAAAACCTAAAAAACGCTGTTCTCAACTTAAAAATATTATACTTAAACACCTCAAAATAAAGTTTTATAAAAAAACCTATCCCCACAATCAATCAAAACACTGTTTGGAGATACTACGTTTCCAAACAAAAAACGTGTTCTGATAACTTTTAAATCACATGGCACGTTTTTATATTGCTAACCCAAAGAGCCTTTAAAATTTATATTTTGTATCTTTTGTGTACGAATCAAATGAAATATTTGTCAATTCTCTCTCCATCTCTGCCTTGCATACATCATAAACCTAAGACTAAGTGTCAGGTTGAGCTGAGCTCATACATGTGCTTGTTTATCCTTTTTAATAGGCAGCCATTGAGAAGTTGCATGTGCCAGATGAGTTAGAAGAAGACGTGTTGTGAAACTTCTGAATACAATTTTCAAGTGGAGAAGAGGATAGTCTTGTCAGCTAATGCATAAACGTTTCAATCTGAAGGCCTGAGTTATGAAGTTGTACTAATGTAGTAAAGTTGTTTCTTATACAGGTTTATCTAGGCTTTCCAGCTCCCGCTCTCCCTTATTTATCTTTAATATTCTGTTTTCTTTAGGTCATCCCTCTGTCCGAATGCATATCCCCATGTATGTATTGTTTTTTCCTAATTTTGAATACAGATAGAATGTTCCAGGCTCTGTTTATTTATTCTTTAATTTCTACTGTAATAGTATCTCCTTCATTCTTCAATTAGCCATTTATTCAAAAGAACTTTGGAATTTGTTAAATGATGATATGCACAAATGCTCGTTTTTGATAGTGATATGCACAACTGCTCGTTTTAGAGCAGTTTGGTACTTTGATCCCTTGGTTGCTTGGACCCTTGGAGGAATTGAATAAACGTTGATATACGGGATCTTCAAAAGTCGAAACCAATCCCTTTCCGTGAAAAAAACCAATCCCTTTCCGTGAAAAAATCTCAATATCGTATTCACCTAGAAGAAAAACAAAAATTGTCTTCACCCTTGAATTAGATGGAGAAAAAACCCGGCAATCCAGCTACGTAGTACTTCGTATTATTTACGGAGTATCACGTAAGGAATTGCAATGAAACAGGTTAAAGTGCTGTTTGACCAGGCTTCTTCCATATTGTAAAAGTCGAACAAAACCCCCCACTTCTAAGTTCTAAACGTGTCACGTGCTGAGAGAGATAGATTAAAAGTTTAAAGTTTTAAATATATGGTACATTTTGTTTAAAGTTTTAAATATATTGTACATTTTTTTTTGTTTTTTATCCTTGTAATTTATCTGTTTTATTTTTAGTCCATCACTGACGATAACAACCTCCGATTGACATTAAAATAACTCCGATTAATAGACTATCTCTAATTCTTTGACTTGCCAATCAAAAAGTATTTAATTTTATTTTAAAGATTTTTTTATATTTTTAAAATATGAATACTTAGTTTTACATTGTTTTAACTCCCGTATTAGCCTCAAAAAATTATAAAAGGACAAATTTAAATATTTCTAGTAAATTTATGTAATTGACAGTAACTTTTTTTTGTAAGTAAAATAGTTCCATAATTAGATATGGACTAAAAACAAAGTAATGCATATTGCAGGATTGAAAAATAAGAAAATAGTTTGTAGGGCCCTAAAAGGCTAAAACTATTTGTAGGGACTCAAAACGCATTTAAGACAAATTTTAAACTATTATATTGAAATTTCAAGAATGGAGTTTGTGTGTATTTAATGTGTCTATTCTGTTGTCAAATAAGACAATAAATTCTAAGTGATTTTCATGTGTCTAATTACTCTATTCTATTTACTATGAACAAAAAGAACTACATCACATTTTCAACACCACTAATTCTAGTTTTTTGAACTTTTGAAGGTTAGACTCCAATTTTTTCTTGGGATTATGTCCATATTTCCCATTTGCCAACAAATTCCTCGAATATTATTTTTGTGTATTTATTCTGAATTATAAATTTTATAAATCCATTTGGTAGTGGATGCATTCTGAATTATAAATTTTATTCTAGGCAAATTCATGACTTGGTTTGAAAAAAATTAGAAATAATTACACAAATATGACCAAAATAAAGATGGTTTACAAAAATATGATTCATTACTAGAGTAGTAATTAAATCATAGTAATTCATGTTCAAGTTTTGAACTTTAGTTACCACAGCACTACGTTGTAGTAATGAATAGTCATATTTATGTAAATAAGTTTTATTTTAATAATATTCTCGTAAAAAACCCAAAAAATTACCGGTCTAAAACTATTATCAAAATGACGATTTCATTCAATTCAATTTTATTCAGTTTCATATCCTAATTGGTGGTCTAACATGACATCTATCTATAAAAGCTCCATTTTTTAGAGCTAAGGAGTAAGGATTAAGGGCACAAAAGTTCTGTTCTAGAAATAGAATGTGAAGAAATTAAAAATAAAGTACACAAACATGAATACTGAAATATTATAAAATACGAAATAACACCTAATGTGTCTTACTAGAATAACACCTAATGCATACGAAATAACACCTGATGCCAAGGACATGGAAACGTTCTTACTCAAAGTTGCATCTTCTTAATCACTAATTCACTAGAAAGGAGAGCTTCATCTCTGAAAAAAAGTTAAAAGTGAAATTTATGATTGATTTAACATTTATAAAATACCATAAAATATTCAATGACAAATATATGAGTCATGATTACAGGTAAAAAATGTTGTAAATTTCATATTTTCATTCAAATCCAATGTGCTAGTGTCATCGTTAAATATTCAGTTGGTATAACGTGGGAGCAGCCCACAGTGAACATGGTGCTCCCACAGTCAAAACATGCGTTTACTGTTCACGCGTGGACAGTAATCTTTTTTATTTTGTTTTTTAATGTCTCAGTAGCAGGGTATGATGTAATCCGCATGTAAAAACATATAACTTACGTTGATAAGAAATGTAACTGCAGACAAATTGAAACGTAACTTGTTTAATACGAAGTATATATGAAAAAACATTAATTTCAATGTAAAACAATCAAAGCAAGAAGTCTAATTGCTCAATTACTTTATGGGAATAGTGAATATGTTCTATTTTTAATAATTAGACCATGAAAAGTATTTTTTAAAAATCATTTTTTTTGCCATAAAATTCATTTTTTGCCAAAATATCTTATTTTTGCTTACAAATGTTTTTAATTTGTTCCAATAGCAAGATTTTATTTTGTAAAGTAACTCGTGTTATCGAAATGTAAATCACTTTGATGGAAATCTAACTTAGATTTATGCAAAATGTAATATATTGAGGCAAGTCCAAATGTAACTCGCACGTAGGAAGATGTAACGCATGCATAAAAAGATGTAACTCGCGAATTAGAAGATGTAACTCCATATACTATTAAATGTAAACAATGAAAGCAATGAATCTATTTGCTCAATTAAGTTACATAAATAGTGAATATGTTTTGTTTTAAATATTAAGTGCATAAAAATAAATTTAAAGAAAAATCTTTTTTTTTTGCCAAAAGAGCATTTTTTTTGCCAAAAAAAACTCTTTTTAAAAAGGGATTTTTTTGTTTCAATAGCGCACATGGTTTTGTTTTGTGATGCAACTCGTACTATGGAAAATGTAACTTGCGTTGATGGAAAATGTAACTTAAATGTATGCAAAATGTAACTTGTAGAGATCATTCCACATGTAACTCACGCTTAGAAATATGTAAAACATGCATAAAAAGATGTAACTTCACATAATATCAAATGTAACTCTTGAAATTGTCAATAAACATAACTCACACATGTAGAAATATAAATCACACATATGAAAATATAATATCATATTTTATCAAATGCAAATCAAAATAACCAAATAATGTCTTAAAAAATAGAAACATTAGCATAAAAGAGGTAATACATATACTATAGGAAAAAGTGTGAATATGAAAAATATATTACAAATTAGTTTATAAATATAAAAAATATTTATTTTGAAGAAAAAATAATTAATTTTTGGTTGTAATGATAATTGAATAAAAAAAAGTATATCATAAGAACTAAGAGAGAAATAAAAAGTAATTAATTTTTTTTTGAAAGGATGAAAATTTGGTGACAAAATTGTAATACGTAGTTTTCTTAATTTGTTTTGAGAGATTCCGGTTTTCTTGAATTAAAAAAATTATTTTGAAACTGGCAACTTTTGATGATGAAAAACCTAAAAGTAATAAAAGTAAAAGAGAGAAGAAACGTGGGTGGGATTGGGAAAGTGGGAGTGTGCGATTGAAGAGGGCGTGATCATCAAACAAGTAGGTGGGTGCGTATGTTTCGTTTTTTTACTAAATAAGGTACCGTATTTGGGATCGGTATACCGTATTTGGGATGGGTATACCATGCGCATGGTATACCGATCCCACGGTATAATTTGCCATTAAACATGTGCTTTTCATATATAAATTATTTATAACCTTAATACGCAGAGCAAAGACAAATGTAAAGTATTTTAATAAATATCAAACATGTTTGATTCAGTTTACAGTTTATTAGTTTAAAACCAAATCAAAATCAAACGATTCGGTTGAGAATTTTGTTACCAAAAAATTGACTTCGGTGAATGGCGAACTATTTACCTTATATTTCAGCTATTTGAAAAGCTTGGAAACCGGCAAGTATTGTATTTGCCATTTTTTCTTAAGGGAAAAGGGGCAAAAGACCCCTTGAAGTTGTCATGAATGGGTATCCATGCCCTTAAAGTTTTCTTTTGGGCAAAAAGCTTTATAATTCATCAAAGAGGGGCAACCAACCCCTTTCATTTGACCATAATCCAGCTCATGAAACGGCAACTCTTATAGTTGTTCTTTTGATGTTCAAAAATATATATTTTTATTTTATTTGAGTTATATGGAATACAAAATAAAAATAAAAATAAAAGGATTAAAAATACAAGAGAACCATAGAAGCTTCTAAGTACCATCTTCATTCTTAAATAAATCTAACATGTGAAATTTGACACTATTTACATGTTATGGACTGAAAACAGTCCAAGTAATACATCCTTAATGTGATAGACAAAAAATGTAAAAAGAGACTAGAGGACATGAAATTTTAATAAAAAAAACATTTTAAATTTAATTTCTTTGTAATTCAATAAACTTAATTAATTGAGTCACTTTAGTAGAATTTGATAAATTTGTAATACATTCAACCTAATAAGTCAATTTCTGTATTACCAAACGAGCTCAGCTCTAATCACAGTACAAAGCAATTCTTTTCTAATTGCTAATGGGCGTGTTTGGCATTCAACGGTTAGCGGTCAACGGATAGCGGGTTATGTTAGTGGGTTTATAATAGCGGATTGAGTCAGCGGTTTGATCAGCGGAATAAATTGGCGGGTTATTAGAACGCTAGTATCAAACCGCTATTTACCAAACAACTTTTTCACTTATTGAAAACGCTAAAAGTGGTCAAATCGCTATTTTTTGACCGAAGCACCATTTACCAAACACCCCCAATAACTTTTTTTACGAAACAATAACATTTTTTTCAAATTACTAATACCTTTTTGTACAATCATTACTTCATACTATTTGTTATTAAAGAAATACAACGGTCAATTTATCACGTTTGTCAATGCATAACTTTGACTATTAATATATTTGATTCTCTTTTACTAAACAAATTTAAAAGTTCATATTTTAAAAATTTAGGATGAAACAAATTTAACAATATATTTTTGTTAAAATGAATTATTAATACATTAGTAAATACGTAGCAAAACGTAATCAAAGTATAACATGTAAATATTGTAAAATTTCACATGTTAGATTTGTTAAAGAACGCAGATGGTACTTAGTAGCTTCTATGATTCTCTTGTATATTTAATCCTTTTATTTTTATTTTGTACTCCATATAACTCAAATAAAATAAAAATATATACATAGTATTTTCGAACATCAAAAGAACAACTATAAGAACAACTATAAGAGTTGCCGTTCCATGAGCTGGGTTACCGTCAAAAGAAAGGGGTTGGTTGCCCCTCTTTGGTGAATTATAAAGCTTTTTGGCCAAAAGAAAACTTTAAGGGCATGGATGCCCATTCATTACAACTTCAGGGGTCTTTTGCGCCTTTTCCCTTTTCTTAAATAAGATGTTACATACTTTTATGAAGGAAAACCAATATTAAATAATATGAACTATCAGTCTATCATTGATAAATCATCATTAACAATACATACTCCGTATTATAAAAATCATTAAGTCATATACTCATATCTTATCCATTCAAATATACTCCACATAGCTAAGGTAATATGGAGTGACTTTTTCACATCTTATCCGGTCATGGGAGCTATCAAAATATTATACTCCGTATTTAATTGTCAAATATAGATTAATATTTATTTGATGAATTGATAAGTTTTTGATAATTTCATTGATTGAATTTAAAATAAGAAAATCATTATATTTATTTATTTATTTATTTATTTATTTTGTTATATACAAAGTACATATTAATTATTTAGTGATATATATATCATTATATATATTTATTAATTTGTTAATTTAAAGTAAGAAAATCATTATATATATTTACTAATTTGTTACACACACACACACTACGTAGCTAGTATAATATGTAGTACTCCCTATTAGTTATTGATTTAAGGTTTAAATATCATTTTAGTTCATGCAAATATGACACACTTTATTTTAGGTCTCTGCAAAATGTTTTCTTTGTTTTTCATACCTACGGAGTATAATATGCATTATTTTGATTTCAGTCCATCTTTAACTTCAAAACAACTCTACGTAGAACTTTAATATTGTCGGTTGCATAAATCCACTAGAAACATTTAACTTTATCAGTTCATAATTTTTTTGAGGCTAAAAAGAAAGTTAAAACAATATTAAAACTAATTATTCACATTTTTAAAATATGTATTATAACCTTTTAAAGTTGAATTGGAATACTTTTTGAATGGCGTGACAAAAAATTAAAGGATACTTATTAGTGGAGATTGTTTCATTGTCAAACGTAACGGGAGTTGCTATCATTAGTCATGGACTAAAAAGAAAATAAACATAAATTTCAGGGATGAAAAACAAATAAAATACTCCCTCTGTCCCAAAATAAATGTCCTACTTTGACTTCACACAGATTAAGGAAATGAATTTGACTCTACACTGTAGCGACACTGTTTGGCACTGTAGCGACACTGTTTGACTGTTTGGCTTTGACACGATTTTGCACTGTTTGACACCGTTTGATATATATTTGTTTACCAAATAAGAAAGTTAAAGAAGTAGGACATTTAATTTCGGACATCCATTTTGGGAAAGCAGGACATTTTTTTTGGGACAGAGCGACTATTATGTAAGGGTCTAAAACAAATTGTGCTATATTTGTAGGGAATAAAAACATATACGTAGTATAAATCTTGATTTAACCATTATAGTGATATTATTTGAAGTTATTTTCCATTGGATGAACTAAAACAACGTATTTAAAATTTTAAATCTTTCTAGCATCTTCAAAAAAAAATCTTTCTACTCTGTCATATTTTAAAAATAAAAAAGTTTTTGTTTTTAATTTTATATAGAAAGATAAAGCATAATTTCGTTTGCCGCTATTGCGTTCGCGGTAAAAAAACGGAACGTTGTCTGCAATCTGGCCGAGAGGGTTGGAAATCTATCCTATCTTTTACAGGCGACGGGTATGGTCGGAATACTTTCTTCTGCTGCTCTACTCGCCCCTTACGGCAGCAGACGGTCGTTGATAGCCTCCGGCGGAATCAAAGTCAGCGGCATCTCTCAGCGGGAAGTATCACTAGCGTGCATTTCACCTGACTCGGCAACCGGAAAATCGGTAACTGCAGCATTTCTGGCTGCGGCGGCGTCCTCCGTAATATTAGGCTGCGGGGCTCACGCAGCGGAGCTTACGGAGACCCTACAGCTGGAGATGGAGACGTTGTCTAATATACCGCAGACGCTGTCGAGCGAATGCGAGAGCAAGGACTGCGCGAAAAAGGGTCGGATTCAACGGCCCAGATCTAGGCAGGCGGAAGGCTGCACCGTCAAATGTCTCAACACTTGCATCCGAGGGGGATACGGATCTCCAGGCGAAGGTCCGCTCAATGTTAGAAGGTAAATTGAAGGTCTGCTCCACTATACCTAGCTGTTCCATTGACCTGTCTATTATGAAATTTTCAATTGACTGCAATTCGAAATGCTATGAGATGATTTTGAGTTGTCCTATTTCATCTGCAGGCCTTTAGTAGTGTTCAAGCAAGGGTTCCGGAGCAGGCATTACTGGTATTTCATCGTCTATCTACAATCAGCATTTATTTTGTTCTTTTTACCTGTCTAGAATGATGAAGGGTAAGACTGCAGGAGACTTTGAGAAGTGGAAAGGATATGGAGTTGTTGGAATGAAGTGGCAAGAATATGAAGTTTTTGCAATATAGTTTTTTTTTTGGGGGGGGGGGGGGGGGGCAGGTTTCCGGTGCAGGAACTGGGAGAGTTTGGTCTCCTTGCAAAATAGACTTGATAGTTTAATGCTAAATAATGGGGGTGTGTGCTTCCATGGATCATCCCTTGGTTCTACTTGAGCCCTTTCGAAATGAAATACAGAGTAGAAGTTTACTTCAATCATTGACAGATTCTAGGAACCATGCCTATTATTTACCAATCACTGTCAGATACAGTATTAGAAGGAAGAGTATGTGCTAACATGTAGTTGGACTTAGGAGGGTAGTGTAGTTAATTTTCAGTGAAGAACAAGCATATCCTTTATGGATGATTTTGTATTCCAGGCTCAAGTACAATGTGAATGGTTTGGTTCAAAAGCAAGAATGAAATGAATTTGGATGATGTGGTGTTTTAGGTTCAACTGTATTTTGTGAGACAAAATGATAGTTTGTGAAGACAAAATGCCAAAAAGTAGTGGAAATATTGCATTCCTGAAATAATATTATTTTCTAAGCCCTAACTCCCCTAAGTAGTCCAATTCATTCTTAGGAATGTTAGCATAATGCTTCCTTATTCTATGGATGGTCTTTGTATTCCCCTTCTTGCAGTTTGGTGGAATGCTCCGATATATGCAATTTGATTAGAGATGGTGAAGATGGACCATAATACAGATTCTCTATGTCATATCCAGTTTATATGCTTACCTCTGCAGTCACTACCTCCGCCGATGGTGAAGGGATCTCATGTCCATGTGATTATGATGATGTAGCCTTTATTTGTATCATAGACTGAATCGCCGAGGAATGTTATGCACGGCTCAATTGTATATACGAACATGGAGTGATGGTGGTTATCCATTAAGGGTTTGAGGATGATTTCTTTGTTAGAACCATGTATTTAACTCATTTATTGTTCAGTCCTTAATAAGTCTATTAGAATTACTATTTTTGAATTCATGCCAGAAATTATTCTCAAGTCCTCACTTAGTCTCACTCAGAGTATAATTTGATTTGGTTTTATTTTCAATTTTAATTTCTTTATGAAGTATTCTCCTTGGTCTTCTCCATCAGCCCCCCTCTTTTCACCGTCAATCACACACTGAGTCTATCCAGTCATGCCACTGAAAGTTATAGTCATCGCTGAAATCACACAGGTGTTCTAATTGAAAGTGAAAATGAAGATCAGAGAAGTTGTTATTTGCTTATACTAGTCCATCATAGTCATCTACCTTGCTGGATTCAATCTCAAGAAGCGCATATTAGCTTATTGGGGAGCGATTCTAGCAGTGAATATGACTTTTGGTAGCAAGGACGGGCATATTGGGGCAGCAGGCTAGGTTTGACTAAAAGTCGACATCAGGGGCGGACAGGGGCGTAGTCAGGACATTGGGCTAGACTGGGCCGGTACAAAGAATATTATTAGAAAAAAATTTACACGAAATTTTTTACACTAAAAATATTGACATTTTTCAAATTTGGGGTGGGCCAGGGCCTAGCCTGGGCACCCCCTAGCTCCGCCCCTGGGGGCGGATCTATTAATTGAAGAGTGGGGGCACATGCCCCCAATAAACATTTGTTATTAAGCTAATAATATACTAATTTTATTAATTTTATGTTTAAATGAGAGAAGTTGCCCCCAATATTTTTTTCTCTTGCCCCCAACAATCATTACTCAGAACATAAATTTTCGTAAGAATTCTTTTATGAATAACTGAATTATGCATTTCAATTTACGTAAAAAATATTCTATTAAAAAGAATGAATATGACTAACTTAGTATAACCATCTAACTATCTAAGCATCATATATTACACACACGTGTATTTGTGTGTGTCAGTGTGTGAATATAGGAATTATTTTAAACTAAAATAGTATATAACCAATCAACCATCATATATTACTAACAAGTCAGTCTCATATCATCATAATTTATTTTATTTTGTAAGTGATTGTTTATATACATACGGAGTATATAATATAATGATAAAAATGAGTCTACAAGGTTCAACTAGATCATGTAGTAAAAAACGTACAAAAACAGTGGGGTGGTATAACTTAGCTTTTTTTTTTGACAATCAGGTGGTATAACTTAGTTAATAACAGTACACAAAATAAATACTTCACAGTATTCGATCTGCATATAAAAACGTGAGTACATTATTGTGTTAATAAGAATTCAATTTGGCTATAAAAAAAAGAATTCAATTTGAGTGCTTAAAAAAAGAATTCAATTTGAGGTAGGCATAAACAATAAGTGATTTATATAAATTTTTTCATAGAAAATTTATACAAAAAAAATATCTTGTTATCAAACTTATCATGAACTTACGATAAAAAAAACTTATAGTGAGCTTTTACCTACAACTGGCGGAGCTAGGGGCGGAGCCAGTGCACTGGAGAGACTCGGCCAATACAAGAATACTTTTGGGAAAAAAAATTACACAGAATTTTTTACACTAAAAATTAAGACAATTTTTAAATTTGGGGTGAGCCATGCCTAGATTGGCCGGCTGGCCGCCCCTTAGCTCTACCCATGGTCAAAGCATGCAATTTGTGTTTATATTCTAAAACCATATGCCCCCAATAAGTTTGAATTCTGGATCCGCCAAAAACATGACTTTTCCAAAAACATTAACCCATTACCCATCATCTAATCAGCAGAGAGAACTTCTCGAGAACTAGCAGTTGCATAATCTACTACTATATTACACCCCTTAAACATATGGAGGATCAGACTACCCCGCTTACTTGTTTAGACTACTCACAAAGGACACTCAATTGCAGACTTGCATTACATAATCTACTACTATATTACACCACCGGAACATTCATGTCACATTGTCACATCTTGCTAGTAGTTGAACCTACAGAATCCAAGTCTATCACAGGTGGCTCCCCATTCTTGATCACTGTACTAGGTTGTCTTTCCACAACCCAGTCATCCATGGGGTCCACCTCCTCATCTGACAAGTCATTGCTCTCATCTGCTCTGAAATTTTGCAAGTGCATATTATAATGGACAAAAACCAGATCCCTCAGCCTCGCTTGTTCCATCTTTTTTCTTCCTTGTGTGAGTAAGGCTTCTGCCAATGTCCTCTTTAGGTTATACTTTGAGGCACCATTACATGTCTGACTCAGGATCCGGATAGCAAACCTTTGTAATTCTGGGCATTGCTGTCCATACTTTGACCACCAAAGTGCTGCAAACCACAGTTTGTTAGTCGTAATCTCTAGGTTATAGAGCTTGTTTGATTTGCAGAACTTGTAAAAGATGGAGGGTAGGAATAATTACTAGTATTGTTCAACTAATTTATTTTATTAGACTATACATAATAATTACTTGTTTAGTTAAATCATTTATTTCTATGTGCCTTTTTCTTCTTAAATTTCTTGTGTCAGAATACACTAACCATAAAGTAAATATCACCTCTACCCTTCAATCCCTCCGAATGACCCTCCATAAACAAGGGAGAAAAGAGATAACAACTGATTATATGCCATGGAGGGCAAAGATACTAAAAGTCACTCATCAGTGGGAGCTAGGGAGGGGTTCCTAGCTATATTGTATAAGTATAAATAATTATAAGCTATAAAAATTACTTTAAAACTAAGCTTTGCCTCCACCTCTAATACCTTTATCACCTATTTGTCACAATGACACAAAATGTCATCACGTGAAGTCGTAAAGTGATAATATCACATAAATACCCTACTGTTTTTCATTATGATTTTTTATTCATCCCAAAAATCACCAAATAAAAGTCTGTAGCGAATTCAGAATACAAGACCTCAGTAAAGAAGGAAAATCAGAATTCATCCCAACACAACAGTGGGAGCAAGCAAGATTAAGTTCTAGCTAAACAGCCAAACACAGCAAACTTCACACAAGGAAACCTACAATCTTATTTTTTAAAGTATTTCAATACCATTTTTGCCTTTTGCTGCAATATAATCATCTTTAAGATTTGATGTGTGATGCCATAAGAGAACCATAGATTATGTTCTTCTGTTTGACTAGATGTTGACCAAAACTTTTTTCAGAAATGTGGAGTTCAATTCCATGTTTGAGTAGGTGCTAAGAAGTTTGCTAGTAAGCGTTGTTATTTTCCCCTCCAAGTTGTGGAACCTCACCCACAAACGTTACTAGTAGAAAATTTAAAGGCTGAAGCATTAACAAATGTTTGCAAAATGTATTTTCGGAGTTCAGATTGATTTAATCAGTTCAGAAAGTTTAGTTTCACTAAACACACAAAACATTTATTTAGCTACAAGAGCAATATGAAAACTGAGCAACAAAACAAATGAACAAATCAATACAGTTATAAATTGAAAACCTGGATCTGTGTTTTCCTGCCGAGCATCCTTACTGCCTACACCGAACAGGCCTTTGCCCATACGGTACTGTTCAATCTGCATCATGATCAAATCCTGAACGCCTGAATCTGCTGTCATATAGACAATGCAGCAACAAAGTCCACAAGAAACTTCTGCATCAGCAAAGAAATCGCTCGAATAGAAAATACTAGGATTCAAATAGTACCCCGCAGCATGTAGAGGGCTATGAAGGTGCTTATTCCATATCTCATCTATTGCTTCCCAGAATCTCACATATTGGGATTTCTTGTTCTTGAATTCTGACCGTATCGTCTCTTTAACCTGGTCAATAGTGTCGTATATTGATCCGACTTGTGGCTTATTACTACTGTTTATCAGCTTCAAAACGTTCACAAGTGGGATAGTGGCCTTTACGACCATTAACGCCCCTTCCCAAAAATTCTTATCTCCCACCAAGTCAACAACCCTTTGGCCTTCACTGGTTTTAGCACACTCTAAGGTTTTCCAAACGGATGAGAGAAACATCCTTTGCAAGTTTCCCTTCTCCATGACCATGTTCTCTAGAGTGAGGAAAGGCACAATCGAACTTATCTTGGAAGGCTTCATTAGCTCATCAACATTTGGACAAAAATCTCTCACTAGTTTTAGCACACTATCTTGGCTGTAAACAAATTGGGTTATACTTTTTGCTTTAACCAATATTTCCTTTACTTCTTTCATTATCTCGAGTTTCCTCAACATGAGCTCTATGCAATGCGAAGCACTCACTGTCCAAAAAACCTTTTTACATTTCTGATTTACCATTTTGACCACATCCTCCATGAAAGAAGATGTTGAGTATGTAACTATTTGAACAAGATGATCAACCCCGACCTCCCCAATGACCTTTCTCAGAAAAGCTTCCATTTTAACCACGTCATTCTCAATTGATGAAATATCAGCGCATTGATGAAAAATTGTGCCACTTGGACAATCCACTAGAATAATAAGAAGCTTCCGGCCCTCTGAGTTCACCCATCCGTCTAGCAATATGCTGCACCCTGTGGTTGCCCATGTGTTCCTGATGTTTGAAGTGTAAATTTGCATCTCTTTCAATGCTTCCTGTAGGACCCGTCCCTTCAGTTCATGACAAGTGGGAATCTCCACAGACCTATTGATGGATTTTATCATCTTCCAGAAGCTAGGCGACTTTGACACCTCAAAGTCAACTCCTGTCTCGTAAAAGAACCTCCCGATGCATTTATGGGATTCGTTTAATAGTGGGTCCACTTGTCCGATTGGAAAGGCTGAATCTTTAACATTGTTTTCAAATGTAAAGTGCATTTCTGGATTCGGGTTGATGGAAGTTCCACTGCAGGGCGTTTGGATGCTTTCTTCTTGATCAATCTTGGAGGGACTGTCACGCCGGCTCCTCTTCAAAGGAAGGTTTGGAAGGTTGAGCTCCTCGAAATCCTTTATTACGTTCGCGAATCTCTTTTCTAGTAACTTATTTCTTAGCATTTCCCTCACTCCTATGGGGACTTCTGGACAAGGAATAACATCTCCACGAATACCTCCCAAGTGGCATTTAAGACGAGTGAGGCTACTTACAACTTTTCTGCAATAGTTGCATTGGTATTTCCCATTCTGTTGATCCACAAGGGTGCCAAAATCGCAGGGTTCAGTAGACATTGTCAGTGTTTGATCCTGTTACGTAAATGACAAAAGATTGTAACATCGTTCTAATCAAGAATCATGTCCTTGACTTCGCCAAGGAATCTATCTTGATGCAACAGTAATCATATTCTAGCATAACTCAACATAAAAATAGAAATAAATATCAAAGATTATTGAAAGGGGAACATTGAAAGGCTGCGGCATGAAACATAATCTTTAAAATTAATAGAAAATATGAGACATTTAATGGCTTGTTTTGTTCGAGTGTTTCGAAGGAGAAGAAAGGGGAAAGGTGAGAAGGAGAAGAAAGGGGAAAGGTGATATTTACTCCGTATCTTTTAAATAACTTCTACATTTAGCAGGTTGGTAGTAAAATGAAGATGAATAAGAATATAGAGATAGACGATGTAACTAGCAACTGGAGATAATAACTAACAAATTGGAATAATAAATTAGTGACATGAAAGTATGAAACTAAACCGTCCCCTGCACTTTCTTCTGGAATCCCCGAATCATATCAGCCCTAAAAGTGCACATCTTCCATATTAAGCAATACTACCAATGTCCTTTCACTTTGAAGAACTTGACTTTTTTGGTTGTCTTAAAAATTTTACTAGTATCACTTTCCGTTTGAGTAACTAATTGTGTGTTTCTTACTCCGTATTATATACACCCTAACCTCATCTAGTCATCTAAACAAACCTTAAACAAACATTTTTTTTACTTTTGGGACTGAGGGAATAAAATAAAATTAGCCATGAACTGAGAAAATTATCACCATGGTTCAACATTCCTTCATCATCCCCAAAAGTGAACTGAGAAAATTATCACGAATTCACAACGTTCAACATTCTTTCATAATCTCCAAAATGAACTGAGGAAATCATCACTCATGCAGATTTTTGCCCTACTCACTCATACAATCAGATATCAACACACGAAAATCTGAAGCTGGAAAGTGATAAATCTAGAAAATGAACTAAATAAACATACGAATAATATACTTGTATGAAACATAGATAAAACAGAAGATGGAACATAGGATAAAAATTAAATCTTTTCAAAGAACTTGATAGAATGTTGACTGATGGGGTCTTTACCGAGTCAGCTTAGCTTGAAGAAACATTAGTCATTTTTCTTCTATTTGTTCTGTATGAGAAGATGATTGAAGAAGATGTTGATCAGCTCTGATGCAGAGACTAGAGATAGACGGGGTGAGATGAAGAGAAAAAAACGGCTGCAGAAACGAGTTTTTCCTGTCTGAATCTCGACACTCCCCCGGCTCTTATAAAAGTTTATTTATTTTGACAATAACAACTTTTTACCACTTAATTATCCAATTGAGATCCTCTGGGTAGAAGTGGGAAGAAGTGCTGTTGACTTGCTAATATGGTCAAAAGACGGTACATGGAGATTAATTAATGCTTAAAAGTTAAAATGGACTCATGTATTTAGACCATTAATTTTTTGATCTAATGGCTACAATTGGTGGCACCCTATCTTTCATTGTTAGTAAGCCAAAGACCCAAATCCATGCTCTGAATTTCATTTTTACTAGCTGAATCAATTATCTATCGGTTTGCTAAAATAAAACTTATATACTACCAAGTGTAAAGTAGGTGAGAAATAAGAATAATAAAAACTGTATGGTTGAGATTTGTGCAGATGGAAGAGAAATGTGCACAACCACAAATTAGTTGCTTTAATAGGTAAGTGTCAAAATTTTTTAGGACAACCAAAAAAGGAAAGTTGACAAAGTACAATTGGACGAAGTGAGTATAAAAATATAATTAATAGTTACTACAATGTAGTATCATGATAATTTAAGTATAAAAATTGAACATAAGTTATTATGATTTAATTAATATATTAGTCACTAGTCACATTTTGTGAACATACTTTGTTTTAGTAATAAATGTGTAATTATTTCTTTTATATATATATATATATATATATATATATATATATATTGATTTCTAAATTCAATCGGTAGTAATGTATACCATATTTTAACATGTTGAATCTTTTATTTTCCAAACACAAGATTTTTTGGGTTCAAATATTTCATCTCAATTAGTAATACAATTTATTGTGTGGTTGAGTTTAAACATAGAATATTTGGTAAATTTGAAAATTTTAATTTAACTTGTTTTATAACTTTTTAATTACATGTATGCATATATTGCTCCAACTTTATAAGTAATGCACACGCAGTCTATGTCTACTTCAAGTTTTCTTAACCCTTATGATGTACCAACATTGGCGTTTACATTAGGAATAAGAGGGTGTTTTGTTCTGATTCTTAAAATTATTTCAAAAGTAAATATCGGAGTGTTTGAGTGAAAGTGCAAAAGTACTTCTAGGTGTTCCAATTTATTCCTAAAAGCAGTTTTTTTAGAAGCTGAAGGAGTTCAATTTTTGAAAAACTTATTCTGATTCTGTTTCTGCTTCTGCTTTTAAAAAAGAAGTAAAATCAGAATCAGTTCCAAAAATTGTAGTGATTTACTAATAGTACAACTTATTAGACAACCAAGCATTCCAGCCCAGCTGGTTGTGAGGTTACCGTGCCCAGCGGTGAGTTTCAGCCCTGGAGAAAAAAAAAGTACGGCTCATTAGACTTTATTATTATTCGTGTAATGTATTCACATACACAATATGAATTTAAATAGCAATGTAATTGCAATAAATAAAATTTTCTTTCAGATAACTCAATTATGTACCAATTAAATCAAACCCAAACAACTACTTATATGTTGAAACTTAAGCATATTAAATCAAATCCAAACAAATTTTTCTAAGTTAATATTAAATCATATTAACTATGATTTAAGTGTTGGATCGTTTGTTCACATTTAAATGTGCAGATCACTTACTTTGCTATTGTGGAGCATCTCTTATTTGCTAAAATAATATTCTTAAGTTTCTTAATTAGGGTTTGGTGGGGTGAAATCATGGACTCAAAGCCGGTTTCCCGGTTAAATGTAACTCGTTTCTCGGCAGCCGCCATTGCTGGGGTTCGAGCACAACGTCGTCGTCGCTGTTTAATTGGGAAACCGGTTACTTACCGACCAAAAGGGCTTAATTAGACGTTTTTTAATAGTTGGGGGACTTAATTGAGTGTTTGTAAAGTACGAGGGCCTAATCGACTTTTTCGGCATAGTACTGGGACTTATTTGATAGTTTTCCCATTATTTTATAGTGGCATCCATCATTTGATTTTAAATATGTGTGAACACAAATTTAAAGTTCGGAATCGAATTAGTGATCATTTCTCTCTATTACTCTGTATTTAGTTTCAATTTTTACAAAACATGTATTCTTTGTATTTTAGTCTTTATTATATTAGCCTTATTGATCATTGACATTAACTTTGAAAATTCACACATTCTTATACAAAAAAGTATGTAGTACGGAGTATATAATATGAAAATGATATATTTTTATCCTATAATTATGTTCATTCTAGACTCCAAAGATCTTGATTGTATACCTATACCCGTCCTATAGTAATGCTTTGTTTTAGTAATAGTTTATTAAACAAATCATTATGTACTACTTCGTATTTTATTCACTTAATTAGGATATCAATTCTTAATTAAATTTTAATTTGACAACTTTATCTTTATTATTGATTGATACAGAAATGTTGACTTTATAAAACAATTTCTTATGAAGGTAGTGGTTTTTGTTTTTGAAAAAATGAAGGTAGTATTTTGTTATATATATACTACGGAACACTTTTATTTGAATGCCTTGGGCCTCAAATATGCTAGAGCCGGCCCTGCATGGACTCATGTTGATCTTGAAGATAGATACTATGCTACCACCATTTTTTCAATCTTCATAGGGTTTTCCCTCAAAAAAAAATCTTCATAGAGTTTTTACACACATGATGGAAAGAAAACTCTGCTAATTACTTCATAGATTTTTTCCTAATATGTGCTTATTGATTGAAAACATGCACGAGGCATTCAATTTGGTTACATACATTCTTTAACAATTTCTGTAACCTAATATAGCATAATATCCAGACTCCTTGAGTTTGACCATAGATCACAAATGAATGATCGTTCACATATGATTTAATTAAAAAGTTAAATCATATATGATTTAACCTAATATAGCATAATATCCAGACTCGGTCATTTAGTTGAAAAATTATTACATTTAACGCCAAAACCGATTCAAGTTAAATGACCAAATCCAATAATTGAACTTATAACTTTTCAACTAAATCTAGCTTGAGTATAAAGTTTAGTTTAATTAAAAAGTTCAAAATCACAATTCCATCCAGGGAAACTAGATCACCATAGTAATATATAATACGTTCTACGTAGTATATGTTTCAAGTGTGTTATGTAGAAGAAAATCTATTATATGAATGTATAATATATTTTTTGTTTAAATGAATGTATTATACATTAGTACATTACTAAGATTCAATCATCCATAACGCCTGAAGTAGCTAGCTTGACAATTAGTAAGCTTTTACTAGTAAAAACCAATGGCTCACAACTCATTTATTTTTTCCTTTAAGAAAAAGTAGGAAGTTCATTTTATTATTTATCTTGAAATTGGAAGAGACATGAGGTAGTTCGGTCACGATACGGGACCGGGGGTCATGCACGGGAATCAGTAATGGCTGTCATGTTCGGAATCGAGGTCCACCAGTCCCGTTCGTTCCATTTTTTTTACATTTAAACCATTAGAAGCATTTTAAAACTAAAGAATTGTAAATGCATTTAGAAGCTGAAAAATGGTTGGTAGGGGTTGGGCCGTTGGGGTGGTTTTTAAAAAAGTTACAAAAAATTGAGATTAAACAAGGATAGGGACTCATTAGCATGGAGGAACAGAATTGGCTTGAAACCAGAAATAGGTAGCTACATTTCTCTCATTAATTTCTTCATTGTAATACAAATTCCATTGACATTTGTATAGTGAAGGAATATTATTATGTGTATATCCCTAAGAAATAGTTACTATTATCAAAATAAGGATAATGGAGAAAAATGTGACTTGATAACTTTTAGTGACTATAATTATATTCAATTTTGTATCACAATGACTATAAAAATATGATTATAGTAACTTTCAACACATTTTTGTTCACAAATTTTACATTAATAATATTTTAGAGAAATTTCTAAATTTAAATAGATAAAACTTTTAAAATAGATGGCTAAATTGAAAACGCACATTGCGAGATAATAGGCGGTTCCTTAACTCATACAAGTATTAAAAGCAATTTACTCAATCAAATATTTTACTTGAACTAAACTTTTGATAACTTTTAATCTATATTTAAAGTTTAGTTCAAGTAAAAGGTTAAAAGACAATTATTCTTAACTTTGGAGCTCGTTTTGTAGTTCACACATTAAAATCTTTCAACGTGAAATTATTGCATGCGAAGTTTAAGGAACTAATCACTTAACATGTAAAATAGATAAAATAGATTACATTGTTTGGCTAGCTAACGGTGTAATTTATTTTTTAAGTTACACGCAAAATATCACAATGCTTTATAAAAACATGCAACATAATGTACCCTCTCTCCGCACGTAAAATATTTTACATGATAAAGTATTTTTAAAAAGATTATTTTTAAATCTTTAAAGTCAAAAGATTAAGAGCCTGTTTGGTAGCACGAAAATCGTCTGATTTGGCTAATTCTGTTGAAATATATGAAGTTCTGTCTAAAGTGACTGCATTAACTGATTCTGTTAATTTAAGAAAAAAATATTTTAAAAGAATATTTTATTAATAAAATAAAAAAAAAATTAAATGTAAAAAGAAAAAATAAATACTACGTAATACGAAGTAAGGATTATTGCCAAAGGCCTAAAGCTTTTACGTTCCATGGAACGATAAGACTTTCATGCAAAATAATTGGTTCATGTGAGTTTCTATTGATTCTACAGTCTACTCACCCCTTACAGCCGCACACGCCTGTTGTTAGTCGCCGGTGGAATCTAAACGGCAATCTAAAAGTCAACGGCATCTCTCAACGGGAAGTATCACTTGCGTGCATTTGACCTAATTCGGCAATCGACAGCGCCGGCAAATCGGTAACTGCACTATTTCTGGCTGCGGCGGCGTCAACAGTAATATTGGGCGGCTGGAAATGCGTTGTCTTATTTCGTCTGCAGGCCTTTAGTAGTGTTCAAGCAAGGATCCAGATGCTGCATTACTGGTATTTCATCTTCTATGTGCAATTGACAATTATCTTGTTCTTTTTATTTCTCTAGAAAGTTGAAGGATAAGAATTGAGATATGGTAAGAATATTGAGTTGTTGGAATGAATTGGTAACAATATGGAGTTTTTGGAATACAGTGGCAAGAATATGGAGTTTTTGGAATAAATCCTTTGGGGGGGGGGGGCAAGGTTTCTGGTCAGAGATTGGGAGACTCTCCTGTCCTTGCAGAATAGACTGGATAAGTCAATGGTAAATAATGGGGTGTGTGCTCCCCTGGATCATCCCCATTGTTCTACTTGAGCCCTTTCAAATGGAAACAGAAGGTTACTTTAGGCAAATTTTAAGAACCATACCTATTATTTAGCAACCTCTATCAGATGCAGTATCCTAACGATCGCTAGAAAGTAGACTTTGTGCTAATATGTAATTGGACTTGGGTGGGCAGCGTAGTTAAATTTCAGTGTAGAAGTGTAGAACAAGCATATGAGAATGAAATGATGTGGTGTTTTAGGTTCAAGAATCTATGAAGACAAAATGCCAAAAGGTAGCTGAAATATTTGCATTTGAAATTATATCTTCTTCTAAGATCTAAGTAGTCCAGTTCATTCTTAAGAAAGGTTAGTATAGTTCTTTCTTATTCTATGGATGGTCTTTGTATTCCTCTTCGTGCAGTTTGGCGGAATGCCCCAATATATGCAATTTGATTAGAGATGGTGAAGATGGACGGTAATACACATTCTCTATGTCATGTCCATTTTGTATATGCTACCTCTGCAGTCACTGCTCAAATGTATATATGAACATGGAGCGATTGTGGTTATCTATTTAGGGTTTGAGGAAGATATCTTTGTTACAACTATGTATCTAACCTACGCATCTTAACAAGTCTATTCAAATTACTATTTTTGAGTTCATGCCAGAAATAATTCTCAGAAGTACCCAGCTTAATCTCAGAGTTAATTTTATTTGGTTTTCATTTTCAAGTTTAATTTCATTACGGAGTTTTGCCCTCCATTTTCTCCATTGCTCCCCATCTGTTCACTGTGAATCACAAGCTGAGTCTATCCAAGTATGCCTATCCTAATCCAACCTAGTCCTTTCCCTCGATGTATTCAATCTCAAGAAACACATATCAGCTTACTGAAGAGTGATTATAGCAGAGGATATGACTGAAACGAGGATTGGGGTAAAAGAAATTGCTCATAGTTGGAGTAAGAAATAGACATAATTCACATCATCATCATTCATCATCACAAAGAGACTGTTTTCGGATGACCCATTGTGAAAAGCGCGTCGAAAATTGCATGAACTGACTGTTGCTTCATAACAAAGAAGCGCAAATAGTTTATTGAGCCATTTTGCTATATTCCATCATATTCCCAAGCCAAAAAATAGTGAATCTTTGGCTCCATTGCAAATGATGGAAATAAATAGACATAATTCAAAGATAGCGTTAATTACATTTCACTCCCAATGAAGGACTTATTTGGCCCTAATAAAATGATAAAAATCAATTTATTTGATAGGCGCATTTATCACTTTCAGCACACACTCTGTCATGTTCACTATGAATCCACAGCGCCACCCATCCACTTTTGGTGGGAAAGTGGGATAAAACATTAGGCAGCATTTTTCAAATCTTTTATTGGGGCAGCAGGCCAGGTTTGACTAAAACGTACTACATATGGTTCTAGAAAACAGCAACCCATCATCTAATCTGCAAAGAAACCCACTCGAGAGCAAGCAGTTTAATTAACAATTACTGCCAAACACCACTTCAAATATTTGGAGGATCAGAAAACTCCCCAAGAACAGTTTGTTTATGATTGGTTCGGTTGAAATGTCATTTCAATCTGCTGCACTTTGCAGCGTTTTCAGATAAAATTGAGTTCAGCATTTGGATAAATGCTTATTGCCAAACATCCCCAACACACAAAAGTCAGTCAGTTGCAGTTAAATAATCTACTGCTTTATTACACCATCAGAACATTCATGTCACACTTTGCTAGTAGCAGACTCTTCAGATTCCAAGTCGATCACTGGCGGCTCGCCATTCTTGATCACTGTACTAGGTTGTCTTCTCACAATCCAATCATCCATGGGGTCCACCTCCACATTTGACAAGTCATTGTTCTCATCTGCCCAGAAATTTTGCAAGTACATATTATAATGGACAAAAACCAGATCCTTCAGCCTTGCTTGCTCCGTCTTGTTTCTTCCTTGTGTGAGTAAGGCTTCTGCCAATGTCCTCTTTAGGTTATATTTTGAGGCACCATTACATGTCTGATTCAGGATCCGGATAGCAAGCCTTTGTAATTGTGGGCATTCCCGTCCATACTTTGACCACCAAATTGCTGCAAACCACAGTTTTTAGGAACTTCTAGGTTATAGACCTTGTTTGATTTGCAGATCTTGGAGAGGATGGAGGGCAGGAATAATTATTACTCCCTCCGTCCCAAAATAAATGTCTGCGTTTGCTTTTGCACAAGTTTTAAGAAAGTGATTGAAAAGGTAAAGGTTGTGGTTGAGAGTTGAGTAAAAAAAAGTGAATTGATATGAGTCACACATTATTGCTAAAAGAGGAAACAAGACATTTATTTTGGGACTGACCGAAAAGGAAAGCAGGAAAGTTATTTCGGGACGGAGGGAGTTTGACTAATTTATTTTATGTTAGCCAAGCTATAATAATTATGTGTTTAGTTAAATCATTTATTTCTATGCACTTTTTCATCTTAAAGGGAAAAAGTTCAAACAGACTCTTCTGTCTTTTCCAATCAACAATTAAGCCTCTTTACTTAGAAATTATCATATCAGCCCCCCTTACTTCAAAAAATCGATCCGTTGAGCCATTTAACCGGTTTTTGACATGCTATATCATTTTTCTGAAATAAAAAACTAAGATTTTTTTTTTAATTCAGGAAAAAATTGAATCACAACTGTATAAGTTCAAGAATGTCAAAACATATACGTAGTATATCTTTTGTGATTTTGGAATTATTTGTATATTCTACATCTCTTTAAATGTTTTTAACTTAATTTTTTTTTATTTTTTACATTTTCATTTTTTGGATATTTTTTCTATTTTCGATTTTCACTTTTTTTAAAATTATATACCTAATTTTGACATTTTACTATTTTTTTTATATATCCATTTCTATATTTTTTACAATTTATGTTTTTAAAAAACATAAATTTCCTTATTTATTTATTTTTCTTTTAAAAATGACCTCCTATAGCAGGTCAAGATGATTGACCCGATTATGTTTTCAAAGTAAACATGCTTGTGAATATTGTTTTTAGCATATAAACTCAACTGATGATTTGATATAGAAAGGCCTTTTCCCTAAACTAATATCACCTCTACCCTTCACCCCCCCTGAATTTCCATCCACTGAACAAGGGAAGAAAGAGATTGCAACTAATTTAATGCCATGGAGGGCAAACGTACTAAAATTCACTCATCAGTGGGGAGCTAGGGAGGGGTTGGAAGGTTTCTATTTATTGTGTTAAGTATAAGTAATTACAAGCTATATAAAAATGCTTGAATATGAACCTCTGCCCCCACCCCCAATCTTGTTTACCTTCAAACCTCTCTAGTACCTTTATTCCTCATAAATCATAATGATACAAAAATGTCATGACGTAAAGTGATGATATCACATAAATACCCCTAGTGCTACTTTATTGCGGAGTATGATTTTTTATTCATCCAAAGATATCATCATATAAAAGTCAGCAGCCAATTCAGGATATTCAATATTAATATTATTAGTCCATAAAATCAAACAACCTCAGTAAGAGTAAAATTCAGAAAGCATCCTAACTCAACAGTGGGAGAAACAAAAAAAAGTTCCAGCGAAACAGCCCACACAGCAATCCTCAAACAATGAAACCTAGAATGTTGAAGTATTACAAAACCATTTTTTCCGCATTTAGTGCTATATAGATATCTTTAAGATTTGATGTGTGATGCAACAAGATAACCATAGATTAAGTTCTTTTGTTTGATTAGAAGTTAACCAAAACTTTTGTGACAAATGTGGAGTTCAAATATATTCATTTCCATGTTTGACTAGATGCTAAGTTGCTAACAAGTTTGCAAGTAAGCTTTGTTATTTTCCACTCCTTGTCTTTGGAGTTCAGATTGATTAAATCAATTTAGAAAGGAGGTTTTTCCTACAAACATTACTAATAGAAAAGTAATGGTAAAAAATTTGACTTAATAACTTTTAGTGATTATAATTGTGTTTAAAGCTTACATCATAGTCACTACATCGTAGTAACTTTGAACATAATTAAAGTAACGAAAAGTTATCAAGTCACATTTTTGTCCGACAATTTCCCATTAGTAAAATTAGTGGATTTTTTTCTTTAGAAAGTTTAGTTTCACTAAACACACAAAACATTTATTTAACCTAAAGAAGAATATGAAAACTGAGAAAACAAACAAACAAACAAACACATATTGCTGAAAGTTCAAAACCTGGATCTATATTTTCCAGCTGAGGATCCTTACTGCCTACTCCAAACAGGCCCTTGCCCATCCGGTACTGCTGGATCTGCATCACGATCAAATCCTGAACGCCCGAATCTGCCGTCATACGGACAATGCAGCAACAAAATCCACAAGAAACTTCGGCATCATCATAGAAATCGCTCGAATAGAAAATACTAGGGTTCAAAAAGTACCCCGCAGCGTGGAGAGGGCTATGGAGGTGCTTATTCCATATCTCATCTATTGCTTCCCAGAATCTCACATATTGGGATTTCTTGTTCTTGAATTCTAACTTTATTGTGTCTTTAGCCTGGTCTATAGTGTCATATATTGAACCCATTTGTGGCTTATTACTACTGCTTATCAGCTTTAAAACGTTCACAAGTGGGATAGTGGCCTTTAAGACCATCAAAGCCCCTTCCCAAAAAGTCTTATCTCCCACCAAGTCAACAACCCTTTGTCCATCACCGGTTTTAGCACACTCTAAGGTTTTCCAAACGGGTGAGAGAAACATCCTTTGCAAGTTTCTCTTCTCCATGAACATGTTCTCTAAGGTGAGGAAAGGAACAATTGACCTTATCTTGGAAGGCTTCATTAGCTCATCAACATTTGGACAAAAATCTCTTAATAGTTTTAAGACACTGTCGTGATCGTAAACAAATTGTGTTATACTTTTTGCTTTACTCAATATTTCGTTTACGTCTTTCATTGTCTCGAATTTCCTCAACATGAGCTCTATGCAATGAGAAGCACTCACTGTCCAAAAATACGTCTTACATTTCTCATTTACCCTTTGGATCACATCCTCCATGAAAGAAGATGTTGAGTATGTAACTATTTGAACCAGATTATCAACCCCGACCTCCTCAATGACCTTTCTAAGAAAAGCTTCCTTTTTAACCACGTCATTATCTATCGATGAAATGTCAGCACATTGATGAAAAATTGTGCCACTTGGACAATCCACTAAGATAATAAGAAGCTTTCGGCCTTCAGAGTCCACCCATCCGTCTAACAATATGCTGCACCCTGTGGCTGCCCATACGTTCTTGATGTTAGAAGTGTAATTTTGCATCTCTTTTACTGCTTCCTGTAGGACACGCCCCTTCAATTCATGATAAGTGGGGATGTCCACTGACCCGTTGATGGATTTTATCATCTTCCGGAAGCTAGGCGATTTTGCCACCTCAAAGTCAACTCCTGTCTCGTAAAAGAACCTCCCGATGCATTTCTGGGCTTCGTTTAAGGGTGGGTCCACTTGTCCGATTGGAAAGGCTGAATCTTTTTCATTGTTTGCCAATGTAAAGTGCATTTCTGGATTCGGGTTGATGGAAGTTCCACTGCAGGGCGTCTGGATGCTTTCTTGTTTGACAATCTTGGAGGGACTGTCAACTTCTGTCTCGTAAAAGAACCTCCCGGTGCATTTCTGGGCTTCGTTTAAAGGTGGGTCCACTTGTCTGATTGGAAAGGCTGAATCTTTAACATTGTTTGCAAAGGTATAGTGCGTTTCTGGATTTGGGTTGGTGGAAGTTCCACTGCAGGGCATCTGGATGCTTTCTTGTTTGACAATCTTGGAGGGACTGTCAACTCCTGTCCCATAAAAGAACCTCCCGATGCATTTCTGGGATTTGTTTAATGGTGGGTCCACTTGTCTGATTGGAAAGGCTGAATCTTTAACATTGTTTGCAAATGTAACATGCGTTTCTGGATTCAGGTTGGTGGAAGTTTCACTGCAGGGCGTCTGATTGCTTTCTTGTTTGACAATCTTGGAGGGACTGTCAATTCCTGTCTCGTAAAAGAACCTCCCGATGCATTTCTGTGCTTCATTTAATGGTGGGTCCACTTGTCTGATACGGAAGGCTGAATCTTTAACAGTGTTTGCAAATGTAAAGTGCATTTCTGGATTCGGGTTGGTGGAAGTTCCACTGCACGGCGTCTGGATGCTTTTTTGTTTGACAATCTTGGAGAGACTGTCAACTCCTGTCCCGTATAAGAACCCCCCGGTGCATTTCTGGGTTTCGTTTAATTGTGGGCCCACTTGTCTGATTGGAAAAGCTGAATCTTTAACATTGTTTGGAAATGCAAAGTGCGTTTCTGGATTCGGGTTGGTTGAAGTTCCACTGCAGGGCGTCTGGATGCTTTCTTGTTTGACAATCTTGGAGGGACTGTCACACCGGTTCCTCTTCAAAGGAAGGGTTGGAAGGTTGAGCTCCTCAAAATTCTTTATTACATTCCCAAATCTCTTTTGCAGTAACTCGGTTCTTAGCATTTCCCTCACTCCTATGGGGACTTCTGGACAAGGAATAACTTCTCCACGAATACCTCCCAAGTGGCATTTAAGACGAGTTAGGCTAGTAACCACTTTGCTGCAATACTTGCATTGATATTTCCGATGTTGTGGATCCACAAGGGTGCCAAAATCGCAGGCTTCAGTAGACATTGTCAGCGTTTGATTTTGTTATGTAACCAAGAATCTTTTCCTGGACTTCGTCAAGGCACCTATTTTAATACAACAACAATCATATTCTTTCATAACTCAACATATAAAAATATAAATAAAATATCAAAGATGATTAAAAAGGGAATATTGAAACATAATCTTGAAAATTAATAGAAAATACTCATCTTAATTGCTTGTTTGGTTCGATTGTTTCGAGGAGAGGAAATGGGAGGAGTGATATTATTATTTTTAAATAATATCTACATTTAGCAGGTTGGAAGTAAGTGAAGATATATTACTATATGGGAGGAGTGATATTAATTTTTTAAATAATTTTTACATTTCTTAGTAAAAGCTTTTTTTAAAAAAGAGATCGATAGTGCAACTAACAACGTTGTTACTGGCAGTTTATTACTAACAGATCAAAACAATATATTAGTGACATTAAAATAAGTTGGCCTCTGCACTTTCTTCTGGAATCCCCAAATCATATCAGCCCTAGAAGCCCACATTTTCCATATAACTTCATGTGCTTTGCTTTACCAATTGACGGTCAAACGCGGCAAACTCTTAAGGGTGTAAGGGACAAATAGATACAATAAAAATTAGTAAAGCAGCAAACTTTAGCAAAGAGTATCAGATGGACTCTCATTCATTTATATGGCAGCAACCAACATTTGCTTGTGATCTCCCTAAAATGATTTGAGAAAATGATCAGTCATGCAGATTTTTTCCCTACTGACTGTCTGATCTGACTCATAGAATTAGATATAAACATACGAAAATCTGAAGCTGGAAAATGATAATCTAAAAAATGAACTAAACAAACCCACAAAGATTAAGGCGTACATATACTTCTATAAAGCATCCTCCATATATAAAACAGAAGATGGAACACGGGATACAAATTATTATTTTTAGGAAAAATTGATAGTAATAATCCCAACTATTGACGGTCCGCTTATAATAATTCCAACTATTGATTATTTCAGAATTTTCCAACTTATTCATAAATGAGGACAACTTAATTAGAGTGATAGAAAATATGAGTACTAGTAAAATTAGAGTGAACTATTTCACAAAATATCTCTAAAGTTACATAAAAACCGACAATAGACTTTTACCACATTTAATTGAAATTAAAAAAATAGGGTATTAATAATGATAAGAAATATCAATATCAATATTCTTGCTATTTTATACATAGTAATATTTAAAATAGTCGTATTTAAAATATTAACACTGAAAAGAAATGAATATATATGTGTGTGTGCTTGCATATACTTACATACGGAGTATATTATAAGTAATAGTGGTAGTAGTTATATAAAGTAAAAGTAAGGACTCCGTATAATGTTTAATACTTTTTCCAAAAGTTACTAAATAATGAAAAAAGTTAAATTAAATATATATACTTTTAAATTTCAATCTTTAACAAACATATTACGTCTTAACAGCTAATTGCAAACATCTAAGACTCTAAGTTACCAAACATTGAGTAATTTGGCTTGTTTCTAGAAGTTTTAGTTTTCAAAACAACTAAAACATTGATGCAAACAACTATTATCTATATCCCCATATTGGTTCCTGCGTCAAAGTACATTTATCAGTGCACAAACAATTATGTGTGGGAGCGCAAACCAATGTCTTTTCAAAGACAACTATTGTCCATGGAAAAGTATATGAGTATTCAGATATATCCTGATATTGTTGTTCACATAGATGCTAATTTTAAAGTTACAATTCTCAGTTGATTTATTCATGTTGATATTAAATTTGAAGAACTGACTTATGGATATATTTTGTTTGATATGAAAATGCACTAAGAAAATGAGGTAAAAGGATCAAACTATATATTACTACCTCCGTCCCAAAATGATGGTCTTGTATTTCTTATTTGGAGTGTCCCAAAATGATAGTCACCTTTCCCTGTTTGGTAAAGAAATTAAAATAGACTACCATTTATACCCCTTCTTTTAAATGAACAATAAAAGTAAAGGAGTGAACAATACAATAAAGTAAGGTTATATGGGTCCTTCTACCACCTTTTCTTAATATTTGATCCCAAAAAGTATAGGACCATCAATTTGGGACGGAGGGAGTATAATTTTAATAATTTTCATAATTAAAGTTTGATATTTTTTGAATATTCGAATAAGAATCAAATATTCAAATAAGATTCAAGTATATTCTAATATACCAAACGAACTGAATACAAATATAAACGTGATTCGAGTATTAAAGGAATACGAATGTTCGATAATTATACAAATAATATTATCAAATATTCGGTTCGATTCGTTTACGATCCTAATCATATCATCATCATACCCTAATGAAATGCGTAACTATGAATTTAAGTGTTGGATTAGTTGTTCACATTTAATTGTTTGGCTCTCTTACTTTGCTTTTGCGAAGTATCACTTAGATGTGTTTGCCTAAAAGTACATTTTCATGTCTCTTAATGGGGGGGGGGGGTGAAGTCTGATTGTGTGAAATCATACTCTCGCGTTGATGATGAAGATGGTTACTATGCCAGTCTAATGCCACCACCCTTCAATCTTTATGGGGTTTCTACACACATGATGGAAAGAAGTTGATTCAGTTACGTCCTAATAAATTTATTTTTTTCCCTAAAATGTCCTATTGAATGAAAATATGAAGTATTCAATTTAAAACACTCACATACTTTTGTTACTAAGTTCCCTATTTGGAGTAGTAATCCATCTCCAATACTCCTAACATAATATAACAGTATCCAATCTCCTTAAATTTGAGTATAGATCTAATGTGAATGGACTGTTGGAAAAACGATTTATTTAATGTCAAAACCAAGTCAAATGACCAGATCTAGAAGTTGAACTTATACGTTTTCAACTAAGTTTAATTTGAGTATAAAGTTTAGTTTAATTAAAAAGTTCAGTCAGAATTCCATCTTAGGCAACCATATCATCCATATAATGCATAATATCTGTTTCAAGTGGTTTCTGAAGAGGGAAACTAATATGGTTGCTGCTACCAAACCAAATGGATACATAAATCTGTTGTACAAGCTTGTCTTATTAAAAGCTCACTTTCTGTCAAGCTACTTTAAGCATTGTGGATAATTGATTCTTTGAGCCTCCAGTTTCTTCAAGCATTGCACAATATGAGCTTTAGAAGGTGGGGATGCTCACAAATTGCTTATTCCCCCCCCCCCCCCTTATTAACTTATTAAGTGATCTTAGTGATGTCCCTTGAGTGGCAAACTCTTGAGGGACAAATAGATACAATAAAAATTAGTACTGCATCATACTTTAGCAAAGAGTATCAGTTGGACTCTCATTCGTTTGATACAGCAGCAACCAACATTTGTGTATAATCTCCCTAAAATGGACTGAGAAAATGACCACTCATGCAGATTTTTGCTCTACTGACTGTCTGACTCATAGAATTAGATATGAACATAAGAAAATCTGAAGCTGGGAAACGATAATCTAGAAAATGAACTAAACAAACCCACAAATTAGAAGATGGAACATAGGATAAAAATTAAATCTTTTCAAAGAACTTGATAGAATGTTGACTGATGGGGTCTTTACCGAGTCAGCTTAGCTTGAAGTAACAAGGCGAGCGAGAATTTCAAGATAAATCCTTTCCCGTTTTACTCTTCATTAGCCATTCTTATTCCTGTTCTGAATGAGAAGATGATTGAAGAAGATGGTGATCAGCTCTGATGCAGAGAGTAGAGATAGACGGGGTGAGATGATGAGAGAAAAAACGGCTGCAGAAACAATTTTTCTCCTGTCTGAATCTCGACACTCCTCTGTAAGTGGACCCTCATAAAACGTTTCTTTTGAAAGATAACTTTTTACCCTTATAAAACTCCCCTGAATCCCAGAGTATGATTCCTATATCCGGTATGAGAGTTAATTTTTCTTTATTTTTAAATTTGACATAATATATTTTCCTTAATGGCGTAGTGAGATTACTGAGATACACCACAAGGTCCAAAATGATGCGTGTTAAAAACTGGTCTCCCCTGATAACCATGGTTAGTATACATGTTGCTAGTGAGTTTACATTTTGACGCGTGTTAAAAATTGGCATAGTGTTGCTAGAACCCAAATTATGAAATTTGTTAAAAAAACGAGGTCATTTTTTCCCAACCTATCCATGCATGAGCAGAAAATACGAGTCCTAGTAAAATGATAGTGAACTATTTCACAAAGTATGTCTAAAGTTGCACTAGAATCCGTTCCCTGTGAGGGCTTATAAGGCTTATTAGCCAACTTTTTCACTAAACCCGTGGCATTTTGTTTCACGCGCTAAATTGTGTAATAACAAGAAAAAGTGAAGTTAGATTACTTTTGTGTATGGGTGGACTCGGCCCGGTTCGGCCCCGTTCGGGCCTGGGCCGGGCCGGGCCTCGGTTCATGAAAGGGGAGGCCCGGAACCGGCCCGGATAACCCCCGGGTCCGGGTCGGGCCAGGCCTCGGTTCAATTTAATTTTTTTTCCGGCTTTTCCTAATTAACCCCCCCCTCACCCCCAAACCACCTCAAATGGCCCAAAATACCCAGCCCAACCCAAAAACTTTTAAAAAAATTAAAAAAAAAAAAAAAAAAATTGGCCCGGACCGGGCCCGAACCAGCTGGGCCGGTTCACCTTTTGAGGGGCCCGAGCCTGGCCCGGAACCCCAGCGGGTCGGGCCTACCCGGACCGGTCCCTGGCCGGGCCGGCGGTTCGGGCCGGTTCAAACAGTGACCGGGTCGGGCCGCCCGGCCCGAGTCCACCCCTACTTTTGTGGTTGTATTGGCCGATGCTATCGTAAAAGATCATTTTAGCTATTTTTTCATACAATTTCTTCTTTATATTATTAATAAAAAAATTAAACATAATTTTTTTCATAAATCAGCAGAATCGGCAAATCCAACCACTTCAGCCATAATTTCATAAATTTCAACAAAATCAGCCTTTTCAGCCAATTTCAATGTTACCAAATGGGTTCTAAAACTGAAAATAGACTTTTACCACCTTTTAATTGAAATTAAATAAAAAATAGTGTATTAATAATGATAAGAAATATCCTTACCAATATTCTTTCTATTTTATACGTAGTAATATTTTAAAAATAACTAATAAAATAGTCCTATTTAAAATATTAACACAGAAAATAAATAAATTTATATGTGTGTGCTTACATATAATTACACATGGAGTATATTATTAGTAATAGTGGTAGTACTTATATAAAATAAAAGTAAGTACTCTGTATAATGTTTAATACTTTTTCTAAATCCTATTAAATAATTAAAAAGTTAAATGAAATATTTATACTTTTAAATTTCTATCCTTAAACAAACATATTACGTCTTAACAGCTAATCACAAACATCTAAGTTACCAAACATTTAGTAATTTGGTTTATTTCTAGAAGTTTTAGTTTCCAAAACAACAAAAACATTGATAAGACAACTAATATTTGTGTACTATATTAGTTTCTCTGCACAAACGAATGTGTGTGGGTCCTGTGGGAGCGCAAACTAATGTCTTTTCAATGACAACCATTGTCCATGAAAAAGTATATGAGTTTTTAGATATGTATTGATGTTGTTCACATAGTTGCTTACGATAGTATTTTAGAGTTATAATTCTCAGTTGATAATTTTCAAAAAAAAAAAAACTCAGTTGATTTATTCATATAATTATATTGATGTTAGATTCGAAAATTTGACTTGTAGATAAATTTTATTTGATATGAAAAATGTACTACGGAGTATTAAAATGAGGTAAAAGGGGAAAAATATACATTTAAATTTTAATAATTTCCATAATTAAAGTTTTAATGTTTTTTCGAATATTCGATGAAGATTTGAATATTCAAGTATATTCGAATTACCAAACCGATCGAATATAAATATAAATATGATTCGAATATTAAACAAATACGAATAATATTTTTCCCTCCATCCCAAAATATTATTCCCACATTGACTTGGCACACAAATTAAGGAAGTGAGAGTAAATTGAAAATTATGATTGTAATTGTGCAAGAAAAAAGTAAAATGAATATGAGCCACACAAATTGTCCAAATATGGTAGTGGGAAGCCAAATATGATAAGTGAGAAGAATTTTTTGGGACGACCCAAAAAGGAAAATCGGAAGAATTTTATGTGACAGAGGGAATATCAAATATTCGGTTCGATTCGATTTGTTTAGAATCCTAATCATTTCAGCATACCCTAGTGATCTAAGTAATTATGAATTTAAGTGTTGGATTAGTTGTTCACATTTAATTGTTTGTTTGACTCTCTTACATGGCTATTGCGAAGGCCGAAGCATCACTTAGATCTGTTTGCTAAAAGAGTAAAATTACATTTTCATGTCTCTTTATGGGGGTGGGGGTGAAGTGTGATTGTGTGAAATCATGGACTCGTGTTGATGATGAAGATGGTTACTATGCCAGTTTAATGCCACCACCCTTCAATCTTTATGGGGTTTCTAGTTTCTACACACATGATGGAAATAAGTTGATTCAATTACTTCCAAATAAATTTATTTCCCCCTAAAATGTGCTATTGAATGAAAATATGAGGTATTCAATTTAAAACACTCGCATACTTTTGTTATTAAGTTCCCTATTTGAAGTAGTCATCCATCTCCAATATTCCTAACCTTATATAACATAGTATCCAAACTCCTTAAATTTGAGTATAGATCTCATGTGAATACACAGTTCGAAAAATGATTTATTTACTTTCAAAACTAACTCAAATGACCATATCTAAAAGTTGAACTTATAACTTTTCAACTAAGTTTAATTTGAGTATAAAGTTTAGCTTAATTACCAAGTTCAGTCAGAATTCCATCTCAGGCAACCATATCATCCATATAGTGCACAATATCTGTTTCAAATGATTTCTAAAGAAGGAAAACTAATGTGGTTGCTGCTTCCAAACCAAATGGATACATAAAGCTGCTGTACAAGCTGGTCTTATTAAAAGCTCACTTACTGTCAAGTTACTTCAAACATTATGTATAATCGATTCTTTGAGGCTTCCAGAATCTGGCATTGCCCAATATGAGCTTTAGAAGGTGGGGATGCTCACTAAAATGCTTCATTTTCCCCCTTATAAACTTATTAAGTGATATTAGTGATGTCCCTTATAACTTTACCAACTTTGGTTTACCGACTTGACGGTTAAACGTGGCAAACTCTGAAGGGACAAATAGATACTATATAAATCAGTACAGCAGCATACTTTAGCAAAGAGTATCCGTTGGACTCCCTCATTCGTTTGATACAGCAGCAACCAACATTTGTTTGTTATCTCCCTAAAATGGACTGAGAAAATGACCACTCATGCAGTTTTTTGGATTTTTTGCTCTACTGTCTGTCTGACTCATAGATTAGATATGAACATAAGAAAATCTGAAGCAGGAAAACGATAATCTAGAAAATAAACTAAACAAACCCACAAATTAGATTAAGGCGTACATATATATACTTCTATAAAACATCGTTTTAAAAACAGAAGATGGAAAACAGGATAAAAATTAAATCTTTTTACAGAAGTTGACTGATGGGGGGTCTTTACCGAGTCACAGCTTAGCTTGAAGAAACAAGGCGAGCGAGAATTTCAAGATAAATCTTCCTTAAGCCATTCTTCTTCTTCTTCTTCTGCATGAGAGGATGATTGGAGAAGATGGCCACCAACTCTGATGCTAGAGATTATAATGAGAGGAAAAAACGGCTGCTTGTATACAACGTGATTTCCCTGTCTCAGTCTCAACATTCACTCTCAGTGGACCCTTGTAAAACGTTTCTTTTGAAGGATAACTTTTTACCACCCAGAGTATGATCTGCTATACCCGATATGGGAGTTAATTTTCTTTATTTTTAAATTTGACATAATTTATTTTCCTTAATGACGTAGTGAGATTACTGAGATACACCACAAGGTCCACAATGACGCGTGGTTAAAAATTGGTCTCCTATGATAACCATGGATAGTTTACACCAGTGTTTGAAATAGCGGACCGCTACCGCTATAGCGGCCGCTATATAGGGTCGCGGTAGGCACCACTACCGCTATGGCCCGCTATAGCGGTGTGATTTTCGAATCACAGGAAAAATCCGCTACGCCGCCCGCTACCGGCACTTCCGGTACTACATCATGAACTGGTTGTTATGTAAATGTGTAAATGTTGTGTGAATGATGTGAAAAAATACATTAATAGTGATGCATGAAGTGAAACTATAAATTAAATGTACATGTATCCACATACATTATGGTAACAAATATTAATAAATATGTAAATTATACTCCCTCCGTCCCAATTTGTAAGATACATTTCGGTTTACGATGTTTGACTGACAATAAAGCAAATTGATCCCTGTCAACACCCAAATTAGTTCTAGAAAATAAAATTTACATATTCAAAAACTACATTAAATCCGCTACAAAACCTGCAAAAAATAATTCAAACTTCATAAACTTTTGATATATAAAATAAAAGTTTATGAGTGATTTATGTTGACCAAGTGAATAGTAAATGTATCTTACAATTTGGGACTGAGGGAGTAATTATTAAAACCGAATTAATTATTAATAAGGATGATTTAACTTTAATACCGGTTGACGAAAAAAACGTTGACTTAACAAAAACAATTTGGAACGGGGTCAATTTTTTCCGACCTATTCATACATGAACGGACAACTTAATGAAGTAATAGAAAATATGAGTCCTGGTAATATGTCTAAAGTTACTTTGATGATTTTGTTTTTTGATTTATCAGACTTATCAGTAAACTTTTTCATCACACAAGTAATATTTGGTTTCACACACTGAATTGTGTAATAATAGGAAAATGTGAAGTTAAAGTTACTTTTCTGGCTGTATTGGTTGAAATTACTGTAAAGGATCATTTTAGCTATTTTTCATATAATCTTTTCTTTATGTTATTCATAATGTTTTTTTGCATAAATCAGAAGAATAAGTCAATCCAGCCACTTCAGCCAAAATTTCATAAATTTCAACAAAATCAGCCGATTCGGCCAATTTCAATGTTAACAAATGAGTTCTAAAACTAACAATCGACTTTTACCACCTTTAATTGAAACTAAATAAAAATAGTGTATTAATAATGATAACTTGATAAGAAATATCATTATCAATATTCTTGCTATTTTATACGTAGTAATATTTTTTAAAAAACTAGTCAAATACTCATTTTCAAAATATAAATATGATTTGAATATTAAATGAATACAAATATTCGATAATTATATGTATACGTATAATATTATCAAATATCGATTGTTTTACAATCCGAATAATATCATCATACCCTAGTGATATACGGAGTAAGTAACTATCAATTTAAGTGTTGGATTAGTTGTTCACATTTAATCGTTTGACTCTCTTACTTTGCTATTGTGAAGCATCACTTAGATGTTTTGCTAAAAGTACATTTTCATGTCTTCTAATGGGGGGTGGGGTGAGGTGTGATTGTGTGAAATCATAGACTCGTGTTGATGATATAGATGGTTAGTATGCTACTCTAATGCAACCACCCTTTCTTCAATCTTTATGGGGTTTCTACACACATGATGGAAAGAAGTTGATTCAATTACAGTACTTCCTAAATTTATTTTTTCCTAATATGTGCAGCTATATTATTATGCTTTTAAATGAAAATATGAAGTATTCAATTTAAAACACGCCCATATAACTTTTGGTATTAATTAAGTTCCCTCTTTGGAGTAGTAATCCATCTCCAATATTCCTGACCAAATATAACATAGAGTCCAAAGTCCAAACTCTTTAAATTTGAGTGTAGATCTCATGTGAATAGACAGAAAACGATTTATTTAATGTCAAAACCAAGTTAAATGTCCAAATCTAAGAGTTGAACTTAAAACTTTTCATCTAAGTTTAATTTAAGCATAAAGTTTAGTTTATTTAAAAAGTTTAGTCTGAATTCCATCCCACACAACCATATCATCAATGGCGGACCCAGAAAAACGGAGTGACGGGGTCCCTACTCTAATGTTATTCTAATTAATGCTATGTGTTTAATGTATAAAATTAAACACATAGCATGGTAAACAAATAACATGATAAATAAAATACAGCATCTTAAAAGAGAAATAACATGGTAAACAAAATGTAGTATCTTGAAACCCTAATTGCAAAAAATAACAGTTCATAAATACACAAATTTAATAGTGAGAAAATTCTCTAAATAGAAATCAATACACTATTCCATAAATATGACCATCAATGTTTTATTCCAAAAATAGGACTCATATAATATTGAAATGTCTTTTCATCCTAAATCGTAAAATATTGAGAGAGAAACATTCATAAATACACAAATTTAATAATGAAAAAATTTCTAAATAGGACTAAAACACAATTCATAAATAGGAGCATCAATGTTTTATTTCGAAAATAGGACTCATTCACTCTTACTGAGTATCTTGCAAAGTTCTAATCAAGTTATTCTTTTAATAGGATTAAATACGACTCGTTTGGAAAATAAAACATACTTAGTCCTATTTTTAAACTTTGTATATGTTTAATAATTTAATCGATCTTAACGTTCAAACTCCTGTATGGCTGTATATCGTACATAATGTGAAGAAAGGATTAATATACGAGGTGTTAAACAAAATCATTTAATGAAAATATAGTACGTATAATTGGTTCTAACATAGTAATTTAATTAAAATCAGATTTTTTTGTACTATGGGCAATGTTCTAAAAGGCCTTAAAAGGCGCCGCTAACGCGGGCCTAAGCGTAAGGCGCCGGTTGCACGCCTCGCTTACCCATTACGCGTGGGAAAAGGCGGCAGACGAGATCAGCCGTATATTCTGGGCCGCCATCCACAAAAATTTAACTAAAAGCCTATAAGAGTCTCGTGAAGTCTCTTAAGTTGTTATCAAGAGGATGGGAGAAGGCCACTTTATACAGAAAAGCTAATGAGGAATTCAACTCCCCATCCGGTGTGGGAAAGTTGAATGGGATACGAAGGAACAAAAGTTCAAAACACATGCCCCGCACCCAACAAATTTTGAAAATTAATGACTTTGTATAAATTCAGCAAACCAACAAGACCATTTGCTATTATTCTATTAATTGAACTTTTCTTGATAATATACGAATGTCCAAAAAGTAAAACTAATGATACGAAGTAATAAAAATGATAATAGTAGTAATACTAATAAGATCATTATTATTAGTGTTTTTTTTAAAGATTATTATAATTAGCGTTAGTGTTAGTGACCATTATTAGTATTAGTGTCACTATTAGTACTAGTATTATTATTACTATTATCATTAGAAATAATTACAAATGTATTACTAAAATAAAGATTGTATACAATAATGTGACTCGTGACTAAAATAATAACAAAATCATAGTAACTTATATTCAAATTTAAACTTAAGTTTCCATGACATTACATTGTAATAACTATTAGTTATATTTGTGTAAATGAGTTTTAATTCAGTAATCTTATTGAAACAAATCGTTAAAATTATCATTAGAACTAGATTACTGGCACTAATGTCAGTATCAATATTTGTATTAATATTTTATGATTGTTTATTCTTATCATATTACCATTCAACTAAGTTTTTAAATGCTAGCTTTTATGTAGCGCGTAAATTTATAATTCTCTTATTTAGGACTCTGGAAATATTCTTTCGTTGGAAGTTAGAAAAATATGATGTTCTTATATTATACGGAGTATGATACCTTGCCCCGGTAGAATTGTCTCATCTTTTTTTGGTCCATTTCATTAAGAGTCTTTCATATTAAATTTGGTACATTTGTGTAGTTCTAAATCGACGTTCTTACATTATCATCACTTTTTCACATTAGTGTCAATGACATAAGCCTATTTTTCTTGATAATCGCACCACCTCCTCTTATACAAATATTAGAGAGACGGAAGTAGTATTGTTTTATAATTTTACATACTTGAAAATAGCTCTAGAAAAGTAAAAATCGACGATAAAAACTCAAAACGCCTTTTCACGCCTAATCGTCGCCTAAGCCCGCCTAGGCTTCAAAGGCTTAAGGCTTGACCTGGCCGCCTTGACACGCCTTACGCCTTTTAGAACACTGACTATGGGTACTATTTTAAAGAAAACAAGAAAACGAAACTATGATACAAGTATAATGTAAATAAAAATTAAAAAGAAAGTAAAGTACTCCGTACTTAACTACTTATTGAAAATAATCAAATAAAGGAGGAGCATGATTGACTTTTATACTAAATACGAGTAATCAAAAATCCATGGACATATCTTTAGTTTTATGTCTAGGGTAAACAATAAAACATGGGGAAAAAATAAAAGTAAAAATGAATGATTGAAGTTTAAAAAACGAAAATGGAGTTGAAGGGGAATCGAACACTGTATCTCCACAAAAAGCAAAACACATAACCATTACACGCCCACCCGTCGAGCTATTGAACATTTTGAGATCCATAGTAGCTTTTATCATATATATACATTTATTAATACATTTTACATGAAATATGTATGACATATACAGGTATTTTTTGGAAGTTCACGGGGTCCCGGGACCCCGTGGGACCCTTAGTGGGTCCGCCTCTGCATATCATCCATATAATGTATAATATCTGTTTCAAGTGGTTTCCAAATGGATATATAAAGCTGATATAAAAGTTGGTCTTATATATTAAAAGCTCACTTACTGTCAAGCTACTTCAAGCATCATAGATAATTGATTCTTTGAGGCTTCCAGAAAATGGCATTGCACAATATGAGCTTTAGAAAGTTGGGATGCTCGCAAATTGCTTCATTTTTTCCCTTAAGGTAAAGGTTGGAAATAATTTCTATTGTTTTTCTTGAAATTGGAAGAGATACTAGAGAGTATGGGTGGACCGGTTCCGGTTCGGGCCCGGTTCAGGCCTGGGCCCGGTTCGGGCCTGGGCCCGGCCGGGCCTCGGTTCAGAAATGGGAGGCCCGGAACCGGCCCGGGTAATCCCAGGTCCGGGCCGGGCCGGGCCTCGGTTCTATTTTTTTTTTTGGCTTTTCCTAATTAACCCCTAACCACCCCAAACCACCTCAAATGGCCCAAAATACCAAGCCCAACCCAAAAACTTAAAAAAAATAAAAAAAAAAAATAATTTGGCCCGAACGGGGCCCGAACCGGCCGGGCCGGTTCGCCAATCAAAGGGCCCGGGCCCGAACCGCACAGTAACCGGGCCGGGCCGGGCCGAACCGCCCCCCGGACCGGTTCCCGGGCCGGGCTTGTTCCCGGGCCGGGCTTGTTCCCGGGCCGGGCCGGTTCAAACAGTAACCGGGCCGGGCCGGTTCCGGCCCGGGCCGCCCGGCCCGAGTCCATCCCTACTAGAGAGAAGTGTGAAGAAATGTAGACATCTATTTTCCACAAATTGTTTTTTTATGTCAAAGAGAAATTGCCTTGTTTGAGGCAATGTTAAGTTGGCTGCATTTTCTCAATAATATCTTTATTTCGAGTATCGGTTTCACTGATATTCTTATAGTGAAGGCTGTTATGTGTATTTCCACAGATAAAACAAAACAACTCATATTAATAAATCTTTGGAATTTGGAAATGATTCGCAACTAGGTTTTCAATTCCCTAGCGAGAGCTTCTCGCTAAGGGTGCGTTCCTTCGCCGTCGTAGGTGCGGCGCTAGTTATTCGACGCATCATTGGCGTCGTAGTGCGCGGTTTGGACAATCGTGATAGCAACGACTGACATGGTTAGGGTCCTGGCGGGTGCACATTGATTGATGATGATGGGGTTTCTAAATCCGACTCCGGGGCGACAACGAGGGAGATAATCAATCGAGTGACGAAGGTCTGACCTCCTCCTGAGCCACCGCCAGGAGTTGAACGGGGTGTTAGGGTTCAAGACATTTATTTTGCTTATTTAGTTTTTCTCATGCTTTGTCCTCCTCCGATAAGATTTTATTTTTTGATCATTGGATTCTCGTTGCTGTCTATGTTGCTAGGTGTGTCAGTTTGTTTGGGATTTTAGCCTTTCTTCATGTCATTGTGTATGTTAGGATCTTTGGAAACAGGGATGACAGTGTCAAGCCCGGTATATGATTAGCGATTCGTGTTGCTCTTTCAGGAGTGATCGTCTCTAAGTCTGACCATAGGGTTTACAGTTATTAGTTGTTGGTGTCTGGTTGGTGTCAGATTTGTTTTCATTTCATTGATATGAATATAGGCTAGTTTTTGTTCAAAAAAAATCTTTGAATTTGGAATAGCAAAAAACAAAGATATTTAAAATTAAATTGGGTACGCATTTTGCAAGATAATAGGCAATTCTTATAACTGATATCAAAACCAATTTAATTAATCGAATTTAACATTTGAACTTGAAACTTTTCAATAACATTTAATCTATGTTTAAAGTATAGTTCAAGTAAAAGGTTCGAATGTAAATAATCTTAAACTATGTTTTGAGTTTATATTTACTCTAATCTTTAACTTTGGTTGCACCGTAACGTTTCAAGTTTTGTTTGAATAAAAAAATCACAATTAATTAAGCTAAAATTTTATTATGTGTTCATATTTAATTTAAAGTTTTAAATTCTGCTTGCACATGTCAGATTTTGATATGGAATGTGCATTTAATTACATTTTAAATGGTAATTGTATTGTATGTCTCAATGTCAGAGTATATATATAGGATGTAGATGAGATTTTTGATCTGAAGAAGTTATCTGAAGAAGTAGATATCCTATTTGTATTCAGTAGGATTTTTGTTTTTAGATGAGATTTAGGATGTTTTTACTTGGATTGGACTGTAATTCGTCCCAGACCAGACCAGACTTGAATAATTATAAAAATACAAAGAAACCAGACCAGACCAAACCAGATCAGACCAAACCAGTAAATTACAGTCCAACTAAAAACATCTATTTAGATTCAAGTACAATATTTCATAATAGTTATTGTTTCTAGTTCTCACTAGCCTTTTTGAGTTAAACTCCTTAACTCCCCCATTACTCGTGGTTAAGTTGACGAATTGTGCCTCTTTTTCTTCTGTTTTATAGATATTGCTTAATGGGCTGTTTTGCATGTTACATAAGTGGTTTGTGAGTTTGGATCTTGCTAAAGCTCTAGAATCTAGATCATATATGTATTTGTCTAATACTACTTTCCCCGATTGGAGTATAATATTCTCAGTTGTCTAATTTTCCTTCCATCCCGAAATGAAGTTACGGATTTGACTTACACATATTATGTAATATAAAGTTTTATTTTGACTTTGCAAGTATACCTTTCTTTATGTCAAACCAAGTAAAAAGTAGGTAAAAGGTACGGATAGTTATAGTTTTTTTTGCATAAAAATGGTTTCTTTTTATAGAAATGGAACTTTTTTTGTGACATCTATAAAGGAAAAGTGTGAACTTCTTTTCTAGACGGGGTAGTACAACTCTTGAATGATACGAGAGGAGAATCTTATATGGGAAATAGAATAATAGAATCTAGATAATTGTTTTTTCCCATCTCACTAAATTCATCTAATATAATTTTAGGAAATTGTCCTAAATATGAGTAAACGAGTTTTGAAATTCTAAAATGGAAATAATATATTCTTTGACCAACAATAAATGTTGTCATGTTAATGTCTAGTACTGTAACTATTTTGGGAGTAATCACTTTAATGTCACAGTAAATATTGTCATGTTACTACTATTTCAACGAGAAAAACACAATAGTCTAATTTTGAAATTTCCAAACCTATTTGCTTCTATTTCAGGAATTTTATCTATAAAATTTTTGTTACTATTTGTGTGATCATTCTAATATATTTATCCTTAATTCATACTTTACAATTGCAAAGCTCATTTGATATGATAACCCTTATTTCCTACTTATTAGCCATGTTGAGGTTAAGTCCTCGCTCTCCAAAGGTCTAACACAAGTCATTTGGGTTTCTTTGAATCTTTTATATAAATGAGATATTTTAGTGAATGATCGAGTAGCAAGCAATGACAATTAGCAAACAACAAGAACAAATAAAGTGCTAGGTTCTATTGAATGAACTTAGATTGGTTATAATACACTCTTACTGAACCCGAGCCTTCAATCTCTAGCCCTAAGTTGAGAGTTTACAGAGAGGATAGAGAGAGAAGCTAAGCAATTGAATGAAATGTAGCCAACCACTTACAATGAAATAAATGTAGGCATTTATACTAGGGGTCGGCAAAAGACCCGGTCCCGTTGGTCCATTTCGGAATGTTCCGGTTCCATTCCGAAGTTGTCCCGTTATATTTGGGACACATTATTTTTGTCCCGTACCGATCCCGAACCATTTCAAAACAAAACGGAACCGAGACAAGTAAAATATATCATGTTCCGTCCCGTTGTCCTGAATCCAAAATTGTACTTTGTAGTAGCCTAGTAGACTAGTGAGTCTACCAACAACTCATTATGTAATCCAAATAATAATTATCCTTTTTTTCACTACCGAAATACAAATGATTATTAAAATACTAGTTGTTTAACAATTGTTGAGGTTTATTCCTTCAACCCGTGGACCCAACACGTAAGCCCAAAGGTTTCGAGTGGAGTGAGTGTATGAATGTCTAGCCCAACAACTATTAGATGAATCAGGAGACAACAGTGATAGCAGGCAATGTAAATAGGTATTATTAACTCCGTAATAACTCCCCTAAGTACAATCTACTTGCTAAACAAGGCACGTCGGCCGTTCGTCTTACAAGGCACTTAGAAATGCTGCAAGTAAGAATGCTGAAGCTAGTATGCTAAGAATAGAAAGTTGCCAACCCTTTACAATGAAATAAATGCTTCTATTTATACCCGCCAATGGGCAGGTGGCTGTACTGACGTGGCAGCCTGTGGACCGCTGGTGTCCCAACTACCAAATCTTTAGCATTAAATGCACTTCCCGCCAGAATCTAGGTTTCCCGCCGGAATAGTGGGGACGTTCGTCCACCCGGGAAGTGAGTTGGATTCCTCCAAGTGACCCTTGAGGGATATTGGCTGTTCGTCTCCTGGCCTTGATGGATTCTCACCATGTGGGCTGGGTCTCCTCCGATGACTATGGGCTTGCTCAGGAGACGTTCGTCGTCACCCCTGATGGCCCGTGGCTCCGCTCCTTGTCCCTGCTTAGACGTTCGTCGGGATGAGCCGCTGGGCCTGAGTCCTCCAACACCAGACGTTCGTCCATGCTTAAAGTACATGGGCCTGTGGGCTGGCCTAGTTTCTAGCTGGACGGTCGTCTGGCAAAATGGGTTAGTGGGCCGGACCTCGGCTTGGGCCCTTAACCCAACACAAGTCCCCCACTTCTGATGTTCTGAGCATGCGCAGGACATAAGGAAGTATGAACCTCCCCGAAGTAGACGTCCGTATTTTGGCACTTGTGTTCATTGCATCTTGGCGGAATCGTACGCTCGTGGCCATGGTGCTTGACAGCTGTTGACGGTTCAGGAAACGAGGTGACGGCTGATGTTGCGGCGGCGCATTTTCCCGAGGAAGTGTCATCATTACGTTCCCATCCCACGCACAGCGCGTGGGCCGGAATACGCTCCTTGCCACGTGTCAGCCCCTCGTTGGCTTCTCCATCGGCGTTTCCCTTATAAATGCTGGGTTTGCCCTCTGAATTAGGGTTCCCAATTTCTGCTTTCTTGCTCTCAATTTTCCGCAGCTCTTCAAGTTTCCCGAATTCGGCCAACCATACCTTTGTAAGGTAATTTCCCCCCTCTGCTTCTTTTCTTTACCCTGATTTCTAGCCGAAATGACTTCGATGGAGATTTCCTCAAGTTCTGATTCCAGTTCGTCGGGTTCCTCCTCGGGCTCCTCTTCTGACAATGCGAATGCACGCTCCCTGGGAAAAACTAGTGTTTCCGGAACCTCGGGTTCGGCCACGACTGTGGGGACCATCCGGGCTGATGGCGAGCCGGATGACGTGCCCCAAGATAGCGGGAGCGACGCCGGGGGCGGGGGCGCTGACGGGGCAGCAGATGTTATTGACGCAGTCCCCCTGAATGAGCGTCCTGCTGATTATGATTCCGGAGAGGAAGCCGAATCTGGTTCTGATGTGGAGGTGTATGATCTGGGCATCCCCACGGATAGGGAGCGCCACATCTGCCCGATCAGGAGTGCACTTGACCATGACCAAGTCCTCTCCCGCGTGGCCCTCAATAAAATCCGTACCTTCCTTCCCCCGCCGTTCGTCTGGAGTGTGAGAGGCGCTGAGCACGTGATGAGGAGACGTCCGGGGATGATCATGCTTCACCTGGATTCCGTTGAAGCCGGGCTGCGGTTTCCACTTCATGCGTTCTATGTGGAGTTCTTCCACTGCTTCCAGGTGGCCCCGGCGCAATTCATGCCAAATTCTTACAGATTCATATCGGCCTTCCTGGTGCGCTGCAAACTTGCGGGGGTCGATACCACTCTGGAGCTCTTCCACTATTTCTACCGCGTCACTCCTCAGAACGCCGACGGGTATCTGAGCGTGGCCGCACGTCCTGGGAGGCGCCTGTTCAAGAACTACCCTTCGTCCATCCACGACTGGAAGAACCGTTTTTTCTTCCTTCGATACGACGGGCCTCCTCTCCCTCTCCGGTGGAATGGGTACCCCCCAAAGATTGAGTCACCGGAGCCGTCCGACGATCTGCTTCTGGATGCGGAGAAGGTGTTGGAGGGTGGCGTCCGTCCTATAGCCGGATTTCTGACCTTCGAGGCACTCTCTGGGGCAGGCATAGGTACCGCCCGTGTCCCTGGACTTTTTCTACCCTTCGACGCTCGTCTCGGGGCGCCGGGCGGTCCTGTCCTTCGAGGTGAGTGTCTTATTCTATTCCCCGCTCGTCTTCTAATCCTTTGTTATTTTTTGCAGGTCCTCCGCCAGACAGAGATCAAATGAATCATGCCGAGTGCCTGAAGACCAGGAAGGCCAAGGCGGCCGCTGCTAAAGCTGCGATGGAGAAGGCCAAGAATGCCCCCGCCTCGGCGTCCAACTCCTCGGCTTCTGACGCTGCCCGGCGAACTGCCGAGGGTGAGCAGCATCTGATTGCCACTGTGCTGGCTCAGGGTTCCGGGGCCCCTGCTCTCGAAGCCGCCCTTCCCCTGCCGGTCGTCCCCACGAAGACGGCTCCTCAGAAGGGGACGGAGAAAGCCCCGGAGAAGAGACAGAAGAGGGGCCGCGAAGCAGGCTCCACTGGGCCCCTGCTCGAAGACGCCGGCTCCTTGCCATTGAGCCGCCCGGCGGAAGAGCTCTGGAGGGAGATGGCCCTCAAGGCTGGTCTAGAGCTGCCCAGCCGTTCGTCCTCTGAGGCGACAAGCGCTGCCCTGGCAGCCGCTCTTCAGGTAATTCCGTGCTAGATCTGAGTATATCTCTTATTTTCCTTGACGTTCATCCTCTGATCCTTATTTTTCCTTCTGTCATCCAGTCTGGGCTTCTAGTCCTTCAGGCTGAAGCTGCCCGGGAGGCCGACCTGAAGGAGGCCAAGGCCAAAGCTGACGCGGCCATCGTTGCGGCCCGGGAGGCCGCTCGTCGAGCGGAGGCGGAGGCGGCCGCCAAGGAGAAGGAGATCGCCGCCCTGCGGGCAGAATCCCGCCAGCAGCTGGCCAGCCTTGAGAAAGCTGGCTTCAAGCTTGTCCCGGTGCACCCTACTGCAAAGGATGTCAGTCCGGAGTGGCTGATCGATACCTCCGGCTATCGGAACACCGGGGAGTTTATGGACTCCGCCAAGGACTACTGCGCCGGGGTCTTCGCCGACCTGTTCGCCGCGGCTCTGGAGAAGATTCCGCCCCGCCAGCGCCTGGCTCGCGGCGTCCGGATCCTTGAGGGCTCTCCCTTGTCTCGTAAGTTCCTATACGAGGTCGGTGACAGCACCTTCGCCGCCGGCTACAATGAAGGGGTAAAGGCCACCCTACCCACATTCGCCAAGCTGCTGGGGCCCGATTTTGATTTGGCGGCCAACACGGATGACGATCTCCTAATCCAGGCGCTAGGGAAACTGAGGAGGGATCAGCGCCGGGAGGAGGCCAAGGCCAGGGGGGAGATTCCAGAGCCGCCGACCCCCGAGCCTGAGGAAGAGGAGGAGGAGCCGAACAAGGGCAGCAGCCGCCCGGGGTCCCCTTTCTTTGTATAATGTCATTTACATTTTTCCATTCCAGCTATTGTAATGTCCGGCCATTAGAGCCGAAGAATATACATCTTTTTGCCCATAATTGCTCCGTGTTCATGATTTCCACTTGTTATTTTCCTTCCTTTTGTCCTTCATTGTATGGAAACCCCTTCGGCGGCCCGATACGCCTTGTAGCAAGGTCAGAGTTCGAGAGGACGTTCGTATCTGTCCTCTACTTGCTTCCAGGCAAGTACTCAAAGTGTTCTGTCAGTGGAGCGACGCTCGTCGGCGGTTTATGGTGCATGCTCGAAGTGTAGACATAGGAACGTATTTCTCAGCACCTGCTCTTGATAACGATGTCCGCCCGTCGTCGTGTGATATGAACACTCAACCCATGCGCGGGACGTTCGTCGGTTCTGCGTGCTCATCTGGCACGGAGTGTGGAAAGGCGACGTTCATCCTCCGCCCACCACCAATGGATGTGACTTTTCCTTCGTCCCTTTTGTGTCCATTGTTTGTAGTATAAGGAATCCTTCCGGCGTCTCGACACATCTTTTTATCGCCCACGCGGTATCTTGACAGTGGGAAGATGTTCGTCGGTAGTTGCCTTGTCAGTACATGTTTCGAGTATGGACATATGGGCGTGTTTCCCTGAAACAGCGCTTGGTGACGACGTTCGTCCATATTTGCGTGACATAAAAAACTGGTGTGCTGCAAGAGGGACGTCGCCAGTTGATTCGTGTGCCCTCGCCAGCCGCCGATGCTAGGGTCAGCCGGGGAGTTAAGGAAGCAAGGGAGGTTGAATGTCTTCAAATTCCTCCGAGCCGGTGACCCCTCCTCAAGGGACGTTCGTGGCACGGGCCCGGATGCCTTGTGTTGGTTATGCGGCGACAAAATCGAGATGCTTTAAATACCGTGGTGGGTACCGGTATCCAGGCGCCACGTGTCCTGCTTCGGTTGGGGCAATCCCGCGGTTTTGTCTATAAATATTCGGTATCCACTCACACTTCTCCTTACGCTGCACAATTGCCTTCTCTCTCTAGACTTCTCTTTTGATCGTATCGGAAACCTCGACTCCAAGGTACCGTTCGTTGTCATGTCTTCCGAAAGTCGTCTTGATGATGGATGTTCTTCCGGTGATGACTTGGAGTATTATGAGCGGGGAATGCCACCCCGGCCCCCCCCGTTATAGCCTCAACTTCTCATGCGTCCGGCGTCAAGTTCAACGCCTGACGAACGCTGACAAGCGATTGATCAGTCAATGGTTCTATCCACCAAGGACCTACGACGATCGTCGTCTTCGGAACCCCATGCGCCATCTGCCCGGCTATGTGGTGGTCCACCTAGATTCGGTGATAGCCGGGCTGAATTTCCCCTTGCATAGCTTCCACTTGGAACTCTTCAGGGCCCTCGAGATTGTGCCTGCGCAGCTCGTCCCTGCCGCTTATAGGATAATCGCTGGCTTCATCATTAGATGCCACAGCGTCGGTGTGACCCCCACCGTGGACCTGCTGCACCACTTCTTCCGTCTGTCCACCTTCGGACGTACGGGGTATCTGACCCTGATCGCCCGTCCGTCCATGGTTCTCTTCTCGAACAACGCTGGGAACCCAGACGGTTGGGAAGAACGCTTCTTCCTGGCCGGAGTAGGCTCACCGCTGCCATTTTCTGATCGGTGGAATGCCTACCCTGTGAAGACGATTCCGCCGCCCATGACGGACGAGGAGCTTGGGCATGCCAAGCGCATAGCCGGACTTGGCATCCAGAACCTCCGGTTGCTGGTGGCCGAGCCCCTTAAAGCTCAGGCTGGATTAGGTGCGTCCGTTTGTACTTGCATTGTTTTAACCTCTCTTCGCTGTTATGGTTCTGAACGTCTTGATTCCCTTTATGCAGGAGTTTTTCCCTCCACGTCCACCATGCGCCGAGTCAATGCCGCTCCGTCTGCCGCCGATCGTGGACACAGAGGGCATGACAAGCCCGGGAAGCCGCTCGTCCCCAAGGTTGAGACTCGGGTGACCAGGGCCCGGACTGAGGATGATTTGGGAGCTGGTGCTTCCAAGAAACCGCGCGTCGAGGGTACTGCCTCGAAGGCTATTATAGTGGCCGATGATTCTGATGGGGAACCCGGGAGTCCCCTCAAGCGGAAACCTGTCCCTCGGATCAAGTCCCGTCCTTCTCCCCCCCCGAACTTCTGAGGTCCGTCGTCTTCGGGATGATGATGCCCATACTGCCAAGGATTCTGACGATGCTCGTCCTCCTTCGCCCCCGGAGACCAATGGGTCCTCCCTTGGTTTGATCGAATTTTCCGGGGTTGGCCCGCGCAAGGAGTCAATGATGCTCTTTGGTCAAACAGCCTCCTCTATATGGTGCGGCCTGAATCTCAAGGTCCCCCAGGATTTTGCTGCTCAGGAGGCACCCGAAGACCTTCTGGAGTGTGGTCAGAGCACTTTGGACAAGGCCGGGCTCTACTTCCACAGGGCTCGGATGGCCTTTGAGCATCAGGGCAGGGAGATGGCCAGAGTGCGAGCTGAGTGTGATGCCCTTCTGAGGAACGCGAAAGGCAGGGCTGGCACTCTTCAAGAGAAAGCCGATGCCTATGATAAGCTCGTTCAGGAGAATGCCTCTCAGAAGGAGCTCCTTAAGAAGCAGGAGGCCGAGCTTGTAGATCTTCGCAGCCGGATGTGGGCCGTAGAGAAAGCCAAGGTGGAGCTTCGCCAGACGGGCATGGACAATCATGTCCCTATTTATGAGGCCGATGTTGCCAAAATCAAAGAGTCTGGTTCCATTGCCTTTCAGAAATCCAAGGCTTATACTGGCGCCATCCATACTATGGCCATGAAGTTCCTCCCGCGGCTCGTTGGCGAGTTCCTAGCCACCTGCCCGGATGCCTATCAGGATGGAGTCAAATTGCTTCAGGCCACCCCCACCGGGCGTCGTTTTCTTGACGATCTCGCCGATGACACCTACCGCAAAGGTATGGTTGGGCTAGTAGCGGAGAATCTCCCCACGCTCGAGCGTCATTTCGGGGCTCCTTTCGATCCGGAGGCGGCTGGTTTTGACGTCCTGATGGCAGACGCTCATGCAGGGGCCCTCGAGCTGCTGAAGGAGCAGGCGGAAGCCAGAGCTAGTGAAGAATGCAAGCAGGCTCTTGCTAAGGTTCCAGCTCCGGACGTTGATCAAAAGTGATTCTCCGTTCATGACCTTGTACTTGTACAACTTTTTCCATTATTTTCATTGTCTTGTAATCTCCCGGCCAATAGTACCGAAGAATAAAAGAATCATTCTTTGCTCCTTGCTCTTCTGGCTTTTTTTTTTTTTTTTTTTTTTTTTTTTTTTTTTTTTTTTTTTTTTTTTTTGGAGTCTTTTAGTCTTCGTTCGTCCTTGGTCCCTGGTCCCACCGGCGTCCCTACTTCGAGGAGACGTTCGGTGTCCGCCGACATCGCTAGGATGAACGGGTTTATCTACATCGAGATTCCCCCCTTTTCGTTCGTCCGTGGTCCTTTTAGCCTTACCGACGTCTCTTGCTTCGAAGAGGACGTTCGGTACCCAAGGACTCGCAGGGACGAACAGGTCTACCCTCACGGGTCCCCGACTTTGTTACCCCACGTCCATCGATCCATGGTCATTTGTGGGATAAACAGGTTTATCTTGGCAGGCTCCCTTGGTTCGTCTAGCCCCCTCCGCGTCTCTACTAACCTCTACACCGAGAGGCGTTCGTCTTCGGCGGTTGGAGAAGATCTGGCACACCCGGGCAAGATTCCCTTCTACATAGGAGCACCTCTCCTCTTCTCCCCATTTTTTTTTTTTTTTTTTTTTTTTTTTTTTTTTTTTTTTTTTTTTTTTTTTTAGGTGGAGGCAAACCATACTCTTCGTTCGTCCTTAGTCCCTGGTCCCACCGGCGTCCCTACTTCGAGGAGACGTCCGGTGTCCGCCGACATCGCAAGGGGGAACAGGTTTATCTACATCGAGATTCCCTGGTGCTTCGTTCGTCCTTGGTCCCTGGTCCCACCGGCGTCCCTACTTCGAGGAGACGTCCGGTGTCCGCCGACATCGCAAGGAGGAACAGGTTTATCTACATCGAGATTCCCTGGTGCTTCGTTCGTCCTTGGTCCCTGGTCCCACCGGCGTCCCTACTTCGAGGAGACGTCCGGTGTCCGCCGACATCGCAAGGAGGAACAGGTTTATCTACATCGAGATTCCCTGGTGCTTCGTTCGTCCTTGGTCCCTGGTCCCACCGGCGTCCCTATTTCGAGGAGACGTCCGGTGTCCGCCGACATCGCAAGGAGGAACAGGTTTATCTACATCGAGATTCCCTGGTGCTTCGTTCGTCCTTGGTCCCTGGTCCCACCGGCGTCCCTACTTCGAGGAGACGTCCGGTGTCCGCCGACATCGCAAGGAGGAACAGGTTTATCTACATCGAGATTCCCTGGTGCTTCGTTCGTCCTTAGTCCCTGGTCCCGCCGGCGTCCCTACTTCGAGGAGACGTCCGGTGTCCGCCGACATCGCAAGGAGGAACAGGTTTATCTACATCGAGATTCCCTGGTGCTTCGTTCGTCCTTAGTCCCTGGTCCCGCCGGCGTCCCTACTTCGAGGAGACGTCCGGTGTCCGCCGACATCGCAAGGAGGAACATGTTTATCTACATCGAGATTCCCTTCTTTATCGGTCGTTGGTGAGAACAGGATTTCAGAAAAAACAGGGGCCTTATTATTGACGACGTCCGGCTATTTTACATGGTAGTGGGAATAATACAAGGACAACAGCCCCTAACTATTGATAGAACTTCCTCAAGTGCTCTACGTTCCACATCCCGGCATGGTTCCCCTCCATGGTGTGGAGGAGGAACGTCCCCTGGTTATATCTTCTGATGACCCGGTAAGGTCCTTCCCAGTTCTTCGCCATTTTGCCGCCTTCGAGCGGCTTGCTCTTCTCTCTTTTCCTGAGCACGAGGTCCCCGGCTTCTATTTCGCGGAATTTCACGGCCTTGTTGAAGTATCTTTGGGTGGCCCTGTGATATTCTTCCATGCGACGAGCCGCTAGGCCCCTCCGTTCCTCGATAAAGTGGAGCTCTGCTCGTAGGTTGATCTCGTTGTCCTCCGGCTGGAAGTGCTTGGTGCGATGGGTAGGCACCAGTACCTCCGTCGGTACCTTAGCTTGGAATCCGTAAGCCAAGGCAAAAGGGGTTTCCCCAGTCGCCGTTCTTGGCGTCGTCCTGTACGTCCACAAGACATAATTCAGCTGCTCCGGCCAGGTGGAGGTGTAGTCTTCCAACTTCTTCTTGATCCCGTCCATGATGGTCCGGTTCATGTTCTCCACTTGGCCGTTGGCCTGTGGGTAGGCCACCGAGGCCTTAGAGTGCCTGATGCCCCACTTCGCCAAGTATGCCTCAAAGCCTTTGCCGACGAACTGCCGGCCGTTGTCAGTGATGATCTGCTCTGGAATTCCGAAGCGGCAAATGATGTTCTGCCAGACGAACTTCTGGCACTGGAACTCAGTGATGGAGGCCAATGGTTCGGCCTCGACCCACTTAGTGAAATAATCAATCGCCACGATGACGAACTTCCTTCCACCAGCAGCCGTTGGCAGAGGACCCAGCAGGTCTATCCCCCACCTAGCAAAAGGTAGCGCGATGGTCATCGGGGTATAGAAACTAGCTGGGCGGCCGGGGGACAGGTGCATACTGCTGGCATACTGCGCACTTCCGAGTGTGGTTGAAGCAATCTTGCTGTATGGTCGGCCAGTAGTAGCCTTGCAGGATGATTTTCCTGGCCAAGGTCCGGGGGCCCTGGTGGCTGGAGCAGATCCCTTCATGTATTTCCTCGATTACTGCCGCCGCTAGGCTCGGCGGGAGGCATCTGAGGTAGGGCCCGCCGAACGTCTTCTTGTAGAGCTGCCCGTCAATAAGTTCAAAGTTAGGGGCACGCCTCTTTATCCACGCGGCTCTTCCCGTACTGCCATCACCTTCGGGCTCAGGGAGTGTTCCATCTCTGAGGTAATCTGCTATCTCCTTTGCCCAGTTAGGTTCAGCAACGGAGATAACCTCCACCTGGATGACGTCCGTCGCCGGTACTGGGAACACCTCCTGCCTAACGAAGCCTCTGATGTGTCGGGGGATGCTTGACGCCGGGTCATCGGTTGGGGGGTTGCTTAGTTTTGACAGTATGTCCGCCTCTGCATTCTCCACCCGCGATACCTGCTCAAGCACCACCTGTTCAAATTGTGCGGTCTGCTCTTCCGCCAGCTCTCTGTAGACCTTCATTCTCTCTTCCCTGGTTTCTGCCGTGCCGTTCATCTGGGTTACCACCAGCTGGCTGTCCATTCTCACCTTCAGACGAGCTGCTCCGAGGGCTTTCGCGCATTTTAGTCCTGCGATCAGCGCCTCGTATTCAGCCTCGTTGTTGGTGACCTTGAACTCGAATTTCATAGAGTAATAGGCCTTGAAACCCTCGGGGGAAGTGATCACCGCTCCCCCGCCACAACCCCGCGCACTCGAGGCCCCATCGGTGTACATCTCCCACCAATTATCGAAGTCGTTGCTGTCATGGGTTTCGTCCTCGGTGCGCGCGGTGCATTCTGCAATGAAGTCTGCCAGTGCTTGTCCCTTGATCGTCGGCCTTGGTTTGAAGTCCACGTCATACTGGCCGATCATCAGGGACCACTTAGTTATCCTCCCGCTTGCCATTGGGTTCCTGAGGACTGTGGCGAGGGGCTGCGTTGTGTAGACGGTCACCGGGTGTGCTTGGAAATACGGTGCCAGGCGCTTGATGGATGCAATCAAGGCGAGGATCGTCTTTTCCATCAGTGTGTACCTCGTCTCGGGACCGTTCAGCGCCTTACTTACAAAGTATATCGGCCGCTGAACGCCTTCCGATTCCTTCAGCAGTACGGCACTTGCGGCCAGATCGGCTATTGCCAAGTACATGTACAATCTCTCCCCGGGATCCGCCTTGGTGAGGACGAGCGGGGAGGAGAGATACATCTTGAAATCTTCGAAGGCGGCCTGACACTCCGGGGTCCACTCGAAGGGATTGGCCTTCTTCATGATCTGGAAAAAGGGGATCGCCTTATCAGCTAGTTTGGACAAGAATCTGCTCAGGGCCGCCAGACGCCCGGTGAGTCGCTGTACATCCTTTAGGTTCTTCGGGGCCTCCATGTCCACAATTGCCTTCACTTTCTCCGGGTTAGGCTCGATCCCCCGCTCGCTCATCATGTAGCCGAGGAACTTGCCGCCCCGGACGGCGAAGGCACATTTCTTCGGATTGAGCCTCATGCTGGCCCTTTCCATGATGCCGAAGACCTTTTCCATGTCCTGGACATGGTCCTCCTTTCTCTTGCTTTTTATCAGGATGTCATCCACGTAAGCTTCCATTGACTTTCCAAGTACGTCTTTGAACAACATCCCAATCATCCTCTGAAAAGTAGCCATGGCGTTCCTCAGGCCGAACGGCATGACAATGTAGCAATACACGCCGTCTGCCGTAACGAATGCCGTTTTCTCGGCATCATCGGGGTGCATGAACACCTGATGGTAGCCCCTGAAAGCGTCCATGAAGCTAAGCAGCTCGCAGCCTGCCGTTTCATCTACCAGCAAGTCGATCCTTGGAACGGGGTAAGGATCCATCGGACAAGCTTTGTTTAGGTCCGAGTAATCGACGCACATCCGCCACGTGTCGCCCTTCGGGGCTAGTACCACGTTGGCCAGCCACTCCACGTGGATGACCGGCCGGATGTGTTTAATGCTGAGGAGAGTTGCCGTCTCCTTCCTGATGAAGTCGCGTCGGTCGGCCGCCATGTATCTTTTCTTTTGCTGTACAGGCTTGGCGTCCGGCCGCACGGCGAGTCTGTGGCATATGAGGTTGGGGTCGATGCCCGGCATGTCCTCCGGTCCTCTGGCGAACAAGACTCGGAACCTCCGCAGGACAGCTATGACCCCTGCCCTGATCTCCGGCTCTAGATCTGCACCGATGGACACCTTCCTGTCCGTCGGGTCGTCGAGCTCGATTTCCTCCAGCAGAGTTGCTGGTTCCAGATGAGCGTCCAAGTCGGCCTGTTTGGCCTTCTCGGAGATGCTGTTGACCCGAGCCTCCCGCTCGTTGAGCTTCTCCATCGCCTTCGTGTAGCAGGCCCTGGCCATATGCGGGTCTGTACGTGCCACTCCCACTCCAGTGTCGGTGGGGAATTTGATGCATGAGTGCCGTACGGAGCATATGGCCCCCAAGTCTTCCAAGCCGGGTCGGCCCAAAATGGCGTTGTGGGCGCATTTTAGGCGGACCACGACGAACGTCATGCTGATTCGGGCAGTGTGGGGGCCATCGCCGACCTCTACCGGCAAAATGATGGTGCCCTCAGCGTCAATGCAATCCCCGGTGAAGCCGGACAGCGGGGTGCGTAGGGGGTGCAGCATGTCCTTCCGAAGCCTCATTCCTTCGAAAGCCTCCCAGTAAAGGACGTTCACACTGCTCCCGGTATCAACAAGGACGCGACGAACGATAGCATCGTTCACGTCCATGCTGATCACCAGCTCGTCTCTGTGCGGCGCCGGTGACATTGGCAGGTCAGCGGGGCCGAAGGTAATTGCCTCGATTCTATTGCGCTTGGTGGGGGGTGCTGATACGGAACCCACATAGAGTGACCTCTCAAATTTTTTCCGCTCGGCGGGTGTATCCCCTGTCTCAGCGCCCCCGAAGATCACCTTGATCTCCAATTTCTTCTTCTTGCCCTTCGGGCCGAGGGACCCCTCCGGACGTTTATCTGCACTCCGATAATCCACGTCCTGAGGTTCTGCCTCGCGCCGATCGTCGCGGCGCCATGTCTTGTGCCTTGAGTTCGGCTTCCACTGGCTGTTTTTGTTCAGCAGCTGGGTGAACTCGCCCAGGTACCCCTGACGGATCAGCTCGTCGATCGCTTTCTTTAATTGGCTGCAATTATCCGTCAGGTGGCCGGTCCTCTGATGGTATTCACAGTAGGCCGATTGGTCGTGCCCCATATGCTTACTCATATCCTGGGGTTCCGTTAGGAGGCCCTTGTCCTTAATGGCCTCAAAGATTTGGCTCACTGGATAGGCCAAGGGAACATAGCGGTCGTCCGGCCGCGTCTGACTGTCTCCGAACGGAGCCTTCCAAGGGACCATTGCCCCGTCCACCTTTTTCTTTTTGTTTGGGGGGGAGGGCCCGGTTCCCGGTCCGGGTCCAAGCCTGTCCGCCATCTTCCGTGGGTGGGCCGCGGGAACTCCGTCCCGCTGCCTGATCTCCTCCTCGATGGAGGCATACTTTTGTGCCCGAGCCAAAACCTCGGTGTAGCTGGTGCCGGGATTCCTCCTCAGGTCCCGGTATAGATCCCCTGTGGCCAGCGCACTGGTGAACATGTTGGTGGCCAGACGTTCGTCCAGATCGTCGACCTGCAGGACCTCGTCCCTCCACCTTACCAGGAACCTAGCCAGCGGTTCGTCCCGCCCTTGTTTGATGTGGGCAAGAGCCGTGACGTCCTTCCTGGGGGTGGTGCTGGCAGCAAACTGCGCCATGAACTGCTGGGAGAGCTGTTCGTATGAGTCGATGGTGCCTGGCCTCAACTGCCCGAACCATTCTTGCGCCGGCCCCCTGAGGGTGCTGAAGAACAATCTGCAGATGGCCTCGTCTGACGCTCCCAGCATGGATAGGTTCCCTTGGTAGCTCATCAGATGGGCCTTGGGATCGCCAGCCCCATTGTACACCAAGTTGCCCGGGGGCCTGCAGTCCCGGGGAATCTCGACGCTCATCACCCGTGGAGTAAAGGGAGATGTGAGAGAGAAAGAGGGTGTAGCCGAGCCAACGTCCGCCCGCCTATTCATCTCGGCTATCTGCCTTTCCATGGCTTCCAACCTTGCATCCTGTGCGGCCCTTCCGGGGGACACAGGGGGCGCGGCTTCGGGGACGGCATTCTGCTGAGCGGCCACAGCACCGTGCGGCCGCCTAAAGATCTGCGCACCTCGCCGTTGGAAACGTCGTCCAACGGTGTTGATCCTCGGGGTCTCGTCTCCCCGCGGGATTTGGCGGGGGACTGATGGTGTGTGAGCCCTGGATGCAGCGATGCTGACTCTGGTTCGCCCTCCCGTTCCACGGGAGCCTGAACCCCCACCTAGCCGCTCATGGACTGAGGGTCGGTGGTCGCTGGATCCTGTCGTATCGTCATACGACTGCATGCGACGTATGGGAGAAAGGGGCGTTCGCTGGGTACTTGCAGAGTACACCTGGTTTTGGGCCTCCCTCTCGTCTGCCAAGCGACGCATGGTGTCTGCGAGTTCCCGCATGAGGCGAGGATCCTGCCTGGCCTCCAGAGGAATGAGGTCAGTGATACCCCCGTTTCCCCCGGAGGTCCATATTGTTGCGGATAGTTCCGAGTTCTGGCCGCGATTCCGGCGGCTTGATTCCAGACGCTCGGAGAGATCACGCTGATTGTTGCTTCCTGACATCGTGTCTGCTGTAGGTAGACTTAGTAGCTGCTTGGGAGAGTTTCTGGAAACTTTTTGCTCAGTTTCCCACAGACGGCGCCAGTGTTGGGAGAGAAAACACCTAAAAACTCTAAACTACCCAGTATCACATACTATGAACTATCATCTATCTACAAAAAAGAAATTGATTTTAACTCCCAAAGGCTTCATTTCGTATAGTATTCTCTTATCATTTTTTACAGTTTTCTTGATATATTTTTGTGTTAGAGTTTTTTTGTTGCAACTTTTGTTTCATGCAGCTAATATGGTAAGTTGCATTTTTTTCTTACAATTTTCTAGATTAGCTATAGTTTTTTTGTCATAGAGTTTTCTTGTGGTAGTTTTATTCAATTTTGAAATAGCTTTGCTTTGTTTTTGCGATTGCAATTTTTTCACTACATTTTTTCGGGATGTCCTGAACCATCTCGTTTTGTTCCGGTACCGGTTTAAATGGGACAACAAAAGGACAACGTCTTGACCCGCCACGTTCCGAATCGTTATTATAAAACGGGTTCAGTACCGGAACACGCCAAGTCCTGTTCCGTCTTGGACCGTGCCCATCCCTAATTTATACTAGAAGGTGGTAGGTGAGAAGGGTGATGTGGCGATCCCTAGCCTATTACTAACGTCCAACCATAAAATCTCTCATATCTAACACATTAAATGCGCTTTCAACCAATTCTAGATTTGCCGCCAACCTCTAGTGCACAGTCCAATTGACAGTCGGCAAACAAGTGATAATATCCCAAGTGACAGGTCATGTTCGCTACATCCCCTAGTTAGTTAAATACGGTACGGGAATTAAACGAGATTTAATACGTACGCGTTTTATTCGGTAACATGAATGAAAAAAATGGTCAAAAATTCGTTGAAAAAAACGTTGACTTTTAAAAAACGTGTAAATACGTATACGTGTATAAGACGTTGTCTATTACAAAAATTCGGACGAAAAATACGGGTATTATTTTGAACATTTAAATGATATATTTCATAAAATAACATATATACACTACAACATTTTAACATCTAATGTATCACCCAAAAGTGTTATATTAGAGAAAATGTAACACTTTTTTACCATTACATTTGCTCATGTTGCATTTGACCTATTGTAACACTTTATAGTCCCTAATGTAACATCTATACTTCTAGAAAGTGTTACATTAGATCTAAAAAGTGTTACATAAGAGAAAAATGTAACACTTTTATAGGTATGTTACATCTTCAATGTTACGTTAGGTCTTAAATTGTAGTAGTGATAGTAAAAAAGAAATAAAAGTATACACATATTCAAGTAGCAAATCTCATTACTACATACAAGCAGTGTTCTAAAAGGCATGAGGCGTGAAGAGGCGGCATACCCGAGCCTTAAGCCTTCGAAGCATAGGCGAGTTTTGGCGAGGCCTAGGCGCCAAAAGGCGTTTCAATTTTTACTAATTATTTTTTATTTTTTATAGAAATGTTAGTAAATATATAATAAAATAAGTACATATTTATGACTAAAATAAAAATAGATTACAAAAATGTGACATTTTATTATAGTATTAATATTAGTCATACTAATGCATGTTCAATTTTTAAACTTAAGTGATCATGACAGTATGACATTATATTATATGGAGTATTGATTTTTGGTTATATTTTTGTAAATGAATTTTATCTAAGTAATAACTCTGAAAAAATCTCATACATAAATGAAATATCAGAAAATATTTAGTAAAACATCATACTATATCATTTTTATACACTTAGTATACAAATGTTAAAAGCATATAACAATACTTCAATAATAGTAGTAGTAAATATTATAGTGCTTGCTCCGTATATATATATATATAATAATACTACGTAGTATAATAGTAAAAAGTATTGATCATTTAGATTGAATATATACTACGTATATACGGAGTATATAATAGAATAAGAATTGAAATGTATTTAATGAAATGCCAAACATTCAAAATATGTGGTGCAGCCGAGTTGTTAAGAGATAAGAATATCGCCCTTAGTAGTTTACTATCTTTGTCCTTCGTCCCACACCGGAACTAGAGGAAACATCCCTCCTTTCAACATGCTATATACTTCCTCCGTTCCTTTTTAATTGCAACAGTCAACATTTCACGTTTGCCAACGTACAAGTTTGACCATTAATATCTTTCATTCCGTATTAGTAAAAAATTTAAAAAATTTATATTTTAAAATTTTAGAATGAGAAGAATTTAACAATATTTTTTAAAAATTTAATTTATAATACATCAATTAATAAAATGTAGTCAAAGTAGAATATGTGAATAGTGTAAAAAGTCCAACGTTGCAACTAAAAGAGAACGGAGGTAGTATATAACAGACACCCGCTGTGTGCCAGAAGCAGCCGAACAAGTGTCATCTCACTTGTATGCACAGTGCACGTGGCCTATCAGTACTCAGCCCTGCTACTTGTTGGGCTTGAGCTTATTTTTTATGGGTCATGCCGCCTTTTGTCACGCATATAGGATATGCGAGTCGTTTTGTTCTCGCCTTCGGCCTAGGCCCGCCTATGCGGCGCCTTTTAAGGCCTTTTAGAACACTGCATACAAGAATAGTTCGTAATTGCATAAGTCGATGACAAAAATAAAAACAGTAATTAAGTCCAAGAAATAATTTTGAAAAATAATGTCAAAAAATCATTATCTTTATATGATTATCAAACAACACTCAAGTTAAACTCATCATTTTCATTAAGATGACATATGACATATGACAAAAGTTGTGTGATTGCTACACTTATTATTGTTTGTGTAAAAGTTTATGCTAAAAAAACGGTAGGTTTAGAAAAATCTTAATTTTGATATGCTAGCTTGAAAAAACATCAGAAATCTTGTAGTATATTACTACGTAAGTTTTAGTATTTCAGGATGATAGCTTTAGCCATTATGCAATTAATTTTAGTATTTAATGATTGCACTGTAACAATACAAAAACACGAGATCATGGGGAGGACGTTTTCATTTTTACTTTTACACTATTGTTGATCTTCTATGCATTTAGTGCATTCATTCAGTTGGTCAATTCATGTTTATGTTTTTTGTAAAATACGGGAAAAATACGTTTTATACGGGAAGTAAGAGTTTTTTTCCTTTTTAAACGGACCGACATTTCCCCCCTTTTTAAACGTGTTTTTTTGGTCAAAAAAACGGTACGTGTTTAAAACGCATTTAAAACGGAAAACTAGGCTACATCCCGTCCGGGGCATGCTCACGCGACGATTGCCTTGTATGAGTCTGTATGGGCTCAAGGGTGGATATCAGGCCTCATTGCTCCCACGGGACCGCTAGGACTCTATGAGTATTTACGTCTACGTGTGGTTGGACTCAATACCCCAACAAGCCTTATCGACAAACGTTTTACCAACTTAATATAAGCAAGACGAAGTTACTTATATGACTGAATGTGGTGAAGCGAATTAGTTACAATCTCATCTTATAATGTCCCATTTTTGACATTATTTTCTTACTAATTTTAGAGGACCTCGTCACTTCAAGCATTAAGAGGGCTTGGAGGAAATGTGTATATATTTAGAAGTTGATACAATTTAAGAGTGAAATAACTCTCTTTTTTTTTAATCCATTTTGCAATGAAAAATGTTACTTTTGCACTTTTGCACACACTATACATACTTTACATTTTATCATTCTAATTTTACATTCTAATGCATCCCCCCTTACTCTTTCCTTCTCTTTTATCACCTTCCATCCATTCGAGTCTTCTTCCCCCACCCCATTATTTTTCCTTTTTTCTTCCATTTTCATCACCTTCACATCCACTTCATAATCTTTCATCTTCACCATATTATCATCATTCATCTTCCTCACTCCATTTCTATCATCACCATCTACATCATATTTCACTTTCATCTACCTCACCATATTCATCACCTCTCATTTTCACAATCTTTCATACCCATCACCTCATCATCTCTATTGTTACCATTTTTAGGATTGATTGAAAAAGAAGAAGTTTGAGAGTCGCCGAAAAATTTTCAGAAAAATAGAGGTGAACACCCGCAGAGTAGTCCCCAGAATATTTACCTGTGTACACAAACACTGATTTTTTTCCAATATTCGTGTGCCCATACAAAATTGTTAAGCACATACAAAAAAACTACAAATTTTCTGTGTGCAGACAACTAAATATCTGTGCACAGACATTAGTTTCCTTGCAACCAAACCCTGGCACTTGTGCAACACAACACGGAATTTTTGTTATCTGTACATAGTCAACTTTTACATTTTTTGTCTATGCTTAATAATTTTGTCTGTGTGTCTAGACAAAATTGTTAAGTACAGATAAAGTATATACAAATTGTTTGTATACAAACTATTAAATATCTGTATACGAGCATTAGGTTCTGTGAAATCAAAGTCTGGCATATGTGTAACACAACACGTAAATAAATGTTTGTGCACAAATAATTAGTTGTTTGTAAATAGACAATTTGTACATTTTATGCAACAATTTTATCCGGTACACAGACATTGAAAAAAGCAGAATCTGTATACATAGACAAAAGTTCTAGCGAATGTTCATCTATAACCTAAGATGATATGGAGAAAGATGATGATGATGATGATGGTGATGCACATGAAAGATTTTTTAGATTAGGGGTGATGAATATGGTGAGTTAGATGGTGGAAGATGATGTTGGGTGTGTTTCGGAAAATAAAGAAAATTAATTAAAATAAATTAATTAAATAAAATGACTAGAGAAAACAAGAAAGGAGATGAAGCAGAATTTGTCAAAGCTCGTGCTACGCACGATGTCCTTAAAACGTATTTGTTGCCTCCCACGGTGCTAGGAGCGTTGCAACAATAGTTTCCATCAGAAGATGGAGCAGTTCTGATTCGCGGTCATCAGAACCGGAGCAGTTCTGTCAACTTGGGAAAAATTATACGTTTCTGGACGGCTTTCGTGTCCGCAGGTCGCCCCCGCACGCAAGTCGCGGTTTTTCTTCTCCGAATTCGGAATTTGATTTGCACCCCCCCCCCCCCCCCCCCCGCGCGTGGAGAGAGCATTTACCCTTAAGAATCTTAACTCCATAAGGGGAGAGTCCCTTTATAAAGGGTTGCAAATCCCTTGGGTTTTCCGGTGTGGGAAATTAACACACTAGAAACTCATCCTTTTTCCCAGTTTTTCCATTCTAACGGGTAAACTTCGAAAAAACGATTTCTCATTCACCCGTTATCCGTTTTGAACGTACCATATATTGAATTGTAGCCCTGAACAAGGACAATCCGAAACCACTTTGACCCGACCCAAATCGGAAGTGGACCCCACTCAAAAAATTGCCCCAAAATAGCCATTTAATGCAATTTTTCACACATTTTTCCAACAGATGATAAAGATGGAGTGAGGAAGATGAAGATAGTGATGTTGGATATGAAGGTAAAAAAGGGAGACTTTATAGGGTGTGCTAAAAGTATACACATTTTGTGTACACCTAACATTATTGTTTCATAAAAAATCTTGGACACAAAATATGTACGCATTTCACGCACACTTGCATGTAATGATTTGTGCACACATACAATATTGCATGAGTTGTCTGTATACATAGACAATTAATGAGTATACATTAACAAATTTCGTGTATAAACATCTTTTTTGTTTGTTATCGTTTTGCAATAGCCCAAGCAATAGATGAAATGTCACGTGGTAGTGAGTGGTACCCCTATGGGAGCCACAGAGCCGCCGACGCGGACCGGACAAATTTTGCATCATTGAGAATCTGAGGTTGACCGTTCATCATTTATCCCCCCAACAGTAGGGAGTGCACTTCAAAGAAAAATGTAAAGCAAGAGACGGAAAACAACGACATTCCGCCAGACTCATAGAAACTTCACCGGAAGAAATCAAGCCCAAAATCAGCACATTTCTTCCGTTTTACTGGGAATCGTCTGATCTCACCAAGTATGTTCATCGCATTCTGCTAAAACACGTTTTTTTGAATGTATAACCTAGAACTCATGCTCTTTTCTGCTTCAATTATTCCCAAATCATAACCCTTTTATACTTTCTTTCTTCTGAGTCCTCCATTTTGCGAAGGCACACATAAATAATTTTCATATTTGAAGTTTATTTATGGCTGTAAAGAAAGGTCAAGGGAAAGCATGCATGGGTTCCATTGAACATGGAGATCCAGAAAGTCCTTAATTTAATAATTAATAACCTTTAATTCTTTTGGGACTATCTCTTTAGTTGTTCTAATACAGACTTATCCACGTTGTAAGATGCACCAGGCGGTAGACAGGTTGCTGGAAATCAGTTGGGATTAGGTGGGTCTGAGTGGATATATATAAAAGTGTAAAACACAGTATTAGCCATTTAGCCGTATCACGCGGAGTACACTTTCAGGTTGACCTATAGGATGAACTTTTAGCCTTTTAGGTGTACCATAATAATTTGGTGCATGCTACCATAGAATTTGCCCAACAATTTAGGTCCTTATTTTTAGGCAAGTATGAACTCTTGAACCATTTGGCAACACTAGTTAGGCTGAGTTGGTGAGTTCCGTGTAAAGCGTCTCAATTGACTAAATATACTAAGTTACCAAAACTATTATGTTCAGAATATGTTTCTTAATCAATAAAGAAAATATCATACTACGCATGAAAATTAGCTAAAGTAGTCATTTCGAGCCAATTCAACCATAAACCTAACTCAAATTTACTTAATTTGATTATTACACAATTTAGCACACGAAATCAAAACTTACGTGTTTTATAAAAAAGTTGACTGAAATATGATGAAAATATTAGTAACCAAATGGACTCTAAGATGTGCTAAAGTTATGGGCTAATGTGCTTAATTAAGAAAAAAATTATATTTAAAATACCCCTCCACAGCTAAGTGAACTCCTCCGTACATGATTTCCTTTTTTTGTTCTTCCCAAAATGTATTTCTCATTTCTTTTTAGGAAACCAATATGCTATTCACAATTTCTCTCTCTTCGCTAATTAAATTTTAACAACATTGTTTTTACTTTCTTGAAATTTGTCTCAAGTCAAAGGGAGCAATATACGCGGGACATGGGATGGAGGAAGTACTATATTACTCAAGTAAAGAAACAATTATATGAAGAAAGCTGAAATGGTTCTTTTCATACAGTTGAGCCAAAAGAAGCACTACTCATATTACTTTTTTCATTATTTAATAATTTAGCGGGAATAAAAACAATAGTGTGTCATAAGAGTTTGGATGAAAAAGAAAAAACATGATTACCAAACGGGCAGTGAAAGAATTGCCGCGTTACTCTAGTAAGCAAGCTCACATCGGTGCTTAGACGGGATAAGTAGGGGCTAGGCGATGGGTTTTACAAGAAAAGCATATCTATAAAAAAAGTTGTGGCCAAAGGTTTTTATATGTTAGTTGATATTTCATATTTAGCGGATTCAAGTCAAATTCGTTAACATTTTGTAATCAGGAATCATTTATTATGTAACACTCAAATTGATTCTATTTGTTGATAAAAATATTGCTAACTATGTCCTACCAATATGTAGCGCAAATGGATGAAGAGAGAAATGTGTATACAGTAGAGGAAGCACTTGTTACAATGGGATTTGGGAAATTCCAAGTTCTTGTGCTCCTCTACGCCGGGATGGGTTGGATATCTGAAGCCATGGAAGTGATGCTTCTCTCTTTTGTGGGACCAGCTGTTCGCTCTGCTTGGAATCTTTCTCCTAGTCACGAGACATTACTAACTAGCATGGTTTTCGTTGGCATGTTGGTTGGCGCGTACTCTTGGGGTATTGTTTCAGACAACTATGGTAGGAGGTAATTATCTATTACACCTTCTCTTCCGAGCATCTATGCAAGATGGTATGACTGTCTGCAAGTTCTTTGCTTAATATAGCAGAACAGTTTTGTAGTCAATGTCCTCATTTTGGGGTTATTAGGCTGGATTTCTCGTTTGATCTTAATATACATTTTATATGCTCTTATTCTTAAGAGTTAGACTAGTATTCTAGCCAATGAATCTGATAGAAAGAGGGACAAAATGTATTGTACGTTTGTTTGTTTGTTTGTTTGTTTGTGTGTGTGTGTTTATATTTATGACATACTTGATGGTATAATCCCCACTTTGTGGAAAAGGCTTAGTTTGGTTTGTGAACCCAACTCATTTATGCTTCCTAGGCCTGTTCTACCACCATCCAATGATGTCAGGGTGCCCTTTTGATGTGTATTAATGAAAAAAACTTGAATATGACTATAAGAGAAGTGAAAGTTCTAAATGAATGACTCCTCTTTTATTCATCAGGAATGGGTTTTTCGTAACAGCAATGATCACTGCTCTTGCTGGATTTACAAGTGCCTTTGTGCCAAACATAACTGTGTTGATTATCATTCGCTGTCTGGTTGGTTTTGGTTTAGGAGGGGGTCCAGTCCTTTTTTCATGGTTCTTGGAGTTCATACCTGCTACAAGTAGAGGCACCTGGATGGTTATTTTTTCAGCTTTCTGGACTATTGGCACCATTTTTGAGGCTTCATTGGCATGGGTACGCTGATTTGGGCTTCTCCCGTTGAAAGCTTCATCTTTCTCTTTCATTCTGCCTTAATTTGAAAGTGTTGTATTGACCAGATTGATGCATTTTTTTTAAATTGAAATTTCACACTATTCCACATTGGTGAAATATAAAAGTGTAAACCTATCATATTAGCTTTTGGAAAAATATAGATATAAACTCATATATAAAGTTTTCACTCCTAGTGTGAGACTAACCATTTAGGATTGAATCCCAAGTTTTTATATGATATTACTGTCAATTATACTCCAACAAGCAATATATCATATTAAGAATAAAAATATCATATCCAATTATCCATATTTCATAATTTGTCTGCTGCAATGCCCTACCATCCTGTTGGTTACCGGTCAAATGTAAAGGTGCATGGTCACATATTTATATGAGATTGATCTTTTAAGGCAAAAGTTCTAAGTCCATAGTTTGCATAAATTAGTGCGTTGATTAGATTTACCATTTGTCCCTTAATGAAGAATATTGTCTTTCTTTTTGTCTTAAAATGAGTCACTTCTATTGGAAGGGGAAAAAAGTTCTTAAATTTTGTGAATCCGTAAATCCACTCAATAGAGTTTTCATGCTTATTGTTGCAGATAGTCATGCCAAGACTGGGTTGGAGATGGCTACTTGCACTCTCCTCCATACCATCGGCGTTGCTTCTTTTGTTTTACACTTTCACGATCGAGTCTCCAAGGTTTTTATGTGCAAACGGGAGACAAGCAGAAGCGTTACAGATTCTTGAAAAAATAGGAAGGATTAACGGAGCAAGACTGCCGCCAGGCATTCTCGTCTCTAACAAACAAGTGGTGAATGAAGTCACACCAACAGAAGACAAGCATTTGCTGTCACCAAAAAAAGACCAAAATGTGAAGTCTAAATGTGTGGAGTGCACCTCAGGATGGTTTTCTTCACTTGTCATGCTTCTTTCACCAAGCATGGCCAAATCTACTCTTCTTTTATGGGTGGTTTTCTTTGGAAATGCATTTGCATACTATGGCCTTGTTCTCCTCGCAACCCAATTGAACAATGGGGACGACAAATGTTCGCCGTCCCAGTCAAAATCCAAGAACTCTGAGGCTGTTAACTACCGTGAGGTTTTCATCACTAGTTTTGCGGGTATGTTTGTATGGCTTTTATGGTCCGTTAGCTTTGAGGTGAACTTGGTTTTTTTCTAGATTTTAAATTTGGTTCATCTTGTTGCTTTTATATTTTATGACAAGAAATTATGTGATGGATTGTCTACCCGGGGGTATCTTATCTGAGGGGTTATCGCGGGAATAACTAGAGAGAAGTCAGAGCAAATAGGAGGAGAGAGAGTTGATTGTATTAAATGAACTCGATGTGTGAGATCTGGGATGTGGATCTGGGATGGTTTACAAGTAGAGATGGGCTGCTATTTATAGCAGCAATAAATGCGATGAGAGCACACGTGTCAGTAATCCAACGGCCGAGGGGTCACATCAATCGGGGTGGCACCGACAGTGGCATGTTCACCGCATTGAATGCGGTGGGTGGATGTGACGTTGCATTAAATGCGGTGGGTGGATGTGACGTTGCATTAAATGCGGTGGTTGGCTGTCTCCAAAGGGAATCTTCGATGATTGAGCTATTTGGCCGAAGGCTTTCTATTCGACCGAGGGCTTTGTGTAGCAGAGGGCGCGGGAGTGCCGAAGGCCTCTCTAATGCCGAAGGCACCGTTGGTGCCGAAGGCTCCTGGTAGCCGAGGGCTACCGTTTTTACGCTGTTTTCTCCCAGTAGTTTCATATGCTCGAAATCGGCTGCCCTGCGCAATTTGGAGCCTTCGGCCGAGGAGGCCGAAGGCGCCGTAGCGTGTATTCTGGGCTCCTTTGAGACTTGGGCCGTTGCATTCGGGCCTGAGATGCCTCCTGGGCTCAATGGGCTTGTGTAGGAGGAGTAGGAGTCTATGGACCGGGGGTTTCTGGGCCATATACTCCATCATTAGGTTTTCAGAATTCAGAGAACCTAGGATTACCTCAGAAAACTTCTATGACTATGTTTTGAAGAACCCCCAAATCCGAGGTTTTGGGAGGTTAAGTTTTCTTTATCATTCATCATCATCACCCCAGTGCCGCAAAGGCTCCCTCACCTATGGTGGGGTAAGGGGGTCGGATGTACGCAGTCTTACCTCTACTAAAGAACAGAGAGACTGTTTCCGGATGACCCAAGGTGAAAATCGCGTTGAAAATTGCATGGACTGACAGTTTTCTTTATACTTAATATTAATATATTCACCTAACTTCCTTTCAAACAAACTTTTACTGCATTCACATAGGTTAACTTAATATTTATCATAACAATATGTTTACATATGATATCCTGTTCACCCACTTTTTTCTAAACTTAAGTTCACTTGCGCTTTGTTTTGATTGAGTGGACATAAGTAACCCATGTTTAGTGAAAATTGGGTGAACATAGGTGAATCACTGAACCCTGGTATGTTTGGATACTTGTAAAAGTTTTTTTAAATGGATTTTAAACTGGTTGTATATATTGAAAGTGCTTATAAACAGACTCACCTCACAAAACCTATTATTCTACTAAGGTTCTTCTAGACTACGTTTTTGTAGGTTTTGCCATCGTTTTCAATTGCGCAATGCAATAGTGCCTTATGGCACGCCTCTGTTATTTCTGAGGCTGTGGCGTAAAATTGCATTGCATATTGCGAGTAGGTCTGTAGCATACGTTTTCTGCGTTAAGGCGTACGCAATATAGCGTAAGCAATGAGACGTAGGTATGGCGTACTTATATTGTTTGATGGGTCAAGTTTTTTGTTGGAAGGTTCTTCCAAAACCGTTTTGGAAGGTTATTTAAGGTAAACCTTAGTCCTTTGAAAAAGGTGTATTTTAAATTGGGTGTATATTTAAACAACTTCTAAAGAGACTCGCCTCACAAAACCTCATATTCTAAGGTTCTTCAAGGCTAGTTTATTGGTGGTTGTGGAAGGTTGTTTGAGGTAAACTGTAAACATTGGTCTTTGAGAACCTATGTTCTGGTTCTAAAATATGAAAAAGGTCCCCGGAAAGGACCCAAAATCAAACTAGAAGATCCTATGTTGCCTTGAAACAAACAAGTTATTAAGTTGATCAAGTTTACTTAAATTCATTTTATTCATCTATATCTCGATGAATAAAGTATTCTAAAAAAGTCATTTAAATGTTATACCATTATATATTATGATAATTTTTCTCTCTTATAAAAATGTCATTGTATTATTTGTATATCAAGATATAGACTAAGCTACTCCAAAAACAATCCTCTCTGAACCTGTATAACCAAAGCAGACCCTTATTGTTCCTCACAGATATCTTGAATGGTAAAATTGTCATATTGAAGTTGATTCACACATTTTTTTCTTTGGTTTGCTATTTGAAGAAATCCCGGGGCTTATCCTATCCGCTCTAATGATCGACAAAATCGGCCGTAAACATTCAATGGCGTCTCTGTTCTTCGCATGCTGCATTTTTCTTCTCCCGCTCATTCATTCTCAATCCAAAGGGTTAACAACAGGACTTCTATTTGGAGCTCGTACGTGTATCACAGCAACCTTCACAATAGTATATATATATGCCCCAGAGGTATGTTCTAAGTTTTAAGTCATCCCATATTGGGAAATATTAAGGGGATGTTTGGATTTGATTCTTAAAACTGCTTCTGCTCCTTATGAAGGAGCAAAAGTTGGAATGTTTGGGTGAAAGTGTTGAAGTACTTCTGGTGCTCTACTTTACTCCCAAGGTAGATTTTTTAGAAGTTGGGGGAGACCAGCTTCTTAAAACTTATTCTGATTCTGTTTTAAAAAAGAATCAGAAGCAGAATTAGTTCCAAATACCCCCTAAATAACCAAAGAGTCGTATTGGACTACTAATCCTATTAAAGTACTCTGTAATTATTAGTGAAACTTCTAAAATAACACATGGCTCCAATCCTGTGTAGGTATACCCAACAACGGTTAGGACCACGGGCTTTGGAATTGCAAGCTCAGTGGCAAGAATTGGGGGGATTGTGTGCCCTATAGTTGCAGTTGGGCTGATACATGGATGCCATCAGACACTGGCCATCTGGCTGTTTGAATTTGTCATCTTCATATCGGGCGTTTGTGTTATCTTTTTCCCCTTTGAGACAAAGGGTCGTGAGCTGAATGACAAGATGCCTACTACTAATAGAGAAAGCGCAGTTGAGATTGATTAAATAATTTATTGCTGAGTAATATAGTGCCAAAATTATCCACATGTAATTGCATCCATGTATGGATGCAATTATCTTTTGTTCTTGTGTGGAATAAGGGCTTACCTTGTATAGTCAGTTACTTGTGCGAGGATTTGATTAGCTCATTTGAGCAGTCTTCTTAGCTATATTGTTAGTCCAAAAAGCTTTACAGGGATAAGAAGGATACCGTTATGGGATTTATTAATGGTGAAACATGCGATAATTTCTTTTGAGGCATTTCTTCGTAGCAACATTGTGTGACATTTCATAACGCAGTGCATTGCTATAAATGTATTGCATTGTATGTTTGATTATGTCCAATATATGTGACAATTTCATTTTCCATCATTTGCAATGGAGTCATAGATTCACTGTTTTTTTGCTTGGGAATATGATGGAATAAAGCAAAATGATTCATCAAACTGTCTGCGCTTCTTTGTTAGGAAGCAACAATCAATTCATCCAATTTCTTACGATTTTCATCCTGAGTCATTCGGAAAGAGACTCTTTGTGCTTTAGTACAAGGGTAAGACTGCGTACATCTGACCCTCTTACCCCATCATAGGTGGTCGGGGGGCTTTGCAGCACTGAGGTGATATTGATAATGATGATGATGGTGGTGGTGGTGATGATGGTGATGATGTGTAAGGATTCCAAAATTTGAAAATGTAGCATGTGTTTTTGTTTTTCACTATTAAGTCATTAAAGTTATACTACGATTTTTTTTTAATCTTCACAGTTTGACTTCACAAAAAATAAGGAAAGAAATTTGACTTTACTGTAGAGTACACTGTTGAGGCACTGTTTGACACTGTTTGACACTGTAGAGACACTGTTTGGCACTGTTGAGACACTGTTTGACACTGTTTTGATGTAGATTTCTTTGCCAAAAAAGAAAATAAGGAAGTGTGAAGTTTATTTTAGAACGTCCCAAAAAAGAAAGTGTGAAGTTTATTAAAAACCGGAGGGAGTATTAAAAATGAAAAATATTACTCCTTCCGTCCCTATATTTTGGAAGAACATTTAGGTATGTGCATATATATAAATTCAATCTAAGCTGTCATAATCATGAGTGAGAATCCCCCACTTCTCACTAGAATTCCGGCCAACCACCCATGACCTCAAATAATCATGTATGAAGAACTGTGGGCCAGATATACGCCGGAAACTTCAACACACCACTCAGCACCGATCAAACTCTCACTACCACATCAGCCAACTGCAAATCAGGAGCGCCACACACTCAGGACAGTAGGTAACTCTAATCGATATTTCATATTAGACATGGAATGCGAACCTACTCCTCTCAATTTTAACAATGAGAGGCCAAATTTGTACAACTGTTGCGACTATTCTCTGAACTACAGAGAAAATAGTGTAAACAAGTATATGTGCGGAAGAAAATAGTAGAGAAAACCCTTTTCTATTCTTCTCTCTTGTCAATTACGAAGGTAAGCCCCCCGTTTTATACAAGAGCTGTGCCGTTCAATAAGAGATACGGCAGTAGTAAATATGGGAACAAATCATGCGTACCCTAAAATAGAGTCCAAGCATAAATAGAATACAAAAATAATATCCCCAAAAAATACTATCCTAATACCCCCCTCAAGTTGGAGCATGGGGATTCAGAATGCCCAACTTGTGCAGAAGAGTCTGAAACTGATTTTTCCCGAGTGCTTTGGTAAATATATCCGCCAGTTGCACAGTCGTAGGCACATAATGTGGTGAAATAAGTTGAGCTTGAACAGCATCACGAACAAAGTGACAGTCAACCTCAATGTGTTTAGTGCGTTCATGAAAAACTGGATTATTAGCAATATGTAGTGCAGATTGACTATCACAGTAGAGCGGTATAGCTTGAGGGTGTTGAATACCCAAGCTCAAAAGCAACGCCTTTAACCATTTAAGTTCACAAGTGGCGGATGCCATGGATCGATATTCAGCTTCAGCAGATGAACGGGCCACGGTAGATTGTTTCTTGGCTTTCCAAGAAATAGGAGAATGACCCAGAAAGACCAACCAACCTGAGATAGACCGCCGAGTAAGGGGACATGCAGCCCAGTCCGAGTCACACCAACCTTGGAGAGTAAGGTCACTATCGGCTCTCAAGAGAATACCCTGTCCGGGAGAGCCTTTGAGATAGCGTACAACCCGCAATGCAGCAGACCAATGCTCGGTGAGAGGAGCATGCATGAATTGGGACAATATATGCACAGAATAAGTAATGTCGGGTCGAGTGACCGCCAAGTAAATAAGACGACCAACCAACCGTCGATATGGCTCGGGATCGGTCAGTGAGGCTCCAGTAGCTTGGCCGAGACCATGATTTTGTTCAATTGGGAATGCGGCGGGTTTGGCCCCCAAAAGACCAGTTTCAGTGATAATGTCCAGAGCATACTTGCGTTGAGAAAGGAAGATCCCAGTGGAACTTCTAGCCACTTCAATGCCCAGAAAATATTTAAGCTTTCCCAAATCTTTCATATGAAAACAAGAATTAAGGTAGGATTTGAACTGAGAGATGGCAACGCTGTCATTCCCTGCAATAAGAAGATCATCAACATAGACCAGAATATTAAGTTGAGTTTCGCCACGAGTAAACGTGAATAGGGAGTAATCCGCATAGGACTGTAGAAAGCCATAATTTTTAAGAGCCGTGACCAATTTGGCGAACCAACATCTGGGAGCTTGTTTGAGACCGTACAAGGACTTGTGGAGACGACAAACCAGAGTTGGATCCTGCGTGCGATAGCCCGGCGGAACGGTCATGTATACCTCTTCATTCAAGTCACCATGCAAAAATGCATTATGAACATCCATCTGGTGTAACTCCCAATTTTTACAAGCAGAAACAGCTAGAAATGCACGGACAGTCACCATTTTAGCAACCGGGGCAAATGTCTCAGTATAATCAAGACCAGCAACTTGACGATTGCCAAATATAACCAGACGAGCCTTGAGACGCTCAATTGTACCGTCAGATTTGTGTTTAATTTTATAAACCCATCTACACCCCAATGCTCGTTTGCCATGAGGAAGCGGAACAAGGCTCCAAGTGGCATTTTTTTCTAAAGCCTGAATCTCGGCTCTCATTGCATTACGCCATCCCTCATCTGTGACCGCCTCATGGAAGGACTGAGGCTCCGAGATGGAGTGCAATGCTGCTAAGAAAGTGCGATGTTGGGGAGAAAAGGCATCACAAGTAATAAAATGAGTTATAGGGAACGGCGTACCTGAAGAAGATGATGGAGTGGAGTGAACGGGGAATGGACTGTTTTGGATCACGGTATGTGTAACATAGTCCTTTAGACGGACAGAAGGAGTTCGATGTCGTTGTCCTCGGCCCAAGAGAGGTTGCTGGTGTGCAAGGGTGGCGTCGGGTGCTGTATCTTCATCCGAGTGAGTAACAACAGCATCCGTGGAACCTGCAGGAGTGGTATCCGAAGCACCATGCAGTGAAGAATCCGACGTGGGTGTAATAGCCGGGGAATGAAAATCATCATAGTCAAACACCGGCAAATCCACTGTGTCTGGAGGAGTAGCATTCGGAGAGGCAGTATTCGTATCATAGGGAAAAATGTGTTCAAAAAATTTTACATCCCGAGATACAAAATATTCGTGTGTCTCGAGATCAAAAACATTCCATCCTTTTTTTCCGTACGAATAACCGACAAATACACATTTTCTGCTTCTACTCAAAAATTTATCACCCTTGGAGCGCAAATTGTATGCATAACACAAGCATCCAAAAACACGCATAGAATCATAGCATGGCGGAACGCCAAATAAAATTTCATAAGGGGTTTTGTAGGCATGAATCGCCGAGGGGGTGCGGTTAATTATATAAGAAGCAGTTAGAACACATTCTCCCCAAAAAGAAATGGGTAAATGGCCCTGAAAACGCAACGCTCGAGCAACATTCAAAATGTGCCTATGTTTGCGTTCAACTCGTCCGTTCTGTTGGGGAGTCCCAACACAAGAGGTTTGAAAAACAATACCACTAGTGCGGAAAAAATCCTTTAAACAGTTAAATTCGGTCCCATTGTCACTGCGCACAGTGATGATCTTCTTAGAAAATTGACGCTCCACCATAGCCACAAATGTGAGAAACATTTTAAAAACCTCCTTTTTATCAAGAAGCAAATATACCCAAACAGCACGAGAATAGTCATCCACAATAGTTAAAAAATGTGTAGCACCACAAGAAGAAGGGGTATTATATGGACCCCATAAATCACAGTGAACTAATTCAAAAATTGTATGAGTTTTATTCAAACTAGTAGGAAAGGAATCTCTAGTTTGCTTAGCTCTAAAGCAAATATCACAGGGCAGATCTCCGGTATGCTTCAAACCACTTACAGGAGCCAATTTTTCAGTCACTTGCGATGATGGATGCCCCAACCGTTGATGCCACAATTCCACCACTGAGTTCCTGGTATCCTTGACGGACATAACATGAGCCGAAGGTCCCTCTCGCAAGTAGTACAGTCCATTCCGTTGTTCACCCGTTCCAATCAGCCTCTTCGAGGGACGGTCCTGTATAACACACAAATCACAAGTGAATTGAATAAAGCAATTTAATTGATTACACAATTGTGAGACGGATATTAAATTACAACGTAGCTCTGGGACAAAAAGCACGTTATTTAATTGCATATTATCCGTCAAAATCACTCGCCCTTCCTGTACAGCCATAACATTTTGGCCATCCGGCAAACCCACAGAGCATGGATTAATAGATTTAATGTTATGTAACAAGGATAAATTTCCGCAAACATGATTAGTCGCGCCGGTATCAATAATCCACATTTTAGTATTAAACTCACCAGCCATGCGGTCATTAGAATTAGGCAGATTACCAAGAAAAGAGATCAATGATTTCCACTGCTCCTGAGAGAAGCCTGGCAACGGAACTGAAGAGCTGCCAACACTCTCACTTTCTTTATTCGTAGTATCTGCAGCTACCATGGCATGGGCTTTTGCCACTGTCTTGCCGCGTGAAGGACCACTGCTGGTGTTTGTTGGCCGTCCCTTACCAGCTCCTTTGATTCCGGGACGAGGTCGATCACCCCACCAGTCCGGATATCCGTTCAGCTCAAAACAGTTTGCCACTTCGTGACCGGAATATTTGCAATAAGAACAAATTAGCCCAGACTTATCAATTTTTGTTCCTCTTCCAGCACCCTTTCCGTCCGTTCGGAGAGCAAAACCCAGAACTTCCGGTCGTTCGTCCTGCGTCTGCACCATCCCACGAACTCTTTCCTCCTGTGTAACCTGCTGATAAGCTCGGTTCAACGTAGGCAGTGGAGTCTGCAGCAAGAGCTGTGATCGGGTAAGTCCAAAAAAATCCGTATACAATCCCATCAAAAATTGATGCATTTGTTCCGATGCTCTCCGCTTCTCGTGCTGACCAAGAACATTACAAGTACATCGATTGCATTTGCAAGCAATCAACGGCTCGTAATTGTTCAACGAATCCCATAAACTTTGCAATTTGGCGTAATAGGTGCCAACTGACATCCCTTTGGTTTGAATACATCTGGCCAAATCTGTTTTAACCTGATGGATCCGTGGACCGTCAACTGAGGAAAAACGCTCCTTGAGGTCCGTCCACAGCTTCGCCGCATCCTCATAGCATGAAAGCGTTCCACGCACTTCAGGTGAGATTGTATTCAATAACCATGAAACAATCATCGAGTGGAGCGTAAGCCAGTCATCTTCGGTACATGGGGGTGCCGGTTTCGTGATACTACCATCAACGAAAATATATTTCCGTCGAGCCCTGAGAGCCAGACGCACAGCATTCGACCAATCCTCATAGTTATTCGCTGTGAGTTTCACCGGGGTAATAGTATCCCCCGGCCGATCCTGAGGTCCTAGATAATACGGCGATGTAGGATCAATCTTCGCCGGCGGATCCTCCTTAGTGTGTTCTTCGTCCTGGATCGCCATGCGTGAGTTTCAGCGCATAAGAGGCTCTGATACCATGTAAACAAGTATATGTGCGGAAGAAAATAGTAGAGAAAACCCTTTTCTATTCTTCTCTCTTGTCAATTACGAAGGTAAGCCCCCCGTTTTATACAAGAGCTGTGCCGTTCAATAAGAGATACGGCAGTAGTAAATATGGGAACAAATCATGCGTACCCTAAAATAGAGTCCAAGCATAAATAGAATACAAAAATAATATCCCCAAAAAATACTATCCTAATAAATAGAAATTTCCCCTTTACTAAGCAGCGGTCGGGGAAACCAATCGGTAGGGGCGGCCGAGTGCGCCGGACCGGAGAGCATCTAATCTCTCAAAAGAACGGGGAAGTGGAGAAGATAAGTCCGCCAGCTGCAAATCTCCCGGCGACAGAACCGGTAGGCAGGAGAGACGGAAAGGCACAAGCTTCTCCGGCGACGGGAAGCCCGTCAATCGCAGCGCTGAAGGATCCAGCGGATACAGTTACAGGAACACCAGCCTTGCTTACTGCCAATAGCGGGGTGGTGGGGGCTAGGACAACTGCAACACCCATAGGCCTCACATGGGCTGATTTGTTGAAGAACACTACGGACGAGGGCCCTTCGATGTTCAATACTACGTATAATTTCCAATCTTGCTGTAATTCCTCTTCCTCAATTTGACCGTCCAAGCACTCAGGAGTAAAAAATTGTACTGACACTGTGCAATTGATCACGAGGGAAATAAATCAAGCTCCAGTAGATCCTCAAGTCATGAACGAAAAACAATAGTTCTTGGTGTACACCCTGCGTTACACCCTCGGGTACACCCATTTATTTGCCCTTCTCACGGACAAAAAACACACAAATACAGACACTTTCTTTGAAAGTGTCGGTGTGAGTAAAATTAGTTTCCAGATTTGTCAGGTTGGTTGCACGGAAACCGATGTCGGTGTACACAGACATTAGTTGTCTGTGTAAAGTGTCGGTGTGAAAAATTAATTGGAAACCAAGTGTCGGTGTACACAGACGTTAGTAGTCTGTGTAGACAAAAAAGTGTCGGTGTGAAAAAAATAGTTGGAAAACAAGTGTCGGTGTACACAGACGATAGTTGTCTACTTGTCTGTGTAGACAAAAAAGTGTCGGTGTGAAAAAATTAGTTGGAAAACAAGTGTCGGTGTACACAGACGCTAGTTGTCTTGTATAAAAAAGTGTCTGTATATATTCAATTTTCGTCTGTGTACACAGACACTATAGCAAACCAGTTTCTGTGTGGATAAAACGTAAAAAGTGAGAAGGAAAGAAAAAGAAGAACATGGTGATGAAGATGATTAGGGTGAACAAAACCTCAAAAAGAGAAGGAAAGAAGAAGATGAAGAAGGAGAAAGGAAGAAAGAAAGAAAGAAAGAAAGAAAGAAAGAAGAAAGAACAAGATGTTGAAGAAGAAGAAAAGGAAAGAAGAAAGAGAGGAGGGAGGGGGAACCGTATGATTCAAATGGGAGAGGAGTGGAGAGAAGAGAGTGGGAGAGAGGGGAGAGAAAAAAGTTGGGAGGGGAGAAATAAGAAATGAGGGATTATATAGGGTGTACACTAAGGTGTAACCCAAAGTGTACCAAAAGAATTTTTCAACGAAAAATTCTCCTATGGGGAATTGAAAATGTATTGTACAAATAAATATCTTTTTGTTTGCTTTTACCATTCCCCTTTCATTTTTTACCCTTCTCTCACCCCTTTACCTTCTCCTTCCTCTCTCTTTTCTTTTCTCTCTGTGGGCTACACACAACCCCCACCTCTCTTCTAACTTTTTCTTCAATTTCAATTGATCTTCAAATTTCCTTCATCCCAGCTTCAAATATCAATTCCGGTCAGCACTTCTACTCCTCCATCGAGGAGCCTTTGCAGCGAGAAGCAAGTGATGTCGTGAATAGTGGCAAGTCACAGAGAATAGAAACGAGTGTTTGACCCGATGTTCTGCGGATCTCCAGCTTCTTTATTCCGGTATGGAGCGTTGTTGATTGGCTATAATTATTAACTTCCATTTGAAAAGTTATGATTATTAAGGTAATAATCTATTCTTGTTTTTATGTTCATATAGGGTTGATTTTTCTCGCAGATTATATCGTGCAACCGGCGCACCATGAGGATGGTGCGCCCGATTGCAAATGACGCAGTATCGCGGCCGTTTTTTAAACAAGCAGCCCAAACATCGTTCCTGTTTATTCCTATTTCAGTCTCCTTCCCCAACGGTGCCAGACCGGCGCACCCCAAATTGATAGATCTACTTCGGATTGCAATCGACGCGGAGTGGCTGAGAGCGGATTTTGTGTCGCAGATAGTAGACGACCAGCTCCTCATCGGTCAGATGGAACCGGAAACCTAGCACTAGCAGTTGTGATGAATCTCTCGATCCCATGAAGCAATTACAGTTCTAAGAATTACTTTGGTTCGCTAAGGTTGAAGAGAGCTTTAGGGTTTGAATTTTTTGATAATCCATGGCTGTGTAAACGATGAAAACGATGTAGCAAGAGTTGTGCGGCTGTGCATGGCTTTGTAAACGATGTAATTGTGATTTATAAGCTTCATGAAACATCCTCTCAAAATATGGGGAAAGAAAGAAAAAAAGAGTTACATTTCACATACACTAGAATTACATTTCGTTTTGGCTAAAGTTACATTTTGTGACACACGATTTGCATTTCAATTTTTCTCAAAAAGTTACATCTTGTTTACATTTGATTTACATTCTTACGCAGGTTACATCACAAAACTATGCAAGTTACACAACAAAATAAACCTCTGTTTTTAATCAAGAATGATTTTATTATTAAAAATAAATTTTAATGGACCTGATATTACAAACAAAACATATGCACTGTTTATGTAAAATAGTTGGACAATTAAACTCATTTTTTACATTAAACATGAGTTACATTTCAGGGTACAAGTTACAGATGTTGTTAACTGAAGTTACATTTGTAGCAACACGAGTTACATTTAATTATACACAAGTTACATCATTCATGCTACCGGGATGAAAATAAAAAAAATATTGTACAGGCGTGTACCGTTCACGCGTGTACTGTTCACGCGATTTTTTTTAATTTGATCAAAACTACGTCGTTTTGGGGGGTGGAGCATGGTGAACACCATGCTCCGGTTGCACGGTAAATTATATATGCTATGTTGAATCTTTGACTATTTCATTTCATTGGTATAGATTTGTGATGTTAACTACTAAAATTATAGTTGAAGTATTGTATTTCATTTGTATACCCATTACATGTTTGCTGAAATGATTGAATGAATTCTTTTATTCATATCGATTATTTAATTAAGATGTTTTTGCTCCTTTTGGGTTAATTTAATTAAGATGTTAATGGGAATGACATGTTTTAAGTGTTTTAGGCTACTTTTTATTGAGTTCCAAGAGTTAACAGTTGAGTTCAATTTGTATTCTAGGTATCTTATTTTTCGTTGTTGTTATTTTGATTCTAATTTTATTCTTTAAAATAGTAATTATTCTTAATTAAGTGGATCCCTTCTATTGTTAGCGGTCTTTCGCCGGTATTCTTCTACTGATGAAGTTTTTTTTTTACGTTTATTGTTGTTGTTATATAGACGGTTGCCATTATATTTTATAATAGATAGAATAGAAATCATGTCCTTTTAGTAATTATTGTTGATGGAGTATATGGCCCACGAACCCCCGGCCCATAGACTCCTACTTCTCCCACAAAGGCCCAAGGAGCATCCGAAGCCCAAATACGGTGGCCCAAGTTCAAGGAAGCCCGAGATACACACGGGGGTGCCTTCGGCCATCTTGGCCGAAGGCTCCAGAACTCACAACATGAACTTTTTTGGCATGCAAAGTCACTGGGAGAAAACGGCGGAAAAACAGGAGCTTTCGGCACTGTTGAGCCCTCGGCATCAGAGAAGCCTTCGGCCGCACAGAGCCTTCGGCCACATGAAGCCTTCGGCTACGCGAGGAGCCTTCGGCCAAACAGGCTCAATCATCGAAGATTCCCTTTGAAGACAGCCAACCACCGCATTTAATGCAGCGTCACATCCACCAACCGCATTCAATGCGGTGAACATGCCACTGCCGGTGCCACCCGATTGATGTGACCCCTCGGCCGTTGGATTACTGACATGTGTACTCTCATCGCATTTATTGCTGCTATAAATAGCAACCCATTTCTCCTTGTAAACAATCCCAGATCTCACATCTCGAGTTCATTTAATACAATCGACTCTCTCTCCTCCTATTTACTCTGACTTCTCTCTAAGTTATTCCCGCAATAACCCCTCGGATAAGATACCCCCGGGTAGACTATCCATCATTTGTTGTTACCTCAATACTCTTGTTTTGTGTTTCAAATGGCGTAGTTGAGTTTGAAACTTTGAACCATCAAGGTTCTATAATGCAGTGGATAGCTTCTAGCAAATTGCTTTTCTCATAAATCAATTTGGTATTGCTTATGTTTGCATTGCAGAGCTCTTTAAGATGGCATGTCAAGGAAATGAAATTGATTTGTGTGTGGAATCTGAATTTAGTTGTTTTATTTTATGAGATAGAAAGTGCTAAAGTGGAGTAAAGCTTGTAGTACTAAAGACCTAAAGTGCTGATTTTATTGAAGCCTGAAGTAATAAAGTGCTAATCTTAGTGAAGCTTGAAGTACTGAAGTGCAATGAGAAGAAGTTTGAGATAAATTAAGTGTCAGTCACCTGCGTTTGAGCTTCCTTAATATGTAGTATTACATCTTCAAGGGGTTCATATGTACTACTAAAAGATAGAGTTCTGTGGGTTGCAGATTTCCGGTATAGATGACGGTGGCGGGATACAAGTGTTTCGTGAATGATCAGCCGTGTTTGATATATATATCATCTATATATAGTTGATTTTTAATTTATGTACAGTTGGTACATTTCCCCCTTTTTAAGATGCTCTGAATCGCTATTTTTAAAGCCTAGCAATTTAGTGGTTTCTTCAACTAAATGTCCTATTTGGCAATGTTCACAGACAATTGAATTTACCACATTAGCCCATTCCGGCGACTATTGTCTGTGGCCAGACACTTCATGTTATGTTCACAGACAATTTCGTTTAGTACATTAGACCATTGAAGTGGCTATTGTCTGTGGCCAGACACTTTATGTTATGTTCACAGACAATTTTGTTTAGTACATTAGACCATTGCGGTGGCCGTTGTCTGTGGCCAGACACTTCATCTTATGTTCACAGACAATTTTGTTTAGTACATTAGACCATTGTAATGGCTATTGTCTGTAGCCAGACACTTAATGTCATGTTCACAGACAATTCCATTTAACACATTAACGCATTCGAGTGACTATTGTCTGTAACTAGACATTTAATGTAATGTTTACAAACAATTCCATTTAGCACATTGGTCCATTCCAGTGGCTATTGCATGCGGACAGACATTTCATATCTGGTTCACAAACAATTTCACTTAGCACATTAGCCTATTCCAGTGATTATTGTTTGTGATCAAACACTTTATATAAAGTTCACAGACATTTTCACTTAGCATATTAGACCGATCCATTGGTTAATGTCGGTAACCGGACAATTCAAGTCGGGTCCAGAGACAATTCTATTTAGCACATTAGTCTATCCAATATGGTATTGTCTATATACTAGGCATGAAGTGTCAGGCACAAGCAATAATCACTAAAACGAGCTAATGTGTTAAGTGTGATTGCTTATGAACGACACATGATGTGGCTTCTCATAATTTTCTATGTCAATTAAAACTAAAAGAAATTGAAAGAACTCTTGAATACATTCAATACAATTTAATTGTTTTACAACGACAACATTCCACATATGACTAGCAACAATCAACTTTTTCACCCGAAATTTGGAGTCTCCCGTTTACTTCTCCTTGCTTCACATCAATGGATCACAGATCATTCTTCTTATATAAGAGGTTTGGCTAATATTGAAATATAATTCAACACAAGGCTCTGTTAGAAGATTTAAAGTTCTAATGAGTACTATATACACTTTGGTGTAGCTGATCACATCCTACAAGCACTCCAACACCTGCAACACCAAAGAGAATGTTTGCACTAACTCCACGGAGAAGTGTGGAAACTCATTCATGGTAAATGATTTCTTTTACGTCATGAAAGGAGATACGGTACTCCATGCTTGTCCAAACAGGTACAGGAGAATCATGTTGGATAGTATTCTAATACATACACCCTAGCACAACCATCAACAAAAACATAAAAGCTCAAAGGAACCTGCATAAAAAACAGAACCAACACCATCTATTTTAGAGCCTAGTAGCAACAAAGTCAGTAACGTCAAAATTCATAAAAGGTAATTGAGCACTTTCTATAAGTTAGGAGCAATCAAAACTACCAAATCACATGCAAAACAAACTAATTTCTCTAAAATACACAATTGAATAAAAATTAGTAGCATTCACAAAGTGTATATAGACATGTTCTTATAGGGATTAACAATTGGCTTTGGCCTTGATTGTAGGAACTCTAGGAGCTTGTTGTAAACATTAACTTCAGTGGACATGCCTTGCCATTGTGCTTCATATTATAATAGGATTTTCCCTCACGTATTATGAAGCATGTATAGAAGTCAAATCCCTTGACGAAAATTCCTTGACACTTGGCTTTAATTATACAAATTCAATGAGTCAATTGTAACCTGCAACATGAGAGACTAAAAACAGCAGCCCATAGACCCATATTTGGCATACTCTAAGGCATAATTTTCATATGGGAAAAAACATTTAATTTTCTTTCATATGATGTAAAATAGTATAAACATCAGCATATTTTGTTGAGAGGAAAGTATTGAATATTGCAGCTCATGTAGATAAAAACAAAATTTCATTGCAGTATATTCATATGGTCATAGTTTATGAAGATATATACAATGAACATTGGAAGGGGGAAGTCTACAAATTTTAGAAAACTGAGGATTAAAAATAAAAAACAACAAATTTACCCTTCACCAACCTCCGAGTTTCAGCTCATACAGAAGTTCTTGGCCAAAAGGTAGAAAAGAAATTGAACTCATTTTGCAAACATAATAAAAAGCATCCTAATATTTTTTCGAATATGGAAGAAAATCATACCAAACATTTAACACTATAGTAAAATACAAAAAATCTGAAAAATTAGAAAGAAATATATCCCTATAAGAAAAAACATCTAGCAAATTCATAATAATCAAAGAATAATCAATCAAAAATTACTACGAAGTATATCAGTCATATTTCAAAACAGAAATAATAGAGTCTAAAATTCATCATACACCAATGTACATTGACAAAAAAGAAAGAGAACAAAATTGTGAATTTGAACAAAAAGTTCATTGAGTCATTTCAACAAACATATTATGAGCATAAATGAACTATAGTAATTATCCTAAAATTTCAATAATTAACACTTCAAATCTCTTGCAATAAAACAAATTAATCAACTATTCAAGGTTATAACATACCTAATACACATAGAATTGAAACTAATATATAGAAAAAGCAAAGCACACAAGGAATAAATGAAATAGATATAACCTCATGATTTGAGAAGAATGACCAACCATATAGAGAAACGGATCGTATACAACATGAGGAGAAGGAATGAAAATGGCTTAGAAGTTAGATGGAAGAAGGATTGAAAATGAAAAAAAAATAGAGAAAGGAGAAAGAACGGGATGAGGGATTAGGGAATGAACGAAAGAGAGAGAGCGAAATGAGTAAAAGATTAAAGTGAAGTGGTAAAAAAAAGGTATATATATATATATATATTGTGTACAACTTGTGTACACTATGTGTACCATAAGCAAAATCGATGGGGAATATGGCTTTGATTCCGTCAAAATTGAAACAAAAACTTTCAGATTTGCAAGGAGTGATGGAGACTTGATCCTATTTGAAATTAAAAGGTCTCTCCTGCATAAACTTCAACTCAAATTTGAGCTTGTCCCACAAATAATCAGGTTCATCTCCCAGCTTGGAAATACACTGATCAGAGAAAACTTACTGAAAAAAGAAGATTTGGAGATATCACGATATCTGTAATGTTTAACAGACGAGGCAACTATGTTGAAATGGCGAAACGTAAAGGGAGCTCTCACAATCAGATACCAATGGGATCCAATAATTCGAGCCTATTTAAATTTCTTAATATCTTTTCTGATTATGTAGGGCTCTCACAATCAGTGCAGGATGACTCAATAATTCTTCAACGCAAGAGTTTGTTACAAACGGGAGACCCAACATCCATATCTAAACTGATATTTAATTATCAAATCCAGGCAGTAGGCACCGAGAATCATTCAGACGACTCATTATTCACAGATGATTTTTTGGGACATGCAACTGAAAGTGATCGTCGTCCTCCGATCTCATACCCAGAAGAAATTAGAAAGTCCAAATTCAATACCGCCATTTGCCGGAAAGCCAACTTCATTACCTCAGAAAATTGCTTGTCGACTGAAAACTTGAACACACAACTAAAAATTTACAAGAAATCGCAAAAAACAAGAGGCGTCATAGTATGACAACAAGGTCTCAATCTAGAGATTTCCCATGGGGCTAGCTCTTTTATGTTGCTTGGGCTCTTTAATGTTGTTTATTCTCTTTTTTCTTTTTTTGTACTCCATTTGCTTTTACCTTTTTTTTGCACTGTACTGCTTTTCCATTGATCAATAAAAAATATATCTCTATTGGTTCAAAAAAAATTAAATGCAAAATCTGCTTACATATATGAAAAAAATATTTATATCACTAGAGTATGTAGGCATGGCCCGAGCCCGAGTTGGGCTCCGGACCGGTCAAAACCGGGACAAAATTTATGGGCCTAAGTCCCAATACCGGTCTGGGATTTTATCGGGACCGGTCCAAGTCGGTTCATTTAATTGCTTTTATAGCTTTTCTAATTTATTCCTACCCGCCCCACCCACCCCCAAATCCCGCCAAAACACCAAACCCAACCCACCTAACATAGGCCCAAACCCCAAAAAAAACAAATATGAAAGGCCTGGACCGGTCCCGGGACGGTCAGGCCGGTTCCCTTTTTTCAGCACCCGTATCCCGCCTGTAAATCCTTCTGGTTCGGGCCCAGTGGACCGGTCCCGGTCCTTGCCGGCGGGCCGGTACTAAATAGTACCGGTTTGGACCTGGTGACGGGCCGATCGAACCGGTCCCGATCCATGCCTAGGTGTATGCTTAGAGGTGACAGTAAATTTCCACAAGTCTCTAGTTTATGATACAACTAATTCTTTTATAACTATTTTTTTTCTCATATGAAGTATATTGAGTAGGTGCACTACAATTTCAAGGTTGATGAGAATGATGATCTTACAGTGGATTAATTGAAGGGGTTCTATTCTTGAAAATGTTTGATTTTGAGAATGTGAATGATAGTTTAATTTATAAGCTCTTTTAACCTAAAATATATCGAAGAACGCTTAAAAGGAGGCTCATGTTTGTTTGGTTAGGAAATTGGAAATGACACCACTCTATTAAAGTGCTTTTTTAATGAAAGAATGGCTAAAATATTGCCTAGGGACTTTAAATAGACAAAAATATGATCATTTTAGACTCGGACAAAAATATGACCTTAATAAAGAGGAAACTCATCCCAATTTGTCCATCTTCCCTTGCCCAAGCTACGATCTCTGCAACTCTGTACCTTACTTCTTCGTCCAAGCTACGATCTCTGCAACTTTGTACCTTACTTCCTCGCAGCATCGTCAAACTCAGGCTCCTCCTTGAACATCAGAAGCATCGATCTCCTCTGTCTCCCCTGCTTCCTTGGTTGTCTCCGTCGCCACTGTCATCGTCACCGTTGTGGCCCTCAGTGTCGCTCTTCCTCGCTTCCTTTTTCTTCTCTTTCTGTTTGGCGCCCTCTTGACTTAAACTGTTGCAGATCTACGATAACGGTTCGGAGGCTGGGGAATGTGGTTAAGGTTAGATCTAGATCCACATAGATGGCGGCTATGGTTAGATCCGGGACAATGGTACGATTGGTGTGGCCGTGGGAGGGTTGTGTGGTTGTGGTGGGCATCGATGGGGGCTGGTGGGGGCTTGTTTGGCAATGACAGGACTGGGAGGTGTGCATGATGATGTTTGGCTGGCGGCGTGTGTGTGGTGGTGGAGTGACGTGTGTGGGTTGGAACACTGATGATGGTGCAGGGATGGTGATTGATGGTGGAGGGTGGTCACTGACGGGCATATGTTGCCAATGGAAGGCGGCGGTGGAGGCGAAAGTGGCAGTGTCATTGGGGTAGCAGCCAGATTTGATTGAAATTTACGTTTCCGGTGATCATAGTGACACCGGCGTCGGCGGAGATGTCACTGCACGAGTTGCAGATTAATTAAGTTGGCAGCACATGCAAGTTGTGAGTTGTCCAAAATGAAAATATCTATTTTTGAGTTTCATTGTCTTCAATGATTGTATACCACCAAAATTGTAAGGAATAAATGTATTTAGATTTTGATGATGCTATAGGATTAGTAAGTTAGAGTACCCCCAAATTAGATTTTATGTATTAGACTTTTCAATTGTAAGTATTAGTGTAGTCGACGATCAGAGTTGCTCTATTTTGGATCAGATCAGAAGTGCATCAGAACTGCTCGACCAGACTTGCTCTATGAGAACTGCCCCATCAGAGTTCTCTTAGCAGAAGTCCATCAGAGTTGCATCATGAGAGTTGCTGATAAGACTGGACATCTGATAGCCGATGAGAACTACAGATCAGAAGCACTCATCAGCGGACCTATCAGAGTCAGAGTTCAGTCAGAGATCAGAAGACCATCAGAACTCAACTCATCAGATAGCCATCAGAATCCAACATATCAGAAGAGCCTGATCAGAGCTCGACGAACACTTAGAAATTTTCAAGCAACATCCAACAGCTATGAATTCAACGGGTAAAAACATCCAACGGCTAGAAGACTGTGCATGAAAGGAAAGCATTTAATGCACATTAAATGAGCCTGATACGCTGAAGGATTAATTGCAAATGATTGACCAAGGAATCCGGGAAGATATATTTTAAAAATAGAAACCTTCCAAAAACGGCGGTCAAGTCAACTGTACGCGCATTTAATGCAGTTGTCTCCTCCTCCAACGGGCAGACAACCTCAGTATATAAGCTACACACCGAAGAACTGGAAAACAACTTTGCTACAACTCTTACACATCATCTTTCAAGCTCTCTTGAGATTCAAATTCTACAACCTTCAACAAGACAAGCTTACGTTGGGAAGATTCAAACTCCAAATCTCTCATCCCCAACAAACAAGCAAAGTTCATCCTGTTCTTCAACACTTCAAGAACTTCATCAAACATCATTTGTAACGAAGCAAGTTGGAGGAAAAACTCTGTTTTTCAAAAGGATCTTCTGAAAAGAAGGGCGTCCAAGTAACTGCAGTAGTGAAGTGGTGATACTTCCGGGAAGCTGAGTGAAAGGATCAGCCATCAGGACGTGGAACTGCATCCTGGGTGGCATCTAGGCTTGAAGAAGACGAGGAGTGCTTCTTGAGTGCTAGGATTTAGCTTTGTAACCGATCTACTTCAAAGCTAGTGGAACAGTGGACTAGAGGAACGAGTTGTTCCTTGAACCACTATAAAAATATCCGGTGTCATTTACTTTACTGCAACTTATATTTCTGCACCTAGGATATTAACTGATTAACTCTAAGACTTGGAATCTGTGTTCAGCAGATCTTGTTTTCAGAGTTATCAGAAAGGCATTTGCCTTAGTATTTTTCTGAGGCTACCCGGACAGATCAGAATCCGCTGCCAAGGCCAGTTCTGATATCAGAACCAGCCTTTCTCTGTCATCAGAATCAGACCTTCTCTGATAAGTCAGTTTTGACTTTGAGAAAAAGTTGAAAAACCAATCAGTCTATTCACCCCCCCCCCCTCTAGACTGATTACCATATTAAACGGGACCAACAAGTGGTATCAGAGCATCCTTGTTCTTGTAATCTTTTAGGTTACTCTCTGAACAAAGATCCACTTGTTCTTAGCCTCTCTTTATTTATTATTATGGATAATTCTCTTGCAAAGCATCTTATGTTCACAGATCAGAAGTATGATGATTGGAAGATCAGAATGAAGGCACACCTATGTGCCCTTCATGATGAAATGTGGGAAGTCTTGGAAAACGGCCCCTTCATCCAGTTCATGAAGATCAATCCTGCTCACTCTATTGACAACTCTCAACCCCAGATGATTGAGAAAGCCCGGTCAGAATGGACCAAGGAAGAGAAAAGACAGTATAACCTTGACAACATTGCCAAGGACATTCTCTACAAAGCTATTGATGAAAGATATTTCAATAGAATAAAGAAGTGCAGAACTGCCAAAGAAATCTGGGACAAGCTGGATGAGATTGGAGCAGGAGATGAACAAGAAAGAGACAACAAGCTGACCATTGCAATGAAGAAGTTTGATGACTTCAAACTCCTACCAGAAGAATGCATTGCTAAGATGCATGAGAGATTGCTGATTCTCATCAGTGAGATTTCTGAGCTTGGGAAGGAGCTCACCATCAAAGAGGTCAACATGAAGATCCTCAGGGGACTGCCTTCAGCCTGGAAGATGAAGGTGATTGCAGTCCAGGAAAGCAAGAACATCAAGACTTATGCCACTGAAAGACTCATCTCTGATCTCAAGGCTTATGAGTTTGAGATGCATGAAGAGAAGGAAGAAGTTCCTGATGAGAGGACCACCACTGCTCTCACTGCTAGCACCTCAAAGGTAAGTGACTTTGACCCCTCTACTCTATTATCTGATGAGTATATGGCTGCTTTTGCCAGAAAGTTTAAGAAGTTTATGAAGAAAGATGGAAGGAGTCCATCTTCCATCAGAAGACCACATCAGAAGACCAAGTCCTCTGAAAGCAATGGAGAGTACCTCTGTTACAACTGCAGACAGCCTGGGCACTTCAAAGCAAACTGCCCCTATCCAAGAGTGTCCAAGAAGCAAGGACATGAAGATGAAAAGAAACCAGATGATCAACACAGAAGAAGAAGAGCATTTGTCTCAGAACAAGCTGAGAGAGATCCACTTTCTGAATCTGAGTCCAGCTCAGACTCCGACTCTGATGAAGCATTCTGCTGCTTGGATGCAGAAACTGAAGATCTTTGCCTCATGGCACAATCAGATGATGAGGTATGCTCCACTTCTGATTCTATTTCTTCTTCGGTAGGCACAGCCTTAAATGATGATCCAATGTCATCATTCTGGGAAGAGTTCCAAACTATCCAAGCCACTTATTCTTTTGTTAAAGAAGAGAACAGTAGGCTGAGAGTTGATATCTCTGATCTAAGGAAAGAGACTGAGTGTAAACTTAATCTCTTAACTGAGGAAAGAGATAGACTGAAAGCTGAAAATGAGTCTCTTCTGAAAAGAATAAGAGACATTGAGGAACTTGAGAATAGATATAATAGTCTTCTAAAGATGCAATCTTCCATGAAGAATATTGGTGATTCTCATAACTTCACCGCTGGTCTTGGATATGTTGAACCAGAGTCTGGTGAGCCTTCTGTAAGGCCTAGCACCAAAGTTGCTAAGGCTAAAAAGGTCATAGTGCCACAGACTCTGAGCCCCAATTGCCATGCTAGTACTTCTGGTACTAAAGTTGTTCATGAGAAGGTCATACCAGAGAAACAAACTCTAAAGGCCAAACCAAAACAAAATTTGAAAACTAATGAACCTGGCAGACACTCTAACAAAAGGAAAAGTTTTCAGAACAATAATAATCAAAGGCCCAACACTATCAGACAATCTCATGACAATGGTATCAGAAACTGCTATCAGAAAGGCAGATATCAAGAGAAGATTAACTATAGGCAGAAGAGGTTGTCTGGTCAACCTCAGAAGTCTAAAGTTAAGCGCTCCTCTGATCTTGATAGTATATGGGACTTCTTTCCAACCAAGAAGGCTATGCAGAAGTATGCAAACAGAACGCATGATCCTCACAAGCATCTGCCCAAAGTGAATCATACATCTGTTTACTACAACTACCAGGTGGACAATGGGTATCATCCACCAAGGTTTCAGTTGATGAGACCAAAATGGTACCAACTACCAAAACTGCATTACCCCCCAGGACCCAACATTGCTTGGGTACCTAAATCTTCCTTTTAATCTTGCAGGAACTGTGTGCTGGAGCCACCTCAGAACAAGAATGGTATATTGACAGTGGATGCTCCAGACACATGACAGGTGACAAGAGTTGCCTATCAGAGTTCCAGAAAATCAATGGACCCCGAGTCACTTTTGGAGGAAATGACAAGGATGGTCAAACAAAAGGAAGAGGGAAGCTGATCAAGAACCAGATAATCATTGAAGATGTCTCATATGTCAAAGGTCTGAAGTTCAACCTCCTGAGTGCTAGCCAGTTTTGTGACAAAGGCTACACAGTTGAATTCACCAAGACCTTATGCTATGTCAAGCATGAGACAACCAAAGAAGTGGTTCTTACAGCCAAAAGAAGGAAGAACATCTATGTTGTTGACTGGCAAACAGCAAAGGATGGAACCTGCCTGATAGCTAAAGACAATTCAAAGCTAAGCTGGGACTGGCACAAGAAGCTTAGCCACCTGAATTTCAAAACTATCAACAAACTGGCAAGGGAACACATTGTAGATGGTCTGCCTGACATTGTCTACAAGAAGGAGACCCTCTGCAGTGCTTGTCAAAAAGGAAAACAAGTGAAGACCTCATTCAAACCCATAGCTGGAGATCTTTCTACTTGTCCTCTAAATCTGATCCATATGGATTTATTTGGACCAGTTGAAACTCCCAGTGTTGGTGGAAAAAGATATACTCTTGTTATGGTTGATGATTACTCAAGATATACTTGGACTGTGTTCCTAACCAAGAAGAATGAAACTCTTCAGAAGTTGCCATCTCTGTTAAAGCAACTTCAAACTGAGAAGAATATGAAGGTCAGGACAATCAGATCTGACAGAGGAACTGAATTTGTCAACAAAGTGATCAAAGACTTCTGTGATCAGAATGGTACATTCCATCAACTTTCTGCTGCCAGAACACCCCAACAAAATGGTGTTGCAGAAAGAAGGAACAGAACCCTGAAAGAAGCTGCAAGAACTATGATTGCAGAATCAGGACTGCCCATCAGATACTGGGCTGAAGCTATCAACACTGCATGCTACACTCAGAATAGAAGCATGATCCACAAGATTCATCAGAAGACCCCCTACGAGCTGTGGAAAGGAAGGAAGCCAAGTATCAGCTACTTCCATGTGTTTGGATGCAAGTGCTACATTCTAAACAATGGAAAGGATAATCTGAAGGTATTTCAAGAAAAGGCTGATGAAGGTGTGTTCTTAGGCTACTCAAGTTCAAGTAAAGCCTATAGAATACTCAACAGAAGATCTCTACAAGTTGAAGAATCCATTCATGTCAAGTTTGATGACAGCACCTCTGCAGAAGAACTATCAGAGACCCTGCAGAAGATCAATCTTGAAGATAAGGCTTCAGAACCATCAGAAGAGGCCATCAACAATCCTATATTCTCAACTCCTCCTGTCAATCCAATCCTGATAGACAAAGATGAAGATGAAGAATCAGAAGATGAACCATCAGAGTTGCCTAGACAGCAACTATCAGAACCTGATCTAACTTGGTTAAGAGATCATCCTCCTAATCAAGTAATTGGTCAAGTCACCAGTGGTGTTAGGACCAGATCTGCATCAAGAAGAGAAGCCATGTTCACCTGCTGCATATCTCAGATGGAACCTATGAGTATAGAAGAAGCTCTAGAAGATTCAGATTGGATCAATGCAATGCAAGAAGAGCTGACACAGTTTGAAAGGAATGAAGTGTGGAAACTTGTTCCCAGACCAAAGCATCAGAATGTCATTGGAACCAAATGGGTATTCAAGAACAAAGCAGATGAAGAAGGCAACATTGTAAGGAATAAAGCAAGGCTTGTAGCAAAGGGATACTGTCAAGAAGAAGGCATAGATTTTGATGAGACCTTTGCACCTGTTGCAAGACTGGAAGCAATCAGGATATTCCTAGCCTATGCTGCTTACAACGACATCAAAGTATACCAAATGGATGTCAAGAGTGCATTTCTGAATGGAGAACTTGAAGAGGAAGTTTATGTTGAACAACCTCCAGGTTTTGTCATTCCTACTCAATCCTCTTGTGTCTACAAGCTCAGAAAGGCCCTCTATGGTCTTAAGCAAGCTCCCAGAGCCTGGTATGACACATTGTCCCTATTCCTAGTAAACCATGGGTTCACTAAAGGAAAGGTTGACAAGACCCTGTTTAAAATTTCTGTTGCTAATCATATTCTGTTAGTGCAAATTTATGTTGATGACATTATATTTGGAAGCACTAATCCAGAATTATGCAAGAAATTCTCTCAAGTTATGCAGAAGAAGTTTGAAATGAGCATGATGGGAGAACTCAGTTATTTCCTTGGATTGCAAGTCAAACAAGTTCCTGAAGGCATCTTCATCAACCAAGGGAAGTACACCAGAGATCTCATCAAGAAGTTTGGAATTGATGGAAAAACTTCAGTCAAAATTCCTATGAATGCATCTCAAGGCATTGGACCAGATGATGAAGGCAAAGATGTTGATGCAACAACTTATAGAGGAATCATTGGATCTCTCCTCTATCTGACTGCAAGCAGACCAGACATAGCTTTTGCAGTAGGAATCTGTGCCAGATACCAATCAAAGCCAAAGGAGAGCCATCTAGTTGCTGCTAAGAAGATTATCAGATATATCAAAGGAAATCCAAACGCAGGACTATGGTATCCCAAGGGAGGTAATTTTGAACTAATTGGTTATTCTGATTCAGATTTTGCAGGTTGTAGATTGGACAGGAAGAGCACTTCTGGTCATTGTCAATTGCTAGGTGGGAGACTTGTCTCCTGGTTTAGCAAGAAGCAGAATTCAATCTCTACTAGCACTGCTGAAGCTGAATACATTGCTGCTGGAAGCTGCTGTGCTCAATTGCTCTGGATGAAGCAACAACTCAAGGATTATGGAGTGCAAGCAAAGGAGATCAAGCTGTTATGTGATAACACAAGTGCCATTGCCATCACTCAGAATCCTGTGCTGCATTCAAGAACCAAGCATATTGAGATCAGACATCACTTCATCAGAGATCATGTGGAGAAGAAGCACATCTCAATTGAGCATGTCCCAACTGAAGACCAGCTTGCAGATATCTTGACCAAACCTCTCTCTGAGGCAAGGTTTAACAAGTTGAGAGAAGAATTGGGAATGATGGATGATCTTCCCAGAGAAACATGAATCAGAGTTGCAGAAGTATCAGATGTGGACTCATCAGAACATCCCATCTCTGATACTCAAGCTCTTATCCATCAGAAGCTTGAATCAGAATCATGAAGGCTCAGACTTGCAAAAGTCAGAGTTGCAGGAAGGATCAGACAAGGGCTAATACTTATCAGAGGGGCTGTGGACTTAGAAAAATTTTCTAAACTACGGGCGAGGCTGTTCAATAAACCGGAAGTTACTATTTTACCCCCGGTAGTTATTACCATATTTGGAAAACGGCTTTCCGCCCACAATCCATTTAATGCGACCTCGAAACTGCAAATTATATCAAACGTCCACTAACCCAAAATCATATATACTCTTTCTGAAACCTAAATTGCTACTGCAATTTTATTCTTCGTCCTCAAACTTCCAATCTTCAGACCCTCTCAATTCTCTCAAAGATGATGAAGTTCATCAACATCACCGATCTCTCAGAGTCTGAAGCAAAGGCGCTTGTAGCTAACATCGCCACCGGGATGAAGGTTGACATGTCCTCCCTGCCATTATTGGCCGAGAACTCTAAAGTGATGAAAGCGGTCATTGCCGGGATGAATGACTCGCAACTGACCAAGATAGTGGCTCATCCCTATGAGCACTTCAGCAACTTGGATGTAGCTGAGTTCTATCTCAACGCCTACATTGCTGACAACACCATCCACTCCCAAGTTCAGGGAAAGAACCTGAAGATCGATGCTGACTCACTCAATGAGTTCTTCAACATCAAACTCGACTCTCAGGACACTGACACCCCCAATCTCATTGAACTCGATGATGTGGACATCTCAGTCACCACATTTGTGCAGACCTACTGCCGAGAGGATGCAACAGGCATAGAAACCCTGTATATGAAGAAAAATGCTCTCAAGAAGGACTTTGAGAGGCTGATGAGCATAATGCACAGGTGTTTGTGGTGCAAAACAAGTTCAACTGATCAGATGAACCACGCCAATTCCAAAGCTCTATATGCTGTTCACAGAGGGATGAACATCAACTGGGGAAAAGTGTTGTTCCAATCCATCTCTGAGTCCATCTCAAAGAAGGACAAAAAGACTGGTATGTTCTCTACGAAGATGGGTCATGGACTACTGATCTCTAGACTCATCTCTAACTCCAAAACAGCTCTCAGAGAAGCCACCTCTGTGGACCACACAAAGACCATCTTCCTCACCATCTCTCCCAAAGTCAACGTGGCCATTGCCGCTGAGTTGAAGAAAACCAGCAAGCAAGAGCAGAACAGGAAGAAAATGGTCGAAAAACCCAAGGCTACCCCCAAGAAGGTCACAAAAAGGGCTGCAACCACCTCTGAGCAGCCTAAGGCAAAGCCTGTTCAAACCCCTAAGAAGAAGCATACTCAGAGTTCTAATATTGTCTCTTCTGAGAAAAATGCATCAGAGGAAGATGCATCAGAACAGGACGGATCAGACTTGGCGCCTAGATCTTCTCCCCAAAGGAAGCAGAAGCAGAAGAGGAGAAGAAGAGCAATCATCAGAAATGACTCTGATGACTCTGCCTCTGATCACGTGCAAAGGAAGAAGAAGAAAGAAAACCCTTCTCATAAGAAGTCAGACACTCAGGGGGAACCTGAATCAGAGTCCCATTTCTCATCCCTACCAGTCATACATCTGATAGCTCCATCAGAAGGTCATCAAGCATCACCTATCAGAGAATCTCCCACAGAGTTCCATGCAGCTCTGGATAGGCAGTTTGACCGTGTGCTAGCCTGGAGAAAATGGAGAATGGGTCCTCTACAACAAATTCTTCAATTCTTCCCCTACTATGAAACTGAGGAAGCTGAAGTTCTCAAGTGGGTAGGAACAGATGATGTCTCACAGTGCTTTGATATTGAATTCCTCGAGGCTGTTCTAGAGAAAAAGAAAGCCAACTGCAAAGGCAAGGCTGTTCTGATATCCAGCTCACCAGAAGAGCATGTCAAAGCTCTGGAGGATCATGAGAGAGATGCCTTTGATGCCTGGCTAATGGAGAAGAAAAGGCAGGAATCATTGATCAAGATGAAACCCATTCCAGGTGCAGAAGGTGAACCCTCTACTGCAAATGATATGTCTCTAGCCATGATGAATCTGATCAGAGAATGGAGAACCTCTCAGTTTGAAGAAACAGTTCTTGAGGTAATTCCTAACTCTCCATCTCCACCTCTTCAAATTGCACCAGAACCCCATACCTCGCCTCCCAAATCTCCATCCCCTACACCCACAACACCTGAATACACTCCTCCACCTTCACCCCAACCTCCATCACATTCACCCACTCCATCACCCAAGAAAACCCCATCTCCAATCCATCAGAAAACCCCTTCACCTAAGAAGCCCTCACCCAAACAACCATCACCATGTAAACCCCCATCCCCCATCAGAAACCGTTCACCATCACCACCACCATCTCCAAAACAACCACCCTCAGAACCCCTATCCTCACCCCTGGATACTCCTCTTCAAATTTCATCATCAGAGCCATCGCCTCAGGCTCCTCCTCAATCCCCTCCCAACTCTGTTCAAGTTCTGGCCACCACTCAGGCTCCTCAATCCTTCATAGCTGATATAGAGCAGGTTGGACGTCAAATCGCCAAAGGCATGGAAAAGATTCTGGATACTGAATATGAGACTGATACTCATCTCACCAGAGTCAGTGAACATCTCTCCAAAGGGATCAATATGCTGCTAAAGCATGTAGGCATCATTGCCACAGCTTTTGAGGTCCACAAGGATAAAACTGCAGAAAGTCTGAGCGACATTGCTAAAGAGGTAGATGGAATCTCAGCAGTACTATTCCATCACACTAAGGTCCTAGAAGAGCAGGACAAAGTCATCAAGGGTATCTCTGACTCTGTTGATACTCTACAGTGGTCTACTGACAAGGCTAGAGAAGAGATTACTGATGTTGAAGGCCTATGCAAGGACTCTAAGGAATTTGCTATCAAACTGATCAATAGTGGAAAGGACAGAGATCACAAGCTGACTCTCCTTGAAGCTACCACTAAGGACATCCAATCAGCTGTTGACAAGCAGAAAGAGACTCTCGAAGGGCTGGCTTCTGTTACTCAGACTCTACCAGGTACACTTGAAGCTATCAAGGAAAACCATGCTTCAGAATTCTCGAAAATTGGGCTCCTACTTGGCGATCTTGTTGATGCCAAAAAGGGGGAAGATAGCAGAGAACCTGTCCCACTTCCCAGAGAAGCAGAAGGTCCAAGCTCCAGAGCCATTAACCCTGCTAGGTACTTTGAAAGAGCAAGGCAAAAGAGGCTAGCTGCTGGTATTCAAAGACCTCCTCCTCCTCGGTCCAAGAAAGGAAAGAAGACAGCCTCCACTTTCACTTTGGCCCAATGGCTTAACAGTGACTTAGCTACACCTGATGCTGCTCAATTCAGTGAGATGAAGAAGCATATGACCCCTACTCAACAAGAGAATCTCATTCTGGATAAAGATGGACTAATAATGATTAACCATGGTGGGTCTATGCAAGAAGCAGAAGACTGGTGGAGATTGAAAGTGATCCCTGGCAAGAACCTATCTGAAGCCATCAGAAACTATCTAGATTGCCAGCTTGAACCTGCCTGGTCAGAATATCAGAATCCCAGGAATCTTGCTACAATCAGAGCTAGGGTCAATGCTGATCTGAAGGAAATTGAGGCAAAGGAAGCTGATCTAGAAGAGGAAGATATCTAAACTCTATCCTCTTGTTGCTTTAAATATCTTTCATTAATAAGATAACCAGCTTGCCTCTAATTTGCATGGCAATTTCAAATTATTTCTCTATTGCATTCTGATTATTTATGCTCTGATATCTTATGTTATTTCTTATCTTATTTATTTGATTATATTGTATCTTACTCTTACTACTTTCCTATGCTAAGTGCCCACCAAGTTTTTAAATGAAAGTTTATTTTTAACTTATTTTCTTTATGGTGAAAGGCACTTCTCTGGAAATAGTTTAAGGGTTTTGGCATCATCAAAAAGGGGGAAATTGTAAGGAATAAATGTATTTAGATTTTGATGATGCTATAGGATTAGTAAGTTAGAGTACCCCCAAATTAGATTTTATGTATTAGACTTTTCAATTGTAAGTATTAGTGTAGTCGACGATCAGAGTTGCTCTATTTTGGATCAGATCAGAAGTGCATCAGAACTGCTCGACCAGACTTGCTCTATGAGAACTGCCCCATCAGAGTTCTCTTAGCAGAAGTCCATCAGAGTTGCATCATGAGAGTTGCTGATAAGACTGGACATCTGATAGCCGATGAGAACTACAGATCAGAAGCACTCATCAGCGGACCTATCAGAGTCAGAGTTCAGTCAGAGATCAGAAGACCATCAGAACTCAACTCATCAGATAGCCATCAGAATCCAACATATCAGAAGAGCCTGATCAGAGCTCGACGAACACTTAGAAATTTTCAAGCAACATCCAACAGCTATGAATTCAACGGGTAAAAACATCCAACGGCTAGAAGACTGTGCATGAAAGGAAAGCATTTAATGCACATTAAATGAGCCTGATACGCTGAAGGATTAATTGCAAATGATTGACCAAGGAATCCGGGAAGATATATTTTAAAAATAGAAACCTTCCAAAAACGGCGGTCAAGTCAACTGTACGCGCATTTAATGCAGTTGTCTCCTCCTCCAACGGGCAGACAACCTCAGTATATAAGCTACACACCGAAGAACTGGAAAACAACTTTGCTACAACTCTTACACATCATCTTTCAAGCTCTCTTGAGATTCAAATTCTACAACCTTCAACAAGACAAGCTTACGTTGGGAAGATTCAAACTCCAAATCTCTCATCCCCAACAAACAAGCAAAGTTCATCCTGTTCTTCAACACTTCAAGAACTTCATCAAACATCATTTGTAACGAAGCAAGTTGGAGGAAAAACTCTGTTTTTCAAAAGGATCTTCTGAAAAGAAGGGCGTCCAAGTAACTGCAGTAGTGAAGTGGTGATACTTCCGGGAAGCTGAGTGAAAGGATCAGCCATCAGGACGTGGAACTGCATCCTGGGTGGCATCTAGGCTTGAAGAAGACGAGGAGTGCTTCTTGAGTGCTAGGATTTAGCTTTGTAACCGATCTACTTCAAAGCTAGTGGAACAGTGGACTAGAGGAACGAGTTGTTCCTTGAACCACTATAAAAATATCCGGTGTCATTTACTTTACTGCAACTTATATTTCTGCACCTAGGATATTAACTGATTAACTCTAAGACTTGGAATCTGTGTTCAGCAGATCTTGTTTTCAGAGTTATCAGAAAGGCATTTGCCTTAGTATTTTTCTGAGGCTACCCGGACAGATCAGAATCCGCTGCCAAGGCCAGTTCTGATATCAGAACCAGCCTTTCTCTGTCATCAGAATCAGACCTTCTCTGATAAGTCAGTTTTGACTTTGAGAAAAAGTTGAAAAACCAATCAGTCTATTCACCCCCCCCCCCCCCCCCCCCCCTCTAGACTGATTACCATATTAAACGGGACCAACAAAAATTGTTTTCAAATATACTTATATTATTTTACAATCTTTGTTGAACTATTATTTCTATAATAATTATATAATAAAAAGAAAGTGAAAATCTTAAAGTTGTAAGTGATGTAAAGATAAGGATAATAGCTATCTACTTATAAATGGTTAAAAGTTGAATAGGGTTTGTAAATGTGAAGTTTGGGAAGTTGAATATGTACCAAAAATGATGATACTTCATCCTTGAGGGCCTCTTACAACCGACTGGACAATTATCCAAGAGGATGTAATTTGATTTTTTTATTACAGTCTAATGAAACGAGAGTGAGGTTCCATCCCAAGTCATTGTTTGGACTTGAATATGAGTCTTCTTCCTTGTGGCATCCTCATCCTACCTTGTGAGCTACGCGAAAGTTTTTCGTTTATGGTGTTGTCGGATGTCATTTTTTCCTACAAAAATGTTGCCACATTTCAATAATTCCTCCAACGTGTTCTTCGAAGGTTGACTTTATTATATTATATAGATAACATTTATCTAACGAATAAATTATTTTATCAAAAAAATGATATTTAAACTCAACTACTATTTGATGATCTAGGAAATGAAATTAATATTTGATACTTTTTTCGGTAGAGAATGGAGTTAGCATGATTTGAACATTACTCTATATATGTGCGCGTGCACGCTTTACTATGTAAAATCTTTATATATATACATTTAAATATAAAAATCATTATAATAAATATTTCATTTAATATATTATATGTCCTTTTTAACGGTCACTTTTTCAACTCTTTTTTCTAAACGGATCTATTTCATCCAACTACTAGTTCAGATTCAACATTTCATAATTCAACTCCATATATTGTTAGTTATTTAGGTGTTTTGTTATTGTTATTGAGACCAACGCTTGAGATTTCCTTAAACTATGTTATGCCAAAGTTGCGTAAATTGCTGCTATTTGGCTAAGCAAATGATGTTATATTAGTAGAAGGGCAAATTAGACATGCTAACAAAGTAACAAGTTTTATTTATTACACAAAAAACTAATGGTTGTAAAGATGTTTACACTTCAAGTGGTTTTAGTCCCAAACCAAAACAGTTCAGGTCAAACTTAAACATATCAAGGGTCCGTTTGGTGACCTTTTTTCGGCTTATGAGGCTTATTAGCCAGCTTTTTCACCAAACACACGTAACTTTTGATTTCACACGTTGAATTGTGTAATAATATAGAAAAGTAAGGTTTCAATTATTTTTCTGGTTGTATTAGCTGAAGTTACTGTAGAGGATCATTTTAGCTATTTTCCATATATTTTTGTCTTTATTTTATTAATAAAACTAGTATATGTACCCGTGCACTGCACGGGAAAATGTATGCTTAAGATTTTTATTAAAATTGTAAAGAAAATGAGTTGTATGTGAGTTCGTCAATGTGTTTAAAAGAAAATTTAATCGACTATGGACAGAGCTATCAAAATGAGTCAAAGTTCATATGGCTAGCTCATTTCATTTCATTTCACAGTGAATTAGAGTTTAGAGTTGTCATTATTCAATCCGATTAACTCACTGGTTTTATAGTGCAATTTGGACGGGTTGCAGGTTAAGTGAGTTGACCCATCAGGTTGCGACTAAACCAAAATATAAACATCTAGTTTTTACTTTCATTATCTTCAATATTAATACTTTACTACCAAAATAATTTTCAAATATACTTATTAATTCACAACCCTTGTTGAACTATTGTTTCTATAAATAATTATTCAAATAAACTACTCTAGCATTATTTCTATTTTCTATATATGAACTGGAGCGTTAGATATGAAAATTGTAAATTATATATATAAGGTTGAGTTCAGATGAGAAGACACCTTAACGTGTAAAAAGAGAATTAGAATGAACTCGAATGTTAGATTTGAAAATTGTTCATTATTTGAAATAGAAATATGCGCTATCATGAATAAAAATTGTTGTGACATTTTTGTAAATAAATTCAACTTTTCCTGTCCATTTAAAGTCTGAATTATTTTAACTATAAGTGTATTGTGCACATCGATTAAAAATAATGTGCATCGTTTGAGATCATTAGGCAGTTAGACTATCGAAGCTATGAAATTGGGGAGTGTTAACCCGACAATGTGAACATAAATTGTGAAGTATAAATAAACATGAGACAAAAACAAATATATGAATCTAACTTTAGGCATTGGTTTGCCTGACCTTGTGAATTAATAAATAGATAAGTAATATCACATTTGTCCCATTATGATTGATGCATGTGTAGGGGTGCAAATGAGCCGAGCCGCTCGTGAGATGCTCGTGAGTGAGCCCGGTCAAAGCTCGAATCGAGATCGGTCAAACTCGAGCTCGAGTCGGCTCGTTAAGCAGTCGAGCCATAAACGAGCCTACTAAGTTTAGGCTCATTAGCTCGCGAGCCTAGTTTTATATATGTGTATATTTATATTAATATATAATAAATTAATATGCAATACAAATTAATATATAATATATATATATTAGTATATATAATATATAGTATAAATCAATATATATATAATACCGATTCATAAATGTATATAAGGACCGGTGAGATATTATTAATTATAAAGTAATTTAACTAAAATAATCAAAATTTCATCCACTATTTCTTCATGGTTTGACCACTTTGATTTATATTAGAAGTACAACTGGATGGAGACTTGAGTTAAGATTATATTTTGTTTATTCTCCCATAAAATTTTGTCGTTGGGCATGTAAATTGCAATTTGTAAATGTTAAGCACACATATTAAAGATTGTTTCGTACTTGAGCTCGAGTTCGAACCCGAACTTTTGAGCTAATTGAACTTGTAACTTTTGAATGAACCAAAATTATCGAGCCTATCGAGCCTTATCGAGCTCACATTAATGTCTGCAAGTCGAGCTCGAACCCGGATTTTTTAAGCTCATTCGAGCTGAGCTCAAGCTCGAGCCAATACAATATATTCGAGCCCGAGATCGAGCCTACATAAAGTCGGGCTCGGCTCGGCTCGCGCGTTTGCACTCCTATGCATGTGCAACTATTAAAAAAGAGTCTATCTAGCTAATGTTGAAATGAAAAAGTAGGGCAAATAATGTAAGAATGATTTATAACTACATATGCATTATAATATCTAAAGCTACACAAACTTAGTGAATGAAAGAAAAAGGAAATGTCGGAGAAAATTAATGAAACATAGGATGTAATAATAATCATCATAATTTGGAAACAAATAAGAAACAATTTATAAAAATTAAACACCGAATAAGGGAGAATCTCAAAGAGTTTATGAGAAAAGAAATAGAGAGTAATATTTTTATTTTAAGAGTGACTAAACATTATTAATTATTTTTATTTATTAGTATTTGGATTTTGTAATATCGGCGAGTGCAAAATTCTACCTAATTTTATATTGAACATCATAACAAATATATAAACATGTATTAATATAAATACATATCTATAATATTGGGATATATGAGCGTAGAGTTTCGGAAGTTGAATAACTTTTTCTTTAATTATTGTGTGTGCCACATGTCATGTTTTTATACAAAGGATGTTGCCACATGTCAACAATTTCTCTAAAGGGTTCTTTAGGGGTTTGCTTTATTATATTATATAGATATAGATATGTTTTAAAGGTAATTTTTTCATAAATCAGTAGAATTAGTCAATCCAACCACTTTATCAAAACTTCATAAATTTCATCAGACTCAATCAATACAATTGATTTGGTTAGCAAACGGACCGCAAATCAAACCAGATTTAAACAAATTAGATCGAACCGATTCAGATTTCGAAAATTGTAAATTAGACGGATATCAAGCATTAAACAAACTCATCTAATGGGCTATGTTACAAGCCTACAATATTACGAGACCGTTTGTCAACACTGTTTCTCGGCTTATCAGACTTATCATCGAATTTTTCACCAAACAAGTAATTTTTGCTTTCACCCGCTGAATTGTGTAATAAGCAGAAAAAGTAAAGTTAAAGTTACTTTTCTGACTGTATTGGCTGAAGTTATTTGAGGAGAGAATTGACTAAATAGGAGTAAAAACGTTTTGAAATTCCAAAATAGGAGTATCATTTTTTTTATTCCCTAAATAGGAGTAAATTTCTGCCAAGTTTGGAATTATAAGGCTTTAAACATGGCATTTTTTTCTAAACTTGGCAGATTACTCCTATTTAGGGAACAAAAATAATGATGCTCTTATTTTGAAATTTCAAAACGTTTTTACTCCCATTTAGGGCAATTTCTGTTATTTGAGTGATCATATTAACTATTTTTACCTATAATATTTTTAATCACTCCGCGAACTGCATCCTCCTCTTCGTGGAAGAGAATCTTCCTGCAAGGCGGGTGATTGCTATTCGTGGAAGACAACTTTTTTTTTTCAAAGTCCATTTTGCAATAGCCTCAAACGGCTGGTTATCCATAGATTAAATGTCATGTGGACACCTATGGGAGCCGCAGAGCCGCCTACGGATCGCACAAATTTTGCATTATTGAGATTTGAGAATCTGAGCTTCACATTGTTTATCATTTATTCCCCCAACAGCAGGGAGTGGATTTCAAAGAAGAATGTAAAGCAGAAGACCAGAAACAGCTACATTTCCGCCACACTCCAAAAAACTTCACCTTTATAATTGTTGTCTTCGGTTCTGGCAAACAATTTCATCCGAAGAAATCAAGCCCAAAATCAGCACATTTCTTCCGGTTTACTGGGAATCGTGTATTCGTGTGATCTCACCAACTACCAAGTATGTTCATCACATTTTGCCAAAACATGTTTTTTTGCATATATATAACCTATCTGGAATTCCAGAGGAGAAGTCCATTGGACACCTCCATTTGAGGTACTTTTGGCAATTCATTTATGCAATTGTTTGAGCATATTCTACTTGAATAAAAATCACTTTAAAATTCAATTAGAAAGTCATTTAAATGAATTATTGAAAAATGTTGCGTTTTATATAATTTTGGTACGGTTTTTTTCAACAAAAATGACTTCTAGATTGAGTTTTAAGTTTGAAATTTTTTAGACATGACCTACCCTTAAAAAAAAATTGAAGCAGCTCAATTTTCTGATGGAAGCGTCCAGCAGGCGGTTTCTTTGAAGGAGGCACCTCAAAAATTTATATGAAGTCGTTCTCTTTTCTTCAATTATATTATTCCCAAATTATAATCATTGTATTCTAATATTTTTATTTCTTTTGAGTCCTCTATTTTGCAAAGGGTCAGTTAAAGAATTTTAACATTTCAAGTTTATTTATGGGTCTAAAGAAAGGTCAAAAGAAAGTCTTTAGATAAACATGGAGATCCAGAAAGTCTTCACTTTCATAATAACCTGTAATTCTTTTTGGGACTAACACTTTAGATTTCTCTAATTCAGACTGTACATGCACCAGGCGGTAGACAGGTTGCTGGAAATAGGTGGATCTGAGTGATTAAAAGTGTAAAACACGGTATTAACAGTTTAGCCGTATAATGCGGAGTTCACTTTCAGGTTGACCGAGCGGATGAACTTTAGGTGTAACAAATTAAAAATCACGTACGTAGTATTTAATACAAAAGTTTACTAATTAGACAGATATGATGAAAATATGTTAGCAAACGGGCTGTAAAACATGCTAAACTTATGGTTAAATGTGCTTAAATATTAAAAATATATATTTAAAATACCCCTCCGCGGCTCCGCGGCTAACACATGATTTCCTTTTTTTGTTGTTTCAAAAATTTATTTGTCATTTGTTTAAAAAAAAATAGGAAACCAATATGAGATTCAGAATTTCTCTCTCTTCTTTAATTAAATTTTAACAACATTGTTTTTCTTTCTTAAGTAAAGAAACAATTATATGAAAAAAGCTAAAATGGTTCTTTGAGCTGAAAGAATCATCACTCATACTCCGTATTACTTTTTTCATTCTTTATTAATTTAGTGTGAATAAAAATAGTACTGCGCCGTAAGAGTTTGGCTGAAAAAGAAGAAAAAAAAAACTATTACCAAACGGGCTAGGCAATGGGTTTTACAAGAAAAGTATTTCTATAAAAAAAAAAGGTGTGGCTAAAATTTCATTTATAGCAGATTCAAGACAAAATCTTTAACATTTTGTAATCAGGAATCATTTATGATGTATCTACACTTAAATGGATTCTATTTGTAGATAAAAATAGTGCTAACTATGTCTTACCAATATGTAGCGCAGATGGATGAAGAGAGAAATGTGTATACAGTAGAGGAAGCACTTGTTACAATGGGATTTGGGAAATTCCAAGTTCTTGTGCTCCTCTATGCCGGGATGGGTTGGATATCTGAAGCCATGGAAATGATGCTTCTCTCTTTTGTGGGACCAGCTGTTCACTCTGCTTGGAATCTTTCTCCTAGTCAAGAGACCTTACTAACTAGCATGGTTTTCGTTGGCATGTTGGTTGGCGCCTACTCTTGGGGTATTGTTTCTGACAACTATGGTAGGAGGTAATGACCTCTTCTGAGCATCTATGCAAGATGATATGACTTTCTGGCTTCTGCAAGATCTTTGCTTAATATTGCAGAACAGTTTTGAAGTCAATGTCCTCATTTTGGGGTTATTAGGCTTGATTTATTGTTTGATCTTAATATAAATCTATATCCTCTGACCTTTAAGAGTTAGACTAGTATTCTAGCCAATGAATCTGATAGGAAAAGTACCATACTGTATTATGTGTTTGTTTTTTTGTGTGTGTCTGTTTATATTTATGACATACTTGACAGTATAATCTCCACTTTGTGGAAAAGGCTTAGTTTGGTTTGTGAACCCAACTCATTTGTGCTTTCTAGGCCTGTTCTACTACCATCCAATGATGTGAGGGTGCCCTTTGATGTGTATTAATGAAAAAAACTTAATTTTGACTATGAGAGAAGTGAAAGTTCTAAATGAATGACTGCGAAATTGAGGTTATTGTATAGCAGTATAGGGAGTCTTAGTGAATATGTTTCTAACAGTGTCACCTACATTCGCCATCTGTGTTTGTTTCTCTGCCTCTTTATTCATCAGGAATGGGTTTTTCGTAACAGCAATGATCACTGCTCTTGCTGGATTTACAAGTGCCTTTGCGCCAAACATAACTGTGTTGGTTATCCTGCGCTGTCTGGTTGGTTTTGGTTTAGGAGGGGGTCCAGTCCTTTTCTCATGGTTCTTGGAGTTCATTCCTGCTCCAAGTAGAGGCACCTGGATGGTTATTTTTTCAGCTTTCTGGACTATCGGCACCATTTTTGAGGCTTCAATGGCATGGGTACGCTCATTTGGGCTTCTCCTGTTGAAAGATTCATCTTTCTCTATCTTTCATCCTGCCTAAATCTGAAAGTGTTTTGTATTGAGCAGATTGATTGTTCTTTGTAAAATTGAAATTTCACACTATTCCACGTTGGTAAAATATAAAATTGTAAACCTAACATATTAGCCTTTTGGAATAATAACTCATACTCCGTATTCAATGTTTTTACTCCTCGTGTGAGACTAACCTTTTGGGATCAAACCCCATGTTTTAATATGAGATTAGTGTCAATCATACTCCAATGAGCAATATATCATTTTTTTGACAGAATGAGCAATATATCATACAGAGTAGTAATTTTTTACCATATCCATATTTTTTAATTTGTCTGATGCAATGCCCTACATCCTGTGGGTTACCGGTCAAATATAAAGACACATGGTCACACACACACATATATATATTACATTGATCTTTTAATACAAAAGTTCGAAGTCCATAGTTTGCATAAATTATTGCGTAGATTTACCATTTTCCCTTTATGAAGAATATTGTCTTTCTTTTTGTCTTAAATGAGTCACTTCTATTGGAAGGGAAAAGAGTTCTTAAAATTTGTGAATCTGTTAATCTATTCAATAGAGTTCTTATGCTTATTATTGCAGATAGTCATGCCAAGACTGGGTTGGAGATGGCTACTTGCACTCTCCTGCATACCATCATCTTTGCTTCTTTTGTTCTACACTTTCACGATCGAGTCTCCAAGGTATTTATGTGCAAAAGGGAGACAAGCAGAAGCATTACAGATTCTTGAAAAAATAGCAAGGATCAATGGAGCAACACTGCCGCCAGGCATTCTCGTCTCTAACAAACAAGTGGTGGACGAAGTCACACCAACAGAAGACAAGCATTTGCTGTCACCTAAAACAGACCAAAGTCTGAAGTCTAAATGTGTGGAGTGCACCTTAGGATGGTTTTCTTCACTTGCCATGCTTCTTTCACCAAGTTTGGCCAGATCTACTCTTCTTTTATGGGTGGTTTTCTTTGGAAATGCATTTTCATACTACGGTCTTGTTCTCCTCACAACCCAATTGAACAGTGGGCACGACAAATGTTTGCCGTCCCATTCAAAATCCAAGAACTCTGAGACTGTTAACTACCGAGACGTTTTCGTCACGAGTTTTGCGGGTATATTTGTATGGCTTTTATTTATAGAGAAAACTTAACCTCCAAAAACCTCGGATTTGGGCTTTGTTTTGATCGAGTGGACATAAGTAAACTATAGTAAACCCAAGTTTAGTGAAAATTGGGTCAACATAGGTGAACCACTGAACCCTGGTATGTTTGGATACTAGTAAAAGTTTTTTTTAAAATGGATTTTAAACTGGGTTCATATATTTTAACTACTCATAAAGAGACTCACCTCACAAAACCTCCTATTCTAAGTTTCGTCAAGACTAGTTTATTTGAGGTTGTGGAAGGTTGTTTGAGGTAAACCTTAGTCTTTGACAACCTATGTTCTGGTTCTAAAATATTAAAAAGATCCTTGGAAAGAACCCAAACTCAAACTAGAAGAACCTATTTTGCCTTGAAACAAACAAATTATTAAGTTGATCAAGTTTGCTTAAATTCATTTTGTGCCAAAAGAGCATTAGTATCTGTTTTGAAGTAGGGTTCTCCAGGTGAAGGCTATGAGGGACTATCTATATCTTGATGAATAGTGTTCTTAAAAAACAAACAAATAGTTATTTCTGTTATACCATTATATGTTATTGAATTTTTTCTTTTTTATAAAAATGTCAAATGTATGTCAAGATATAGACTAAGTTCCCCAAAATATCCTCTCCCAACCTCCCTAACCAAAACAGACCCTTATTGTTTCTCACAGATATCTTGAATGGTAAAATTGTCATAATGAAGCTGATTCTCACATTTTCTTTGGTTTACATCTTGAAGAAATCCCGGGGCTTATCCTATCTGCGGTAATGATTGACAGAATCGGCCGTAAACATTCGATGGCGGCTCTGTTCTTCGTATGCTGCATTTTTCTTCTCCCGCTCATTCATTCTCAATCCAAAGGTTTAACAACAGGACTTTTATTTGGGGCTCGTACGTGCATCACAGCAACCTTCACCATTGTATATATATATGCCCCAGAGGTATGTTATAAGTGTCAAGTCATCCCATATTGGGAAATATAAAAATAACAAAATAGTCGTGTTGGACTACTCATTCTATTAAGGTAAACTTAATATCAAACTTCTATAATACACATTGCTCCAATCCTGTATAGGTATACCCAACAACGGTTAGGACCACGGGATTCGGAATTGCGAGCTCAGTGGCAAGAGTTGGGGGGATTGTGTGCCCTATAGTTGCAGTTGGGCTGATACATGGATGCCATCAGACACTGGCCATCTGGCTGTTTGAGTTTGTCATCTTCATATCGGGCGTTTGTGTGATCTTTTTCCCCTTTGAGACAAAGGGCCGTGAGCTGAATGACAAGATGCCTACTACAAACAGAGAAAGTGCAGTTGAGATTCATTAAATAATTTATTACTGACTAATATAGTGCCAAAATCATCCACATATAATTGCATCCATGTATACATCAATACATATATACAACTACCTTTGGTTCTTGTGTCGAATAAGCGCTTACCTTGTATAGTCAGTTACTTGTACGAGGATTTGATTAGCTCATTTGGGCAGTCTGCTTAGCTATATTGTTACTCCAATAAGCTTTACATGGATAAGAAGGATAAGGTTCTGGGATTCAATAATGCTGAAACCTACGATAAGATCTTGAAATATTTCTTTCTAAACATTGTAACATTTCATAACATAGTGCATTGCTATAAAGGTACTGCATTGTACGTTTAATGATGTACTCCATACAAAATATGTAATGGTTTCAAAATTTAAAAATGTAGAATGTTTTTTTAATTATCGGGTTATTAAACAAGTTATATGAAAAATATTATGTGCATATATATATAAATGAAAAATATGTGTACACAGTACATATATGAAAAAATATTTATAAGTATTTCTTTAGGTGTAGACTTAGGTGTACAACTGAAGATATACAAATATTTCATTTTTCCATTTTCGGTTTTCCATTTCGCATTTGCGTAGTACGGAGTACTTAGGAAGTGTTTGCAAAAAAAAATTACGGAGTACTCCGTATGTTTTTCAACTTTTGGCTTAAAAAATTGAAATGAGTGTTTTCAAGATTTAATTCTACTTAAATTAAGTACTTAAAAGTTAAAAGCATGAAGCAAGTAGAAAAGTGATTTAAAGTGGTTTTCACTTTTTCTATTACTCAAAAAACACTTATTTTATCAAAGACTACTAATTTTTACTTTTTCAAAAACACTGACAAATTTCACAATTAAGCACTTTCTCTAAAATTATTTTTTAAAGTAGTAGCAATCGCAAATATTCCCTTAGATTTACTAGAGGTAACATATAAACTAAACTTTATACATGTATATCCATGTAAGTGACAAATACACTGTTACTTGATTGGTATTTCTTACCTCTAAATACTGTACAGAATACATTTAAATGGAAATGTTGGGCTTTGATGTTAGTAAATTTCCAAGTCTATCCCTAGTTTATCATTCAGCTAATTCCTTAATTAATTACTACTCCGTATTCTTTTGCTTGTATGAAGTACGCTAAGTAGGAGCAATACAACTTCAAGGTTCATCAGAATGATGATCTCACAATGTATTAATTGAAGGGTTCTACTCTTGAAAATGTTTGATTTTGAGAATAATTTATAATGATAACTTTTGCTAATTTTTCCTTTTTGTGTTTTCGACAAAGTTTGTCTTCATATTTATTAATATTTGTGCGATTCTAATTCATTCTTACGTTAATCACATTTAAAAACTCATTATCAATCACATCGATCAGATAACTACAGGAACGAAGGTAATACCTGTCTATAATTCTTTGGGTGTTCCAGTCTAGTCTGTACGTATAGGAGCTATAATAATTACTCTCTTTATCTCATTTTTCATTGGCGAAATTGACACCAATAATCTCTACTTTAGGCATTTTACAAAAATAATCTCTACTGAAAAAGTTCACAACAATAATCCCTACTAGTCATGGACCCGATTCGGGCCGCCCGGCCCGGCCCGCTACTGTGCGGGCCCGGAACTGGCCCGGTTCTCGGGTCCGGGTCGGGCCTAGGCCCGGTGGGGGGGCGGGTCCGTGCTCGGGCCTTGTATTTGGCGAACCGGCCTGGCCGGGTCGGGCCCGGGTCTGGGCCGAATTAATTTTTTTTTTTCATTTTTGGGGTTACCCGGGTTGGGCTTGATGGTTAGGAGGGGTTTGGGGGGTTTGGGGGGTGAGGGGGGGTTAGGAAAGCAGGAAAAAAAAATTGACCAAACCGGAGGCCCGGCCCGGACCCGGTGGCTACCCGGGCCGGTCCCGGGCCTTCCTTCCCAAAAAAAAGCCCGGACGGGCCCGGCCCGGCCCGGGTTCATGACTAATCCCTACCGGATAATTGTTTCACAAAAATAAACCGGAAGTTAACGGCGTTAACTTTTCCATTTTGTTTTTGAAATTTAAAATAAAATGAAGCAAATATATATAAAAATATTAATAATATTATGTTTTTGTTTAGTCTTATTTCTACTATAAATTAAATTTAATAATAACTATTTTGTAAAATGTAATAAAAATATTTGAACACAGACTTGTATTCATTTAAGTACGTAGTTATGTTTAATATAAAATTACTAAAATTACTTTTAAATCTCTATTACAATGAAATAAAAATGAATATAAATAAAATATTGATTAGAACTAAAAGAAAAATGAGAATTTGATGAGTATGTTTATAATATTTCTATTACATTTTATGAAAAATAATGACTATTAAATTTAATTCATAATGAAATTAAATATAAGGACAAATATATGAAGTATATAATATTCTTGATTTTTGTACATATTTTCGCTTCATTATATTTAAAACGCAAAAACAACTAACGGAAAAGTTAACACCATTAACTCCGGATTATTTCTATAAAAGAGTTAAGTAGTTCGGATTATTGTTGTAAACTTTTTTGGTAGGGATTATTTTTGTAAAATGCATTAAAGTAGGGATTATTTATGTCAATTTTGCCTTTTTCATTTTGGTTGTCTTGCTTTTTTTGGGGTTGTCCAAAACAAAGTCATGTTTCTTTTTTGGCAAGAAATGCATGGTCCATATCATTTTTAATTTATACTTTATTCCACTCAAACTCCAATCACAATTTTTTATTTTTGAACCACTTTATTAATGTTTGTGTCAAACTAAAACAAGACATCCAATATGGGATAAAATGAAATGAATGAGTAGTACTAATAAATTTAGATGATTGTTTTAAGGTGACAACTTCGATACCTTTCTAAAAAATGGGGTACCGTACCTACCACCCATTTGATTCGACCACATCACTTTATCATTTTTAATTTAGATTTAAATAATTCAACTGCTACATTCTCATTGGTCCATGTGGACAAAGGTATGGTACCTTATGGGTACCATAGAATCTACCTTGTTTTAAATGGGGCTGGGTTTTTTTAGAGTTGGGGGTGGGGTTTGACCATGCAATATCACACTTTTGAGAGAGCACAAGTTTCATTTTTGTAAATTCAATGCTTACTTTTTAAATACATCGGAAAAGATGTTGGGCAGATAATCATTAATCATTTTTCCGATGTACTATCCGACACTTACCCATTTTGGAAAACTTGATGCTTACTTATATTTATGCACAGTTCGTATATCATACGACCGTCCCACCATGAGCATTGTACACCCACTCCCAAAATGATGTAGTTTTGGACAAATTAAAAAAAACGTGTGAACAGTACACGCGTGAACAGTACATGCGTGTACAATGACTTTTTTTGTTCCAGTAACATGGATGGTGTAACTCGCGTGTAAAGATATGTAACTCGCATTATTGATCAATGTAACTCAAGCACATCCAAAATGTAACTTGTCAAATATTGATTCAATGTAACAATGAAAAAAGAGAGTCTAATTGCACAATTGTTTTAGGTTAAACGTGAATATGTTTTGTTTTTCATATCATGGCTATAAAAAATAATTTTTTAGAAAAGATCATTTTTTTGTTTCAATAGCAGGGGTTGATTTTTTAATGTAACTCGTGTTATTACAAATGTAACTCGTGTTGATGCCAAATGTAACGTGGGTGTACACAGAACGTAACTTGTAAGAAAATTGAACAATGATTTTTTTGTGTTTGAGATATTATAAACATTGATTTCAATGTAAACAATGAAAAATTGATCCTAATAGCTTAATTACTTTTTATAAATAGTGAATATGTTTTATTTTTAATATTAGGGCAATAAAAATGACATAACTGGAGTTTATTCAGTGGTGTAACTCGCATACATTAAGATGTAACTCGCATATATTTAGATGTAACTCGCGTACATTAAGATGTAACTTGCGCAGAAGAAAATGTAACTTCATATAATATCAAATGTAAACAATGAAAATATGAAGTTTAATTGTTCAACTAATTTAAATTAATTATGTTTTAAAGAAAAATCATTTTTTTCCATATGGTATGTTTATTTTATTTGACCAATAAATGTGTTTATGTTATTTTTTATGGATAAAATTTTGTTCTCGATGTAAAGACAAATCTGCATGTGGACATGTATCATATTATGGCAGATCCCATACGGACTACATGACAATTGGGTGGGGAGGAGGTAGTCTTTAGTTCTTTGCGTGGGGGAATTGAAAAGGAGAAAAAAAACGAAGCAGAAGCACCCAGCAGCACTGACGGAGAAGGAAGAAGACTCGCGGCTGGCCAAAGGATTGGAGAGGAGGATTTCAGATTGATTTTAATTAGCAAAACGGTGTCGTACCAGACCTGGCATACCATGCGCATGGTATGCCGGTCGTACGGTATAATTTGCCATTTACGCACTTCACTTATTTTCTTTCCTTATGAGTGATGACTAACTCCAACTTTGGGTGAAAAAATTAAGTTTGAGTTTTTCATCCAAAAAACACTCCAATTCATGTATTTGGAAGTGTGAAAGTAGGGATGAATTCGGTTCCGGTCCCGGATCGGCCAGTCATTATATTGGTTAGTGAAGCCAGGGTCTGATCCGGTTGTATTTGGGTCTGGGCCGGTCCCAGTCCCGTTCTATTTTTTTTTGGCAGTCCAATCCCGGTTATGGTCCAGTCCCGGTCCCGCTCTATTTTTCTTTTTGCCTGTTTCCAAGGCTAAAAAAATCGCCAGTCCAGGATCAAAACCGGGAATAGAAGCGCACGGTTCGGTCCCCAAATAGGTGAAATGGGACCGAATAACCCTCTTGGGCGGACAGTGCCAGTCCCAGACTCGAAACCGGAAATTTCGGACCTAGTCCGGTCCCAAACAGTCCCGTACTCGGTTCCAGATCGGGCTGGAATGCCAAACTGGTTGGGTCCACCCCTAAGTCAAAATAGAACAAACTGTAGAAAAATAATATTTTACAGAGTATTTGATTTACGTAAATATTTTAATTGAAAATAGAAAACAAGCTGACATTGTTAAATCTTACTCAATGAAGTTCACAAATATAACAATTTATCAAGCTACTTTAAAATTTAAATGAAACTTTGAATCTTTGATTACAGAAATGATATCATTGTTTGTAAAACATTGTTGGTTGTAGGGTTACGTTGAAACAAGTCCATCACGTTAATGTATGCATTCCGATCCCTGGCTATGTAACTATTTTTATTACTCATCTCATTTGTATTTGTTATTATTAGTTCCTCTCTCTCACAAAATTTAGTCCAATTAACGTTTGCCCCTTAAATGATAGTGAATTTTGGGCAATATTTTTAGTTATTATATACGTGTAAAATTTAAAGATTTATGTCCTTTGATGAAAATATTATTATTATTTTGAAGGAAAACTGCTTATATTAATATCATTAGGGTTCGGATCGTTACATCAAATTCAAAGACATCCATACTGACAATCACAAACTCTAACCAATTATCACTATCAATCCTATGGCTAGACATAAAAACGACCACCCTTGAAAGAGCGATACGAATCGCTAACTACCAAACGGGTATCCAGCACTCCCTAGCTATATCGATCCTTATAACAATATAATATCTAGCAGAATTATCCCTCATTATTTTAGGCCTAAAACTACAGAAATTAATAAAAAAACAGAACAACGTAATTAAGTAAAACACTAAAAGACACCCATAAAAAATGAAATAACGGATAAAAACTCCAAACTCTTTCTGAAAACTTCATCTTCCACCAAATCTTGGTCTCTTGATCTTTCCAAGGCTGCAGTTCAGGAGGGGGACGATTCATCAACTCATCATCTTGTTTCTCCCTTTCCTGAATCTGGATATCACAGTGCCAGATCTGCCAAAACAATCGCGTCAGTCGCCTTCCCAGCCGTTTGGAGGCCAAATCAGCCCCTTTCTTCAAGCCCGAACCCATCATTGTACCTCCCGGATCAAAAACCACGGGTGTAGTTTCCATCTCAATGACCAATAAGGCTAAGATAACCCAGCCCCGCATCGAATTACCACGCCTCGCTACCTTACTAGTCGCCAATCCGCAACCTCCTCCAGAATCGATGATCGCCAAAGACGGCCGACCATCGATGTCACCCTGCTCCATGTCATTTGCCCAAGAACACTAAATCAAACTCGTCCGGTGAAGTTGTTGTCGAGCGAGACACCTTCGTTGTGCGAAGAGAAGAAGAAAAAACGGGGACGATCAATATCGCCGCCCCAACCCTAGGCACGAAGCCTCCCGACCGCTCCAAAATATTATTTTAAAAAAAGTATTTTCATAAAATTTTTATATTTAAATAATTTCATACTAATAAATATCATTGTTCAAATTTAATTAACCAAAAAGATTTAATATAGTCAAACTTTTCTTGGTAAATTTAGATAAACCAATTTTACCTTGATAATCTCCGGTACACAGGATAATTTCAGAGATGATGGGCTGATTATCTCCATGAACCTCCTCTCTCTTTCTCAGCTCCTTCTGTTTCATTTGAATTCTGTACTATTTTCTCTCTCTCTGTCTCTCTCCCCAATCTCTCTGGGGACAAACCAGCTTAACAACAACCAAGGAGAAAGATAGAAGAGAGATTATGATCAAATATCAAACACATTAGAGGCATAACAGGACATTGAAAAGAACTTTTTGGCAGGGTGGTGAAACGCTCAAAGGGACGCCTTAAATTCTGAACATTGATTTCTTTTTGGCAGCATTGTTAATTAATAGCTACTGGGTGGAAAAGTTGTTTTTTCCGGAGGCGGATCACGATGATCCGAGCCGGTGCGGCGGCGCACGTTATTATTGTGCTTATCATTGCAACGCGGTTGTTTTTGTCCCCGGTTTCATCGTTAGACGGCGAGCTAGAAATTCACGACCCCGCCGGCGCTGGGAGCTCTGGCGCGACTCTAATGGAATTCAAAACATCCCTCGTGTCGTCCCCCAACGGCGCCGCCGTGGAGCGTGCCCTAATCTCCTGGAACACCTCGATCAGCCCATGTTCCGGGAACGCCGGGAACTGGTACGGCGTGCTCTGCTTAAATGGCGATGTTATGGGCCTCCAGCTCGACGGGATGGGCCTATCCGGAGACATTGACATCGACGCGCTGGTGCCGTTGAGATTCCTCCGGTTTCTGAGCTTCGAGAACAATGAATTCGAAGGGTTGATGCCAGATTGGAGAAAACTGGGAGCCCTCAAGTCTCTTTTCTTGTCCAATAACAGATTCGCCGGCAAAATCGACGACGATGCTTTCTCGAGCATGGGCTCTCTGAAGAAGGTTCACCTGGCAAACAATCGCTTCACCGGAAACATTCCCACGTCGTTGGCGATTACTCCGAGGCTGCTTGAGCTGAGGCTCGAGAACAATAACTTCACCGGCCCCATACCGAAGTTTCAGACAGGGCTTAAGATGTTCAATGCGTCTAATAATCAACTTGAGGGGGCAATCCCTCCCACTCTCTCAGCCATGGATCCTTCTGCATTTTCCGGTACATTCTATGAAAAATTATGCAATTTAAACTTTTACGCAAACAATTTTACACTAATAATTTAAACATTTTTTAGTTTGAGGTGGGTTGGGGCTTAGATTGGCCCTCTCATATTTTCAAGTCTATAATTAAAATCATAAAGTAATAATAATCGCAACATAAACACATCTGCATTGAATGAGTATCTAAAGTCTAAACACTAAATATAACTTTTTTCTTATTTCATGTGAAAATAAAACTAATTCATGCTCCATAGACTTCATGACGCTGCACGTTACCGCAATAGCCGCAACACAACACCAATTTTAAACCATGGATACCATTATACATTAAAATGTATAGGTAGAAGAGAGAAAATGTGATTACAGCTCGTATTCAGACTTCATCTTTAAAATGTTACGTGATGAGTACCTTATGCATTGAAATTCAAATTCAAGACTCTATTTATGTCAAATATTCTCGTTTTATATCTTGTTGGAGAGATTTTATAAAATTGTAAAACCAGTATTAGGATTCGTTTTTAAAATGTCAAGGGATACTTACTTTATGCGCTTAAACATGTTTGTTTATGAATAAGTGTAAGCTTATCTGTGATGCCTCAATATGTAGGCAACAAGGGGCTATGTGGAATGCCTATAAACTCCGATTGCACCTCGCAAAGCCCTCCTCCCCCCAAATCGTCGCCAGGAACAGACGTTGGTGATGCCGAGTCTTCATTATCTTATACTCTCACCGAAATTCTTATGCTCATAGCAATATGCCTCTTGGTTGTGGCCCTAATCATTGCGGGTTACCTAATTTGTCGTCCTAATCATTCTCAGCTAGACGGAGTAGCGTTTGATCCCTTGTTTTCACCCAACAACAATCCTGGCGTATCACCGTCGCCTGATAGGGTCATCGAAGGTAGCACCCCGAACAACACTAGCAGTCCCGGAGCAGGGGCATCCCCGTCGGTCGGGAAGTTGGCATTTGTGAGAACCGATAGGACGCAATTCAATCTGCAGGACTTGCTAAGAGCGTCGGCGGAAGTGTTAGGGGCTGGAGAGTTGGGGTCATCGTACAAAGCGGTATTGATTGACGGTCAGGCAGTGGTGGTGAAGAGACTTAAGCATATGAACCAGGTTGGGAGAGAAGACTTCCATGAGCACATGAGACGTCTTGCTAGGCTTGAACACCCCAATTTGCTCCCTTTGGTTGCGTATTACTACAGGAAGGAAGAGAAATTGTTGATCTCTGATTTTGTCCCTAATGGTAGCTTGGCCTCTCATCTTTATGGTAAGTACATATACATACACTCACATGCATGTAGAAAGGTCACCCTGAAAGGCTGTCCAGTACACTATAAAATCACATGAGATAATGATTGCATGCAAAGTGTTTAGGGAAGCTATCATTTTAAATGTAAAATAGATTACATAGTTTGGCTAGATGTATAATTTTTTTTAAATTGCATGTAAAGGCATTGCAGTGCTTTATAAAAGCATATGAAGTAATTTACTACTCTCCTCCCACATAAAACGTTTTATATGATACAGTGAAAAATGTTTTTGTCCTACGCTTTATTTTAATTATCAAATCAATCATTTTAAACCTTTTACATCCATAAACTTCACATGCAAAGTAATTATTTTACATCCTACTAAATGCCCCCTAATTGAATTGAATTGTCTTCACTAATACCTGAATGAAAAAAGCAGGGAAGGATCTAACTCTAGATTGGCCATCCAGATTGAGAATTATCAAAGGTGTGGCAAAAGCCTTGTCCTATCTCCACAAGGAGCTAACCAGCTTAGTACTTCCACACGGCCACCTCAAGCCATCCAATGTTCTTCTTGACGAAGCCTTCAACCCAATCCTCATGGATTATGCCATGGTCCCAATCCTTAACCCCGATGAGGTTCAAAGCATCCTCGTGGCATACAAATCACCTGAGTGTATATTCTCGCCTCATCACCCCACTAGGAAAACAGACGTCTGGACTCTCGGGGTGTTGATTCTAGAGACCTTAACAGCCACATCTCCAACCAAATACCTTGATACGCAATTGAATACATGGATCAATTCCATTGGCAAGGCATTAGAAGGGGAAGGGAGCCAATATGAAACAATATTTGATGCCAGAATTGTTGTCTCATTGACGGATAGTCGGTTGCAAATGCAAAGACTTCTCCAAATTGGAGTGGCTTGTTGCCAAGAGGATTTGGATGCCAGATTGGAGTTAAATGAGGTTGTTGAAAGAATTGAACTTTTGAAGGAGAGGGACGACCTTTGAAATTTGATTGGTTATAATCTTTAAGGTTATTAGTTTATTGGTGTGCGTTTTGTAATTGCTATTGTATGTATGTACTTGTTTTGTAAATGCATATCAATTCTCACCATGATGTAAATATTATTGCAAGTTGTGCCCTTGATTGCACAAAAGGTAGGTTGACTTTTCCTTTAGTTTCTTTTGAATTTAACTTTATAGTGACATTTGTAACACGTAAATGCTCGAAATGAATTGTATAAATGGATTTTGATTTACAGCCTCTTACGTTCCACTCCTCCAAATGTCATGTCATCACCATGGCAAGATGTTCAGTAAAGTCACTGTCACTTTCACCCACATGTTAAAAGCTATATTTTCATGTTTCTCTTTTCTTGGAGGGTTGAACTATTTTTTATTGGAGGGTTTTGGATGTGTAGAGGATGGAGTTGAGTTGTAAAGTTTTGGTTGGAGAGTAAGAATAGGATACAAAAGTCAAGTAAGCCATATACTTTAACTTTCATTGGTTACCTGTTGACGCGTGCACACGCAAATTGATGCAGCAGCCCATGGCACCTTTTTCTTTTTTCTTTTTCTTTTTTCCTTTGGCGTAGCCCTTTTTCTTTTTCCTTTTCTCTTTCTTTCTTTCTTTCTCCCATTCCGCTTTTCATCCTTGCGCAGAATGCATCCAATGACTCAAGATGGATGACGGAAACGAGGAGAGGAGGATGACGATCGAGAGATGGTGACGGGCATGATATCTACCCCGACCAAAGAGATCGGACCACTGACCAAGGCATCCATAGGGCACAACGGCTACATAAGAAGACTACTCCAAATGAGGCCATGCTCACCCTTAAGAAGTGGGGAGTTGGGGGGTTTGGCCTCGACTTTCCATCTATGGACGAGGAAGACAAGGCACAAATAGAAATGCTCTTTTTCATCTCAAGTATTTTCGGTGAAGGGAGTGAGGGACTGTTGATGGAGTATATGGGTTCGAATCCATGACCTCCACACTTACATGACATTCCGGCTCATCTTAACAAGCATCGGATAACATCCTCAGTCCAAAGCCACATATGATTGAAGCTTGAAGGTACAACAAGCATCCCATATTGTTCTCATAAGGATTAACCAAGGATCAGAATGTGCACCCTCGTCCTTTGTCCCCTCGATCGAGACTAGATAAATAAATCCTCTATGTACAACTAAAGACTATCTCTTGTGGACTTCTCCCGTATGCATTCAAACGAGGATGACATGCATCCACCAACTGACACAATATAGATACTCACGTGCTATCCACACACACGCTGCAGGTAGTAGCAGACTCCCTTCGTATATTGTATTTTCCGTACCATATTTCTTATTCTATACCCTATTTGCTACTATTTCTGTCTCATTTTATGCGTCATACTTTGTTTGACATTTTAAGTATAATAAAGTGAAATGTTGTGTAGACTACATATTTCTTTCAAAAATGAAAATGTAACACTTATTTTAGGATAACACAAAAAGGAAAGTAAGGCATGTAAAATGGGACAGAGAAAGTAGTTTTTCAAGTTGAAAATATTATATTTCTTCAATTGTTGGATCGAATAATATCATTGTGTGATATTTTAATGATAAAGTAATTTTAAATACCTAACATTTTAGGGATCTCAACATTTTATTGGGCAGCAAGGCATTTTCCCATAGAATAGTAATGCATGTGTAGTGCGTTAAACTTATCCCTCATTCATTACTACTATAAAGAGGGTGTTTGGTTAGCAACATATCAACTGTTTTTTGGCTGATTTGATTAATATTTGGTTAATTGACTTTTTCACTTGGCTTTTTATGACAAACAGCCAAAATAGAAAAGCTAATGAACTTGGCGTTTAGGGTGTTGGCCGTTTGAATTTCTTCTTTAAAATTCATGTTTAAAATTTTATTTTTATTAAATAAAAATGGATTAAGTAATTGTTCTAATTATATTATCAAAGTTTGTAAACTACTCCGTAGTTAGTAAACAAAACAAATTAATAGATGTCCTTAAAAGTGATTTAATAAGTTGTCAACCAATTATAAACCCTTGTTTAACCAAACACTGTTTTATAAACAGCTAATACTATCAGCTAATCAAAATAGCCAACAAAATCCGTTGTCACCAGTCATCCAAAAGAATTAGCCAATAGCGAACAACCAATTGCCAAACACCCCCAAAGATTCTCACTTAGAATAGTTTAAAGGTTCGATTATCATTTATTATAAATTATTTTCTTTATCTATCACTTAACTTTGTCTCTTTTTTAAAATATCATTGTCGGTTTACGATATACTCCCTCCGTCCTATTAGAAGATTCTCACTTTTATTTTCTGGACGTCCCATTAGAAGGTTCTCATTTCCATTTTAGGAAACAATTAACAATCTTAAGTGACAAATTAATCAGTAAATATTAAAAATATTACATTTATAACATCACAGTTATCATTACTAGCTACATTATAATATATGTCTATTAAAATAATTTCTCAAAATATACTCGAATTACTTTATTTAATTATTGCCTAAATAACTGTGTCATTTTGCTATGGGAACCTTCTAACGGGACGGAGGTAGTAGTTTAATAGTACTACCTTCGTCCAGTTGACGGTTCTCATTGCAAAATGACATAGTTATTTAGATAATAGATAAATAAGGTAATTCAAGTTTATTTTGAAAAATAATTTTAATTGATAATTTTGATATGATGGGGTTAATGTTGATAACTGTAATCTTATAAATTTATTGTTTTTAATATTTGTTAAGTAAATGATCATTTAAAAGTGTTAATTGTTTCTTAAAATAGAAATGAGAACCTTTATATGTGACGTCCAAAAAGGAAAGTAAGAACTTTTATATGAGAGGAAGGGAGTCAGGGGCGGATTTAGGAATCTGAGATCCCCTAGGCTGAAAAGCAATTATACTATGCTTAAACATTAACGGAGTGGGCTGAGTATAAAAATGAAAATATTTACACCAAAAAATGGGAAAAAATTAAGTTACACCATGCTTGAGCCCACCATAGCTCATAGCCTATAAAATTAATTTTTTTTAACGAAACACAACTTACTATTATAAAAGCATATTGTTGGCCACCTGACTTACAAGATAATCAGGAACAACGGTAAAAATACTACTCTGATCTGAGATAGACACGTGAGCCCTTACTAAAGCATCAGTCGCACGATTCGCAGACCGTCTACAAAAAGAGATACTAATGTTACTCTTTGTTTGAATTAGATGCCGAACGTCATCCACTGTCAAGTCAAGTCTGTGTAGGAATTCCCCTCCCCTACCCTTATTCCTTGCACAATCTGCTGAGCATCCGTCTCTATTATGACTTCACTCCATCCTTCTCTGCTAGCTACACCAACAGCTTCTCTAATGCCCATAGCCTCGATTTCCGCCGGTGACCACTCTGCTTTCCTCGAACCGCCCCCCGCCTAAATGAAATCGCCTTCATCATTCTGTGTGATCCATCCCCGAGCTCTTATCTCATCTGTCGTGTTCACCCTAGCATCAACGTTAATTTTAATCACTCCACGCCTAGGCCTAGTCCACCTATCCACTGCTCCTTGCCCCTGCTTTCTATGTTTGGCTCCCGTAACTTGAGCCTCCCTCCATGAAGCTAACATGCCCGCCGTCCCATTTATCATTGTCGCTGAATTAAGCCACTCATCTTTCCAAACCAGTCTGTTGTGCCTTTTCCATATACTCCACAAAAGCATAATAAATTTGGACTTGTCTTCTTTTTCCGACCCCTCAACCTCCTCCTTCACCCAATCTTCCAACCTATCATTCTGGCTGCCTAGATCAACCCCGACCGAATGCCACACCTCCTGGACTCTCACACAAGACCTGAGCGCATGATCTGATGACTCCACAGCTTCGCCACACAGTTTACATGCCGTTGGTAACTCCACCCCATGCCTGTGAATATTTTCCAACGAGTGTAATGATCCATCCAGCACTTGCCACGCTATATATTTAATTTTAGGGGGAATATATGCATCTCCCACAAGGCCACCCCGCCCGCCCAGCCCCTGTCATCTTGCCAGCCCGCCACCTTCCGGTAACAACTCCTAACTGAAAAGTAGCCATCTTTTTTCCCTATCCACCAATAAGGCAATAACCATCTTGTCTATCTTGGAGACTAATTGGTATGCTTAGGATTCGTTCATTGTCTTCTTTATCAAAAATAGATAAAATTCTCTCTATCCCAATTCTTCCCTGGATAATCCCGCAGAGCTGCAACATTCATGTCAAGTATCCCCGCAAGGTCGGGGAGAATGAATTTTCCCAATACCACCCTGGTAGCCAGGCATCAGTCCACACTTGTACCTACCTACCATTGTCAACTCTCCAAAATTGATTGGGTCTCCACAATACTTCTCCACATGAAGGAAGGATTATTTCACACCGATGCTTGTAGAAAGCGTAGTGTTAGGAAAATATCTAGCTTTCAGCACGTGTCCCATTAAACTTCCTGTATCTGTTATCAATTTCCACCCTGTTTGGCCAACATTTTTAAAATCCCTATAAAATTAGTTAACAAATGTTTGGCCATCTTTTATCACTGCAAGCTTTTTACATCCCTGTGTCAAAGTACTATGTAATTATTTTAGGAGGTAAGGGTCATATTGGTACTCGAAATTGCAAAAAAAAGGTCAAATAAGTCCTTATCTAGGAAACTCTGTCCAACCATCGCCATTTGAGGCGGTTCCCGATGAAATTTTTAGACGAAATTTTTTGAGCATCTTATTCATTAAGTCTAGTTTACTTATATCGAATTTCAGCTAAAAATTCAACCGGGAAGGCATTCAAATGAATTCTTGAAGATAACTGCACAGTTAAAAGCGCAGTTGTCTTCAAGAATTCATTTGAATGCCTTCCCGATTGAAGTTTTAGCTGAAATTTGGTGTGAGTAAACTAGACTTAATGAATAAGATGCTCAAAAAATTTTATCAAAAAATTCCACCGGGAACCATCCCAAATGGCGACGTCCGGATAGGAAGGACTTATTTGACCTTTTTTATGCAACTTCGAGTCTCAATCTGACCCTTACATCATTATTTTAGATACCCCAAACTCTCTCTTATAGTCTTATATATGTTGATTATTAATTAAAATTGAAATTACAGTATTTATCAAAATCTCCTGAATCAAGTGACTGCTGTGTAGAGATGATGGTCGTTGCAGCGACTATAACGGTCCATATTTCTTCTTGTACGCACTTCTTGCCGAGTACATCCCGCCGGCCACATTTTCTGTCGACTTCTACTTCTGCTCCCGTTTTCAGTAACAGTAATCAGTACTTCATCTGCCGGAGGAATTCGATATATCTCCGAACATGCTGCTGCTCGGATTCACGGTCATCTTCCACGCGTGGTTTTGGCACCAACGAATCCAAGGTATAAGATTCCAAGATGGATCATTGATCCAGAATTCTCGTCATTTTTGTTATTGCTATAAATTGACGAGGACATATTGTTATATTCTACTTTGGTATAACTGATACTTATCGTCCCCAGGTCAAGAAGAATTCTTCTACCGGCAGAAAGGATTCTAGGTACTCCCACTATACGTTACTGCACTTATGTAGTTATGTGTGTGTGTGTGTTCTAGGGTGTGGAAAATCTTCCAATTTTGGCACTGATGGTTTGCAGAAAGCCAGGAAAGATATTTAAACGCAATTTATGTTTTATTCCGTGTGCAATAAAAACTATTTAGGGAAGAATAAATGTTGATGTAGCCAATTTAACATTTTAGGGGAAAACATGGGTAACACCCTTCAAGCTCAGAGCTTTGAGCTTCTCGTTTATACTTGTCCTTCTTTTTAAGAGCACATTTCTCATTTATGGATAATGTCTGTACTCTGAAATCAAAACAGTTTCATATTGTTTAACTTAGCATAACCTTCTGAAAAAAGAATGATGTTTTGGCAGAAAACTTCCCTCTCAACAATCTAGCACCAACCTTACAAGTAAGTATATGTTTATACCTTGCACATTATTTACTACTTCATTTTTTTCTGCATCATTGCCTCGTTGGTTTCCTCAAATCCTAATTGCAGATTAGTTTCACTTTTAAAGTGTTTTGACTTTTAGGCCTCACTTGGTAGTATTGATCGTTTTATTCTGCATACCAGCAGAACTACCAGAATAGCTCCTGAATAAGCCGAAGTAGTAACCTTCGACTTACTTATATGGTCGAAATGATCAAACAGCCAAACACCTTTACTGTACACGAAGAAAGTTATTTTAGGAAGTGGAACAACATATTTGGAATCAACTTAATTTATGGCAAAGAGAGTAATTTTTCTTAAGGCTATGGAAGCATCTTGGTGTTTCTTTGATTGGATTGCCTATGCTTTCAAGTCACTCTTTTTTCCCACTTGCAGAAGCCCCTGTTCTAAATACAAAGTCAACAAATAGTGTTTGTGATATTCAATTTGAGGAACGACTGCAAGCAATTAAAAGGTTTATTTATAATGTTCATATTTTAAGTAAATATGCCACTGAGAACAAAAAATTAACCAATACACAGTAACTGTTCGATTTTACAAGTGCTTCCATAACTTGGTTAGGTCAACATTGGAGCAGAAAAAAGCCGAGGAAGTAAAGCTGTTTGGAGCAATTGATTATGATACTCCAGTAGAGATCAAAAGTAGCAGAGTTGGATTAGGTACTAAGGTAGCATTCCTGACTTGTGCATAATTCTATACGAGTGTAGCTCTTCACCAAAATACGGATTAAGAATAGCAACATCATGGATTTGTACAGATTGGAGTAGGAGTCGCAGTTGTGGTCTTTGGGTTGGTTTTTACCCTTGGCGACTTTCTTCCCACTGGAAGGTGTGGTTTGAATACTCTAGCTGCAGAGCTATGTTTACTGTCAGTTTTGTAACATTCTTTCTAAACATCTTTTATTCTACAATTCCTAGACACATACCAATATAGATCCAATATATTATTATATGCTTGAGTTTTTGTTGCTTAATTGAAAAAGTTCAATGTCTCAGAAATCAAAAATATGAAATGAAACTGTTAGGTGGGTAAGTCCTGATTAACTTATATCTCATAAATGTTATTATGTTACGTAGTATTATTTTCTCTAAACCATCATATCGTGTATTCCTTCACAAGCCAAATATGATCCTAATATAGCTTTTGGATGTGTAGTGTTAGTCCCACAAATGAAGTCACTGCAGCTGGTAAGAAAATATCAGAAGAAGAGAAAGCAAATCTTCAGGTAAAATGTTTGACATTAATTGGAGCGCTTTCAAAGATTCACTAGTACAAGTGTGAATTGTTTCATTCTGCTCGGTGATATAAAAAAGATTAAATAGAATATTACCAATTTTTGTTGTACTTCTATCAAGCTTCTGTTTCAACCTATTTGAACGCTTTTGAATGTTAAAAGGGGCAGTTTTCACCTCATGTAATCTTTGTTATATAGTAGCAATATGTTTTTATATTCACAAAGGAAGTTTGCGTAGAGACATCATAAATGTGTTTAGTGCATGTGCACAATTATTTAAACATGTATCTAAACTCTTAATATGCTCTATGTAACATTTGATATGTGCATGTGTCTTGATGTACTGTTATCTCTCTATAAATTGTAGTGCTGATGTATGAGAAGGATGTTAATAAGATTAACTAGAATATTTACTGCATGTGTACAAGTATATGAGCATTTGTCTAAAACCTTCATATGCTATGTGTGACCTTTGATATGCCTTTATCTCTTGATGTACTCCTACCTTTATAAGTATTGAACTATTGATCATGATGTATGAGAGGGATGATAATAAGAATAATAATATTTCCTCTGTTTTACAAGATGGAATTCATATAAGATTATTTTCAAGCTGCAGAAACTTTGCTTTTGCTTCTTTGTTCGATCCATTTATTTTTTTGTTTGCACTAGAAATTTATTTTTAATTCCTTCCAGTTGTCCCTTCTTCCCTTAAAAACTATATTACCTGTTTCTCTAATAATTTTCCCTGCTGTTGATCTTGAGACATCATTCCCAACCGTTTTCGCAGAAGAGGTTGAAGCAGTTTGAGGACACCCTTGCTACATCCCCAGAAGATCCAACAGCCCTTGAAGTTAGTTGTGGACTTGTGTTATTCGTCTTGTGACTTCATACCGTATACTTCTTCTTTAATTTATTTTAGCTCATGCTCATTAATTTTAGAGTAGTTTGTTAATCAATTGAGAGTATAGAAAAGAATTATTATAAGAATTTAACAGCCCTTATAATAATGTATAAGAATTATTAATTCATTAAATTGAAAAGAATTAGCATCATTTCCTAGAAGTTTCTTTTAGTATCATTTGGCATTTTTTACTTGTTCTCTAGATTAACTTCTGTGCCTGTCCTAAAATTTGATATGGGGGTTAACAATTTTTTTATTCTTTGATGATGCATTAGATGATAATAATAATAATAATAATAATGATGGTGGTGGTGGTGGCGGCGGCGGCGGCGGTGGTGCAGTTCCCATATTTGACATGACACCTTCTAAAATCTTCTCTGTGCAATTACTGTGATCTTGTGGTGCAAAGTACAATGCACTACTCCCACAATCCCAAAAAATAGTTCTGTTTGTTTAAGTGCAACTTTTATATGTACTTTTGTAGTGAACTCGATCAAGTTCAACTTATTCCAAGGTTTTATGGAGTAATTGCTTAGAACTGCTTGTGCTTGGCTTTGCAGGAATTTGAATTTAAAATGAAAGCTGACTTTTATACCAGAATCTCTTTTAATTCTCTTTAGTTTAACTGCTTGTGCCCATGGCTTGAGTTCACAACTCACAATTGTTATGGTGGCTTGCAGGGAGCAGCTGTGACCTTAGCAGAGCTAGGAGAGTACAATCGAGCCTCCTCTCTCCTCGAGAATTTGACTAAGGTTTGTTTTTCCAAAAAGTTTTATTACTTTGGATGGCAAAAAAAAGTGTTTCCACATCACAATATGATGCAACATAAGAAATTGTCTGTTTGCCTTGCAGAAGAAGCTCAATGATCCTGATGTTTTTCGGTTGCTCGGAGAGGTTAAGTATGAACTTAGAGATTATGAGGGTAGCGCTGCTGCTTTTAAAAGATCTGCATTGGTCTGTATTTTACATCTATGGTTTCATTCACATATTTTGTAGCAAATTATCCTCGCAGTTGTTGTTAACACACGGTGCTTGTGTAATGCCGAACGAGACTCTGCTTCCCACATATGTGCTAATGTTTTTTACTTAGATATTTTTTCGTTGATCATACTTATACTCGTTTGGTTTCGTTATAGGTGTCAAAGTCTACTGATTTTGATGTTCTTCGAGGCTTAACAAATGCACTGATTGCTGCCAAGAAACCTGATCAGGTTGGCGAACTCACTGCACTAATAGCTTCTCAGTTCTCGCATAAAAAATATCACCTCTGTCTTATTGTACATTGCCAACTTTGAATTAGGCGAGGAGTAAGAAAAGTAAAAATTGTGTGATTGAGGTTTGTGCAGAGGAGAGAATAATGTACAAAATCACAAATTAGTTACTTAATAGGAAAATGTCAAAGTTTTTGGGACAACCAAAAAAGGAAAGTTGGCGAAGTCCAATGGGCGGAAGGAGTATTAAATAAAAAATAATGATTTCATGTGTAAAAACAAACTATAATAAGGTTGATTTACTATTGGAAGCCATGTACAATTTTATTAAATAGATAATTACTTAGGAACAAAACTTTGGCTGAAATGTGAATTATTTTGGGACGTGAACAAACTGTAAATTTGTCCTTGCAATTGCAGTTACCTTCTATACCCCAACAACATGTTTTATCACCAGCACTTAACTTCTTTAAGGAAAAAAATGTCTCCAATGCAGTGAATCTAAATTGCATTTATGACCCACATGCTTCTTGTGCAGGCTGTCCAAATGCTACTGACATCACGTGAACGCCTGAGTGAAGAAAAATCATCTGGTGTTACTGGATCTGACATCGATGACACCAAATCTAGTCAACAAGTAGATCCCATTCAAGTATGTTGAGTGAGAGGGAGGCTATTTTGGTTTGTTATGACGGAAAGTACTTTGATTTTGGGGTGTTTGTAAACCACTTTCCATCATAACGAACACATGAGTTTGTGTAGAAAAGGATCAAAGTCAGATCAAATTATTACTTTTCACAAGGGGAAGTGGATCATATTTCACTTTGATCACTTTCCCAAAAAAACACCAAAGACCCTTATTCTTTTACTTTCCATGGAAACTGAAATGACTAAGGATGAGATGTGAAAGTGATTCTTTTTAAGCAGGTAAATGAAAGTCCGCTACGACCACTTTCCAAGAAATGTATCAAACTGTGGATACTCCTCCCATTTACAATCCCCCCCCCCCCCCCCCCAATGTTTAGACTAAATGTTTCGCTCTAAACTTTAGTAATGTTTATAAATTAAGCCAACGATTTGTGATTGGGTTTCAAAAGGTTGACTTGCTTCTTGGGAAAGCCTACTCAGATTGGGGGCATGTCAGTGATGCTTTAGCTGTTTATGATAAACTCATCTCTAGCCACCCCAATGATTTTAGGGGCTACCTAGCAAAGGTTGTTTCTATGTTTTTTGTTGATAACACTCATATACCAACTTTTCGTGCCATGCGTTGCAGAAACTCAAAGTTTATTTAATATTCTTTGTGTTTGACAGGGTATCATTCTGAAAGAGAATGGAAACGTTGGAGATGCAGAGAGAATGTTTATCCAGGTGAGTATATGAAAGTGCAAGCTTTCTTTATCTCATCTTTTTTATCTTTTCTCATCATCATCATTGCCCCAGTGTGGCAAAGGCTCTCACCTTCGGTGGGGTAAGCGGATGTACCCAGTCTTACCCTTGTACTAAAATACAAAGAGACTGTTTCCGGATGACCCATAAGAAAAATCGCATCGGAAATTGCATGGAGTGACTGTTGCTTCATAATAAAGAAGCGCAGACAGTTTATCTTTTTTATCTTTTCTATCTTATCTTATCTTTTTATCTCTCTTATTTTTCTTATCTTTTTATCTCCACTTTCATGTGTTGATTCATGTTAGCCGGGCCCCAAACTCTTTGGGGACTAAGGCTTGGATGTTGTTGATGTAGTTTTTGTTGTTGTATCACAACCCCACATTTTAATTGCAACAACAGGCACGATTCTTTGCACCTGGGAATGCAAAGACACTTGTCGATAAATATTCAAGGTGATATTTGCACCACCTTCGATCCATGGAGATTTGTTTTGGTGACGTCATCCCCAAACGTTGACTATATGATGCCTTCTCTTGTAAAAATGTAGACGACAGATCGCTCCTGAAATATTTCTTGGAATGTGATCAAATTGGACTTACATAACCACACTGATGTATCCTTTTGTCAGAAAACATCTCGTGTGGATTCGAGACCAAAGTTAGGTTTTTCTTGCTCGCTGACATTGGCGAGAATGGTCAAGCTACCCTCGCCTTATTACTTGTCAGCCAGTTTTATTGACAATTAATGGTCGACCTTTTGACTCCACTTGTTGACCAGTTTTGACTTTTGATGACTAGTGGCCTACCATTGATTGAATATCTAGTTGGTGGACGACTAGTTTTGTCACAAAAAAGTGGTGGTTTGTCAAGCATGGTTTGAGCATGTTTTTTCAAGTACGACTATACTAGACTTGGGACGCTTTGTAGAATAAGCTACTACTGCATATTAATATACTTATATCAAGTCCTCTAATCAACAATGGGGACTGAGCTTTTCAGAACTCAACCTATTAACTCGCCCACCATTGTTGATATTTCATTAGTGTAGTAGTGAATTTGTGTTTTTGAACAATTGTTTCTTCATTCAACAATTGTTTCTTCATTCACTCATTTCAAGTACATATAATGATGGTGCCTGAATGCTAGTTCCAGCGATCCAAATGCAGAAAAATGAGAATATATTCTGTTATTCCCAGGCGAGCTCTTTTACTTGCGGTTGTACTCCCTAAAGAATTCATTTCATGAGAGGGTGTAGGATTACTATCATAGGTTTCTGGAGAGGTGTTCTCATAACGTCTAGGTCTGGGAGAATAATCTTCTTTTTCCTTAATGAACTCTACTTTCAGTATTTATTGTTGGTGCTGTAATATCTTCTTCCAACTCTAATGTTGGTGCCTGTAATATGTTATTCTGTTTATGCAAGGTGCAACAATACAACTGGAGTTGACTACCTTTATCGGCCTCTTTAATAGTTTAATCAATGCCCCTGTCCCGTTTAAAAAATCAAGTACTACCTCCGTCCCAATTTATGTGTCTTAGTTTGACTTGGCACGATTATTAATAAAGTGGTTGAAAAGTAAAATTTGTGGTTGAGGTTTGAGTATAATACTACCTCCATAACTTAAAAACTTTCTCATTTCAAAAGTAGGTTTGAGCATTCCAGCCCAGCTGGTTGTGAGGTTACCATGCCTAGTGGGAGGTCTCGAGTTCGAATCCCGCTAGGCACACAAGGGTGTGAAACTCAATGGAGTGGGTTTCAGCCCTGATTACTCCAGGCTCCCCCCAGACCCCCTCCCCCAGACCCCCCCTGGAGTAAAAAAAAAAAAAAAAGTAGATTAAGAATAGTGAAAGGAAATATGAATTATTGAGGGTATGGTGGGAAGATAGTGGAATAATGTGATGGAATGTAGGATAAATCCAAAAAAAAGTAGTTGTAATAATGTATTATTTTTAGAATTATTGACGGTATGATGGGAAGATTTAGAAGTGGGAAGATTTTTTTGTTACGGACGAAAAAGGAAAGTGGGGAGATTTTTTTGTTATAGAAGGAGTAAAGTGAAATGGTGTAGGTCACATATTTCTTTTTAAAAAAAGAAAGTAGACACTTATTTTGGGACAATTCAAAAAGGAAAGTAGGACAGGTAAAATGGGACGGAGGGAGTAACACATTTGGCTGTAGTCCAACTATAATTAGCCATGATTATTGCCTTATTCGATATCATTGCAAATTCAACATCCTAATTTTGCCACAAATTGCTTGCAAATCCTGAAAATATATGTAGCAAAAGCAGATATCATACAATAAATGATGTAATCAAGGATTTATAGTGGCAGATCATGTTTGGTCTTGGTTGACTAAATAAATACTAGTCTCATTCAAAGATTTTCATTGCAAAGTTGTATGATTATTTAGACAATAATTAAATATAAAAATTCGAGTATATTTTGAGAAATGATTATGACGAGTATATAATATAGTGAGGTTCTTGATAATAATTGTGATGTTATGGATGTATTATTTTTAAAATATTTATACATTACTTTAGGAAATAATTATCACTCTTAAATAATAATAATAATAATAATAATAATAATAATAATAATAATAATAATAATAATAATAATAATAATGGAGTGTCAATTATTTCTTAAAATAGAAAATGGAACTTTTAGTTGAGACGTCCAAAAAAAAAGTGAGTCCTTTGGATGGGACGTATGGGGTACCTTCTCTTGGCTAATAAGTTATCTCAGCATACTTTAGCGAGTATTTTCTAAATCTATTTTAAAATGATAAGATATTTGCATAGACACTTTTCGATATTTTGTCATAGGATGATCCAAATCTTGTTATTGCAAGGGTGCTTGAAAAGATCTTGATTGTTTACATCTTTGATATAGATGCCTATCTCATAGCCAGTTACTCCCTCCGTCCCTAAATAAACTTCCAACTTTCCTTTTTCGTCCGTCCCAATTAAAACTTCCACTTTCCCTTTTTGGCCAGAATTTGTGGTTCACAGCAATTCTTACAGATTTCTCTCTCCTCTGCACAACTCTCCACCACACAATACTCACTATCTTAAACTCTGTGCCAAACCTATTTGGAAGATTAATAAGGAACGGAGGTAGTATGAGAGAAACATGGTTGAATGCTGACCTGATGGGAATACTAACAGGGCCATGGCGATGTCACGTGACGAGTGCCGCTGACACGTTATGAAAGTCTCTTCTCAAATCAGTGACTTTTTCTACAAATCAAATATTAATTGATCCAACTAAAGTTTCATATTTGAGTAAAATTAAATTTAGTATGGAGTATGGATAAATTTATGAGGCCAAATTTGAATATATGGATATTCTGTCTTATTTGTTTGCAGTTCTATTTTACCGCATTTTTTATGTTCTAAATGTCTGTGTTTGCACTCTCATAGTCTCATCTATGAAATACACCACACAAGCTCACTACCTCCATTACCATTTTACCCCTTTTCAACCACCGAACTGCTCCAAGTCCCAACTCCCAAACACATATAGTGAAAAAATTAAGAAGATAGTAAAATTATCTCAAACTTACTCCAAATAAATAAATTAATGTAACATTATTTATGTATAGGTAAATTTGATATCGCAACTATCATGTTGAAGACACTTCTAGTTCTTATCTTTTAAAGAATTCTTGTTTCTATGCTATAACTATTTTGAGACACTCTTGCTACTTGGCTGTTTTTGTCATTTATCTATTTTGAGACCGTTTAGATAATTACATTGAAATTGCATTGAAAGCTAAAGTGACAATTAGAGCATCTCCAATGCTACAATGTGCACAGTGCATATGTGGCATGAGAGATACACACAAAAAATTGAATTTATGACATTTCTCTCTCATTCTTTCCACGGTTTTATGTGTTTTTGGTAAGTTCTCCCCTGCAATGTCAAGCACAATGTCTACATCTAGACATTGTGTTTGACATTGTGAAGAAAAACTTACCAAAATGATACAAGACCCTTCAAATAAGGAGAGAGATATTCTATTTATTATTTTTAATTGGCTATCTCTCATGACACGTATGCACCGTTCACGTTTTAACATTGGAGATGCTCTTAGTGTCACTTGCACAATAGTTAAAGAATTTTGTTAGAGGTACCAAATACCTCATTTGTACCCGTTCTATGTGTGTGTGGTTCACAAAAGTCCAAAACATTAAATTAATTGCTCCATTTTAATGAAGTGCTTTTGTGACCCACAAGAGGGGTACAAAAAGTCAATTAAGTCCTTCTATATGAGACTTTGTCCGGTCGTCGCGGTTTAGGGCGGTTCAAAAAAAATTGATGAAAATTTTTTAGCATCTTATTCATCAAGTCTAATTTACTCATACCAAATTTCAGCTAAAAATTTAATCGGGAGCGCATTCAAATTAATTCAAGAACGCAAAAATACGCAATTATCTTCAAGAATTAATTTGAATGTGTTCCCGGTTGAATGTTTAGCTGACATTTGGTATGAATAAACTAGACTTGGTGAATAAGATGCTCAAAAAATTTCATCAATACGAAAGTTCGAGGACTCATTTGACAGTTTTCCCTAGTTAAAACTTAAAACACAGTGAAAAAATTAAAAAATATGTGCCCAAAGTGTCCCCCATACAGGCCATACTAGTCAAAATGAAAGGGAGTAAGGGACTAAAAGTGAAAAAACTATCCCACCAATGACAGGTTCTTTTAGTCTAATAAAATTGATAACCAATGGAACATCATTTTCTCTAAACTTTCACATCAGTATATATAAAGCAGCCTAAATAGAATATGAATATAAATATAAATTATATCAACATGAGGAGGGATTTCATAAGTTTACAGGACGTTAACCAGTAAAAAGAATAATTACAAAAGGTTACAGTGAAAGTGAAATACATTAGCAGCTTTGAGTAAAGTTGCAACACAACGGAATAGACCACATGCCTATAGCGGTTTGGTATATTTACAATTTTACATCACCTCCCTTTGGGAAACACAGAGCCCTGAAAAAGTGGTGGAGTAAACACAGGGAGGCAGTTTTGCACCAAGTATTCCTATCAATAAAACATTAGAAAATATAATTAGTTTATTAGTTTCCACATAATAAATATATACACTCCTTGCATAACAATTTTGATTAACAAATCAAAAGCATAAATTTGTCATTAAATCTCGATTACTCAAATTGCAGTAGTACCAAACAATTCATATACATTATCCGGTAAATGCACGCTTTAAACTAAAGCATTACGAGACAATTGCCCTCACCTTAGACAACAATTCAGTTGTTAAGTTCTATCATTAGTCTTCCTCATCCTGAGAGCGGGCAGCTTCTGTCACTGTTCAATAATTAAGCACCAGTAAGTTTGTCCCCCCAAAATAATTTTGTAATTAACCATCCATATATCATATTTTTAAGCAGTCAGCAGAGCACATCAAACAGGGTTACAGGGCTACCAGCATAGAGAACAGAAAAGAAGAACTGATAGACTGATAACAGGGAAAACAAACAATTAAAATATTAAATATGATCCAACACAACATGACATACTCAAATCATATATCTGGCACTTGATCATACATACTGACAGACAAATGTATTTAACGACCTTTTCAGAAAAGAAGATGATCCGAACGAAAATTGAAAGCATGGTAATTAGTATCGTATGCATACGTATAAATCACAATATGCAACAGAAATGAACAGAAAATGTGTCTGAAATGAAATTGTAAGGCAGTGTATAGCAACAGATTGCAAGAATCGTGACTACAATACTGAACCACACGATTCGATCTGGTAGTAGGTTAAGTCGTCAAGAGTAAATTCTAACGGGTCACGCGACCCTTTCTTTAAAAAAACTTCTAATATTGTTTTTGTAACACTTTTCTCTTATAAGAAGGGAGTGAAACTTCTAATTGACTAAAACGACAGATTATATAGTCCAGAAATACATAGTTTTGAATTCCTAAACCTTGGAAACTTAATGCCACGAATGTTAGGAGAAGATCTAACAAAAAAGGAGATAAGAGTGACATAGAAAAGATAATTGGAAAACGCAGAACTATAAGAGATGGAAAGATCTGATTAGGAGGTAGAGGAAGAGGGTGAACTCTATGATGTTGATCTTGGGGAGAAGGTAGTTAGTACTTACAATTCATGTGATACAAATCGTGAAATGAAACCAGATTGAACCCAGGGGTATGAATTGTATACTGAATTGAAGTTGGTCTAGATAGAAGCATAAAACAATGAAGTGCATGAATCAAGATTTTAAGAATAGACCAAATGATTTGATTTGGTCGTAGTTTGAGCCTGAGCCCACATCAGGTTGCACCGTGTTTCTCTATGATAACTGAAAATGAAAAACAAGAGCTTAAATTTGGAAGTTAGATTTCATGGAATATATTATCTAGGGGAAAACAGATAATCAGTCACTAATAACCAGTGTACTGATGAAAATGTATGATATTTTTGTTGCTTTTGAATTTTTTCGTGTGGCTCTGAATTGGCAGTCTATATGTGCTTTAGTATAGGGGTAACGCTGCATACATCCGACTCCCCTTACCTCACCGTAGGTGGGAGCCTTTGCGGCATTGGGGTAATGTTGGTGTTGTTGTAGGCTCTGAATTGGAAAATATTTTGAACATTAGGTATGATCTACGACCTTATGTTATTGATGGAGTATATTGTTATATACCCCAATGGATTAGACAAGATGGTCCAAGACACTAGCCTGAGTCACACATACGGTGGACCGAGGCCTTGCGCCAAAGCCGAGATCGCACCTTACGCCCAAATCTACGGTGGTGGACCTATTCCACTCTGGATGAGCTATCTCAGCGAGGCCAAGCCTGATGGTTACCGCTCCAGGATTCCCTGCTGACACTACAGGATGAGTCCAAGCGGATCTGATTCGCCTCAGCTCGGTTACTGTTTCTACACTTAATAATTCCCCGAGCGTTCCAGACATGTGAACATCCCAGGCTTGTGTCATAGCAGCTGCCGTTGACATCACAGGCCCAGTTTCTGAACAGCTGACATCACCAATGACATCACTGTACAGTTTCCAAGGGCTGTCGGCATCCCACATCACCATGAGGTCAGTAGGCATGTTCTCTAAATATTCAAGGGACACTTTTCATTTCCTCATTAGCTAAGGCTTAAGACTAAAACCTTGTATTTTTGCCTACAAATAGCCACTTTACCCTTTGGGAAAGGAACTTGAACTTGATTGTACTGTTATTCTGCCGAATTTATTATACAACTTTCTCACTCTATATTTTCTTCAGCTTCTGTCTGCCCCGATTCCATAAGACCATAACCCATCAGTTACTTTTCATACGCTGCCTGTTTTTAGTTTTTTTACTAATGTATATTAACTGCGTTTTTAATGTGTCCCTATTGGTTTCTCAAGGAGATTGAGAAAATAAGTAGGGTGACAACTGACAAGTAATGTAAAAGAAGTACTCTTCATCCCAAAATGATTTGCAAAGTCAACTTTTTTGTCAACACAGTTTCACTTTATCTACTTATCTAACATATCATTTTTTATTATATTCTGGTTTGAATTTTGTGACTTTGTAGATCTTTTAATGTAGTTCCTGAGTATGTAAATTTTAATTATTGAACTATCCGCAGTGATGACATTACTTTATCATTGGTTAACCTTAAAATCCGCAAAGTGAAATTCAATATGGGACAGAGGAAGAATGAAAGAGAATGAGAAAAAGAAGAAAATGTAGGGAAGAGTGTATGAGACAATAAGGTAGAAGTTACCAAAAATGAAAATGGGAAACATAAAATAAAACTATCCCATAAAGGAATGAGGGACATCTAATAAAAATGAAGTACTGTTGTACTATATTTTTATTAGTCACATATCTTACAAGATGATAGTAATGATTCACAAAATGGGTCTTGCTATTCATGTCTTGAATCTCAAGATCATAACCTTGCCGGGGATGATCAGCTGGACTCCTGGACTAGACTGTGAAGTTGGATGTTGGTTACTTTAGATTAAATTGTCTGGGGAAAAGCCAGCCTCTATTTACCAGTGAAGTGATGAAAATACGAGGTATAAGATATTTTTGTTGTATTGAATTTTAATGTATGAATCAGATCGGTAAATACTTTGAAGGTCATGTACGATACATGAAGTTATATTTATTTCCTTGAGCTGCTTGTTTTACAAATATATACAACAGAAAATGTTTTTAGCCATGTATTTTATGATTCATAAAAATTGAAAAGATACAATTTCGTCAAATATAAAACATCCCCATGTGATAGAGCTGTAGTTTTTTGTTTGGGAAACAATCAATAATAAATTAGTAACATAGATAGATAGATAAATTAGTAACACATAAAATCTTGACCATATTTGTGATCCACAGTACAGGGAAAAAAGGACAAACAATCCTGACATTAGAGTTAATTGCCAATTTCAGAAGCCAAAATCCTACAAGCACTACATCAGAAAAAGAAACCCACGGTAGAGTGAAATAAAAATCCCAACTTCCAATTAGCTATGAACAAAAGACAGATGGGATAAAGAACCCTCAAGTGGCTCTGATTCCTCTGAATTAGCTGATAATTAACACCTAGAGAAAGATTGTGCACGCAAAAAGTGAAAATTGCAATTTCCCCCCATCCAAACTACTTGCAACTAGGAAGCACGCATACATTAAAATATAATTTAGCGCAAACATACGTCCTGGGAATAAAAGGTTCCTTTTTTGCCTAATTAAATAACTAGTACGAATGGGGAAAAAACTTGAAATAGGAAAGCTTTGCTAAGAGCTTCATGTACCATTGACAAAGTAAGAGGATGACGGCCAGCCGCGATCAGTGGTGAATGACATAACCTCCTCTTCTGAAAGAGAATTAGACAGCTTCTGAACAATCTCGGCAATACCGTAAGAGCCGTGGCGAGGTGGAACCCAATAGGATGCACCGGGAACAAAAGGTAGCCAATCGGGAGCAGATCTGCGAACTATAATACGGTGGATGGCGTCCTCAATCCGCTGCACCGCAATTGCCTCCGCATCGGAGACGTCGCCCGACGCATTCTTGACGGAGCTGTCGGGAACACTCGAAATTCGCCGAGAAGATAACACGATTATCGAAGAAACTGACGCAGATGATGTAAATCTGGCGCCAGCTATTGCTGCGGAGCTCGTCCGGATGAGATTTAGGGTTTGCGGGATGGAACGGGCCATGGAAGAATGGAGACGGTGGCGTTTCTAAACCAGTTGAAAATGGTAAGGCTGATGGCTCTGGGGTATTGGCGGGCCACAACAACAACAGTTCTGCCGTAGCTTTTATGGTTAAGGATATGGTTAAGGACTTCCCAGGTACGATTTAAGGATAAACATATATTTTCGGGCGAAAAGTAAATATATTATGGTCCAGAATATTACTTCCAGAATTCTAATTCTAATAAAAATACTTTTATCAAAAAAAAAACCTAATAAAAAAACTCCGTATGAAGTTGTTATTTGTTGTGAAATAGAAGATGGATTATATTGATGCGATAAATATATTAATAATACTTCCTCTGTCTCTTAACCCTTGGCCAAATTTGACCGACATGAGAATTAATAAAATAAAAATTGTGTAGTTAAATCTCAAAATTTTGTGTAGAGAGGGAATTAAATGAAACTACAAATTCTTTACTTAAAAATGAAAGTATCAAAGTTAGTGGGACAACCAAAAAGGAAAGGTGACAGAATTTTAAGGGGCGGAGGGAGTAATAATTTGTACATTACTTTTTCTTAATCTCAAGTGAATTTACAAGGTTCTTGTTTATGGTGTTTGAGTTTGATGGTTAGTCATCTAAGGATGAATATACGGATTTGGTGGCAATAACAAATTGAAGTATCTGTTCTAACTAGGTTACAAGGATCATTACAAGGATCAGGAATAACTTGGTGTCCTAATGACAAAGATGAACAATTCGCACTTGTCATTTCCTAGATTTTACAACACTTCTCCTTGAATGTTCATCCTTGAATAGGTATTTGTTATGTTAAAAACTTATTATGAAAAATTAGTGCGAAAATGAAGGGGTAAAGATTACGAGTTATAATATCGTTGTATTTGGATATAGTGTCTCGTTAAAAACCTAACCCGGAAAGACCCTGTGGGATAAAAACCTGATGAAGGAAATTAAAAAAGAGTGCATTGCATTCAAATACTCTTCTTGAAATTAACATAAATTTTGATGACAATGTGTGCCAATTTTCTATACAAGTTCTATGAACTTCTTCGGGGGTAAAAAGATTTGGTGAAGAGATCGACCGGATTTTCATTGGAACTGATTTGTTGAATGCTGATTTTCCCTTCTCTCTCCAGATAGTGAGTAGTGAAGAATTTTGGTGATATGTGTTCTGTACTGTCTCCTTTGATGTAGCCTTCTTTAATATGAGCTATGCATGCAATGTTGTCTTCGTAGATCACACTGGGGTGAAAAGTAATAGACTTCATACCACATTCATTTTGGATGTGTTGAATTATATATCGCAGCCACACGCATTCTCTTCCAGTTTCATATAGTGCAATCAACTCAAAATGATTTGATGATGTAGTTGTCAATGTTTGCTTCATAGATCTCCGCGAGGTTGTGGTGTTACCATAAGTAATAACGTATCTGGTTTGTGATTTTGACTTTTGAGGATCTGATAAGTATCCATCGTCTGCATACCCGATGAAAGTGGTTTTTGCATCTTTGTGGTAGAATAGGCCGAGTTCAATTGTACCACAAAGATAACGGATTATGTGTTTGATCTCATTCCAATGACGCCTTGTTGGGCATGAGATGTACCTAGCTAATAAATTTACACAAAATACAATATATGGTCTAGTATTATTAACTAAATACATTAAAGCTCCAACGTCACTAAGATATGGTACTTCGGGACCGAGTATTTCTTCGTTGTCTTCTTGGGTACGGAATGGATCATCTTGTATGTTGAGAGATCAAATTACCATTTGTGAGGTCAACGGATGAGCTTTGTCCATGTAGAACCCCTTCACAACTTTCTCATTGTAATTGGATTAATGGATGAAAAATTCATTCTTCAAATGCTCAATTTGAAGTCCGAGACAAAATTCGGTTATCCCAAGATCTTTCATTGCAAATTCTTTCCTAAGATATTTGCAATATTCTCAATTTCATTGAGAGTTCCAATAATGTTTAAGTCATCAACATACACTGCAATTATGGCGAATCCCGAATTTGATCGCCGAATGAAATGCATGAACTAATTGGATCGGATCATATTTGTATTCTTCTTTGAGAAGATATTCACTGAGACGATTATACCACATTCGTCCAGATTGTTTTAGTCCATACAATGACTTTTGTAATTTAATGGAAAACATGTCTCGATGTTTCGAGCTGTAAGATTCAGGCATTTTAAAAACCCCAGAAACTTTCATATAAATGTTTGTATCGAGTGAACTATATAAATATGTGGTCACTACATCCATTAGGCGCATTTGCAGCCTTTCAAAAACAGACATGTCAATGAAAAATCTTAATGTAGTTGAATCAACTATTGGAGAATATGTTTCTTCATAATTAATTTCCGGCATTTGAGAAAAACTTTGGGCAACAAGTCGGGCTTTATATCTTACGATTTCATTGCGGTTGCGCACAAATACTCATTTAAAACCCACTGGTTTTACGCCTTTTGACGTAGGTACTATCGGTCCATAAACATCATGTCTTTCAAGTGATTTCAATTTTGCCGGAATTGCTTCATTCTATTTTGGCCAATCATGTCCCCTCCGATATTCCTCAATTGATGTCGGCTCATTGTCATTGTTTTCATTCATTACATTCATGGCAATGGCATAGACAAATATCTCATTAATATCAATATATTTTCGATTTCATTGCATTCCAGTAAAAACGAAGTTTATTGAAATTTCATAATTATCAATGTTTCTATTATTATCTAGAATATCTTCCTCATTTAAGGAAGTTGGATCTTCACTTGATATATTTGATTTGTCAATATCGTTTGTGTTGGGTTAATGGCCCAAGTCGAGGTCCGGCCCATTCACCCCTTCTACCAGACGTACGTCTACTTAGAACACAAAGTGGACGGCAGGCCCATGTTCCTTCAAGACAGACGAACGTCTGCAATGGGGCTTGGGCTCAACGGCCCATCTCAACGAACGTCTATGCAGGAACAAGGAGCAGGACCACGGACCATCAGGGATGACGACGAACGTCTCCAGAGCAAGCCTATAGTCATCGGAGGAAATCCAGTCCACATGGTGAGAATCCTTAAGGCCAGGAGACGAACAGCCGATACCTCTTGAGGGTCACTTGGAGCGATCTAGCTCGCTTCCCGGGCGGACGAACGTCCCCACTATTTAGGCGGGAAACCTAGATTCTGGCGGGAAGTGCATTTAATGCTGAAGATTTGGTGGTTGGGACACCAGCGGTCCACAGGCTTCCACGTCAGCATAGCCACCTGCCCATTGGTGGGTATAAATAGAAGCATTTATTTCATTGTAAAGGGTTGGCAACTTTCTATTCTTAGCACTCTAGCTATAGCACTCTTACCCGCAGCACTTCTACTGCCTTGTAAGACGAACGGCCGACGGAGCCTTAGTGAAAAGTATTGTATTAGGGAGTTATTAAGAGATAATAATACCTAATCACTTACTCGCTACCTTCTTGTTCTCTTTAATCCATACAAACTGCTTGTTGGGCTAGTTTATTCACACACACTCCACTCGAAATCCTTGGGCTTACGTGTTGGACCCGAGGGTTGAAGGGATAAACCTCAACACTGGCGCCGTCTGTGGGAAACGAACTAAAAGTTTCCAAACTCTCCCAAACAGCTACTAAATCTACCCACAGCAAGCGAGATGACAAGGAACAATCGACAATGTGACCTCTCCGAGCAGCTGTCCCGCGGGCGAAGCAACCGCGGGCAAACCACGGAACGCTCCGAAACGTTGGAAACTGCCGGGGGTGAAGGTGGCCTCACCAACCTCATCCCCCACGAGGCCAGACGCGACCCCCGACTCATGAGGGAGTTGGCGGAAACAATGCGCCGAATGGCGGACGAACAGGAGGCGGAAGAAGAGGTGTATTCAGCCAACACCATCTGGACGCCCATATCACCCATCCACCACATGCAGTCCCTGGATGAAACAGCAGAGTCTGCCGGGCGTCGGACGCCCATACACATGAGGTTGGGCCAAAATCCGTCCTCCCACGGAGCTGGGGGGCACACCAGCGCCAGCACCCCTCGTTATGGTTGGCAGGATGATCATCGGGGGCGCACGCCGGATGTTCCCTCAGGACAGCAGGGCACCGCCATTACCCCCCGCCGCCAGTAACATTGGACGACGTTTCCAAAGGCGTGGTGCCCATATTACACGAAGGCAACCCGACGCGGTTGCCCCACGGAGGAACGTTGCGCTCGAGGCCGCCCCTCCTGTGTCCCCCGGAAGGGCCGCACAGGAGGCCCGGCTAGAGGCAATGGAGCGGCGAATAGCCAAGATGGACAGACGGGCGGAGGCCACCCCAGCCACGCCCCGTTTCTCCCTCACCTCACCCTTCACTCTGAGGGTCATGAATGCAGAGATCCCGCGGGACTGCAGGCCCCCCCGAGGGATAGTATACAATGGGACCGGAGATCCCAAGGCTCACTTGATCAGCTTCCAGGGGAACCTCTCCATGCTAGGAGCGTCCGATGAGGCTATCTGCCGGCTCTTCTTCAGCACCCTGAGGGGACCGGCGCAGGAATGGTTCGGGCAGCTGAGGCCCGGATCCATTGACAACTACGAACAGCTGTCCCAGCAGTTCATGGCACAGTTCGCTGCCAGCACCACCCCCAAGAAGAGCTTCACATCGCTCACCAGTGTGAAGCAGGGAAAAGACGAACCTCTGGCCCAATTTCTGGTCAGATGGAGAGACGAGGTGCTCCAGGTAGACGACCTGGACGAGCGGCTGGGAGTGAACATGTTCACCAGCGCTTTAGCAACAGGGGACCTATACCGGGGTGCTGGCTCGGAGGAACCCCAGCACCAGCTACACCGAGGTGCTCGCTCGGGCACAGAAGTATGCCTCCATTGAGGAGGAGATCAGATTGAGGGACGGCGCGCCTGCAGCCCCTTCCCGGAAGTTGGCGGATAGGCTCGGCCCCGGAGGCGGGCCGTCCCCCCCCCCCCCCCCCCAAACAAGAAGAAAAAGACGGACGGCGGCAGGATCCCTTGGAAGGCCCATCCTGAAGCAGGCACCATGCGTCCAGGGGATTACCACGCTCCCTTAGCCTACCCCGTAGGCCAAGTCTTTGATGCCATCAAGGACAAGGGCCTCCTAAGGGAGCCCCAAGACAAGAAGGCGCTTATGGGTCTTGATGAGACCGCGTACTGCGAATACCACCAGAGGGTCGGCCACCTCACCGACAATTGAAAACAACTGAGAAAGGCCATCGACGAGCTGATCCGACAGGGCTACCTGGGCGAGTTCACCCAGCTACTGAAGAAGAATAGCCCGAGGCAGCCGAACCCGAGGTCCCGATCATGGCGCCGCGACGATCGGCGCGAGGCGGAACCAAAGGACGTAGACTACCGAAGTGCTGACAAACGTCCGGAGGGGTCCCTCGGCCCGAACGGCGGGAAGAAGAAGCTGGAGATCAAGGTGATCTTCGGGGGCACTGAGACTGGGGACACACCCGCGGAGCGGAAGAAGTTTGAAAGGTCCCTCTACGTGGGCTCCATATCAGCTCCCCCCGCTAAAAAGAACAAGGTGGACGCCATCACCTTCGGACCAGCCGACCTACCGATGTCACCGGCCCCTCACATGGATGAGTTGGTGATCAGCATGGATATCAACAATGCGATCGTCCGACGCGTCCTAGTTGATACTGGGAGCAGCGTGAACGTCCTCTACTGGGAGGCGTTCGAAGGGATGAAGCTGAGGAAGGATCAGCTGGGCCCCCTGCGCACCCCTCTTTCTGGCTTCACTGGGGACTGCATCGACGCAGAAGGCACCATCGGCCTCCCCGTGGAGATCGGGGATGGACCTCACACCACCCGCATCCGAATGACGTTCGTCGTGGTCCGCCTGAAATGTGCCCACAATGTTTTAGGCCGGTCCGGTTTGGAAGATCTTGAGGCCATCTGCTCCGTGCGGCACTCATGCATCAAATTTCCCACCGAGACTGGAGTGGGGGTGGCCCGCAAGGACCCACACATGGCCAGGGCCTGCTACACCAAGGCCATGGAGAGGTTCCGCGACCGAGAAGCCCGGGTCAACAGCATCACTGAGAAGGCCAGACAAGCCGTCTTTGACGCTCGTCTGGAACCGGCTGCCCTGCTCGAAGAAGTGGAGTTGGATGACCCTTCGGACAGGAAGGTGTCCATAGGCGCCGACCTGGAGCCTGAGATCAAGGAAGGGGTCATAGCCATCCTCCGAAAGTTCAAGATCCTATTCGCCAGAGGGCCGGAGGACATGCCAGGCATTGACCCCAACCTCATATGTCACAAACTCGCCGTGCGGCCGGATGCCAAGCCCGTCCAACAGAAGAAGAGATACATGGCGGCCGAACGGCGGGATTTCATCAAGAAGGAGGCTGCTACGCTCCTCGACATCAGGCACATCCGGCCGGTCATCCACGTGGAGTGGTTGGCCAACGTGGTATTAGCCCCAAAAGGCAACACATGGCGGATGTGCGTCGATTACTCGGACCTCAACAAGGCCTGCCCGATGGATCCGTATCCAGTGCCGAGGATCGACTTGCTGGTGGATGAGACAGCAGGCTGCGAGCTGCTCAGCTTCATGGACGCATTCAGAGGCTACCATCAGGTGTTCATGCACCCGGATGATGCAGAGAAAACGGCGTTCGTCACAGCGGACGGCGTGTACTGTTATGTGGTCATGCCGTTCGGCCTGAGGAACGCCATGGCTACTTTTCAGAGGATGATCGGGATGTTGTTCAAAGACGTACTAGGAAAAACCATGGAGGCTTACGTGGACGACATCCTGATCAAGAGCAAGAAGAAGGAAGACCACGTCCGGGACATGGAGAGGATCTTCACCATCATGGAGGGGGCTAGCATGAGGCTCAATCCGAAGAAGTGTGCTTTTGCTGTCAAGGGCGGCAGGTTCCTTGGTTACATGATGAGTGAACGAGGGATCGAGCCTAACCCGGAGAAGGTGAAGGCCATAGTTGACATGGAAGCCCCGAAGAATCTGAAGGACGTACAGCGCCTCACCGGGAGATTGGCGGCCCTGAGCCGATTCATGTCAAAACTAGCAGACAAGGCAATCCCTTTCTTTCAGATCATGAAGAAGGCGAATCCCTTTGAATGGACACTGGAATGCCAGGCTGCCTTCGAAGATTTCAAAGTGTACCTCTCCTCTCCGCTCGTCCTCACCAAAGCAGACCCAGGGGAGCAACTGTACATGTATCTGGCGGTGGCGGACTTGGCTGTGAGTGCTGTGCTACTCAAGGAGGCAGAAGGCGTTCAGCGGCCAATCTATTTTGTGAGCAAGGCACTGAACGGCCCGGAGACCAGATACACACTGATGGAGAAGACGGTCCTCGCCTTGATAGCATCCATCAAACGCTTGGCACCGTACTTCCAAGCACACCCAGTGACTGTATACACAACACAACCTCTCGCCACGATCCTCCGGAATCCCATGGCCAGCGGGAGGACAACCAAATGGTCCCTGATGATCGGCCAGTACAACATAGAGTTCAAGCCGAGGCCGACGATCAAGGGACAGGCGCTGGCAGACTTCATTGCCGAATGCACTGCGCGCACCGAGGACGATCCCCAAGGCGACAATGATTTCAACAACTGGTGGGAGATGTACACCGATGGGGCCTCGAGTGCAAAAGGTTGTGGCGGAGGAGCAGTGATCACTTCACCTGAGGGTTTCAAGGCCTACTACTCCATGAAATTTGAATTCAATGAGGCTGAGTACGAGGCGCTGATCGCAGGACTGAAATGTGCGAAGGCACTCGGCGCCGCTCGTCTGAAGGTGAGGATGGACAGTCAGCTGGTGGTAACCCAGATGAATGGGACGGCCGAGACCAGGGAAGAAAGGATGAAGGTTTACAGGGAACTCGCGGAGGAACAAACCGCGTAGTTCGAACAGGTGATAATCGAGCAGGTATCGCGGGTGGAGAACGTCGAGGCTGACATACTATCCAAGCTAGGCAATCCCCCGACCGATGACCCCGCGAAGAGCATCCCCCGGCATGTTAGGGGCTTCGTCAGGCAAGAGACACTCCCGGCACCAGCGACGGACATCATCCGGGTAGAGGCCATATCCATCGCCGAGCCTAATTGGTCGAAGGAAATTGCCGACTATCTCAGAGATGGGACGCTCCCCGGGCCGGAAGATGATGGCAGCTCCGGGAAGGCAGCTTGGGTAAAAAGGCGTGCCCCCAACTTCGAGCTCATTGATGGACAACTCTACAAGAAGACGTTCGGAGGGCCATACTTGAGATGCCTCCCGCCGAGCCTGGCAGCAGCCGTCATTGAAGAGATACATGAAGGCATCTGTTCCAGCCACCAGGGTCCTCGCACCTTGGCCCGGAAAATCATCTTGCAGGTGTATTACTGGCCGACCATCCAGCAGGATTGCTTCAATCACACTCGGAAATGCGCAGTGTGCCGGCAATATGCTCCTATCCCCGGACGGCCGGCAAGCTTCTACACTCCGATGATGGTTGCATTACCCTTCGCCAGATGGGGCATAGATCTGTTGGGCCCTCTTCCGACGACGACCGGCGGAAGGAAGTTTGTCATTGTGGCGATTGACTACTTCACAAAGTGGGTAGAAGCCGAGCCGCTTGCTTCCATCACCGAATATCAATGTCAGAGGTTCCTCTGGCAGAATGTCATATGCCGCTTCGGGATTCCAGAGCAGGTCGTCACCGACAACGGCCGACAGTTCGTCGGCAGAGGATTTGAGGCGTATTTGGCGAGGTGGGGCATCAGGCACTCTAAGGCCTCGGTGGCCTACCCGCAGGCCAACGGCCAGGTGGAGAACATGAACCGGACCATCATGGATGGGATCAAAAAGAAATTGGAAGATTACGCGTCCACCTGGCCGGAGCAGCTCAATTACGTACTCTGGACGTATAGGACTACCCCAAGGACGGCGACCGGCGAAACACCTTTTGCCCTAGCATATGGATTCCAGGCCAAGGTGCCAACGGAGGTGCTAGTGCCCACACATCGCACAAAGCATTTCCAGCCAGAGGACAACGAGGCAAACCTACGAGCGGAGCTCCATTTCATTGAGGAGCGAAGGGATCTAGCAGCTCGTCGCATGGAGGAATATCACCGAGCCACCCAAAGGTACTTCAACAAGGGAGTGAAGATCCGCGAAATTGAAGCTGGAGACTTCGTACTCAGAAAGAGGGAGAAGAGCAAACCACTCGAAGGTGGCAAAATGGCCAAGAATTGGGAAGGGCCGTACAGGGTCATCAGAAGATATAACCAGGGGACGTTCCTCCTCCATACCTTGGAGGGAACCACGCTGGGATCTGGAACGTCGAACACTTGAAGAAATTCTACCAATAGTTAGAGATAGATCGCTTTTGTAATTTCTGGTCGAAGCACCATGTAACACTACCGATCGTCGCCTCTATATTAAAAGGATTACTTCCTGTCTTTTACTTCCTACAGAGAGACTAAAGCCGAAGTGCTATTGAAATGATTTCCTCCTCAAAAAAAAAAAGAGGAGAAGGGGAGATACGACTCCTATGAGAGAGGGAGTCTTGACGAGGTATGCCTGATCTTCCTTCACCGCGTATGACGAACGTCTCCCGACGCGGAGGTTAGTAGGAACGTGGGGGAGGCTAGACGTACCAAAGGGAACCTCGGCAAGATAAACCAGTTCCTCCCATTTTCCCGTGGATCGACGAACACCTGCTGCCAGAGCAGAAGGTTAGTAGGGCCACGGGCACGGGACGACGAAGCAGGGAACCCGCGATAGGGTGAACCAGTGACCTCCTTGCGATCGGTGAATACCGAACGTCTTCTTCGAAGAAAGAAGGTTAGTAGGGTCCCGACAAGGACGAACGAAGCCTAGACCCTCCCTCTTGTTGGACGAATGACGAACGTCTTCTGCGAAGCCAGAAGACTAGTAACTCACGACTGGGGACGGACAGAGAAAGGGAATCCCGACGTGGATAAACCTGTTTCTTCTCAGAGTGGGGATGACGAACGTCTCCTGCGAAACCAGGAGACAAGTAATCACGAAGCTTGGGAAGGACAAAGACTGATAAAAGACTCCGAAAAAAAAAGGCAAGGAAGGCCAGACGAGCATGGAGCAAACAATGGTTTTTTATTCTTCGGTACTGATGACCGGAAAGTTACAATATGTAAGGTACAATGTAAATAATGAAAAAATGGGTATAAGTACAAGACAATGAACGGAGAACCACTACTGATCAACGTCCGGAGTTGGGGCCTTGAAGGGGATCTGCTTGGTTTTCTCTTTGGCTTCGGCCGCCTCCTGCTCCCCAAGCTCCTTCAGCAGCTCAAGTGCCCCCGCATGGGCGTCCACCATCAGCAGATCAAAGCCAGCCGCCTCCGGATCGAAAGGAGCCCCGAAGTGACGCTCGAACGTCAGGAGGTTCTCTGCTACTAGTTGTGGATCGTTGCGCTTACCGCTACACTAAAAGCAATCGCTGATAGTGTAGCACGCCCTTCCCCCTTTTATAGAACAGGCAAAGCGCCACGCGATTCGATTGCACCGGCAGGCTGGCAGATTGCTGACCGCAGACCCGCGGCAGGCCCAACAATCTCCCCCCAGCACCTGCCAGCCTACAACTGAGCAGCATGCTGTTGCCGGGGGTCGAACCCGTGACCTTTGGCTCTGATACCAATTGTGGATCGTTGCACTTACCGCTACACTAAAAGCAATCACTGATAGTGTAGCACGCCCTTCCCCCTTTTATAGAACAGGCAAAGCGCCACGCGGTTCGATTGCACCGGCAGGCTGGCAGATTGCTGACCGCAGACCCGCGGCAGGCCCAACACTAGCCCAACCATGCCCTTGCGATAGGTATCATCGGCGAGATCATCAAGGAAATGCCGTCCGGTGGGGGTGGCTTGGAGCAACTTAACCCCATCCAGATAGGCGTCCGGGCAGGTGGCTAGGAACTCGCCGACGAGCCTCGAGAGGAACTTCATGGCCATAGTATGAATGGCGCCAGTATAAGCCTTGGATTTTTGGAACTCTATGGATCCAGACTCTTTGATTTTGGCAACATCGGCCTCGTAAATGGGGACATGATTGTCCACACCCGTACGATGGAGCTCCACCTTGGCCTGCTCTACGGCCCACATCCGGCTGCGGAGGTCCACAAGCTCAGCCTCCTGTTTCTTGAGGAGCTCCTTCTGGGAAGCATTCTCCTGGACGAGCTTGTCGTGAGCATCGGCTTTCTCTTGAAGAGTTCCAGCCCGGCCTTTGGCGTTCCTCAGAAGGGCATCACATTCAGCCCGAACTCTGGCCATCTCCCTCCCTTGGTGCTCGAAGGCCATCCGAGCCCTGTGAAAATAGAGCCCGGCCTTATCCAGGGTGCTCTGGCCGCACTCCAAGAGATCTTCAGGGGCCTCTTGAGCGGCAAAGTCCTGCGGAACCTTGAGATTCAGCCCACACCAGATGGAGGACGCCGTCTGGCCGAAGAGCATCATCGATTCCTTGCGGAGACCAACCCCGGAAAACTCAATCAGGCCGAGAGAGGACCCATTGGCTTCTGGGGGTGAGGTAGGACGAGCGTCGTCAGAACCCTTGGCGGTCTGGACAGCCTCATCCCGAAGACGACGAACGTCAGAATTCCGCGGGGAAGAAATATGGGGCTTGTTCCGGGAAGTGGGCTTCCACTTTAGGGGACTCCCGAGCTCCCCATCAGAGTCATCGGCCACTATGATGGCCTTGGAGGCAGTGCCCTCGGCGCGCGGCCTCTTAGAGGCACCGGCACCAGAAGCATCATCAGCCCGTGCTCTGGTCAACCGGGTTTCAACCTTGGGGACGAGCGGCTTCTCCGGCTTGCTATGGTCCTTATGCTCACGGCCAGCGGCAGTCGAAGCAGTGTTGGTACGGCCCATGGTAGACGTGGATGGAAAAACTCCTGCACAAAAGGAATCAAGACGTTCAGAGCCATAACAGCGAAGAGATGATAAAACAATACAAGTACAAACGGACGCACCTAACCCTGCCCGAGCTTTAAAAGGCTCGGCCACCAGCAACCGGAGGTTCTGGATGCCGAGTCCAGCTATGCGCTTGGCATACCCGAGCTCCTCGTCCGTCATGGGCGGCGGTATCGTCTTCACCGGATAGGCATTCCACCGGTCAGAAAAGGGCATCGGGGAGCCTACCCCGGCCAGAAAGAAGCGTTCTTCCCAGCCGTCTGGATTCCCGGCATTGTTCGAAAACATGACCATGGACGGACGGGCGATCAGTGTCAGGTACCCCGTACGTCCGAAGGGGGACAGCCGGAAGAAGTGGTGTAGCAAGTCCACGGTGGGGGTCACACCGACGCTATGGCACCTAATGATGAAGCCGGCAATAATCCTATAAGCGGCAGGGACGAACTGCGCAGGCACTATCTCAAGGGCCCTGAAAAGCTCCAAGTGGAAGCTGTGCAAGGGAAAGTTCAGCCCGGCTATCACCGAATCCAAATGGACCACCACATAGCCGGGCAGGTGGCGCATGGGGTTGCGCAGGCGCCGATCGTCGTAGGTCCTTGGGGGATAAAACCATTGGCTGATCAGACGCTTGTCAGCATTCGTCAGGCGGTTGTTTTGGCGCCGGACGCACGAAAAGCTAAGGCTATAACGGGGAGGCCGAGGCGGCATTCCCCGCTCATAGTATTCTAAGTCATCGCCAGAAGAACAACCATCGTCGAAACGGGTCTCAGAAGACATGGCAACGAACGGTACCTTGGAAGTTTGAGGTGGACACGGTTTGAAGGAAATCTAGAGAGAGAAAGCAATTGTGCAGCGTAAGGAGAATTGTGAATGAACCACATGGTTTTCTGGGTACTTATAGGCAGCACCGTGGAATCCCGCCAACCGAAGTGGGACACGTGGCACCCAGCTACCGGTACCTACCACGATATTTAAGGCGCCTCGATTTCGTCGCCGCATAACCATGACTGGAAAAGTCCGGATGGATGCCACGAACGTCCCGCCGGGGGGATTTACCAGCTCCGAGGGATCCAGAGACGCCCGGAGATCGCGACCATCGGCTGTGCCTAATATCGGCGGCTATTCGGGAACATACACGGCAACGGGCTACGTTCGTCTTTCCATACTCACACCACGGGAACATGAGGACCCTGCGAACGTCTCCCTACAAAGCTTGGGTAGGGCGCGCGCAGCACGGATATTTGTGTTTACACATATGATAGATGAACGTCTCTATTAAATGTTGGTTCTGGGAAATACGCTCATATCTCCAATACTTTACTACTGACTAAGGAGGCAACCACCGACGAACGTCACCTCGCGACATTGAGAATGACTACAGGCAGCGGTTGGTGGTATGCTCGCACTTGTAAGATGAACGTTGCTGTCAGGACGCTGTGGCCGGACGGCAGGACAGCATCGGCGCCGGGCGTCGTCACCGGGAGACGAACTCTCGCGCTGCGTCCGCGCACTCGCGTACATACGGAGGCATGGCAAGGGGATGCCGTTGCCCCAAAACAAAACGAGGGACGGATATGAACGTCCCCGCAGACTTTTACTTTACAACAAAAGTATGGCAAGGCACCGAAGGAGATTCCATACAACAGACGACAAAGGAAAGGAAAACAATGAAGTAAAAAATCACGAACGTGGAGACAACTATGGGCAAAAGTATGTATATTCTTCAGCTCTAACGGCTGGGCATTACAAGTTCAAGATAGAAAGAAGTATAAATTACATTACACCATAAAAGGGGACTCAGGCCGGCTGTCTCCCGGAATCTGCTCCTCCTCTTCAGCTTCGGGCTCGGGGGTTGGGGGTTCTGGAATCTCCCCTCTGGCCTTGGCCTCCTCCCGGTGTTGGTCCCTCGCCAGCTTCCCTAGAGCCTGGAGCAGCAGATCGTCATCTGTATGCGCAGCCAGCTCGAAATCGGCCCCTTGCAACCTCGAGAAGATGGGGAGGGTGGCCTTAACCCCTTCATTATAGCCGGCGGAGAAAGTGCTATCGCCGACCTCGTACAGGAACTTGCGGGACAGAGGAGAGCCCTCAAGGATCCGGACGCCGCGGGCCAGACGCTGGCGAGGCGGTATCTTCTCCAGAGCCGCAGCAAACAAGTCGGCGAAGACCCCAGTGCAGTAATCCTTGGCAGAGTCCATAAACTCCCAGTGTTCCTGTAGCCGGAGGTATCAACCAGCCACTCCGGACTTGCATCCTTCGCGACAGGGTGCACCGGGACAAGCTTGAAGCCAGCTTTCTCAAGGCTGACCAGCTGTTGGTGGGATTCTGCCCGCAGGGCGGCGATCTCCTTCTCCTTGGCCGCAGACTCCGCCTCGGCTCGACGGGCGGCCTCCCGAGCTGTAGCAACAGCTGCATCGGCCTTGGCCTTAACCTCTCTCAGGTCGGCCTCCCTGGCAGCTTCAGCCTGAAGGACTAGAAGCCCAGACTGGATGACAGAAGGAAAAATAAAGACAATGGTCAGAAGATGAACGTCAAGGGAAAGATATACTCGGATCTAGTAATGAAGGGGTACCTGAAGAGCGGCTGCCAGGGCAACGCTGGTCGCCTCAGACGACGAACGGCGGGGCAGCTCAAGACCGGCTTTGAGGGCCATCTCCCTCCAAAGCTCTTCCGCCGGACGGCTCAAAGGCAGGGAGCCGGTGTCTTCAAGCAGAGGCCCAGTGGAGGCTGCCTCACGGCCCCTCTTCTGCTTCTTTTCGGGGACCTTCTCTATCCCCTTCTGATGAGCCACCTTCGTGGGGGCGACCGGCGGTGGAAGGGTAGCCTCGAGAGCAGGGGCCCCGGACCCCTGGGCCAGCATAGTGGCAATTAGGTGCTGCTCACCCTCGGCCGTTCGCCGGGCAGCGTCGGAGGCCGAAGAATTGGAGTCCGAGGAGGGGACGTTCTTGGCTTTCGCCATTGCGGCTTTAGCAGCGGCCGCCTTGGCCTTCCTTGTCTTCAGGCACTCAGCGTGATTCATCTGGGCCTTATCTGGTGGAGAGCCTGCACGAAAACAATTAAGGGTTAAAAGGCGAACGGAGAATATGACAAGACACTCACCTCGAAGGACAGGACCGCCCGGTGCCCCGAGACGAGCGTCGAAGGGTGGAAAAAAGTCCAGGGACACGGGCGGTACCTATGTCTGCCCCGGAGAGTGCCTCAAAGGTCAGGTAACCAGCTATGGGGAAGACGCCGCCCTGCAACAACTTCTCCACGTCCCCACTCAGGTCGTCGGTCAGCTCCGGTGACTCAATCTTGGGGGGATAGCCGTTCCACCGGACCGGGAGAGGGGGACCGTCGTATCGAAGGAAGAAGAAGCGATTTTTCCAGTCATGGATCGACAAAGGGTAGTTCTTGAACAGCCTCCTTCCTGGACGTGCGGCCACACTTAGATAACCATCAGAGTTCTGGGGAGTGATGCGGTAGAAGTAGTGAAACAGCTCCAGAGTGGCGGTGGCTCCCGCAAGTTTGCAGCGCACCAGGAAGGCCGATATGAATCGATAGGAGTTTGGCATGAATTGAGCCGGGGCCACCTGAAAGCAGTGGAAGAACTCCACATAGAATGGATGGAGTGGAAACCGCAGCCCGGCCTCAACGGAATCCAAGTGAAGCATGATCATTCCCGGACGTCTCCTCATCACATGCTCAGCGCCTCTCACGCTCCAGACGAACGGCGGGGGGAAGAAAGTACGGATTTTGTTGAGGGCCCACGGGAGAGGACTTGGTCGTGGTCAAGGGCGCTCCTGATCGGGCAGATGTGGTGCTCCATATCCGTAGGGATGCCCAGATCATGCACCTCCATGTCAGAACCGGATTCGGCCTCCTCCCCAGAATCATAATCGGCAGGGCACTCATTCAGGGGGACTGTGTCAATAACGTCTACTGCCCCGTCGACATTCCCATCTCCGGCGCCGCCCCCACTACCTTGGGAAGCGTCATCCGGCTCACCATCAGCCCGGATGGTCCCCACCGTCGTGGCCGAACCAGAAGACCCAGAAACACTGGCCTTTCCGGGGGAGCGCGCATTCACGTCGTCAGAAGAAGAGCCCGCGGAGGAACCCGACGAACCGGAATCAGAACTTGACGAGATCTCCATCGAGGTCATTTCGGCGAGAAGACAAGACAGGGAAAAGAAGCAGAAGGGAAATTACCTTAAGGAGGAGACTAGCTGGACTCGGAAGCGGGAAAGAGAACTCGAAGAACAGCGGAGATTCTAGAGCAAGGGAGCAGAAATTGGGAACCCTAATCCAGAGGGAAAACCCGACATTTATAGGAGAAACACCGATGGGGGAACCAACGAGGGGCTGACACGTGGCAAGGAGCGTATTCTGGCTCACGCGTTGTGCGTGGGGCGAAAGCGTAATGATGACATTCCCTCGGAAAATGCACCGCCGCTACAGCAGCCGTCACCTCGTTTCCTGAACCGTCGACAGCTGTTAAGCACCATGACCACGAGAGTACGCTTCCACCAGATGCCATAAAACATGAAGTATCGAGACACGAACGTCTACTTCGAGTGACTTCATACTTCCTTATGTCCTGCGCATGCTCAGAACATCAGAAGTGGGGGACTTGTGTTGGGTTAATGGCCCAAGTCGAGGTCCGGCCCATTCACCCCTTCTACCAGACGTACGTCTACTTAGAACACAAAGTGGACGGCAGGCCCATGTTCCTTCAAGACAGACGAACGTCTGCAATGGGGCTTAGGCTCAACGGCCCATCTCAACGAACGTCTATGCAAGAACAAGGAGCAGGACCACGGACCATCAAGGATGACGACGAACGTCTCCAGAGCAAGCCTATAGTCATCGGAGGAAATCCAGTCCACATGGTGAGAATCCTTAAGGCCAGGAGACGAACAGCCGATACCTCTTGAGGGTCACTTGGAGCGATCCAGCTCGCTTCCCGGGCGGACGAACGTCCCCACTATTTAGGCGGGAAACCTAGATTCCGGCGGGAAGTGCATTTAATGCTGAAGATTTGGTGGTTGGGACACCAGCGGTCCACAGGCTTCCACGTCAGCATAGCCACCTGCCCATTCGTGGGTATAAATAGAAGCATTTATTTCATTGTAAAGGGTTGACAACTTTCTATTCTTAGCACTCTAGCTATAGCACTCTTACCCGCAGCACTTCTACTGCCTTGTAAGACGAACGGCCGACGGAGCCTTAGCGAAAAGTATTGTATTAGGGAGTTATTAAGAGATAATAATACCTAATCACTTACTCGCTACCTTCTTGTTCTCTTTAATCCATACCATCTGCTTGTTGGGCTAGTTTATTCACACACACTCCACTCGAAATCCTTGGGCTTACGTGTTGGACCCGAGGGTTGAAGGGATAAACCTCAACAGTTTGATATGCCAGTATTTTCAAATTATTCAATTCTTGTTCAGAATGTGAACATCTTTGGCATCACAGATTGATTTCTGTCTTTTAGTTTTTCTTGGTTTTATATCATTTGATTCAAGTGGTCTGCCACGCTTTTTTTTTGCTTATAGAAGAATCATTTGCAAGATTTTTTTTCAGAATTCTCTAATGGGATTTCGATTCTGGCAGGAGCGTCCATATGAGGAATATCTATGTTGTAAGACCCGAACCGGACCGGCCGGTTCGACTCGGAAACCGGTCACCCAACCATATACCCGGTCCGATTGAGCCTCAACCCATAAATCAGGCCAAAATCGGAATTACCCGTTGACCTCCGCCGAAACCCGGGACGGACCCGACTCGGCTCAAGTGGTCTGCCACGCTTTTTTGCGTATAGAAGAATCATTTGCAATATTTTTTTTCAGAATTCTCTGATGGGATTTCGATTCTGGCAGGAGCGTCCATAGGAGGAATATCTATGTTGTAAGACCCGAACCGGACCGGCCGGTTCAACCCGGAAACCGGTCACCCGGCCATATACCCGGTCCGGTTGAGCCTCAACCCATAAATCAGGCCAAAATCGGAATTACCCGTTGACCCGCCAAAACCCGGGACGGACCCGACTCGGCCCAAACCCAGAAAATGCTAAAAACCCGGAAAATGGGATGCCACAAGGAATCGAACCAGAGCCTAATGCATCAAACATGGATGTGTTGACCAATGCGTTACACTAGCTTGTTGGTATCAATGGTGCATCAGTTATCTTTATATCTTATCAGTCTGGAATATTTTAACTAGTCTTAATTAATTAATTAATTAATTAATAATACAAATACTGCTAAATACACACCAATGCTGCAATGTGCTACTATTATACTTCTGGTACATAATCTCCAACTTTGTTGTATTGTATTTTATTTTGTAATTGGTATTATGTTCATATTTATTACCCATCTAAATCCCAAAGTATTTTATATTTTTTTAAAATCAATATACTTAAATACAATAGTTTTTATGCATTGCTTATATTTTATTATCATTATTAAATTATGTAGGAATATAATTTTTCTAATGATGAATTCAATCTATATATAATTGATTAATTATATGTATCATTGTTGACCAGGTTTAACGGTCGTTGACAGGGTCGACCCGCTGGGTCCGGGTTGACCCGCGACCCGCTCATCTGGCCGAGTCACTCTCTGGTCCGGTTTTTACAACATAGAGGAATATGTGACTTTGTCACATTCTTTGTGTATGTGAATGCATCAGGCAACTGATTTGCAACATTTTATAAATGGATTGTCTTTTACACCTCTTGCTCTCTCTCTCTCTCTCTCTCACACACACACACACACACATATATATATTTGTTTTTGAGTCAAGGTGAGATAATTTTGTTGCATTCCATGTGATCTCTTTCGTACTTGGGTCTAACTTATCACTTTCTCCCCATAAGGTCAGGAACATTGTCTCATTGAAATGATAGTCTGCAAATCGTGTGGTGAATAAGTCACCCGTCATTGATTCAAGATATTTTATTAGGGAAAATGGAAGTTAACAATCCAACCTTTTAGCAGTCTTATTACAATAATACCATCTTTTCGTTATTCATGAATAATCCAACCTTTGCACCTCATCTTCATTCATTGGTTCCTGACCGGTTGACGACATGCTATTCAAAGTTATTTTCTTATCTTTGCAAACCATTATACCATAAATCTCACCTTTCACAAAGATAATATTTTGCAAACATGAGAAAATAACTTAAAATAACAGGTCATTAACCGGCCAAGGACCAGCGAATGAAGATGGGGTGCAAAGGTTGGATTATTCTTGAATAACGACAAGGTGAGACTATTGTTAGAAGACTGCTAAAAGGTTGGATTATGAGTTTCCATTTTCCTATTTTATTACTGAGGGAGGTTAAAAACCAACATAGATTGCTAGCCTTCTTTTAGGACCCATTTTTGTACGATGATGTGGAGCAATTGGGACATAAACAGCACAACCAAATATCTTTATGTGTGCTGAGTGTGGCTCTTGTTCAGTTACTAATTGCATTGGCGAATATTCATGATATGCAGTTGGTCTAAGCCGAATTAAATTTGCTGCATGTAAAATAGCATGTCCCCATGCTGATGAAGGTAAATTGCACTTCAACAATAATGGTTTAGCGATTAGTTGTAATCGTTTAATCAATGGTTCAACAAGACAACTTTGTGCATGGACATGAGTAGCATGGTGCTCCGCATCAATCTCAATCCACATACGATAGTCGTTAAATGGTTGAGATGTAAATTCTCCTGCAGTTTTAAGTCGGATTTTCTTTATAGAATGATCTGGAAAATGAGCTCTCAGTCGGATAATTTGAACATGGAGTTTAGCAAATGCTAAATTTCTGGTCAATAAAAGACTAACATGTGACCAACGTGTTGAAACATCAATCAACACCATAAAATATCTAAATGGTCCACATGGTGGGGCTATTGGCCCACAAATATCTCCTAGAATCCTTTCTCAAAATGCATGTGGTTCCGTTGGAATTTTGTTCACAGAGGGTCTGATGATCATTTTGCCAAGAGAACGGCCTTTACAAGGAAAATCACTTGATACTGGAGCCCTTATATTCTTTAATGGGCGTCCAAGTGAAACTTTAATGATTTTATGCATCATTACTTGGCTTGGGTGACCTAAACGGTCATGCCATAACACAAATATGTTTTGGTCATCTAACTTTGTGTTAGATACCAAATTTATTTCAAACGGACTAATATAGGGGAAATATAGTCTAGAGGAATACGGTAGCATTTTTCACAAATATATTTTGTGCCAAATTTAGTGGTCGCAAGACACAAATATTCCTTTTTTATTTTCATTCATGGTTTCTATGTGATAACCATTTTGATGCATATCTCTAAAACTCAAAAATTTCTCCGCGATTTTCTAGATAGAACATCATTTATTATTATTTTGTCTCGCTAGGGAGCATCACTTATGCTTTCTCAGAGCCTTCAATGAGCTTTGCAACATTTATTATTGTATTGACTTTGGGTTCAACTAAAGTTATCTGAGAAAAATATAATTTATTTCTCAAAATGGTGTGCGCTGTAGCGTTGTCTATCGGACATAATTCTTTGTCACTTGAGTGATCCATATATTCAATATATTTAAATAAGCATAAGTTTGACATGTATACGTCACAAATGTTGATCAATTTCTACTTAACAGTAGCTATAGTTGCTATTAAAATTGTGATTTATTAGTAATATAAACGACACAAAGTAAAACGTACATGGGTGTAAATTATGAACACTTAACCCTGTGATTTTGTTTAAATTGGTTATTGATACTACATTAAATAGTTGATGATTGATGATTCACGGAGTATATTATTAGCACCCATGATTCACATACATAGGCATGAATGGAAAACGACTTATCTTTACTATTTTCATGGAAATCCTTCATCTATTGCATTTTTTTAATTTTATTAAATAATTGGCCATATGGATACATGATATACTTCGTATATCATTAGTACCAATCATTCAAGTGCACATGGATATGATGCATAGGTATTTCATTTTATCCATTTGGATATATATATTCGTACTTTCTTAACAGTTACTTTATATAACAACGATCATTTACTTTGTATATACGACAATAGTTTGACTTATATCTAATCAAATACGGAGCATTATCAAATGTAGCTTTAAATGTAAATGATTACGTTGCTTCTAAAGTTCTAGGAAAAATCACACTTTATTTCGTTTGTTATGATAATTTGTGAACAATACTCTCTGAAAAATATAGAATGTAGGCATAGTTGGTTTGTTTTATTATTGTTATTAATATGGAGTACATATTTACATAACTCAAAGGGTAGTTTATAAGTTTGTGGTCATCTACCACCATTTGAAAAAAAATGGACTTTAATTTGGTGATAAGTGCTAACAATTCATAGATAACAATACACCGATTTTTTTAATATTTAAATTGAAATCATTATAAGGACAAAATAAACTAATAGAGGGGCATAAATATTTTCAAATTGTCAGATACATGAAAAACTCGTGAACTATTGTTGCTATTAATTTTCTTTGTTTGTTTATGAAGACTCCACATCCATTAATGCATGCAAACCACTTGTGACTCCTACTTCGTACTTAATATACAATTGTCTGTTATTTTATTTGCATATAGTTCGAATTCACTTCATAACTCTTCCTAGTGTTATATGTTTGTTGATCTTAGTAGTTCTTCTCTCTCACCTTTGTTGTTTTCATACCTTTCATTCCTTTTAAATCTTTATTACTGAGTATTGGTATACCAAGGCACCAAGTTAGGTTTCCTGATTTAGGCCAAATTCTCCTTACCTACTATAAGTGCAAAAGTGTGCGTTCATGATCACTCTTGGCGCACACTAGTTTGCTCTATTTTGCGAAGGTTTATTCGGATTGAGAAAAATATAGTTTAAAGGTATGTATACCTTCTTTTACTATATGAAGCAGGGGAGTTCAATTTTGAACAAAAATTGAACACATGTTTTAGATTTGAATAATATTATAATACTAAAAAAATATAATAAATCTCTTTCAAAAAAAAAAATATAATAAATATTGATGCTAATACCTGCAGGAGATAAAGATTGTTGAAGATTTTGAACTGATTCGTGCTGATAACGTGTTGTGAAATGAACAAGATAAATACTAAAATTATGAGATAGATATGTTAATAATCATCTTTAAATTACTTCTTCTTAATATGAGATTTTATGAGTGAATTTACAAGGCTTCGTCAAGCTCCTATGTATAGTGTTTGAGCTGATGATTAGTCATATAACAGGTGAATCTACAGATTTGGTGGCAATAACAAATTGAGTCATTTGTTCTAACTAGGTTACAATAATCATTACACGGATCACGAATAGCTGATGTCCTAATGACAAGGATGAAGAATTCACACTTGTCATTTCTCAGATTTTACAACAATATTTACTTATTTGTTGACCTTTGAGGCTTTGAGCATTAACATTGTTAGGACATTGATTTTATAGTAACATAATATTAATATGTTTGATGTTATATTTATTGTGAATTTCTAATATAATATGTTAAGTTTGCCAAAAAATATATAACATGTTAAGTTGTGACATCGCACCCAAACGTGCTTGAAGGTACTATTTAAAAGTCAAGGATAATGTATTGAATTCCCTATTACCAACCGTGTGTAACACGAGGAATGTTTCATGTAACTAATGCTTTGACCGTGGGTAACACGAGTACTGTTTTATGTAACTGGTGTTTTATTAACATGTCGTTGGATCCGTATTTCGAGGTCGGGCTTCCAAATACTTTGAGTGGGTCATCTTAGTAGATATAAGAGTCCAATACAATTTAAAGAAATTCAAATGAATACAAGAGACATCCCACTCTTGTATTCATTTGAATGCAAATGAATACTTGGAAGCTTTGGTAAAGCATTGGTAAGACTTTGCATTCATGGTCCGCCGCAACAAGTCTTTGCATTCAAATTCCTTTGTCTATCAAGTGCCGAGGAAGAGTGGGATGCACCCCCTTTGGTCCAAATCAATTCGGAAGTAAAATATTTACCAATGCTTCCATATGATGGAATACTGGGTCTTATTGTTGTGTGCTCTTATAATGTGAAAGGGGGGTTGATTGAGAATAAAATGATAAGACATGGACCCCATTTGTACTTAATTAGTGAGACTTGGTGGAGAATCATTCACATCCCATTCATTCCACTCCACACAAAAGGAATAACGTTTAGGGAGGTCTAAGGAACACCCTTAGTACCCCCCATTTGGACTCCCTTAGCTTATTGAAGAAGAGGGCCGCACAAAAGAAAGAAAAGAAAGGAAAGACTAATTTGTCCTCAGAATTCATCATTGTGCGTAGGGTTGATTTTTCATCCCATATCTCGAGCTTCACTCGTTCAAATCAGGCGTGTGAGGTGTCTAAAGAAAGATCTCAAAAAGAGGATTCTGGGATCGCAACGATCATAGTTGTGGAAAGCCTCCAAATCTTCGTAGACAAACGCAACCTCGCAAAATGTTTTTTCTTCTCTAAAAGTGAGTTGAACCCAAAACCTTTCTTTTCTTTACCCAGATCATAGGTATAGTTGAGGGGACTATTCTACCCTATTCCAAGAGCAGAATATGTTCTTGAAATGATTAATATATGAGGTTAAAGGTTAGACACTAACCTAGAATGAACCTTGGAAGGTTAAGAAGCGAACTCGCCGGAGAACACCCTCTCTAGGGGCTGTTATCGGCTCGTTGGTTAGGGGTGGAGCTAGCTGCTTAGGAGGCTGCTGTTCACCCATTTTCTAGCAAGGAGTCAGCTCTCAACTGTCCTTGGCCGATTGGCCGAGGCTTGATTGTTGGATCGTGAAAGGAAAGTCTAAAGCTCATTAATGTGAGGAGCGACATCTAGTTGCTTACAACTTGTAGGTTATGCATGAGATTACCTAAATGTTTTAATCATGTTTTCATGGATAATGTGCTTTAACATGATATGTTTAATAAGTAATGGATTTGATTATCAATTTGAAACCATGTTGATGGATATGGAGTTAAATGGGGTATAAATGTGCTATTATGTTAAAATAGACATTTCTAACTCATGTATGAGTTGCATAGATATGTAAATGAATATTTGTATGATGAAACTGTTAGGTCTCGGGTAAAAACACGCAACAGAATAAACGAAAAATTTACTACCCAAAAGTAAACAACCGGATTTGAGGTTCATATTATAAACGAAATTACAAGACATAAGAGGGACTTACATAGCAATCTTAATCAAGGATGTCAGAAAGTCCGAGAAAATGTCCCCGAGATCTACCGGTATCCACACACACGTGACTGGATCGGCCGCAAGGAACGTGCCAGCGTTCTCTTCTTCCTTCCTCTCTACTCTAGGTTTTAGAAGTGAATTTTAACTCTTAAAATTCGTGGGTCTATATAGCCCTATTTACAAGAGGAGGAAAGAAGGGGTTTTATAGCTAATAAAACCCTCCAAGAGGCCCTAGCCCAATACCGCCATTTGAAACCTTATTTCGAATTGGGCTAATCAGGCTATTTTAATATTATTAACAAACATTAATGATCCAAATCACTTAGGTGTGTGACCCTGTAGGCTTATATATTAGTGGCAGTGGGCTAGAAAATTAATTCGAGACTCACAAATCATAAGCGGCCTCTAGCAAGGGGTTATGACTATCCAAAAATATATAAATGTCAATTAAATCTGACATAACCTTTTAATGATTAATTTGTGCTAATAATTCTCTCTCGTCAAACGATATCTTATTTGAGACAAGGTTAGGTCGTGTCATCCTTGTTATTCTCAATTAATATTTCTTGATTGCCAAGTAAGATTAATCTTGATCAAATGACATCTCATTTGAGCATGACCATGCTTATTAATCTTACTTGTCAAGGGGCCCAATAGATATCTTTCTCTCGCTATACAAGAGTGACAAAAACTATCTTGATAATTCACATACTACTGCATGGTTCATAATATGTACAATCACCACTTTTATAATTATCTAATTACAGATAACATTTAATGATGTTAATACACATTAATTCCCATGTAAGTAACCATGATTATCTCAAGTATAAGAATATAACACTTCATCATTATTGAGGACAACAGTGATGACATATAACCTAGCAGTGTCTTCAAGTTGGGTCTGTCCAATGAACTTGTTCCCTAACAAGCATCTGTGTTATTAACTTGATATCTCTATACCCATGACTAGTGGAATATAGCCATCAGTTAATCCACATATTGGTCTATTAATTATTAATGTCCCGAATTAATAATATTAGACCAGGGACAATTAGAATATTATGCTTATTTTAAAGTGTAGCATTCCACAATTAAGTCACATACTTAATTAGCTACTAAACATAGTATTCAGGGACTAAATATTAATAAAGAAAACTCGCGATAATAATTAACATAAAATGAGTTTGTGACTTTATTAATTAATGAGCATTATATATTTATTGATAAATCATAAACTATGATTGTCCTAGGGCATATTTCCAATAGAAACTGAACACATGAGATGCTGCCACATATCTCCATATATGTAGGGGCTCACATTTATGAATATATGAGTCATTAGGAATAATCTTAATAGTAATGAAATACTAGTTAAGGATTGTTCGAAATTGTTGATAGAATCAAACCTAATGTTTGGATTGTATGTGATGCACTTGAATAGACTTCAAGTGTGAAATGTGATTTAGTGTGGAGCTAAGATCAAGTTAGGGGCAGTCCATAGGGATGTCCTAAAGTGCACGAGTAAGTGCTTAGGAATTGGGGTCTATGCTATGTAAATTGATGTACTTGAGCCGAGCTCATAGAGTTGCACGAGTGGACATCAGGTGGGTGATTGATGGTGTGCAAGTTGATGTACTTGAGCCGAGCTCTAGAATTGCACGAGGAGATAACAGACTTGTATCCTAAGACTTGTATCCTATGATTTGCATGTTGATGTACTTGAGGACATCAGCGTAATGAATTGCTTATTATGTTTGTTTATGGATGACTTGTGTGTGAACGATATTCGAGACGCCTTGTATAATATGGAGGTGTTTGATTGTGGTTGACTATTCGTATTGTATGGCGGGCTGTTGACGTGTCCGGGTAGATCCGGGGCGTGACATAAGTTGTGTTTTATGGGGTATTATTTAATGTAGTTTAATAAAATCACCTATAGTATGAGTTGTATGACTATTGATTTATTAATTTTTCATTAATACATTTTGTTGTTTGTTACGTTATGGTGACATGTTCTTTAATCATTACTGAGAAAACAAATATGTGCTCATCTCAATTATACCTCATGCATAATATAAAGTGTCATATACTTCATTACATATTATATGGACTATTAATTTGTTTTATGAAGTATAGTTGAGATAAACACTTAGTTCGTACGGAGTATTTGCTTTCTTACTAACAAACGGGGCTATATAGCCTAACAAACGGGCTAGGTTAAGTTGATAGTTCCTGTTATTTTTAATGACATGTATCATACTTTAATGACTAATACATAAAATGTGATGATGTCAAATATAAGATACAATCATGCTTGGTCATAAAATATGTATTGAGTTGAGATCAAAATTGATGCCTTTTGTGTTACTGATGGACATATAGATAACTGATAAGTTTATAGGAAAAAATAAAAAAGGTTATGCACTTTGTTTTAATAAATATGTAACATTAACTTAAACGTAATTATGCGGTCTGTTCCCTCTTAGTAAGGTTGGTTTGCTTCGTTGCCTGTGCTTCAAGTAGGCGGTGGTTTTCTGAATTTTGGCACATGATTAAGATACTTTCTTCAATGATATTTTTTGCCCTTGGAGTTTGGTTCCGGTTTGGGCTGGAGTCTATGAGTGTGATGTCCCAGTTGCCTCTGTCTACGATGGTGCCGGATCTGATCTCAGATGGGCTTCCCCGGTGTTGGGCGGCGGTCGATCGTACTGAATTGGGTTTAGGGTGGATTGTAGCCTACTTCAGTTGCGTTTCTTCAAGATGGGTGGCAATCAGAAAGATGTTGCGAGATTTGCTCGCTCAAATCGCATGGGAACGGCGTGACTGGTTCTTCCAGGGTTTAATGACTGGTGCGAAGCTTCCGCCTAGTGCAAATCTAGTTTAGCGTTGTGTGAGGGGTTCCAAGGAGAACGTGTGGTACAGTGAGAAGGGTGAGAAAGAAGATTCAGCATTGCTGGGGGGCTCCCCCTCCTCCCCCCATCCTGAACCACCACCATGGAGGAATCATGTGGTTAGGGATTGAGAAAAAAGACACTTCAAGTTTGAATATGGCCGCGTGCGATTTATTGCTCTGTTTTCTTTCCAGTTTTTATTTGTGTCGTTTTCGACATTTTACTATGTTTTTGGCTTACTAGTGTTATTAGGGTTGTGCACGGGTCAGGTTCGGGCGGGTCGGGCCTGCGAACCCTAAACTCGTTCGGGTTTTTTAATTTAAATACTAGGCCTGACCCTTTGATATTTCAAATCAGGTATTTCGGATATTTTTGAGTCAGATATTATCAGATATCGGGTCGGGTTTCAGATATTTCAGTTATATTAAAAAAATTTATAATTGGATAATTAAAGTGTTTAAATGTCATTTTGAAAAAAATTGTACACACTAGTGCACTAAACTTCCAAATTACACAAATAATTTAACACAAATTGCACAAATAACTACACAAATAATTGAACACAAATATAAATTTAACATATTCAAAGTACACACTACATAATTTAATATATTTCGGATATTTCGGTTATATTAAAACACATTATAATTGGATAACTAAAGTGTTGGAATGCCACCTTGACAAAAATTGTACACACTAGTGCACTACACATTCAATTTACACAAATAATTTAATACAAATTGCATAAATAATTACACAAATAATTGAACACAAATATTAATTTAAAATATTCAAAATCCACACTAACATATATTTCGGATATTCGGGCGGGTTGGGTTGGGATTTCACAAACCCTACCCGCCACCTGGTCTAGGCCCAATACTAATCGGAATTCGGTTTCGGGTTTTTCAGGTCGGATCGGGTTTTGCTCAGCCCTAAGTGTTATTGGTTTTTCTGGAGTGCTTATGACTATTATTTACCTCAAATTCCATGTATGTTTAGCAAACCAAATCGCTCTATTTTGGTGAATTTTTCTATGTCTGATTCAAGGACTGAGGAAACTCTTCGACTGTTTTGAGTTTATTGAAGTAATAAAGAGTACAGTGACCTTAAGGGTCACAAAGAACTATATGGTGCCCTTTTATTTGGTAGTCAGCGATTCATGCTACTGATGGATATTCATATATATCAACAAAACTCCATATGCATTTTTTTTGCAGGTTTCGACAATGATCCTTCCGCAATATATAAATATAAATATATATATATATATATATATATATATATATATATATATATATATATATATATAGGGTGTGGTTCCAATGAGAACACTTCTTATTGTGAGAAATGAGAACAAATCTTAACCATAGATCTTAATGAATTAAAGGTCAAAAGAGGATGAGATGCATAGATGTATGGTGGGAGTGCAAACATTAAAAAAAAACCTGGAAACATACTGCACATTTTATGTGCGCAGAATGCACCATATTTTTCCAGGATTTATTTGACTGCCTTCCCGATCGAATTTTGAGCTGAAATTTGGTATGGACAAACTAGACTTGATGAGGAACATGCTCAAAAAATTTCATCAAAAAATTTCACCGGGAAGACCCTCTGATGGGCTTGTCCGCACGGGAGTTCTCATCAGGAGTTCTTGATGTGAACTGCCCTATATATATATATATATATATATATATATATATATATATATAGGGTAAGGTTCAAGTGAGAAGAACCCTTTGGGTGAGAAATGAGAATGAATCTCAGCCATTGGATTCGACTAAGTTGCAGTAAAAGACACTTCATGATGCACTGAAATATGCAATCTAGCACGGTGGCATTTCTGTAAATACTTCTGAAAAATCCGTATTACACGTGTCTAGTGCAACATGAAGCTATTTCGGTGCAACGCCGTCAAATATTAGTGCAACATGAAACTGTTTTAGTGCAACATGAGCAAAATTTAAATATTACTACAGCATAAAGCCAACTTTAGTGCAACTTCGTAAATCCAATGGCTGAGATTCATTCTCATTTCTCACATTAGATGCATTTCTCACCTGAACCAAAATCTATATATATATATAGAGAGAGGACTGCTCAGGTCCAGCCGGAGGGACGGGAGCAGCCGTGCGAACTTCACTGTTTGGGGCGGTTCCCGATGGAATTTTTCGATGAAATTTTTTGAACATGTTCCTCATCAAGTCTAGTTTGTCCATACCAAATTTTAGCTCAAAATTCGATCAGGAAGGTAGTCAAATAAATTCTTGAAACTTACTGCACTTTATATATGTGCAGAATGTGCAGTAAGCTTCAAGAATTTATTTGACTGCCTTCCCGGTCGAATTTTGAGCTGAAATTTGTTATGGACAAACTAGACTTGATGAGGAACATGCTCAAAAAATTTCATCGAAAAATTCCACCGACAACCGCCCCAAACAGTGAAGTTCGGACGGCTGCTCCCGTCCCTCCGGAGGGACCTGAGCATTTCTGTATATATATATATGTATATATATATATAAATAGCTAAACCCATATAAATCCATGAAATCAAACATGTATGAACTAAAATTAGAACTATACCTTGAGAATTCATTTGCATTAACACTTTAAGAAGACCCAAGAATCCAACACGATTGATCGGCCTAACCTTCCAGTGCTATGTACCGTATGAGACGTGTATTAGTCCTTGAGAATTGATGGGATATTTATAGGACTAGAATGACTTGTAACGGTTTGGCATTATTAATTTATAATTATTTCTTCATCATTACTACAATAATGATATTAAGTAGAATAATTCATTAGACCATTTTCCGTTACGATGTCGTTACAATTATCTCTTTATTTGCATGCACCAGAGGTCATAACCGTTGTATCACTTTAGTATAGTATATTTAATTTGACCCGTCACCAAAAGAAATATATTATCCCAGTATCTACACTTTTATTATTTCATGAATAGCCACTGTATTATTTACTCCCTCCGTCCCCTTAAGTTTGTCCCGTTTTACCTTTTTCGTCCGTCCCACTAAGTTTGTCCCATACCATATTTGGTAACATTTGAGTGGTTAGAATTCATTCTTACTTTATTTACACTTTATCAATTCAATACCAACCACACAATTCCACTTTTTCTTAAAAACCACACCACACCCCTCCGTCCCAAACTTAGGGGGACGGAGGGAGTATTATTTATCTGATGATAAACACATTTTAATTAATTACATATTAGGCCCTTTTATTGTTTCCAACAGCTGCTTCTATAGAGGTCAGCGTCCCAGAGTCTGATTGTAGGAATATATGAATGAGTTAGCTTATATTTGACTTGAGAAGAGACGAGAAAATTAAAAGAGGACTAAACTTCGTAACAAAGTTAAAGTTGAGGCCCAAAACCAATCTATCATTTCGATGTGGCTTAATTAGGCGATAATTTCACATGACGCGATGATACAGAAGTGAACCTACTCACCTCCTCATGAGGTAGCATATATGTGTCTTCATTGCCTACATTGCCCTCTTTGACTCTTTCAATTCACTTAAGTTGTCTCTTCTGTCAATCACACGATACTCTATTTTGTCTCTTTAGATATTTATGTCGCTCTCGTTTGTATCTCTGCTAGTGCTCTCCTTTTGTTGCACCACTACCATCGATCAAATTTGGCATCGGCTGCGAGGGCTCACAATTGTATTTCTTCTGATGTGAGACTGTTGTGTTCCTTTCTTCATTACATCAAATTTCCGAATTGGGGAGCGGTTCCAGTGAGGTGTGATATTTTCATGATCAAAATCGGCGTCTCTCATGATCGAATATGTGTGACTTGTGCTTGTATTTGACATTGGTCATTACTGATCGATATTAATCACATAATAATATATTGGCCCAAACGATATCATTAGAATAAGGTCAAACCAACCTAGACTACACCGTCTACACCTAACTATAGTACTATACCAGGTCATATCTTATTGGACCAACTAAGACCAAAATGGATACATGAAAATTCATGGATTATCTATTGGTATTATGATACAAATAAAGGATCACAACGCAAACAAGAGTAATTGTTCAAGTTTTGCTACTTGTAGTCATGCTATTGCCAATATAAGTCTAAATAAGGTTGAACATGGAATAAATAACCTCAAGGCACATATTAAAATTTCAAACCCATTAACAATAGCAAACATTTGGGTTACAACATATGAAACAATATAAAATATTAGGACATTTTCACTTAAAACAATATGTGTGTTCTTATTTGTAATGTGCCATATACATTTAAACATAAGATCTAGTTTAAACATATTTCGACAAAGTAATAGGCACTAAATTTCATGCATGAAACTTGTCTCAAACATTTTTCAAAAACATAACAAAAAGAAATTAGAATTATCAAATATATATTCACACAATGGAAATTTAATCATATAGCTTAAACCAACGCAATCCACGAGGTTTACATGATATTTTGACTTTGTTTAACACGTAAGTAATCAAATATTCTCAAGAGTATATAACGGAGAAATTTCACGATTCAACACTAAAAATAGTGTTATAAATTCATTATGTGCATCTGAATAAATACATTATTCATGTCATGTGATTATGTTACTAAAGACTCTGTTTAATTCATATACTTAGAAAAACGATCAACCAATGTTTAAAAATGAGTTTCAAATCATCGAACAACATCTAAATATAAGTGTGTGTGTGCATGTCTTAATAGACATTTTGAATTTTTTTTTGCACACAATAATACAACACACTGTGCAAATTATGCATATAAAAGCGTGTGATGTATCAAATGTGCTCCCCTTTTGTATTGTGTCAATTTTGTCAAACATAAAACGTAGTTCATGGACATTTTTTTAGAGACTTACAAGAACAAAATTTCATATTCTAAATACAATATAAATCATTACAAAAGAAGTAGAACCATCGTGCATATCTCTCACAATTCATATGTCAAGTTATATGCTTTCATATCAACGACTTGGGGAAAGGATTCACTTGGTCACTCACTAGTGAGGGCAAGTGCCCCCAATAAGATTTCTAAATTTTAAAACATAATTAGGTAAGTTATTATGGGAAAGTAGTTTTCCCCCAATGAAATTTTTAGGTTGCCTCTATTGAAAATTTTAAATTCTCCCCAATTAAATTTTTATTACAAGAAAAATCATATGAACCATGACAAATATGTTACTTATATAAGTTGAAACTATCTGCCAAACCGAATCAATCTATGTGTAAATTAGTAGGTACATATGGAATTGAATCAAAATGATCTTAAATTAAATTAACAGACAAAAAGTAATCATTTTAATGCAGTATCGTTTATAGATGAAATAATTGATTGCCTGTTAATATGTAAAAAGCAATTCAAGTATCAAATAACACTAAAAAACATTTTATATTTTATTGTTATGAAGTTGAGCAAATTAGTCATGTAGAACAATTACTCCTTGTACCTTATAATTTCTTTTTTCTTTTTTCCTTTTTGAGTGTCTAGAAAGTTTCTCCTTATTTTATACCATTGTTGGGATTCTCTTGCAATAATTTGTGCAATTAATAATAGTCATCATTCTTTTTCCACATTAAACTATTTTGAGACGGGTAATATTTGACACATTTAATAATCATGATATATAAAAGTAATTCAAATATAAAGTTTTGACCACTAATATATCTCCAAAATCTCGATCCTCTTACTAAAAAAATAGTCTGTATTAATAGGCTAATATAATTAGGAATCTACCTAATAGATATTTAGGAATCTGCCTAATATCTATTTAGGAATACTTTGTATTTTGGCAACTCTTCTATTATAAATATATCTGTCAGGACTCCTATTGGAGTACCTCTTTCCCATTATTTCACATGGTATCAGAGAGCTCTAGGTTTGTAGATACAATTTTTTTTCTTTTTTCGGTTCCCATGAACCTTATTATAGCCGCCGCCGCCTTGGGGTCGACTGCCGCCACATTTACGGTAGTCTCCGATCCTTTGAAGATGAGCGCGGCTAATATGGCGCAGATCACCTCCTTCGCGTCGCTGAACACGGTGCTTGCTTCCAGCATGCCGTTGAGTTCGCCGCCTGCTGCTGCCTATGTCCGCGCAGCCCACCTTCTCTGCGTCGCTGACCACGGTGCTTGCTTCAAGCGCGCTGTTGAGTTCGCCGCTTGCTGCTGCAGACATATATTCTCATGGAGATCTTATTGTCAAAGATGTGCCTTCTAATCTTCCGCTCACGGATATATTTACTAAGAGTTTTTTTTAGTTTGCAATTTTATTTTTTTAAAAGACAACCTGCGCGTTGTATCTCCCGCACAGTTTGAGGGGGTGTAATAGGCTAATATAATTAGGAATCTACCTAATAGATATTTAGGAATCTGCCTAATATCTATTTAGGAATACTTTGTATTTTGACAACTCTTCTATTATAAATATATCTGTCAGGACTCCTATTGGAGTACCTCTTTCCCATTATTTCACATGTATTGCGAATTGATTTATGCCCCCAGTAAGTTTAACTTCTGGATCTGCCCATGCAACGACTAACATGAGTTTAACATGAACTTTAGAATCATATAATACAAAATTTACATTTATTATCAAAGAAATTCCGGACATGAACACATAAAACATACATGATAAAATAATGTAGCATTCATTCGAGCATATGAAATCATGCAGACTTCGGGTGTCTCGCAGACGATGCATGAATTCAAAGACCTTCATATTTGAATTAGAACCAATACCAGGCTGTCTCTAATGCTATTTTACTTTTTCAAGTTGCGGTAAAGAGTGTGAGAAACAAAAATGATAATAAACTAAAATGTATGAGAGCTATTAAGAAAGATCAGAGGCTTACGGGAAAATGAAGAGTTGCTGAAATTTATTTCATTCATTAAAGTTCGAATTTAGTTGCGGAAAATGAGAGGTTTGTAATCACTAAAACTTATATTGGAAGCAAAAAGAAAAGTTCAAGAGAGAATTTCAAACCCGAGACCTCTAAGTAATTATATTTCTCATTTTCCTTTGTTTTTTCACCGTTGAGCCAATTGCATTTCTCGTTGACTTGTGATTTCATAAATATATAACCAATTAATATATTTCCAAATCTTTTCAAACGAAACCCAATTTCAACTAGGCATATTTTCAAGATAACATATGTTTAGAACCAATACCAGGATGTTTTCTTGTGGACTGAAATTTGCCGGTCCGGTCTGCTTAATTTTGATTTGGTAAACGCCTGGTCTCCGTGTATTTTATAATGGTCCAAGTCTGATCTGGTTTGATTTGGTCTGTTTAAGTCTGATTTGGGACTTGAAAACAGTCCAAAAGAAAACATCCTAAGAGTGGCTAAGTCTATATGTCTTCACAACCGAGTCATATGACATCATAATGTATTACGCAAAAAACAAAAAAGTAAGAGCCCATTTGGGATGAATCGGTCGAATTTATTATAATTGTTAAAATTATGTTTTGAACGCAACTCAATTTTACTGAATTATGGTTTGAATTTCATCTCAGTTCAAGGATGTTGATTTTAACATAGAATACAAACTATAATAGGTTAGGAAGTTTTGCAAATAAATCCTCTGATACATGTTATAAATGTTGCTAATAATGAAACTGATATACTACAAAAAAATGAAAAACAACATTGGGGCACTAGTGCAAAACTACCACAAGGTAAAATAATTTAAATATCCCAAACTTTAAAAAAGAGTGAGATAAGTACCCCAAACATGCACATGCAATATATATATATATATATATATATATATATATATATATATATATATATATAGAGAGAGAGAGAGAGAGAGAGAGAGAGAGAGAGAGAGAGAGAGAGAGAGAGAGAGAGAGAGAGAGAGAGAGAGAGAGAGAGAGTGCTCTTCTCATCAGGCCGGCCTGACGGGATGTTCTGTCCGGCCGAGCCCATTTGGGCACCTTCCCGGTGGAATTTTTTGATAATTGTTTTTGAGAATGTTCCCCATCAAGTCTAGTTTGTCCATACCAAATTTCAGCTCAAAATTCGATCGGGAAGGAATTCAAATCATTTTTTGAAGTTGACCGCGTCAAAATATACATATAAAACTGCAGTCAACTTCAAAAAATGATTTGAATGCCTTCACGATCGCATTTTGAGCTGAAATTTGGTATGGACAAACTAGACTTGATGAGGAACATGCTCAAAAAATTTCATCAAAAAATTCCACCGGGAAGGTTTCCAAACAGGCTCGGCCGGACAAAGCAGCCCGTCAGGCCGGCCTGACATGAACATTCCTCTATATATATATATACCCCAAACTTTATATAAAAAAAGTTATATTAGCATCATGATCATATATTGTTTTCACAAATGTACTTTATGGTTTAAGTAAATAATTTAAAATAAAGATAATAGTCCTAAATAGGACTAAATTAATCCCTAAATGCAAAAATAGGACTATGCTAATTATCTTCCCCAAATAGGACTAAAGTACACCCTATCTTCCTATTATATCCTTACCATAACTTAATAGAATCATATTTTAATTTGTAATGAATAAATAAAAATAATAAAAAATAATGTAACTTATACGAAAAATCATAAAATAATATAAAAAATTTCTAAATTATTTTTAAAATATATAAAAATCATGAAATTAAATTATTAGAAAAAACTTAAAAAATAGATAAGACACCTTCAAAAAATATGGAGGCCTTTCCCATAATCTCGGCTACTGCCCAACAATGCTACCTCTGATCGGCCAAAAAATGTCATTTTATGTAAAAACTGTAATTGTTTCTGTGGAAATGCCATGAAGATGCCGTTTTTACTCTTGAAAATGCCAAAAAAAATAAAAAATTGTTATAAAGATGGCATTTCTGACACATGTTGGCATTTTTCCCGATAATCAGAGCTGATGGTGCTGAGAGGTTGGTGAGGCAGCAACATAGGCCTACAAATTTTTTTAAATATTTTTTACATATTTATTTATTTTATTTATAATTTTTTATTTTTATTAATTTGAAATAATTTTTCCTGTTTTTTATTTTTTATTTTTACATTTTTTATTGTAAATAAAATCATGTTATTACTTTTATATTTCAATTATTAATGAAATATGAATTGTATTAAAATAAAGCAAGGATAAAATTGGAAAGCTAGTCAGTCCTATTTAGAGATTTTTTAAGTTATGATCATATTTTGGCTATTAATGTTTCACTTAGTTCTATTTGGAGAATTCCCTCTTTAAAATACACAAAATATGTGGATGAAAATAAAATTAAAATAAACAGGATGCTTATTATTTATTTCACAAATGATATTTTAGAATGTTAACTGTATTCTAACAAAGTTTAGAGTATTTTAAATTACGTAATTATTCTAGTAAATTTGTTTTTTAATAAAATATATAATCATGAAGTGAGAATAACTTTTTATATAAAATTCAGAGCAAGTATACAGAGTATTATATATACTCCCTCCGTTCCAAAAACAACTTCACAAGTTGACATTCACACAGATTAAGAAAATAAATTTGACTTTATTGTAGAGTGCACTGTTTTGCACTGTTTAAACACTGTTTGGACACTGTTTTGATGTAGATAATTTGCCAAATAAGGAAAGTATTGAAGTGTGAAGTTAATTTTGGAACATCCATTTAAAGAAAGTAGAAAATTGTTTTTGGGACGGAGGGAGTATAAGTTTTAGGGTACTTGTCTCACACACTCACACATTATTAAAGTTTGAGATATTTAAAATTTTAAATCATTTTCTTCGTAACAATAATAATAATAGCCCTAATAAGAAGTTAAGCACACACAAAGGCTGTGACAAAAACCTAGACCTAGAGGAGCTGAGGTCTTCAGTAGCTGGCTCGTATTCTTCACCATTTCTTCGTTTTTAATCTACTGGTAATCATATCTTTACTCGTGCACAGTAGCCTGTCACTTCTCTCTCACTATCACTCACGGTCAGTCGGTCACTTTCTCAAATTTCTCTAACTTCAAATTTATTTTACTAAAAGGATTATTATACTTCTCCGTATGCATTTTTATATGCACCAAATTATCAAAGCGGTTGTCTGTATATAAACCCTAATCATGAGTTTTTCCCTCAGCTCGTTCGTTTTTCTGGGTTGGTGGTTATTGCTGGACGAGACACCCTACCTGATGTTGCGGCTTTCCGAAGATTCATAGAAACAGCTAAGGGATCGCACTACAATAGCGTCTAGCTACTTGTAGGGGAGTAACGTGTTCAGAAAGATTGGTTCTACTCTCTTCGGATTTTTGATCTGCATCTTTCTCAGGTCTTCAGATCTTTGCTTTCCCTTCTGCACATTTTGCTCTAAGTCGTCATTTTTGTTGGTTATAGCTGTCAGTATTTGGGGAGAGTCGTGATTTGCTTCTCTGGGTTCAGTCTGGATATAATGTGCATTAATTAGCATCGGCTGGTAATTAAATAAATAGACTTTTCCACTTTCCATGTATGGAAAATTGCACCATGGGCTTTTTTCAGAGGAGTGGGGGTGTGGCTGTTTTTAGTTTAGTTTAGTTTAGTTTTGGGCACTCATTTTCTTGGAAAACTCCAGTGCTGCTGATTATTTGGCTCTCCTTAAGCCTGCCAATTTAAATTCACCCTAGCTCCATTTGGGCATTAAACAAAACCCCAGATTCAATGCATAGGTTTTACTGGACTGTTTGCTCCAGATCTTAGGGAGAAGATCCAGTAATTCTTTCTTATTACTGGTTTTTATGTGATGAAAGTTTTGGTGTCTTTTTGAATGCCTTCTTTTATAATTGAATAATTGGGAATGTAAACCTCTATAGTTATGCATCTCGTTGGCATTCACCTAGAGATCAGAGAACTTTATGAACCTTTTATTATAACCTTTTTAATCTTATTTTATTTTTCCCGTTTTACTTTAATCGGCTTCGTTATCCATTCTTTTTCAATTTTCACATAAGGGTCAGTTTTGAACTCAATATGGCTTGTAGAGTTCGTATCCTGCCATGATATTATTTGAATATATCTATACAAACAATGTAAATGATTATATGGTTCGATACCGGACAAAGATTGTTTGTGTTTATTCGCTTTTCTTTTTATACTGTGCACATTCTCCGGGCTTACTTTTGTGGAAGTGTATTTTTCTTTGTGTCATCTTTCCGCAAATCCGGTAGCCAGCTCACTTGCCTCGTAATGCTTGCCTTACCAATTTAAAGTTTATGTCGTTTTCTGTTCACACATTATGATTCACCACGAAAAATGTTACCCAAATTGAATTGTTATTTCCCTTTTATAATAATGAGGTTATGATATCATGCTATATATAATACTCGTGCACATACAAAATGTATAGACTTCTCACATTGTAAGTAAGTGAATTCACTTTGATCTATGTGCATTCATGAATGGACCTTTATTGCCGTGCGTTATTTTCCAGATATTTTTATGGTCCTTTTATCTTCTGTCACGTAGTTTACACGTTATAGTAATATACTCCCTCCGTCCATTTTATTTTTGTCATCTTTCCTTTTTTGGTTATGCCTAAAAATTTGACACTTTCCTTTTTAATTCAATTAATTTGAGGTTTCAATCATATCTTTCTCCTCTGCACAAACTCAACCATACAATTTTTACTTTATTATTCCACATGCCGGTCAAAATGGACAAAGTTATTAGGGAGTTAGGGACAGAGAGAGTAGTATTTAAGTCCTTCACGGAATGTGCATATTTTAATAATAAGATGGCTTCTTAGATATTTTTTTGCATATACCTGTGGCAGGGCGCTGATTCACAAGGCAGCGTGATGGGTTCTAGATTTCCATCTCATCAGCTCAGCAATGGTCTCTATGTGTCAGGCCGGCCAGAGCAGCCAAAAGAAAGAACTCCAACAATGAGTTCAGTGGCTATGCCATATACTGGTGGTGACATAAAGAGGTCTGGAGAACTCGGCAAAATGTTTGACATTCCTGTTGATGGGTCTAAGTCGAGAAAATCTGGGTCTATATCTAATGCACCTTCAAGAACTCATTCGGGGCCCATCAATCCTAATGCTGCTGCCAGGGCCGGTTACTCTTCCGGTCCTTTTTCATCCACAATGGTGACCGGATCAACTTCAATGAAGAAATCCAATTCAGGGCCTCTTAATAAGCATGGCGAGCCTATGAAAAAGGTATCAGGGCCTCTATCTGGTGGAGGAGCAACGGGGCGTCAAAATTCAGGACCTCAACCACCGGTTCTTCCAGCAACCGGTTTGATTACATCTGGACCCATCTCCTCTGGCCCACTAAATTCTTCAGGTGCACCAAGAAAGGTCTCTGGCCCATTGGACTCGATGGGCTCTATGAAAATGCACGTTCCCTCTATCGTCAACAACCAAGCTGTGACAACTCTCACTCAACATGATGAGTTCTCCTTCAGAAGGAACTTTCCAAAACCAATACTGTGGGCCATGGTTTTGCTATTTCTCATGGGATTTATCGCCGGAGGTTTTATTCTTGGAGCTGTGCAGAACCCTATACTTCTAATTGTGGTTATTGTTCTGTTTGCTATTGTTGCGACTCTATTCATATGGAATTCCTTGTGGGGGAAAAGAGCTATCATTGGTTTCATTGCTGAGTATCCAGATGCTGAGTTAAGAACTGCAAAAAATGGGCAGTATGTCAAGGTTTCTGGGGTAAGTACTTTTATCTTGTAATTTTGAGAATTTAATTTTGGAGTGGCGCTGTTCAATTTTCTCCACTCAAGAAATCCATTTTATGTTTCCTTTCCTTATTTGTAATGTGGCTTTACGTAGTTAAGCACAACTAGAAATGTGACACTATGTTAGATCTATCCCATGCGTAAGTGGAAATTTGGTGAGCCGATAGAGAAACAAATAACACAAACAAAGAATATACTTTCTGTCTGCTGCCTTAGGATCACTTTAAAAGTGAAGGATTTTGAAGGACTTTGTCTATAACTCTATATCATAATATAGACTTGTGGTTTTATAAAAATTGAATGGTTAACATGAAATGCGATCATATAACATTTCAATCACCTTGTTTGTTTTTCGATATATTTTGTTTATCAACATATAGACTAAGCCTTCCAAAACCTTTAAGAGTACAAAAGTGTGATGTGACTCAATCTTGTTACCTTTTCTTTCCATCCACTAAAATACTGTCCAGCTGACATTTCCTTAGACCACAAACTATAGAGAAAAGGGTCAAATAAGGCCTTCTACTATTATGAAATAGTCACATAAGGTCATGTACTCAATAAAGTGTCATATAAGTACATCTACTTGTAAAAAGCATTCAAATGGGTCCTAATGACCTATTTAACACCTCTTAATCCCGGTTTTAGCGTACTTCTGACCATCTTTTTAGAATAGATTATACGGCATACGTCGAATATTTAACTAAGATTGGTTGAAATACAAGTCAAAAAAATCGACATGTAAGCTAAAACCGGGATTAGGAGGTTGTAAATAGATCGTTAGGACTCATTTGATTGTTTTTTACAAGTAGAGGTACTTATATGACACTTTATTGAGTACATGGCCTCATGTGACTATTTCATAATAGTAGAAGGCCTTATTTGACCCTTTTCTCCAAACTATATCATTCAACCCTCATCTTCAGATGTTATTCTATATACTAAAGTTTATATTTGAAATTAGACGCAATCACGCGATTATAGAAAATAAGAGTAAAAAACGGAATGTGATGGAATATTTTTTTTTATTTTGCGCCATACTGTCTAGCCTCAAAGTTCTAATCACCCCTTTACTACTGACTTTTGGATTCTTATTTTCTCTCAAATATTTCCTTCTTTAGGAAGGAGAGCCTTGGTGCACCGGTTAAGGTGTCTCTGTGTGACCGAGAGGTCATGGGTTCAAGTCTTGAGAGCAGCCTCTTGTCAACATTTGACAGGGGAAGGCTTGGTCCTTATACACCCTTGTGGTGGGACCCTTCCCTGGACCCTCGCCTTGCAGGGATGCCTTCGTGCACCGGGCTGCCCTTATTTCCTTCTTTAACCAATGCAGTGGTAAAGCTGTTTCCGTGTGACCTCAAGGTTACGGTAACAAGTCAAACAGCTTCTTATTTTTAAATAATACAAATATAATGTAACACTACATAGATCTGATCTGGCCTTCATGGACCCTCTCTGAAACAGATCATCTACACACCGTAGCTCTTCCATGGGGTTTCCTTTTTAAAATGAATGTTTCACGCCCTTTTGCTCTGAGGTTATTTGAAGTCTCTTTTTTATAATAAATTCATGTGTTAACTGTATATTGAATGGGTTATGTAAGCATATTTTGGACTTGGTTATATACTCATATGTTGATTTTATCATTTTAATATTCACGATGTGTACTTTTCCAGTTGGTTGTTTAACGTTTCCTTGCATAATAATGTTCATTCTAATGTTATGCATCCTCATATATTTAAAGGTGGTGACTTGCGGAAATGTACCTCTGGAGTCATCTTTCCAGAAGGTTCCTAGGTGTGTGTATACATCGACAAGTTTATATGAGTATCGAGGATGGGATTCGAAAGCTGCAAACCCTACACATCGTCGATTCACTTGGGGGGTTAGATCATCTGAAGTGAGTTGCTATGTAGCTCTCTATTTAGCTAACTGTTAGGGGTTTAAACTGTGAAACAACTTCAAGTGCTCTTTGATTTTTGAACTGATATGTTTGCAATTATTGATTTGCAGAAGCATGTAGTTGATTTCTACATATCTGATTTTCAGTCTGGATTGAGGGCGCTTGTTAAGACAGGCTATGGGGCAAAAACCACTGCGTATGTGGAGGAGTCCGTGGTGGTTGATATCAATCCTTTGAACAAGGAGTCATCTCCGGAATTCATCAGGTGGTTGGGGGAGAGGAATCTTTCAAGTGATGATCGTGTAATGCGATTGAAGGAAGGGTATACCTTTTCTTCTCTATTTGTGCTGTTTGTGCCCTTGTTATTGTTTTCCTTGGTTTTTATTGCTTGCTCTTGAAGTTCATAAGAGAACTATATACTAATGGGGGAATTGCAGTTTACACCCTATATTTGAAATCATCAATATTTGGACTCCAAAGTTAGAAATAATCTGTTAAAAACGGGACACAAACTCCAATGTGGAAGAAAATATAGGGATGTAAACTGCAATTCTAGTGGTGCAAATATTAATGATTTTAAAAATGGGGTACAAACTCAAATGGGAGGAAAAAGTGGGGGTGCAAACTCCAATTCATCCAAAAATATTCACCTTTTAGATAAAGTGAGCACGTGTTAAGGAACCTTACAAAATGACTGTTCTACCCTTAATTAATTTTGAAATTGAATGTATTTTATTTCTTTTCAAGGTACACTAGTATTTAATTTAGGCCCCCCTTTACAAAATAATTTATTCTCTGGAAAAGTGCACACATATTTAAGGAACCTTACATAATGACATTTCTACCTTTGGTTACATTTAACATTAAATTTATTTTATTTCTTCCTATGGTGCAAAAGCATTTAATGCAGGAGCTTTTATGTGACCATTCTACCCTTGCTTATTTTTACATTAAATGTTTTTTTGTTTCTTCTCAATTTACAAACGTATGTAGTTAACTCAATTACTCTCTACGTTCTAGAAAAAGTGTACACATGTTGCAGAACCTTACATATTGATATTTCTACCTTTATTTAATGTTAACATTGAATCTATACTATTTCTTTTCGTAGTACAAAAGCATTTAATGTGGGGAGAGTTGATATGGGCCTATTTTTGTATGATCTAAAAACTATGCATTAGATTCCTAATTTTTGTTTCTTACTAAAACAAATGACTATAGTGTGTTGGGGATTTAACGAATATATTATTTGAAATTGTTTCGGCAGATATATCAAAGAAGGAAGCACGGTGAGTGTAATGGGAGTGGTGCAAAGGAACGAGAATGTGCTTATGATTGTCCCGCCTCCTGAACCATTCACAACCGGATGCCGGTGGATGAAATGCATTTTCCCAGCTAGCCTTGAGGGTATTGTCTTGAGACATGAAGATGCATCAAGAACCGATGTGATACCTGTGTGACAGCCACCTGCGTTTGTGCTTCTTTAATATGTAGTATTATTTCTTTAGGGGGGGTTCATATGGTACTGCTAAAAGATAGAGTTCTGTGGGTTGCAGACATCCAGTATAGATGGTGGTAGTGGCGATACAAGTGATTCGTGAATGATCAGCCGTGTTTGATATATAATATATCATCTATATATATAGTTGATTTCTAATTTTCTGTATAGTTGGTAGATTTCCCCCCTTTCAAGGATATCTTGCGATGGGGGAGTATGATTGAGTGATTTGGGAATGCAAATGTTTTCCTTGTTTTGAGAACAGTCAGTTATGCTGGAATCAAAACCATTGTGTTGGTTGGTTCTTTGTATCATATATGAGAAAATGTTTGATATTTATTTAGTGCTAATTGTTTGGGGTTAAGGCTGCCATGTATTAGTCTTGTGTTAATTTTGGCGGGATTATTTAATTTAAATGTGAATGATGGTTTACGACTTGCTTTTGCTTTAATCTTACCATGGGGAAAAAGTAATTTTTTGGGAATTAATAAAAGGTACATAGCCTTCTATAAGCTTGATTGTTGTCTGACGCTACATTTGTCAAGGCAGTCAAGTCAAAAAAGCTAATAAAGCAGTGGTTGAAGACTTGAAGAGTTGAAGATTATTAAATTCTAGGGAAAAATAAATAAAATACCCCAAACTTTGAAGGGGTGTAACATAAACACCCCAAACTTTCATATGTATTTAAAATACCCCAAATTTTATATAAAAAGTTATTTTAGCACTATGATCATGTATTATTTATTTCAAAATTGTAAATTTGTGATGTTAATTGCATAATTTAAAATAGCAAATTGAAAATGTTTCAATTATATAGAGTGTGAGTGATACTATTTCTTTTACAATTAAAGTTTAGAATGTTAATTATTGTATCTACATGAATGCTAAAATATTTTAAATTGTGAAATTAACACAAAAATGAACATTTTTTAAAGAAATAATACATGATCATGGTGCTAAAATAACTTTTTATATAAAGTTTGGGGTATTTAAACTACATATGCAAGTTCAGGGTGCTTACCTCACACTCGTTCAAAGTTTGGGGTATTTTATTTATTTTTCCCTTAAACTCTATGGCCTATATTTTTGACTTCTTATAATAATACGAAGAAAAAGGGCAAATAAGCAAATAAGCCTATGTACTAATAAAAAAAGATCAAATAAATCCTTATATATAAAGTTTTTTCCGGCCGTCATCATTTGGAGCGGTTCCTGATGGAATTTTTTGATGAATTTTTTTGAGCATTTTATTCATTAAGTCTAGTTTATTCATACCAAATTTCAGCTAAAACTTCAATCAGAACGACATTCAAATGAATTTTTGAAGATAATTGCGCAGTTAAAAACGCAGTTATCTTCAAGAATTCATTTGAATGTCTTCCCGATTGAATTGTTATATGAAATTTGGTATGAGTAAATTAGACTTAATGAATAAGATATCAAAAAAAAAATCATCAAAATATTCCACCGGGAATTCCCCCAAATGGCGACGACCGGACATAACCTCCTATATAAGGGCTTATTTGACTTTTTTTTGGTTAATACGTGGGCCTATTTGCCCCCTTTCCCTAATAATACGTGATAATTAGGAAAAATGGGCAAAAACAATATAACTATTAGTGATCTGCTTGAAATAATTCAAAGTATCAATTATCTTAAAATATTCTAAACTGTTGAATAAATTTCTCAAAATGCTTCACTGACTCGTAAATATTACAAGTCATTTACGGGTTATTATAAGTCATTGGAGTATTTTGAGATTATTTTTCAATAGTTGGTATTATTTTGAAAAAATTAAATGTTAGATTATTTCAAGCATATCACTAATAATTGTTATCCATTTTTCCTAGTAATTATTACTATGTATACATTTGGGCATTTAGAGAATTAACCACTTAGAAAATATTATTTGGTGAGTGTTAGTGTATTACTATATCCCATATTCTCATTAAAAAGTGGGTGCCATATTAATGATCTATTTTATCATTTTATTATTAATTTATATATAGACTACCATGTTGCAATATTTTAATTGATCTATGTATATAAGGTGTATTAATTTTTAGATATTCATCTTTTCTTTTTGGATATCCAATATTTTAAATAGAAATCAACCCTTTTAAACATTTGAACTGGGACGGATTCTATGTTTTATGAACAATTAGTGAAACTGGATTGATTAAAAAAAGGTGATCTAATCATCAAAGCTAGTTGCTAAGAAGAAAAATCAAAATTGGTCAAAAAATGAGAAACCCAATAAGTCTTGAGCAAAGACTAGAAAAATCTAGTGCAAAAGTTCATTTTTGAATACTTTTTTATATTAAATTTCTTTGATGTAATGAAATAGTAATCTTGACTTCATCAAAACGGAATAAGATATGTGATATATAACAGATTTGTATATGATAAACACTCATGTTGGCAATCACTAAGCCCGTTTGGTAACTCTAAAATTGGCTGTATTGGCTAATTCTGCTGAAATTTATGAAGTTCTGGCTGAACTGGCTGTATTGGCTGATTCTGCTGATTCATGAAAAAATTATATTTAAAATATTTGTTATTAATAAATAAAATAAAAAATTATATGAAAAATAGCTAAAATGATCCTCTACAGTAACTTCAGTCAATACAGCCAGAAAAGTAACTCCAACCTTACTTTCTCTGCTTATTACACAATTCAGCGCGCAAAATCAAAAGTTACGTGTTTGGCGAAAAAGCTGGCTGATAAGCCTCATAAGCCGAAAAAAGGGGTCACCAAACGGGCTCTAAAGCGTACAGGCTAAATATCAAGATATATAGACAAATATGTAAACATTGAGTTACACTTTCTATTGGGATGATCTTTTTGTTAGGAATTAGGGCTTCGACGAATACACGCACACACACGATTGTAAGATGCGACAATTAAAAAGAACGCAAGAATTAAAAGTGGTTCACCGGTCAAACTAACCGGCTAGTTCACTGTGCGAACTAGAGAGGTTTTATTACTGAGAAAATGCTATTACACTTTCTGGTGATATCTACTTAGGGTTCACTAATGATCTATTTATAAAAATAGGAAGAGAATTCTAGAGAATAGGCTTTCTTTGGCCCCAAGCAACCTTGCTTCGGCCCCAAGCAATTCTAGTTTCGGCCCCAAGTAACCTAGCTCCTGCCTCAAGTAACATACCTTTGGTCCCAAGCAACTGAACTATCTTCCCTTTACCATTTGAGTGGATCAGATCTCCACCACCTAACAATCTCCCACTTGGAGGCTGATCAACTCTCTGACTAGCTGCCATCCAAGACTCGATCTCTGTGAAAAAAAACCTGTCACTCTCTGCAATCTCTCTCTCTTCATCTCTAGTTCGCGTCTTCTCTTCAATCAACTAGAAGGCCGGTTGAAGCCAAAGCTTCAACTTCTTTGTCATCTGAACTCCACTACTTCGTGAAGCCTCACCAGAGCTCCCACTGGAAATGGAGTCTTCAACCAAGTTCTCAGAGCTTTCTAAACTCCTACTAGTCCTGATTTCTTTCTGCACATTGACCTGGCTTTTCTGCTCCCACTACAGCCTGATATCTCAACTGATTTCGTGCTGGAACCTCAACTCTCTTTGCTCCTTCTACAACCTGAAATCTCAATCGATTTCGTGCCTTCCTTCATCTTTGTGTTGACCCACTGCCGGATCAAGAAAACCTTGTTTGATGCTGAGGATTTCTGGTACATGTTAGATAGTGCCTTGATTAGCCCGTGCGTTGTCTTCTCATTGACGATGTTGTAGGCTACATTCTTTGCCAGTGACAATCTGACCACACCAAGTGCCTGCCGATCTAACGGTTTCCACTCATCATCTGTCATCTTTTCAGGTTTACTTTCTTCCGAAACTTCATGTAACTTTCTCTGGTAGAGATAATCTTCAATTTGCATCTTCCAAAACCCAAAATCATGACCGTTGAATCTGTCAATCTTGATCTTCCTATCCTCCGCCCCTAGCCCTGCTTTGTAGAGATAATCTTCAATCTACACAGCTTTCTGAAGTTCTGAATCTGCCAACTGTGGCTCTGATACCAGTTGTTAGGAATTAGGGCTTCGATGAATACACGCACACACATGATTGTAAGATGCGAGAACTAAAAAGAACACAAGAATTTAAAGTGGTTCACCGGTCACACTAACCGGCTAGTCCACAATGCGAACTAGAAAGATTTTATTACTGAGAAAATGCTATTACACTTTCTGGTGATATCTACTTAGGGTTCAGTAACGATCTATTTATAGAGATAGGAAGAGAATTCTAGAGAATGGGCTTCCTTTGGCCCCAAGCAACCTTGCTTCGACCCCAAGTAACCTAGCTTCGGCCTCAAGTAACATACCCTTGTCCCCAAACAACTGGACTATCTTCCCTTAACCATTTGAGTGGAATGTGGATCATATCTCCACTACCTAACACTTTTAAGATGAAACTCCAAGTCTTAATATGATAACAAAATTAAATAATTAGTTCAAACATGATAAGTCTCAATAATGAACTCACAGACTTTCAGATGGGGTATGCTCTAATAAGTCACCATCATATATGTAGGAGCATGTTAAGCTAGGGGTAGACATCTTGGTTTAGTGGCTGAACCGAACTGGATTAAACCGAATGAAAATGAATCAAACATGTATGCAATTGAGTTTGAGTTTGATAATGTTCTTCCAAATCGTTTTAAAACAAAAAAAATGGAAGAAAAACTAAATAACATTGATTCCACTTTTAAAAATCAATAAATCCTTACCAATTCTTTTTTAAAAACATCAATTAAAACAAATCACGCCGAACTAGGGGTGGAAACAGGCCAGGCCAGGCTTTCGCCTAAACAGGCCGGGCCTGTTTTAGAATATATAGGCCTGAGCCTGGTCTGTTACCTGTTAAAGGCCTGTTTTTTCGTCCTGGGCCTGACCTGTTTAAAAGTCTGGTTTGGCCTGAAGCCTGTTTACCGGGTCTGTTAAGAAAAAAAATCAAAATTAAAAAAAAAATAGAAAATGAAAAGTGAAAAATCCTTTTAATCCGGTATAAAATTTATTGCCCCAAATATTCACTAAAAGGTCTAATAATACTTTAGTTTAGTTTTGCTTTGGATGTCTAATAATATATTATTATGGAGTATTATTGTGTAGTTTATAAATTTCTATATACTTTGAATCTTGAAAAACTTTGAATTTCAATTACCTTAATAAACTATTAACACATTTTATGACATTTAAAATAGTATTCTATTCTAATTTATAATACACACTCATTAAAAAAATACTATTATACCAATATAAATATAAATAACCAATATAAATAATAAAAATAAATATAAATATAACTAAATACACACACACACACACACACACACACACACACACACACACACACAAGAATGATCAGGTCCGAACGTTCGGACAGAAGCCTCCGTCCGAACATCCTCGTTTGGGGCCCTTCCCGGTAGAATTTTTTTGAGCATGTTCCTCATCACGTCTAGTTTTCCCATACCAAATTTCAGCTCAAAATTCGATCGGGAAGACATTCAAATCATTTTTTGAAGTTGACTGCGTTGTTGTATGTATATTTTGACACAGTCAACTTCAAAAAATGATTTGAATGCCTTCCCAATCAAATTTTGAGCTGAAATTTGGTATGGACAAACTAGACTTGATGAGGAACATGCTCAAAAAATTTCATTAAAAAATTAATCCGGGAAGTGGCCCAAACGTCCATGTTCGGACGGTGCTCGGACGGGGAATGTTCGGACCTGAACATTCCTCTCTCTCTCTCTTTCTCTCTCTCTCTCTCTCTCTCTCTCTATATATATATATATATATATATATATATATATACTTTGGTTCAGGTGAGAAATGCATCTAATGTGAGAAATGAGAATGAATCTCAGCCATTGGATTTACGAAGTTGCACTAAAATTGGCTTTATGTTGCAGTAATATTTAAATTTTGCACATGTTGCACTAAAACGGTTTCATGTTGCACTAATATTTGACGGCGTTGCACCGAAATAGCTTCATGTTGCACTAGACATGTGTAATACGGATTTTTCAGAAGTATTTACAGAAATGCCACCGTGCTAGATTGCATATTTCAGTGCATCATGAAGTGTCTTTTACTGCAACTTAGTCGAATCCAATGGCTGAGATTCATTCTCATTTCTCACCCAAAGGGTTCTTCTCACCTGAACCTTACCCTATATATATATATATATATATATATATATATATATATATATATATATATATGCATGCCGGCATGTTAAGGTAAAAATGCTTCAGAGTTGGGCTAGGCCTGGCCTGGCCTATTTAGATAAACGGGTTTTTTGAAAAGGCCAAACCTAGCTTGATTATTAAACAGGTCAGGTCAGACATTTAACAGGCCAGGTCACAGGCTCCTGACAGGCCGGCTGGCCTATATCCACCCCTACGCCGAACTAAACTAAATCAAAATATGATCTCCGTATGAGTTTTATTTGATAATAAATCTTACAATCCAATTCAAACCAAACTGAAAAACTAATAAAAATTTGACCGAAACTAAAATGCAACTTCTATGTCAAGTCATCTCACACCGACCAAGAAATATTAAGTTGACACGTGAAGTCCTAATAACAATATATAAGAATATACAAATCAAATGGCTAGATAATGTTGTTGAGGTCCAAAATAGATATAGCACTATATTTGAAATGTCATATGTGCTCTTTTCTTATTTAGATGTATATACTATTAAATGTAGAAAAAGAACTGATTTCACTTTTAATTTTATGAGTATTATGGCAATTATACATATTGTACACGTTTTTTATTTTGTTCACTTTTGATACATAACAATTATTTCTTGTCCATTCGTGGTCCTTATGGACAAAAATATATGGCACCTCATTGGCGATTTCAAGTGCCAAAAGTATGCAGAGAAGGACTAAGTGTGGGCAATAAATTATATCATGTATTAAAAATGATCGAAGATAAATACATGATCAACCAAAAGTGAAATTTATGTTCTTAAATGCATATTACCTCAAAACATTGTCAATAATTTGTATACAAGTGGTTCTTGTTAATAATTATATGTATATACAGGTGAATGTTGTTAATACTTTGGCAATTGTAAGAAACTTAGGGATACGTAAAACAATTGGGAAAAAGACATTTAGGTCTCATAACTATAGCGTCTCACTAAATTAAACTAGTTATGTTTGAATTTTCTTTGCAATTAAACATTTTTGTTTTACTATGCTGATAATTCTATCTTAGTCATTAGTAATAGCAAAACTTGTGAAAATGAAATAACTTCAAGATCAAGTCATCAAGTGAACTAATGATGAGCTGTTTTTAATGCCATAAACACATTTTAAAAAACTAATTGCCTTTCATTTTTATTCTTGAAAAATACATTTTAGCTGTTGGTCCCGGTTACACAAGGAACAGTCTGGGGGGGGGGAATAGATTGTTTTGGTTTTCAAACTTTTTCAAGTCTAAGTACCAGACTTAACAGAATAGTCAGTTCTAATAACGAAGAACAGACTGGCAGCGAAGTAGTCTTTTGGTAGGTGTTCTGGTCGGGTAGCCTTAAAAACTTACTAAGGCAGTTGCCTTTCCGTTAACTCTTAGGACCAGATTTGCTGAACACAAAATCCTAGTCTTTTAGAGTTAATCAGTTAGAATCTAGTGCAAGAAATAAGAGCAGTAAGTAAATGACACCAGGGTTTTTTATAGTGGTTCAAGGATCAACTTGGTCCTCTAGTCCACTGTTCCACTAAGCTTGTAAAAGATCAAGTTACACAGCTTAGTCCTAGCAGTTAAGAAGCACTCCACATCTTCTTCAAGGTTAGATGTCACCCGGGATGCTCTTCCTAGCTTCTTGTGACTGATCTCTTTTCACTGAGCTTCCTTGAAGTATCCCCACTTCACTACTGTACTCCAGTTACTTTGAGATGTCCTTCTTAAACAAGATCTTTTGAGAACACAAAGATTTTCTCCAACGTGCTTCAAAGAAGATGTGTATGTGAAGCTCTTGAAGTGTTGAAGTACTGTAGGAACTTTCTATTTGTTGGGTGTTGAAGAATATTGTCTTCCCAACGTCAAGCTTATTCTCGTATGGAGGATGAGAGATCTAAGTTCTTGAGAGTGTTTGATAGCTTGAATTCAAAAGAATGTGTAGAAAGTTATCCGGACAGTTGCTTCAAAGGGTATCTCATATATACTGAGAGATGTCTTCCCGTTGGAGTGTAGAAAACATCTTATTAAATGCTTGTACTGTTGATTTGACCGGTTGGTTCCAAAAGTAGACGGCTTGTATTTTTTGAGGGGCGTATAAAATATTATTCGCCTGGATCCTTTGTCAATCATCATCTTTAAATATCTCAACGAGTGAAGCTCATTAAATGAGCATTAAATGCACACCCTGTAGCTTTTCCGTTGAGAGGCTCCTAGCCGTTAGGGAATTTCCCGTTAGTTTAACTGGCTGAGGTAGCTTACCTTGAATTTCTCCAAGTGTAGGGACTTCTGGTGGATCTTCTGAATTGTAGCCAAGTCCACAGAAAGCACACGAGCAGATCTGTCAGGCAAGAGTAACAGAGGACCTGGGGTCTTCTGTCCAGTCGAATATACTAATGCTTATACTTATAAAAATTCTAATACAAAACTCTAATATCATAATTGGTCTAATATCATCAAAATCTAAATACATTTATTCCTTACATTAGCATCTTTTTGTAAAGATAGAAATTTGACATGTCACCACAGAGCTCTATTATTTTGAAATTAGTTCTCACGAGTTCGGGTTTTCATGCCTAATTTTACATTGTAAACAAAAACTGATATGTGCTCATTTTTCATCTCGATACTAAAAGGATTGCATTTTTAGGGAACAATATAAATAATAAATCAGTATATGAATGAAATATTATCATCACACAATTAAAGTTTGGATTATATTTGACAACAATTGCCATTATGTTTATATTTCTATCTTTTTGTGTCATCTATAGGGGTGGACTCGGGCCGGGCGGCCCGGCCCGGTTACTGTTTGGCCCGGCCCGGCCCGGAGCCCGGTGGGTCCACCGGTTCGGTTCGGCCCGGCCCGGCTGCTGGGCGGTTCGGGCTCGGGCCCAGGTTTTGGCGAACCGGCCCGGCCGGTTCGGGCCTGGTTCGGGCCGTTTTTATTTTTTTTTTTTGAATTTTTTTTAAGTTTTGGGCTGGATTAGGTATTTTGGGCCATTTGAGGTGGTTTGGGGTGGTTTGGGGTTGAGGGGGAGGGGTTGGGGGTTAAATAGAAGAGCCAAAAAAAAAAAAAAATAACCGGTTAGGCCCGGCCCGGCCCGGTTTGGCCCGGAACCGGAACCGGAACCGCCCACCGGCGGTTCGGGCTCGGGCCCAACTTTCCTGGCCCGAGGCCCCCGAACCGGCCCGAGTCCACCCCTAGTCATCTATAAATAATTGTACGTTCTTTGTTATCCACTTCTCGAAAACTAATTATCCATAAGAGACGCTAGAAAGCTTTGACATATATCTTAAGCTTTGTCATAGCTTTCTAACTCTACAAATACCTAAAGTCCTAAACCTTGGCCGTTGACGGCTTATATTATAAAGAACGGTACTAGTTATAAAAAATCTCTATAAGATTTCAATTAAGTAATAGCGATAATGAATGATGTAGTATAAATAGAATATTTGTTTGGATTGAGTTTAAATATGAAAAACTACCTCATTTTTATTTTGTTTGCGACGTTATTGGATATGAGACAAGTTTTACCTTCATCGTCTGAATGTGGGAGAAAAAGTGTAGGCATTAAATAGAAGGGGACGACTGAGTGGAGGAAACAAATGGATGGTCTCGGATTGGAATGACGTTTAGGGAAGGCCTAATTTGTCAACTAAGAGTGGGCAGAATACTGAAGGGGAAGGTGTGGTGATAAGCAGTCTTGCACCGATACTTCACCCTGATGCTGTATCCTGATGCTGTATCCACGTATCCGATACCGATACCTCGATACATATCCTTTGTAAATTGTTGTATCGTCGTACCCGTATTCGCGTATCGACGTATCGACGTATCCGTGTCCGTGCAACATAGGTGATCAGCTTAAAAAATGTGTCGCGTGCAGGACGACTAGGGCAGAGCACGGGTCGGGTTTGGGCGGGTCGGGTTCAAAAATTGTAAACCCGTTCGCTTATTGGATTGATAATTTCAAACCCTACCCTATCAAAAAAATTATCGGGTTTTTCCGATTGAAGAAGTTCGCGTTTTTTTTTTGTCCATTCGGATTTTAATTTATTATTGTTGAAATTGTGATAAATTAAATGGTAATTGGTAAAAATATCATTCAAAGTTATACTAGTATAACATTCAAAGTAATAGTTGTATAAATACGGTAATTGACATATTGAACATGTAAAATAATTATATACGGCGATTGGCATATTTGATATTGTGATAAATAAAAGGGATAAGGGTCAGATAGGGCCTCGAACTTGAAAAAAAATGTCAAATAAGGTCATATTTAGGATGCTCTGTCTGGCCGACACCATTTGGGGTGGTTCTCAATGGAATTTTTTGATGAAATTTTTTGAGCATCTTCCTCATTAAGTCTAGTTTACCCATACCAAATTTCAGCTAAAACTTCAACCGGGAAGGTAGTCAAATGATTTTCCGAAATGTACTGCCTTGTTTAACTTCACAGTTATCTTCAAAAACTCATTTGACTGCCTTCCCGGTTGAATTTTTAGCTGAAATTTGGTATGGGTAAACTAGACTTAATGAGGAAGATGCTCAAAAAATTTCATCAAAAAATTTCATCGGGAACCACCCCAAATGGTGTCGGCCAGACAGAGCATCCTAAATATGACCTTATTTGACATTTTTTTTCAAGTTCGAGGCCCTATCTGACCCTTATCCCTAAATAAAATGATAATTGGTCAAAATATCTTTCAACGTCATAACAATACAACATTCAAAGTTATAGTTGTACAAATACGGTAATTGGAATATTTGAACATGCATAATATGGTAATTGACATACAATAATTGAGATATTTGAACATGCATAATAATTCTAAGTAGTATATATACTACGCTAGTTCGGATTTTTTCGGGCGGGTCGGGTAGCATTTTTAAAACCCTACCCGATATATGTTACCCTTAAAGATCAAGGTTTGCAATTTAGGATCGGCTAATCGGGGTCGGGTCATCCGACCCGCTAGGCGTACCTCGGGTATATCAGATCAGTTTTTCGGGTGGGATCGGGTTTTGCTCTCCCCTAAGGACGACATAAAGGGCGGATTGTTCCTTTAAGTGTCGATACAAGAGAAGGTTCAATGGTCCTAAACGAGAACATAGAGAAACGTTTATTGGGAAAACAAAAGCATACGCAAATTATACCGTACAACCGGACATGTTTTTTTTGTAATTAAATCTGGACCAGCGCAACTCACCAACGAACGACGACAACCAAATCCATTGCTCTATCCTCTTCTCTTCCAGGTTCCGGTGAATTTGGTCGCTTACTTCACTTCTCCATTGCTCTATCCTCGTCTCTTACTGCTTCTTTAATTTCAGAAGCACCCAAGCAATCAAATCACATCACAATAAAAACCATCTCATATTAAAAAAAAAACTCAAACAATCAAATCACAATTAGCCATCAAACTTTCCAGTTCTATGCATTTTTGTCCAAATAATTGAATCTCAATCTGGTTTATGTCCACTTCTATGAATTATCAGCTCTACTCATTCAATTTTGTGTTTATGTTGCCGGAGTCAATGGGGAATACATTGATGGATTTCATCACGCCGGCTTCCCAATTTCCCGACGCCACTTCATCATCACATACACAAATGAGTTTTAAGTTAAACTCAAATGAGTACAACTCCCAAAATGAACGTGCATACACAAATGAGATTTTGATTTTTTTCGATACTCGTTTTGCAAGTTGAGTATGCTCATTTGGTACCGATGTTCTGCTCATTATATTTAACATAAGACTTGATTATAAACTCAAGAGCACAAATTGTGATGCTCAACCGCGTGATTCTAATACTCAATAGAGCAGATTGAGTACTCAATTAAAATGTCTTCATGGTCAACTAAAAAAACTTACGACTTTCATATCAATGCTCATTTTATATGTTACATATACTCAATTGGTACTAATATTATGCTCATTTTTAAAATGTTATATCAATGCATATTTCAAAAGTATCATATTGCATTAGATTTGCATATTGAAGTTCATAGGAGTTGATTATAGATATAATTTAATAAGATTTTATAAAAGAAAAAATAATAAAAAGAAAGTGAATTCGAAGATAGGAAGCAGAGATCACGATGCTCATTGTTAGACTTCTAATGCTCAACAAAATATGTCTGATGCTCACTAAAAATGCATCAATGTTCATTTAACAGAAGACACGAATTTTATTTAAATTACTAAAAGCATTTCTAAAATGTTACATTAGGCCATCAATTAAAATGTTACAAAAGGCTAATGCAATGCTTTTATGGGCGTTACTTCATGTCTTGTTGCATAAAGTTATATGCAACACTTTTATCATGTTATGCAAGAATGATTTAAAGTGGTGCATGAATGTCCCTAAATTATAACATCACATCTATCATCAATGACACCATTATAATATATACCCATCAAAACTATTTCTCAAAATATATTTGAATTACCTCATTTAATTGTTGTCTAAATAACCATGTTATTTTACAATTAGAACCTTTAAGCGTGACGGAGGCAGCAATGTTCTATCATGATATAGAAATAGTGAACTCAAAATGCTTTAAAAACTTCAATTTATAGCCTTTTGCAAGTTAATTTTGATGAAAAAACTAGGTGTACACTAAAATGTGTACACTTTTTCTGTATGAGTGGGCAATTCGATTTACGGTTCAGTTTTTATGGTTTTCGGTTTATTCGATTGGAGAAATATTGTATCAAAGTAAAATCATTTGTATTCGGTTTGATTATGGTTCGGTTTCAAATTCAGTTTACCAAAGTGAAAAGTACGAAGTATTAGTCCAATTTATTTTGATTTGATTCGGTTTCATATATATTATTTTATTTGACCAGGCTATATTTTAGAATTAGAAAATGAAAATAGTAGTTCATCCCATCTTATTGTATTTACTATTTATATAAAATGTAAAGGAAAATAAAAGATAGAAAAAGAAATAAAAATTGATTAGCACCTAATTTTAGAAAAATATTAATCTGAATAAATTAACACCTAATATAATTTATCTTACTAAGACCGGTGACATGGAACCGTCTAGCATCTTTTCAATATTTAGTGAAAAATAAACATAAAATATAGTTCATTATACATTAGATAAAATATATTTAGTTAATGATTTTAATTATTATATTTGTATATAATTTATACACAATAGATTTTATAGTTTTAGGAAAATATTTTGAACAAGGAATACTATAATATAATTTTTTTGTTTTAAATAATTTCAAATTAAAAAAATATCATTGACAAAGTTAATCGTTATTGACCAATAAAAGTTAATTTACCAAATCTTTTCAGAATCAAAGGAGTAGATCTTTTACAAATACTCCGTATTTTGTTTATTTCTTAGCACTCCTTATAATGTAACAACAAAAAATCCTCGATGTTATTAAAATAATTACAAATTTATGTTTAAAAATAGCAATGTGAGATGTTAATATATAGATAATGTTTGAAGCAAATGTAAACACAGAGCATGTAGTGTAATTGGTGAGCATGTAGTGTATTTGAGCCTTTTTCCTTATTTCTTTAAAGTCAAACGAGGACTTTAATTTAGGGACGGAATAATAACTTTGTCATATTTAATACTTCGTACTATCTAAACTATGTATATTAAAATGATATATTCTAAACATGTATTTTTGATATCTAAACTATTTTTTTTTAGTAAATCTAAACTATTTGTTTATATCTTAAAGATGAAGAATGAAGACAAACACAAAATATTTGTATAAATATTACAAGTTGTTCGGTGTTCGATTCAATTTACGATTTTTCGGTTTAAAACCAAACAAAACGATTCGATTTGAGCAAATTATTTGTGTATACACACCTTAGTTGTTTGTATACACAGTCAACTCATTTAGAAAAAAATAACAATTATTTGTTTACAAATGAGAGGTGTATAAAAAGTGTACAATTTTAGAGTTTTTTATTTGTACAGCAACAATACCTCAATGTTGGTTTATTTTAGTTGATAAAAAAAGAAGAAATAAATTAAAAAATCAAAGTGCTTGAAATTCCGTAGAGCTGTCCAAGTTTCCGACGGCGGACATAAAAAGAACTTCCAGCGGCGGCTGCGGTTTTCCTCCCTAGCAGCATCTATATTTGTTTTTCGGCATTTTCCCAGTTTTCCTTGATACCTCTTCATTGTGATAAATTGAGTATTTATATCTTCATTAAATTAAAAGAGTTTATGTAAATAATAATGTAGTGATTGTAATCAATACCTATACAAAAGTATGAAGTGACAAAGAACTGTTCGTATCAAGAGCCTTCTTTCATCCATGCATAGATTTATACCTGCTGATAGATGACGTTTTGATAAATCATAAGCAACGGATCCAGATTCTTGGTCACTCCTCCTCTCAAGGAATTGAACAAGGGATTAAACCAAAACCAAAACAAGGAAAAGAAAACGTTGGAGGAAATTGGGTTCAGTACCCACACTTTCTGTTAGCAGCTGTGTAATTCAGAAGTTCCTCGGAGCGGAGGGAGGGAGGTTGAAGCGAGATCGGGCAACTGATGAGATGAGATTGGGCGGCAGATCAGGCGGAGGAGCAGCTGCCGGAAAGCCCAGAACGGCGAAGTTGGTGTTTGTATGCGTGGGGCTGTTGGGGGCAGCTCTCGTAGCAGATCTGCTTTGGGCTTCATCTTCCTCTAACTGGGCTGTCCGGGATTCCATTAATGTCATCTTCCCAAATCAGACCAACCTCCTACCTAAGGTCACACTCATTGAGATATTTCTCTACTTTTTGTTCCCATTCTGTTTGATTTAATCATAAAGAGGAAGTTTAACGTTTTTCTGAATGAGATTCTTCGCTTAAATAAGCTTCTATGCTGCTGCTTGTATGATTGTTTGTCAATGCCTTTGAAATTTCTAACTTTTCTGATGACGCATCTTGATCTGGTGGCTCAAAACAAGCATTCTTTATTTATTACAGGGCTCAACCGAGAAGGGTAAAAAAGATGTTACTAAAGAGAGGAAATTATCTGCTACTTTTGCAGATTTGCCAGCCCCTGAATTGAAGTGGGAGAAGATGGCTTCTGCACCTGTGCCTCGGCTCGATGGTGCTGCCATACAGATCAAGAACCTTCTTTATGTCTTCGCTGGATATGGAACCATTGATTTTGTGAGGATAACGACTGCCACCACCCCTCCCCTTTTCCTGTGGGACATCATGCGGTTTTTAATTTGTATTAGTCAATTTGCTGGTCTCATTTAGTGGCATTTTGTAGTCCAAATTCCTTGCTCTATCAAAATCTAATTAAAGGGAAAATGTAGGATTCTAAACCAATAGGGCTATGTTAGTATGTTTGGAACAAGGATAATGCTATGAGAAGAGATCGTGTCTTTTATGTTTGGTTTTAGTATGGAAAATGCTAGGGGAAATCAATTTTGGTTGAAACTTTTTAAAACTATACACATATTTTGATCTTTGTCTTTGTATAATTGGAATACATAAATAAAAAGAGATTGAGAAAATATCTAAAATTGATCTAATGTTTTTGAACCATTTTTTGAACTCCCCCAACACTTTCTTTCCTTCCAAATATTCCTTCTATTTTTGTCCCTATTTTCTTTCCTTATAATTGTCCCAGTTCGAAACAGGCCCTAGCTGTGTTATCCTTTTAGGATGGCAATCTATTGGCTTGCCAACACATTATAAATATCAAACTAGATTGGCTTGCCAACACATTATAAATATCAAATGCGAGATCTTTTAATCTGGTTTATATCTACTCCTATGCATGACAGAGCAACCTTGAAAAATGACATTGAACTTATTATCACACTACTGAACTCGATCTTTGAAGATAAATTGATGGGCCTCGTTGTATTCTTTCATGGAACAGGTCCATTCTCATGTTGATATATACAACTTCACAGATAACACATGGGGAGGGAGGTTGGATATGCCCAAAGAAATGGCTCATTCACATTTGGGTATGGTAACAGATGGGAGATATATCTATGTTGTCAATGGACAATATGGTCCCCAGTGTAGAGGCCCTACAGCTCACACATTTGTGCTAGACACTGATACGAAGAAATGGCAGAACATGCCTCCTCTGCCTGTCCCAAGGTAAGAAGATCTGTAAAATTTGATTACGTATCAGGGTTAAACTTTTTCTTCTTTCAATGTTTATCTCATAGAGTTGTGCCTGGGATATATTTTACTATGTATCACATAGTATATTTAAGGTAGTATGTGTTATATAATTTTCTGTAACTCCTTTACAGAACACACAACCACAAATTCTGTTGTGAAATTTGGAATATCATATACTCATAAGTTCATCCTCTCTTTAAAGCATGTACATGAAATAAAGAAGTTATAGAACAGTTATTTATGGAGTACTGTTTTTCTCTTAGTACTAAGGTCCTCTTGATTATTGAGTTTCTAAAGCATAAAGCTTGAAGTTCCAAGGTCTTAGCTAATTAATTATAGCATGTTCAATCATTTAATGCAGGGTCATTTGCAAATACTTTGTGTAATTAGTGCTTTAATCATAAGTGCTTTCATTTTTAAGCACTTAAAGTGATTTTTTGAAAAGAAGCACTCATATCCTTTCCTAAATAAGCATTCAAGGTATTTTTTAATTTTTTGAAGCACTTTTTCCATTGTTTGAAGTACAAGTGTTTTCCTTCATCTAAAAAGCATTTAAATCTTGAAAGTCAGTAATCCCAAACACTCTAGTAGTTTCTAATCTAGAAGTAGATCATCCTAACAAACCGATCCTAATGTTTCTGTAAAAGTATGAAGGTTATTAACAAGTGGATTTCAGATATGCGCCTGCGACAACACTTTGGGGTGGTAGGCTTCATGTCATGGGTGGGAGCAAAGAGAATCGATTTACTCCAGGATTAGAGCACTGGAGTATAGCAGTTAAAGATGGGAAAGCATTAGAAACAGAATGGCGCCCTGAGATACCCATTCCTCGTGGCGGTCCCCATCGGTATTATATTTTCTCATTTTAAATGTTAGCGTAATGTGCACATATTTCTCTACTAAATTTTCCAGTTTTCAAGTGATAAAAGTTTTCTACCACTACCTCTGCCCTACTATCTTTAGGACATGAGAAAGTGGGACACATATTAAGAAAAGAGGAATTATGTGGTTGATATTAAAGTATGTATGAGTTTGAACCACAAAGTATTACCAAATATGGAATGGAATAAGCTTAACGGGACGCACAAAAAAGGAATATCAGACAAATATAGTGGGATGTAGGGAGTAATTGTTTCACTTCAAGGTTTAGGATTTGCCCGGGGAAAAGAGGGAGTGAACATTCATCTTCTCATATATTTGGCTAGGGTAGATGGAAGGGGAATGGGTAGACGCTCTTCTTACTTCTGTTCACCTTAAAATGTCATCCTGCCAAGTTATAGTCAAGTGGAGGGAAAGGAAACGAATCCCACTCAAAATCATTATTTTTTATAGCTTATGGTATTTTCTCTCCATTTCATTTATAATCCAAACAAGAGAAAATCGTCATCCTTTATAGTTACTAACTTCTTCCTTTCCTTTACTAGACTTATCCCTTCCAAAGTCCAAAACACATTATGATCAATTTTCATCTCATCATTCATAATTTCTGCTTTTCTATCTTTTACAAACCTCCTTCTCCCTCAATCCGAATTCCAAATCTCTATTAAAAATCGCTCTCATGGATGATTTGCCCTCAAAGACGTACTATAGAAGAAGAAAGGGAGGGATAATTGGTGAAGTTGTTGGATATCTATTTGTGACCGCCATACAGTTACAGTAGTACATACTGTTACTGTGTGTCAATTTTTTTTTTTCTAAGCTACCGAGTGATTTTGTTTTATTTTCCTTTTTCTTCAAACATTTGAGTAGGTACTAGCATAGTATCCTAATACTGCATCATGCAGGGCCTGTGTTGTGTTTGAAGATCGGCTTTATGTTATTGGTGGTCAAGAAGGTGACTTTATGGCCAAACCTGGATCACCTATTTTCAAATGCTCACGTAGAAATGAGGTATTAAAGCAAAACACTTAAATAGTCTGATTGCATTGTCCATGGTTGATCTGTAATTGCAGAGTTTGTTTAGGGCTAATCATTCCCACTCGTTTATCAAAAAATTGACCCGAAGATTTGTTTGAATCGAGAGGATTAGTTCACTTGGTGTTTAAATTTGTTTCGATACAGGTTGTGTATGGTGATGTGTACATGCTAGATGATGATATGAAGTGGAAGGTGTTGCCTTCAATGCCTAAACCAGATTCCCATATTGAGTTTGCCTGGACAATAGTTAACAGATCACTTTTTATCGTCGGAGGAACAACAGAGAAGCACCCAGAAACCAAAAGGATGATCCTTGTTGGAGAAGTGTTTAGGTTTCATTTTGACACACAGGTCCCTTTCTTTTATAGTGATAGATGCTTATATGAAACACCGTGTTTTTTGAACTATTTCTAACCATGATTTGTTAACTTCGCCAGAAATGGGAGGTGGTTGGGAAATTGCCTTATCGTGTGAAAACCACTCTTGTTGGATTCTGGGATGGGTGGTTATATTATACATCTGGACAACGAGACCGGGGGCCTGAAGATCCTGCCCCAAAAAAGGTTTTGGGAGAGATGTGGAGAACTAAGTTGAAGTTATGAGCCTTTATCAGAATATTCACAATTTGAGGAAGAAATCAGTTTCAATTTTGAGAGCTTTTTTATTATTAGGACTTCCACTTACTGTGGGTGTGTAAATCTTTATGAACTTGTGACTTTGGATAGGTAAAAGGTTGCAAGTTCAGTTTGAATCTCAGATATACAAACAAAAAAACTATAAAGATCAGATGATCGGCGTAATATTTGTGCCGATTTTTTGTGTTATGTTATATTTTTGTGAGATGAAAGTTCGACACTTAACAGTACGGGCAAATTTGTAACCTGACTCCCTGTCCTCCCCAGCTAAAATCTCTGAATCTCAAATTGGAAAGTTTCCCAATCTGTGGTGCATGAATGTGTGATCACTCAGTTTTTCCATGCATGCATATTTTCACTAAAATCTTGATTTTCAATATGCTGGGGACTTGGGAGTTACTTGTAAGGAATCTGGAAGTAAAGGAGCGTGCAGGAAAATATTTTAACTTATTAAGTTACAAGTCAAAAGATTATTGTTCTGTTTGTTCTATTGGCAAACATAAGAAGCTGAACAAGTCATTTTGTTTACTGAACGACACTTTTTGCCATAATCCATTACACTTATAGTGAAAGTATGGCACAAGGGAAAGTGAGTGGTACTGGATTTTGTGAAGCTTAAATGTAAAATCCGTTGGCAATGCAACAGGAATGATACAATAGTGCAGTCAAGGAAGGACTTGCAAACTGCATACTTTGGGGTGGACTCGATTACGGGACTGCAGTGGAATTGAATCCAGCGGTTCTATGAGCGGATTGATATTAGGTTTTAATGATCGGAATCAGCAACTAGAACAAGTCCAACACGCTACTGGAATCGGCCAGTTCCAATTCAGTATTGGTCCTTCCCTAATCATTTATACCATGAATGTTGTAAGATATTTAATTAACAATAATGATATAATACGTAGTATATATGTACTCATACTTCCGGACACCTAAAATAGAAGAAACTAACAATTGTTGTTACGCGTGGACCTAGTATGGTTCTAGTCCCAGATCGGCCGGTCCTTAGGAGTGGCAGTGTGGGAACTAGGACCGGGACCTCTATTCCTGATCCTGAGGGCCCGATTGGTCCCGATCCGATCATGTTTTTTTTTTTCGAACCCTGCCAACTCGGAGCAAATCTTTTTCATAATTGTCGTTAGGAAATACCAAACCATTTAACCCTTTACCCGGCGCCGTCCCTCCTACCAACCTTTTTTAACTTTTAAATGAATTCACACTTCCTTTAAAATGTGATCGAAATGTAAAAAAATGGCCCCAAAATTGCAGCCTAGGACCGGTCTCCGTGAACCACCCCAAGGCCAATCTCTTGACCGAACCACCTCTAGTGGTTCCAGCCGATCCAAGAACCGGGCAATCCGATCCCGAACCAATCCTGAGGCCGGGACCGGGTCCAACCATAGATGGGACTGTCACTTTTCACCCTTCTCTGCCCTTGTTGTTGTAGGAATTTAGGCGTCCTCCACATCCAATGGCTAAAATGATTTTCTTCCATTTTTTAGACCTCGAATAATCTAGACACGAAGAATATTAGAATACTCACTTATTAATAATACGGAGTATATAATATTGTATTGTACTGATAATGTTGTAAGCTAACGTATGTTACTAATATTGATAATAATGTTGATTCTTCTTCCAGTCTGGAATCCATCCCTTCATTCTGCCTTGACTTCATCATTTTCAAAAAGAACCTCAAAACGGCAGAACCCGGAGAAAAGAACATTTTCATTCTCTTAAACAGAACCACATTGAAGTTAAGATAGTTTGGGCAATTGGTTGTAAAGCTGATGGTTGCAGCGATATTATTGAATCCCAAGATAAGATTATAAGATTATTGTTTCCAATCTCCTTTCCATGAAGTGTAAAAGATAAGATTATATTGCTAAAATTACAATTGAGTCCTGGAAATGGTTGGCGTGTTTAAGCCTTTTTCCATTGTTTTATGACGACTCTGTTATTGACTGCTGGAGCCTGGCACCAACCCCAGACCAGAAGTGGCGTCACTGGTAAATGTGGGTCTGAGTCTACAGAACATCTACTCTATCAAATATAAGTTCACTTGATCAGGGGTTAAAAGCGTCATCTTCCCATATAAAAGTGTTAAGTGGCAAAAAGCTTCCGGCAGATGTTCATTTCTGCAAATGATAGAGTTTGCCTGTATCAATCAATTTCCAGAGAGCTTCTTTGGCTTCATCAAGCGTTTCAATTGAATGTTCTGCTTGGAATGACATCCTCTGAATGTTGAACTGCAGCAGATCTCCAAATATTTAAAGGCAGGTATGATGGTACAAACAGATGCAATTCGAACAAGAAAATATGCTTACAGATGGTGCTCAAGTGAGTGGGTGGTCCATCGTTGGATCGAGTTTGGGCACCCGGGTTTCGCAACCAGACCGCACTGGGACAGAACTATTCCGCACTGGGACCGGTTATTTACCCGGAGTCAGAATCGGAAAAACCATTCCAGACAGAACCAGTCCAGTTCCTCCAAAATAGAACCGGACCATACCAGTTCTGTTTTTTAAATACGATATCTTCAGAACCGACCCAAGGACTGGAGAGAACCAACCCGAGAACTGACCAGAACTGGACTGAGTATAGTAGTATACCCGGTTAGGTTCCACGTCCAGACCAGGTCAACCCCGGTCAACCCCTATTCACATTTGTGTGTGGGCGGGCAGTCCAATCTAACGGTCTGGACACCTCTCAGGAGCACTATTTGAGTGGAACCAATTGACAAAACCAAGTGAATATATAAAGTACCTGAGCCCCTTGACGAACGCGGATATCTGTGCCCTTACTATCTATTGATATGAGAGCCACATCATCCACCTCAGCTTCTTGGGACAATAGCTCTATCAGGGGCTTTGAAAACACCGCATTTAGTTCCTGTATGGATAGCAAACATCACTCAGCGGTTTTCTTTTAATTTTGGGAGACCACGGATTCAACTCAGTAAAGAAACCAAGAGCGCAACAAAAAAATGAGTCACTTTGGTTATTGCCACAATTTAGCGTCACTTTGATCAAGCCACAGTTCTGCTTATCTATCACAGCAGCCAATTTTTTCCCCAACCACCAATGTATTTGACCATGCAGAGCTATATCAGTTGATAATGAAAAAAGAAACGCAAAATGACACTCTTATCTTTATTTATATGTGTGTATAACTTTATTTTACTAAGAAAATAAATTTACATTATTTGTCAGCCAAATTTACCACTACTAAGGATTTTCAACCTCATACTTATGCATCACCTAGGTCCCGCCGAAAACCCCACATATGCCACTTAGGCACCTATGCCAGCCAGGCACTATCTCAACCTACCGTCTAGATGCTTTTTATAACACTAATTGGGGCTAGGCGAGATGTAAAAATAATGCTTATAAATTGCGAAAATCAATTGCACTCAGTGATGAATTATACCCCAACATAAAATTTACTCTCACCTTTTCCTTTTTTCTTCATATTTGACCTTTTCATTTGTTGTTAATAAACTGATGTTTTAGAAACAACGAATGAGAGAAAATTTTTGCTTTAATCATTTGAAACAACCAGGTATCTAAATCGTTCACAATTCTTGTAACCAATATCCTCAAACATAAAAAACAACAGCATCCAAGCTTTAGTCCCAAAAGAGTTTGGGGTTGGCTAACATGAATCGACATATGAAATCAGAGCTGAAAAGGATAAAAAAGATAAGATAACTAGATAAAATTTAAAAAAATTATATTTCTGTGCAGCACGTAAAATAAAGCATACCTTTAGGTATTTTTCAGTCCCTTGAACAACAATCTTATCAGGCTCTAGGGTCTCATATTCCTTGGCGTCAACCCAAGCAACAGTTCCAAAGCCTCCTATGAAGTATATATCACTGGCAATGGGGATACATCCAGTGAGTTATTACAAGCATAACAAAAATATTAAGAATCATGAAACCGGATATGAAGCTTAAAGATCTGCATGTGCACTTCATTAGTTTAACAAACCTTATATTGTTCATCCTAAAGTAACAAAAGTTCGCCCACTGTTGAGAAGGGCCTTGTTGATGCTTCATTATGAATTGCTTATGAGCCCACTCCTAGAAGGACATCCAGGACACCAGGATATGTGTATAAACAGTCTTAAGAGCAATAATAGAATGAGAGAAAGACAGAGAGAAAGACAAATAATGACAATAAATATGCTTATGCACATATAACTAATACCACAACAAATTTGCAATTTTTTTGTAGAGAAGAAGATAACAAATTGAAGAAAATGCATTGCAAATTTAACTACCTACCTGTTGATCTTCTGGGAGAGGATAGATGTCACCAAACATGGTTACTCTAGCATTTGACAAGCCAGTCCATCCAGGAACCTGAAAAAAACAAAAGATCATACCACTAGACCAGCAAGGACAATATGTACTTCATAGAATCTAAGGATGGGTTTGACTCGGGAGGGAAAGAGAGGGGCAAAGACTTACCTCTCCCTTATTTAATTAAAAAAATGGACGAAAGGGAGTTTAATTTTTGTTCTCCCCAACCCCCCCTCCCCCTCAAACCAGACACACGTTACATGTTTGGTGTAAATCACTGACCTGGACAACTAGTGTACACCTTGGGTCACCTAACAAGTTTCGAGTGTGTATAGCTAATGGTGACAATAAAAGTATCGGATCTGCCAACAGGAATCAAAGAATTGGAATACAACATAATCAAGCCATGACAAGGTTATTGGCTTAGAGATGTGCCACAAGTTGTAGTCACTTACGTCCCATAGGGTCGGCAACAAAATCAACAAGTGAACCAAATGGATAACCTTCTCGTCTATGATGCATTCGAGACATCAAGGTGCACAAATGAGCAAACCTGGCCTGCAAAATTGCAATGCAAAGAGTGGAAAGTATAAAACAGCTGTAAGTAGGTTATATTATTTCTTGCAAAATTGCAATGCAAGTAGTGGCCTTCTAAGGCTTATTCTGCTTAATAGCATAATAAGTAGCTTTTCACTTGCTTATTTGACTAAATACATGCTACCAAATGCATTTCTTTTCAGAAAATTCAACAGACTCGGCCATGCCAATTCAGTCAAACAACCCTTACCAAACGGAAATAAAGCATACCTGCTCCATTAGATTGCGGACTGCTAAAGCAGGTCTGTGTAGACCATGAGCTGAGGTAGCACTTTGTACGCCGCCTGATATTGGGGCCCTGAAAAGCCCAGCTCTTGTACCTCCTCCCCCCGTTGTGCTTCCAAGTGAGACTCCAAGGGGCATCATCATTTTAGGTATTTCATTTATATTATGTTCATGGCTTGTTTGTTTTCCATCAAAATAACCCTTTAAAATATGAGAAAGACCATCACAACAAGGCTGGAATAGTTATTAGACACTTCCACTGAAAGACATTCAAGGAAAGGCATGTATGAACACATAAAATATTATAGCTTCCACATTTACGTGTATATTTCAACAGTACTCATTACTACAATATCTAATGCTTACAAGCTAATGAACGAGCAATTTATCTTACTATTCCTTCTTTAGTAGTTCAAGTGATTGTTATTGCAACTAAGAGTTTTTACTGCCTGATTCACTGTTTGGGTGTATAAAATGACACATTCTTCAACAAAGCAACAGAGTTATTAACATTAATACATTAATACAATTCAGAGATCAAAATATCCCTCAATAATACTCTAATAGTGTTCATGTTCTGTTGACGACAATAAGCAAACAAAACTTAAATGAAGTATGATACTGTCCCCCCCCCAAAGTAACAAAGAGGTAGAGGTGGTTAAACACACAATGGTTCCCTAAGAGAAAGTGTGAACACTCCACAAACTTCATGACAAATTCAAAATATGGCAGTGCAAAATGCTTTAAAAATAATGCAACCATGAGTTTGCAACTTTTCAGGAAAGCAAAAATATGTAAACCCAAATTTCACATAGCCGCTGAAGCCCTTGATGTCAGCCAAAGCACGTGCATGCATAAAAGCAATTCCAAAGTTAAGTTGATGAGATAAGCATGTTCATAGTTGTAATCTTTAAATTCAACCTATGAGTGTCGTTGTGTCGTCACCTAGCAAAATGTATAGAAGAGACAGCAAATTTATACAAAATGAAAACAACTGAAGATGAACTGTTGTACTTCTCTATTCCTGAACCGGTGTCACTCTTGTCCACTTTTTTTTTGTTACCAAGTCATTTACTCTTTTTACCCTTCCAAGGCAACGCATTTACCTTTTCCCTAATCATTACCATTATACATTTCAACTACAATGATGCAATTTTTCACATTCTAATAATTCCAAAAACTACAGCACGAAGACTACATAAAATAAGTGTCTATTGGCAAATAGCAATTACTACTTCCGCCCCTAAAGAGTCTTCCTTCACAAGGGTAAACCTTTTAAAATTTAGCTGGGTACAGCTATTTGAACCCATCGAATCCTAACTGATATTTTCGAATATATTTGAAGATTTAACCGGACTTAACATACTTTACTTGTTTGGGTGCACTTTTTCAAATAAATGTGCATTGCATATAATGAAGATTGGCTTAATTAGTTTAAATGTGACTCTTTTATGGGAAAAAGATAAATCTTTGCGGAACTCTATGGATGAAGGGAGATGTGAAAAAGTCCAAATTCACAACTCCATTTTGGTTTTAGGAACTGAGGAGAATATGTCCATGAACATAACGCCACACAAAAAAGAACCGCCGTTGTCTGATAAGGACGAACCCGTTTGAGAGATACATTCCATGGCACGAAATATCAGAGAGATCATATTTACAGCTCAAGCTATAAATAAATGTATAAATGCTACTACCTGCGAAAAAGAAAGCGCCCCTTCAGAAAGTAACCCAATTCCATTTGTGTCGTGTGGGGAAAAATTCTCCTCTGCCTGCTCTTCCCCGCCTGTTCCACCTCCGCCGGACAGGCCTTCGCGAGACAGTGCAGAAACTCTGGACCGAGACGGTGGGGCAGTTGTACACGCAACACTCAAGCTTAACTTCAGACAAGCATTATCGCAAAAATTAACGGCTCTGATCGGTTTCAATGACGAAGACGACGTCTCGGAACACCTCAGGTTGAAATTGGGGCTAGAAATAGCTTCCGCTGATGACGAAAGAGACAAAGAAACCGCCATACCTGCCCGCATATGTCCACACAATTTTATACTCCGTAATTCTTCTGTTTATATACAACTCTGGAAGCAAAGAGGTAACCAGAAGAACAAAAAGTGTAGATACTACTGCGTATATTGATAGAGGCGAATATTTTTGTGCGAGTTGGAGTGGGCCTTTTGAAATCTTTTGTGCTTTATTTGGATGGTTTGCTATTAAAATTATGACAACATCGTACTATCATCACTTTCCTTTGATGGAGAAGGTTGAATCTCCCATAGGAGCCCCACACCCTGACCGGACAATACGGTGAAGGGGTAAGTCACGATGACTCGATTAGCAAAATGCCAATATGTCATATACCTGTGCGCACTAGAAGTCCAGCCTTATTTCATGTTCAGTAACCTCCACCCAGTTACTGCGGGGATTCGAACCTTGATCCATTGATCCAAAATTTCCACCGCTCGACCGACTGAGCTACCCGTGCGGGACTATCCTCACTTTCTTAAGCACAAAAGAGTCGGGCTAGGTGTACACATTTTTGTGTACACCTTTTACATCTGTATGTCTCACGCATAAAAAATTGTTTGTCCACAGACAATTGTACAAAGTTGTCTGTGGGCAGACAATTCTCTATGCGTGTGACAGACGAGTGTACAAAATGTGTACACAAAGTATTTTTCGAAACAAAAATGACACTACATAATATGTTGAAAAATGCTTTGTGTATACATTTTTGTGTGCATATTTTGTACATTCGTTTGCCTCACGCACAAAAAATTGCCTATCCACAGACAACTCTGTACAATTGTCTATGGGCAGACAATTTTTTATGCGTGAGACAGACAAGTGTACAAAATGTGTACAAAAAATGTGTACACCTAGCACAACTCTAATATGTTCATCTACCAGTAGATCGATCCTTGGCACGGGATAAGGATCCATCAGGCATACCTTGTTCAGATCTGAGTAATCGACGCACATCCGCCATGTAGGTCCTTCGGGGCTAGCACAACATTGGACAACCACTCCGAAGGGTGCTGAAGAGGTGGAAAGTGAGCAGGTGGGACTTTGGTGGGTCTCCAACCCCATTGTAGACTAGCATGTTGGGCGGCCTGCAGTCCCGTGGAAGCTCTGCAGCCATGATCCTTGCATAGAATGGGGAGGTGAGTGCAATCTGAGGTTGTGTTGGACTAGTCTCCGCGCGACGGTTATGCTCGTCGATTTGCCTTTGTATAGCAACAAGCATCTTATCTTGTGCCGGGGGTGGCAAGGGCCACATGACTCATACCCAGCGCCATATCCCTCCACGTACTGGAAATGTGGTCCCACGTTGCTCACCACGAGAGTTGGTTCCCTGACCCGATGATTGTTGCGCAGCATCACTGGGGTGCGGTCTCGGGTCGCATATTGCTGCCCTCGCCTGGGTGCCTCGGTCCCTCCTTGGCCTCCCATGTCCAGGGGTTCCGCCAATCCACGTATGGACTGAGGTACGAGAGCCCACAATTTCATCCATATGTTCCCCTGAATGGCTGCATGAACCGAATGGGGGAGGGAGGTGAACGTTTGGTCTTCGCCGAGTACACCATCCGTTCAGCATCTTGCTCGTTCGCCATTCGTCGCATGGTTTCCGCCAGTTCCCTCATGATGTGAGGGTCCCTTTTGGCCTCTAGGGGTCAGATTGGTGACATCCCCCCATCCCGGCGGGTCCACAAGCTGCTGGACTGGCCGCTGGATGCCTGGGTGTGTGACTTTTTGTTGTTCACCAACTATTCGGAGAGGTCACGAGTTCGCTAATAGTTGTTTCCTGCCATCTTGCTTGCTTGTAAGGTTCGTAAAGAGCTGACTTAATGTGAAAGCTTCTTTGGAAACTTTTAGGTCAGTTTCCCACAGACGCCAAGAACAAGTAATAAGAGTAGTAAGTGCATGAGTCGTATATTATTCGATCAGTAACAGGGGTTCGTCATAACACACTCCACTACAAGCCCAACGGACCGATCGTCTACCTGAGCTAAGAGGAGGGGGTAATTACTATTGTTAAGGAGTATAAGTTGACAACTTTTTAAAATGAAATAAATGCTACTATTTATACTATCAAGAGGTAGACAATACTGATGATGTGGAGAATTGTGAGTGACTAGCTTCCCAACCCACCAAATCTACTGCATTAAATGCGTTTCCCGCCAATATCCCGGTTTCCCGCCATAAGATTTGGATGAGCGTCCCCCAAATCTTGGGTCCTGGTTCCAGCTGGTTGCAAGGGCAAAGCTCCGCTCGGCTCATGTGGACTCCCTCAGAAGATCGTGGATCATCATCTGGCCTTCGTTGGGCAAGGTCAGTGAGGCCGAGCGTCCGTGTGGACCCGACGATCGTCTGGCCGGCATCCTTGCCGGACCATGCCCAAATTGGGCCTTGATGGTTTCCTTGCCAAGGGTAATGGGCGATCCGCTATCGGGCCTATAAACCTCAACAAGTGTTATGTATGAAATTTTCATGCGGAGATTTTGACTGTGTTTATAAATTATATGCATACTATTATTATGTTTTCATATCATGATGTCTTTATTCACAGTATAAAATACATGTGACTATGCATATGATAATTAAAGTATTGTTTGAAATGTAATTTACAATATGATTTAATGTACAATCCAATCAATAATTAAGCATATCATAGTTGTGTTTATAAATTTTATGCATACTATTATTATGTTTTCATATCATAATGTCTTTATTCACAGTATAAAATATATGTGACTATGCATATGATAATTAAAGTATTGTTTGAAATGTAATTTACAATATGATTTAATGTACAATCCAATCAATAATTAAGCATATCATAGTTGTTACAAATTAATTAGATGTTGTAATGTAAGAGTATTCATTATTTTTATATTATGAGCATTTGCATCATGTGGTGGGTTAGTCCATGATTGTAAAATTTAAAGTAATGTTAATATTTATTATGCGAAATCAATAAGAGACTCATACAGAACGATAGATAGTAAGGAATCCAGCGTTTTAGATCTTTTTTAAATTAACTCATCAATGTAAAAATTAATTATGAAATCTTAATTGTAAGATTTCAATCTACTTAAAAAAGTTTTGATCTTTATTGTCAAAAAAGTTTTAGGCTTTAAAATCTGAAAAAGTCTTGGTGTACACCCTGGGTTACACCCTGGGGTACACCATATATAAGAGCCAAAAAAAATTTACCCCATCCTCCCACACCTTTCACACACTCACGCATATCTTCAGTTAAAAAAAAGCCTCTCTCCCTTTCGAGAATCGTCTCCCCTTTCCGCATCCCAATCGTTCCCAAATCTTCCCGTTCTGATCCGCCTTCCTCATCCTCTTCATTCATCCTCATCCCCATTTTGTAGACGTCGGCAGTCCGGATTCCTCCATCCCCTCTTCATTCTCCATCCACACAATGAAGAGGACGATGTTTGAAGTGAAGACAAAGACCCTAGTTGAAGACGAAGACCCCATGGAGAAGGCGCCATTGTAGAATACCCCAGAGTTGTGAGCATGGTGCGAACAAGTCTGTCTGAAATGGCCGAAGGGTATGTATGAAGTTATCTCTAGATCTTTTGTGTTTTATTTTGTGTTGGAAAAGTAAAAAAAATAGCAATTGTAGTGTTTGTGTGACCCTAGGATTTTAGTAGTAGTTGTCTGTGCACCGTTCATATTTGTGTGTTGGAACTGAACTGTTTGTGTGCACCAACAGATTTGAGTACGCGTTGTCTGTGGAGCCGTTGTGTTAAATTAGCTAAATATCTGTGAATTGTAAAAGAAAATAGCTGTTCTTTGAAGGGTCATATATCCATATTTATTTGTTTTTGTTTTTGTAGGCTTATGTTTCAGTTTAATAAAATCGATTTGACTTTGTATTGGATACTTAATTAATGAAGAAGTTATAAGCATGAACGGGTGGTGTGTTGGAACTAAACTGTTTCTGTGCACCAAATTTTTGTGAACTATAGAATAAAATAGTTGTTATTTGAAGGGTCATATATCTATTTATAATGTTTTGGTTTTGTATTGTCGTATATTTAACTTTAGAAGCATTAGTTTGTTGCTACGAGTTGTCTATGAGTCTTCTTCATTAGGTTTTTTATTGTGTATTGGAGTTGAATATAGTGATAATTGTGTTTACCATTTTGTCAATTTCAGTTTTTGTGTTTAAAAATAAAAAAATAGAAGTTAGAACCCTTAATAGGTTGTGTGTAAGCATTTGGAATTGCAGTGTCAGTATAACCTTATGGTTTGACTCACAGTTGTCTGTGAGTTCTTATGTGACACGTTTGAAGTGTCTGTGAGTTGTTAAGTATGACCTGCACTAACAAGACTTCAAATAAACATAAAGAAGGATGATTAGTAGCCGTGTTGTTGTCTGTGAATAACATGAGTTCATTCCTTTGCAGGGCATAATAACTTGTCTGTTTGCACCGCCAATTGTATATTTTTACTTGTTATTATTATCGTCTGTGCATACCAACAATTAGATGTAGCAACTTATGATTGTGAACTTTTCGTGTGTTTTCAGCACCGGAGAGTGAGTAGTCATGGTGTTGGCGGCGTTTGTTGAGCATTTGTTGTTGGAGTTACCATTGTTACCGGGTTGTGAGTACGAGATTGTGGAATGTTGTACAATAGCGCATGAGATTTTGTACACGATTGTAACTCCAATGCCAAACTTTAATGCATCCGTATTGTATAAACACTTGTAAGTTTGTGTAATGGAAATGTGTTTGTGGTAACATATATATTGTATGTTGGCATACTTATTGTGTTTGTGTGCACTGACATTAATCCGTGCATTATTGTTATTATTGTTTGTGTACGTCCACCAACACTAATATGTGTTGTTATTACTGTCTGTGTGCACCGACATACAGTAGGGTTGGGAAGACCTGATTGAAACCCGAAAACTGACACTGACCTTACCTGAACAATCAATATAATGTACAAAAAATAGTAACTTTAATCACATTTTTAAATAGTTCTTAATATATTACGGAGTATCATATTTATGGTAGATGAAAAAATAACTTGGTAACTTTTAGTGGTTACAAATAAATTAAATTTTTTATAACGTAATAATCATGAAAATATATTTATAGTAACTTTAGACACATTTTTATTCCCAAATAAAACCTATATTTTATATTTTTATATGCATCTTAAAAAAAATATTAAGATAATTATTTTATGACTAATATTTGTGTTATTATTTGCGCTCTGTATTTTTGATTAATTTTATTTGAAAATAGATTTTAAAACATAAAAGAAAAAATGATATGATTTCACATTCGAGCTTTAATTGGCTCAACCCGAACTCGGACCGAATATAATGAGCTTTGTTCTGGTCCCTAATTACCATACGGGTAACTTTCGGGTTTAACAAAAAACTGACCTAGACTGATCTCACTCCTAAGTTAAAATAATATGTGTGTTTTATTGTTCTTATTATTGTCTGTGTACACTGATAGTAATTCATGTGTTGTTATAATTATTGTTTGTGTGCACCGACAACAATACTTGTATTTTGATGTTCTTATTATTGTTTGTGTGCACCAACAGTAATAAGTGTGTTGTTATTATTGCCTATGTGCACCGACAGGAATGTATGTTTATTTAAAGTACTTGACTATGTAGTTATAATAAGTTTGACACCTACAACAATACCAAAACGCATAAAGAGTGAACCTTTACAAACTTGTGAACAATACCAAAACTCAATGTCATGTTAAAATCTAAATCAAGAATTTGTACATTTGTGCTTGGGACTTGCGATCCAAGTTCACCAGTAGTAATAAAAGTTGCGTGTTTGAGTCACACAAGTGTAAAAATTACAAACTCAAATCATATTGCCACACAAATACTTACAAACCATATTACTACAACTCAAAACATATTACCACACACACTTACAAAGAAAGTAATGTCTGTGTACACCTACAAAAAGACTATTACTATGTTCACACCGACACTAGTTGTCAGTACAACCACTCAGGAAGCTTTCATTCGTCTGTGCACACCGACATGTGCACACCGACATATGTACATTTTTTGTAGAAATCATAAACTGCATCTTTTGTAGAAAACTCCATGCCTATCTTTGGAATTTGTTCACATTCATCACCATTGTTATCTCCATCTGTTTACATAATCAAATAATTATTTTACATTAACTCATTCATAGTTGACATTCAAATGATTAAATTAACCATACATTGACACAATACAAATTAACCATATTTGACACAATACATCACCATTAAATTACTTTTTGGAAGGAAGACAATTCTATCTCTTTAGAAATCGTTGTGCTCTTCACTTGATGATGACCTATGCTCATGAGAGCGTGAAACCATCAATTTTAAGTTCCTGATTCAAACGTGTATAAAAAATTTAAGCCACATGAATCTTGATTGAGTAAAATCAACTTAGATAATCTTATAAACAGTATTCAATAGAAAGCTAACATATGTAACCCATGAGAAGTCTGTAATGTACCTGAAATGAAAATAGAAAATCTAAAGAAAAAACTAAAATCAATTCAAAAGTAGTGCCGAGAGTGAGAAACAAGAGAGAAAATGAGGAGGTGGCTGAGATAGTGCTACTGAGGATTATAAAACTATCTAATTTAAGAAGTATATTATAAAACTCCATCTCTAAGTGATGATTTCTAATGGTTATGCATTGCTAAGATCAAAGAGTATCTTCTTTAAACAGGACTCTTTCTATTAGGCCAAATGGAGTCAATAAAAACACATATTGGTTAGTTTTAATGTACTAAAAATTACTATGACAACAATTATGGTTAGAATGAGTCTCCTAAAAAAATATCAGACCTTGCGGCTAAGAAAAAGAAACAAAACTAAAGTTGGATGAAAATGAAAATAATGGGTTTTGAGAGTTGAGAACCTCTCTGTCTATCTCTGCCTGTTTAGAAAATTAGATAATTATGTTACACAAATAAGTTTTCAACACACATCTTTCATTCAGATTGACACTAGTTGTTAGTAAAATCACTCAGAAAACTTTCATTCGTATGTGCACACCGACACTAGTTGTCAGTAAAATCATTTAGAAAACTTTCATTCGTCTGTACACACCGACACTAGTTGTCGGTAAAATCACTCAGAAAACTTTCATTCGTATGTGCACACCGACACTAGTTGTCAGTAAAATCATTTAGAAAACTTTCATTCGTCTGTACACACCGACACTAGTTGTCGGTAAAATCACTCAGAAAACTTTCATTCGTCTATACACACCGACACTAGTTGGCGGTAAAATCACTTTGAAAACTTTCATTCGTCTGTGCACACCAACACTGTGTTGTTTACTTCCCCGGCCAAGCTTCGACTTTTGTTATAACTCACACAACAACCTCACAGACACTTCGCTACTCATACATAACAACTCGCAGACAACATTAAGCCAAACCATCTTACCACACAAACACTGCAATTTGAACACACACACAATCACTTATTTGTTCATTTTTTCAATTATATCTCTGTTTTCTGCCGTACCTCCGTTTTTTGCTGCAGCTCCTTCTCCGTTTCCGGCTGTAGCTCCTTCTCCACTCACAAGTGTGCTCTTAGTCGCACCTCTGTCATTGTTCGCATCTACATCGTTCAGACCACGGTTCCGGCCGCACCTCCATTTCCGGCTGCAGTTCCAGTTCTGTTCACTGGCGTGTCCTTCGTTGCAACTCCGCTTTGGTTCGCAGTAATATATCCTGCCGGCCCTCCATCTAAGATAAAAAAGAGAGAAAACCATCAATTGAATTAAAAAAGAAAAAAAGGGAGGAAGGTTGGGAGAATGAGAACTCTCGTAATAGAGAAGTCAAGGAGAGAAGAGGAGGCTGACTGTGAAGGCACATGGGTGAGGAGGAGTAGGTATTTATATGGTGTACCCCAGGGTGTAACCCAGGGTGTACACCAAGACTTTTTGTTAAAATCTTCATCAATTGGATCTTCAGACTTTTTTCATATGCAATATTGGTGTCGTATGAAATATCATAAAAAGTTGAGAGAATTCCCTAAATAGGAGTAAAAACGTTTTGAAATTCCAAAATAGGAGTATCATGTTTTTTATTCTCTAAATAGGAGTAAATTTCTGCTAAGTTTGGACATTACAAGACTTTAAACATGACATTTTCTTCCAAACATGGCAGATTACTCATATTCAGGGAATAAAAAACATGATACTCCTATTTTGGAATTTCAAAACGTTTTTACTCCTATTTAGGGCAATTTCTGTAAAAAGTTTCGAATTTTGATATTTTTTTAATAAAAATTAGAGTACTAATAAAAATGTTATAACACTTTAAAAATCAGATATTTTTCTCCCCTTTTCTCCGAATAAATTGGCCTAATTAATGTGAATAGCTATTCATGAAACGTGTGAATTTGCATTGAGAGAATTAATTAAATGTTTTATTAAGAGTGATAATCAGTTTTATACTAACCAATCACAACAGATTGACACTTCATTGATTTATAACTCAGTTTTACTATATAAAACAATAGATAGTGTGCTTACTTAAACTTGTTTCAGTTTCACATTAGATTATATCACACTTAAACAGATTGAATCAGATCTGATTAGATCGGATTTCAATAGTTTATATAAATAAACTAGATACTACCTTCCTCCCTTGAAACTTTGCCAAGTTTGACCGGCACGGAGATTAATAAAGTAAAAACTGTGTGGTTGAGGTTTGTGCAGAGGAGAGAGAATTAACTGGAACCACAAATTCTTTACTTAAAATAGACAGTGGCAAAGTTATTGGGACAACCAAAAAAGGAAAGTTGGCAAAGTTTTAAGGGACGGAGGGACTATTTCATACACAAATATAAGATGAATGTCAGATTTGACCAGACTTAAATATTACAAATCAAATCGGATAAAAATAAGAAAAAATTGATAGCAATAATCTCAATTATTGGCGGTCCGCTCATAATAATCCCAACTATCGATTATTTCAGAATAATCATAACTTTAGGGACCTTCCGTCAATAATGACCCTACGTGACTGGCTATAAATAAATTCCTATAATTTTTAAAGTGGATGAAAAGAGATATACCAAGTAATCACTATAAATAATCTCAACTTTTAATTTTTATTTTTTAATTTCTATTTAAAACTCACATGTTATAACAGATGATATCCGGTTATGGACTATTATTGGCGAAGTGTCCATATAATTGGGATTATACACAATTAATAAATAGTTGAGATTATTGTTAGGATTATTATTTTCAATTGTTCCTAAAAATATAATCAATATAAAAACGTCCTTAATCTGTTCATTTTTTATCACGTTCAATGTGGTAATAAATTTAGTTGACGTTGACGTTTAATTGACAAACAATTCTTGTGTTTAATCAAACACGGTAAATGAAGACTCAAGTCTGTTTAGGGGGTAAAAATGTTGTTTTAATCAAAGACATCACTTTTATCGCATCATCATCCGAAGCCCTAGAATTTACAGGAAATTCCAATCCATCGTTCTCGCCCGACCCAATCTAATCCACACCGTCCATCGACCGATCTCCCCAATCATCGCCGGCGACTCAACCGAAGTCTTCTCACACATATCTCCGGCGCGAAATCGTACGGTACCGCCGTCAATTATCTGTCGGCAACAATCGAACCTGGCTTTCTCTTGAATGGTAATCGAATCTCACCATACCTTTCAAACAATGTTTTCTGTGTGCAAGTAAATATATTTCTATGCACCATACACACAATCTGTCAATTTCTTTTTGCACGACCAAACTTTGTTATTTAAAAGTCTGGAATAAAATGGTGTGCAATGTACACCTATTTTGTTCTTTCAAAGGGGCGTTTTTTCAACTTGAATTTATGCGTTTTTTCATGTGTTATATCCATGTGAAGCTGAATACAGGTAACGGGTGTATAAAGTTGTGATCTTGGCTTGAGATGGAAGGGAGCGAAGAGGGGGTGATGCATCAGCATCCTCAAGTTCATTACCTGCAGGAGCATGATGATCACCATCACCATGGTTTTATGAACAATGTGGGTGTGATGGAGCATGATGGTGATGATGGTGGTGGTGGGAATGGAGGGAGCGAAGGAAGTGACTGTATGGAAGGTGATGTTGCTACTGCTGATCCCGGGAATCTGTCAGATAATCATCATAGTGCAATGGTAGTTCATGGTAGTGGTGAAACTAGTAATCAGCTGACCCTCTCGTTCCAGGGGCAGGTGTATGTGTTTGATTCTGTGTCGCCTGACAAGGTATTTTTGATTTTATGCTTCAAACTAATGCATTTTGTGTTACCATTTTTCTTTCATTCAGTTAGCCAATGTCTTGAATTGGACATTTGGACTGATACTGCATTATGTATCCTAAGTAGGTATGATTTTAAATGAATCCAAATGTTTATTGTTTGATTTGTGAAATGTTGACTTCCTGGTCACTTGCCTGTTTATCTGTAACCTGAGCAAGGATTTAGTTTGTTTCTTCCAAACATTGGAGCTACTATGTCGTATTATTAGTTGTAGCAGAATATGGTTTTAGATGTTCCTATGACATGTCTCCCACTTAGGTAGGCAGTTGATGTTAATAAACCCTGTCTTTGAGTGTATTTCTAAGTGGGTGCTTCGTTATCTGGAAAAGTAATTTGATTTTCTGGTAAACAAAATATATTTCGATGTTGGGCACTTTAGCTTTTATTTGTTCGTAAAACAGGCACAAAGCTTATATATCTGTATACGAAAGCTACGTCAAGAAATGAATCGATATATAATTTTCTTGTTTCAACTAATCAAGTTAGGGAGCATTGCCAAGTAGGAGAAAAACATGGGTCAATGGGTGCTTTCCCTAAATTTGACTAGTATGTTTTGTAAGAGTAAAGATTCAATGGATGTACGTAAATACACATACCTACATAATTTAACTTTTACGATACAAAAAATAGAAAAAAATCAACCACGGGGGACCTCTGCCATCCTGAAACACTACTTTCATCATGGATTCTCACAACCCTCTGCATTCTGAAACTATACTGACAGATAACTATTCTGGATTCCAACAACCGCTGTCCTAGCATTTTCATCCAAATATTGATCGGAGATTTACCATAGGTGAGCGGCAGTTGGGTATGGTGAAAGACTGATGCAGTTTGTTTTATATTAGAATAGTAAATATTATTTGAATTACATGAGTAAATGCTATTAACCAAATTCAGAGAGGGTAGTAACAAAATATGTAGTCCTATTTATCGAATAAAAACACCGCACTCCTATTCATGGGAAAAATCCTTTTTTTACTCTTGATGAGTTAATATTGTATTTTCACAATATCAACCAAACACAATAGTTAATCTCATGTTCTCACGCAGGAATAATTCTCTAACCAAAGGCTGTACTTAGGTGGTATTTTGGTGGAGTGTAAATTCAGAAGTAATATAATTACCAAAAATAATATTATGCTGATGGTGCATAATTGACTTACATGTTGCTTATGCTTCTGCATTTTTTAGAGCATTAATATCATCTGTTATCTATTTGTTTCACTTAAATTCTTTTAATTTTTTACTTTAGGTGCAAGCTGTGCTCTTATTGCTAGGTGGACGCGAGGTCCCTCCAACCACTCCTATGTCTGTACCAAATCACAATTATAGAGTAAGAAAGAACCCGAACTTGGAGCACCTTCCAAAATAATGCCCAAGTTAGCACTACTATCCCATCAAATATGGATATCTCAACTGATTGTTATTTTTTTACAGGGGGTACCTGCTGTTCCTCAGAAGCTTAACGTTCCACAAAGAATCGCATCATTAATTAGATTCAGAGAAAAGCGTAAAGACCGGAATTATGATAAGAAAATCCGTTACACTGTCAGAAAGGAGGTTGCTCTCAGGTAAGAACAGTACCCCCCTTTTCTCCAAGTTAGTTAGTCAATATAGGGCTGATTTTTTTGTCACACTTGAATAGATCCATGCTTCATCTTTTGATTTCATTTTTTAATTATAGTAAAGCTTTGTCTGTTGCATTAACCTGGTCCTTAACTTTGTAGAACACTATTAAATGTTCGCCTTGTCATTGCACCTTAATTTAAAAGACGTAGTTTGTGTTGACATTTATGTGGTGTTTGTAGGATGCAACGAAACAAAGGCCAGTTTACATCTTCAAAACCCAATCAAGATGAATCTGCAACTGCTTCAAACTGGGACTCGTCTCAGGGATGGGCTTCCAATGGGGGCGGATCTCAAATTCAAACTCAAGAGATTTTGTAAGCATTGAATTCAATATGTCTATAGTAGTGAAATTGTAGTTTCTTGAGCTGTTATTGTACTTTTTATAAATAGTCCATATGTTGGTGGTCTGCTTAGGTCAAATTGGGTTGATGAGAATATGTTGGTGGTCTACTTTTTATAAAGAAAATTCTGAAAAGCTCAGAATTTTCTTTAGTTTGGTTTGGAAAATTTTGGCACGATATGAGAATGTAACACATTGTACAAAACTTGGCTTTTTATCCTCATAAATAATAGGGAAAATAACTTTAAATGATACCAACTATCACACATAAACCAATAATATAACATATTTTGAAAATGATTTTTAATAATACAAACTATTTGATTATAAAACAAAAAAAATGTGGAGTCACTTTTCGATAAGAAATCCAGTCACTTAAAAGCATTAAAAACAAATAGCAAACTATCAAATAAGTGATATTTGGAAATATAGTCACTTATTTTGATATTTTGGTACTACTTTATGATGAATTAAATAACTGAATTTTCAGTGAAAAATTGTTGTCTATCATTTTTTTTCTATATTTAGATAGTTGTCATTATTAAAAGTTATTTCCAAAGTACGTATTATTCTTGGTCATGGAAGATAGTTTGTATTATTTGAAGTTATTTTCTCTAAATTATAAGATAAGTTTCAAAGCTTTATAAAACTGATATTCCAAATTATGGAAGTTGGTGCTAAAAAGGGTAGCTGGGTGCACGAAGGCGCCCCCGCAAGGCAAGGGTCCGGGGAAGGGTCCCACCACAAGAGTGTATAATGAGCAAGCCTTCCTCTGTCAAATATGAACCCGTGACCCCTCGGCCACAAAGCTAACACCTTAACCGATGCGCCAAGGCTCCCCTTCGATTTGGAAGCTAGTGTTAATTTATTAAAAACATAGAGCTTTAAATGAACCATTTATCGATCCCATATTACTACACGAGAAGCTTATGGTAATTGCATTGCTTGATTGCCTAGGTTTCAGAGCCAGAAAAAGTGTCTTTAAATAAGAATAGAACTGGAGAATAATATTTCTTTTTGTATGCTCTCATGGCAGCTGCCGGCACTGTGGTATTAGTGAGAAATCAACGCCAATGATGCGACGTGGACCAGAAGGTCCAAGGACCCTTTGCAATGCATGTGGGCTAATGTGGGCAAATAAGGTGATCACCTACTGTTCGATGCCATCTCATGTGGGCTAATGTCTCTCTGTGCATACAATCTAACACACTTTTTAGGCACCATAATTAGGTGACTGGTTTGGGATTGGTGTAAATGTCTTATTTTTGGGATAATATTTGATGACTTCAGTCATTTTATTTTCCATAGCCCTAGTTGCACACTTGTTTATCCCAATATTTTCTTTTGAATTCCATTTTTTCTTATATTTGACTTTCATTGCTGAGCGTCCAATCGTAGGATACTAATGTCGAATTTTGTTAGACTTTTGAAATCATGTTTTACCTAAGTACATAACTTTTCTATACTCTGGGATGTAAGTCATCAATTGGGGCAATATGGATGAAAATTCTAGATTTTCCTGATTCTTCTTGCATTAGATGGTTAAAAGGGAAGGAAGATGAAAAGTTATATAGAAATACATCATTTAACTAATATATACTCTTTTGTAGCTATTTGCTAATTGAAGAGTAAATATATGCACAAGTTGGATAACAAAAACCGAACCTCAGAAATTCCCTAACCAATCAAGCCTTTACAAGGTCATTATTGTTATAGATAGACTGGGTTACTATTGATTTTTATTTAGTGATATTAGTGATTAGTTGTTTGCTCAGCACATGTACTGCAACAATGTTACCGAAAAATCTGTTCAGCTAGGTTTGCTTTATATTTGCTACTGAGCTGAATGTTAAACCATTAGATCAAGTTTCCAGTGATATCACATCCATCACAGGCACCTTGATCTAAAGGTGAAGAGTACCTAGTTGGGCAATCAAATCCCCTCTCAATGCTGACATCTTATATCACTCATCTGTCTGATTGTGTTGACTTGTAGGGAACTCTGAGAGATTTGTCAAAAACGCCACCGCCGCCACCACCCCCAGGACAAAGTTCATCCCTTCAGCAAAGCGAAGAGGTAGAGTCTTTCTGTCTTTCTTTCTTTTCACCCAAGAGTTACTCGGTATTCCGTAACCATTTCATGCTCGTTTTTTTTAAGTTGTGGCAGAATGGAAATGTGCAGGGTGCTCAAATTATTATTAAAAGTGGAGAAGATGGAGACGAGTCACTGTGATTTTTTTACACTATTTGTTTAAACTACAATGACTGTATGATAGAAGCCTGTAGTTTAATCTTTGAACGCCTTGCTCTTACTCCATACTATCCTGTCCCATCATTTCATTTACTAGCTTTTGTGGTTTCTTCTGTGTATCATAGACAATGTAAAACAGATCACTCACTTCATAGAAATTCAAGTTAATTATCTTTGTATTTTGAAATATCATTACGAATTTGGATCTGACCCAGTTCTTGATTGGGAATTTGGGATTAGCTGTTTTTTTTTTGCAATGAAACTGAACAAGCGATGATTGGTTCTACAGTTGGGCATAGGCTTGGCCTTATGATGCTTGGTTTGGGACCTTGGGTTCCACTAAAAGTCTAAAATGGGATCAAACTAGTTGATTTCAGCCCCCCTGCCCCCCATCATGCCCCTCTATTTTTATATTAAGAGGCCGTTTGACAACACTGTTTTTTGGCTTATCAGGCTTATCAGCCAACTTTTTCACAAAACACGTAACTTTTGCTTTCGCGTGTTGAATTGTGTAATAAGCAAAAAAATTTAAGGTTGGAGTTACTTTTCTGGCTGTATTGGCTGAAGTTACTGTAGATGATCATTTTAGCTATTTTTACAATTAATTTTATCATTATTTTATTAATAGAATACATTTTAAAATAAAAAAAACTTTTTTAAATCACCACAATCAGCCAATGCAGTCACTTCAGCAAGAACTTCATGAATTTTAGCAGAATCAGCTAAATCAGCTGATTTTCGTGCTGCCAAACAGGTTCTAAAACAATGATCCGAATTGTGGATGAGTCTTGGTCCGATATTGTAGAGCAGCACTATGGCAATCCTGTCAAGAATGAGTAGAGCAGCACTATGGCAATCCTGACAAGAGTGATAGAGCATCTCCAATACAAAAACGGCAACAGTGCCTACATGAGAGTTAGACATATAAAAGTTATTGAGTAGAATATTTTTCCTCATTTAGACAGTCTTATATGTATTTGGTAAGTTTTTCTCCACATTGTCAAGTATAATGTATAGGTATAGACATCATGACTAAAATTGTCATGAAAAAGTTAATGCATAAGATCTTGGAAAGCAAGATACATAAATAAGAAAATTATCTTTATATATTTATTTTTCTCGTACCACATATCCGCTGTGCAATTGATACATGGAGATGCTTCCATATTTGGTGTAGGCGTGTAGCCGTGTAGTGTAGTATCATGGTTGGTAAGTTCGGCATTGTTGAGTGCTAAAGTAAAAGGCATTTTAGACAAAATATGGGGATTCATTTAGTTCATTTAGTCATATGAACATGTAAAACGCTTAATCGTAAATTCGTAATGAGAAACTTAAGAAGAAATCTTCCACCTACAAAATACATTTGAATATGATGGATTTGGTTTAATTTTCTAATTTTATTCCTTCAACTTGAAATATGGGTTAGTGTAAAAACGAGCCGGAAATGAGATGTAGAACCTTATTGTTGTTTTCTTTTTTACTCCGGGGGTCTGGGAGAGGGGGGCCTGAAATAATCAGAGCTGAAACTCACTCCATTGAATTTCAAACCCTTTTGTGCCAAGCGGGTTTTGAACTTGAGACCTCTCATTGAGTACGGTAACTTCACAATGAACTGGACTGGAATGCTTGGTTATAGAACCTTATTAGCAATTGATCTGGAACCATACTGAATATTACTAATTCTGGTTGAAGAGCCCTTAGGATAAGAACTGGGTGGTGTGAACCCCCGAGTGTCGGGTTGGGTGACAAGGCTAACAACTAATTTTACATTTTTCTACCAAAAAAAACTAATTCTTACATTTCTACCTATCCTTTGGCGCATTACTATATTGAGAGTAGTCTTCTTGTCCAGCCGGCCTGACGGGAACCGCCGTCCGGCCGAGGGCATTTCGGGCACTTCCCGATTGAATTTTTTGATGAAATTTTTTGAGCATATTCTTCATGAAGTCTAGTTTATTCATACCAAATTTCAACTCAAAATTCGATCGGAAAGGCATTCAAATATATTTGTGAAGTTAACTGGGCAGTTTATATGTATGAACTGCCCAATTAACTTCAAGAAATTATTTGAGTGACTTCCCGATTGAATTTTTAGCTGAAATTTGGTATGGATAAACTAGACTTTATGAGGAACATGTTCAAAAAAATTCATCAAAATACTCCACCGGGAAGTGCCCGAAATGCCCTCGGCCGGACGGCGGTTTCCTTCAGACCGGCTGGACATGAAAAGTCCTCACTATATTGAATTGAGTGAATAAACAATATTAATATATTATGAATCAAAATCATCTCTTCAGTTCTCAAGAAGAGTCATGATCAAGACTTCAAGTAATCTTCTTTCGCAGTCACCTCACTCGATACTTGCTTTTGACATAAGCAAATTGTCGTTTGAATCCCTAAAAATGGAAAATAGCTTTCAATAATTTAAGACATTATCCATCAATTAATAATTGTACATGCTTTTAAAAAATTGTCATACTCCAACTATTTAAAATTGTCATACGCCAGTCGGATCGCTTAACTCATATAAGCTTGCATAAACCATCAAATCAGTTGGTAGTTTGATATAATTTTTTTAATGGATGACTAGATATATAGTCAAATATTAACTCAACCAACATGTTGAGAATTAAGGTTTTGTTTTATTCATTTATAAATATATACTCCATATACTTCGTATATAGTTAGTAAGTTACTACTATCCTATATCATGGTCAACTGGTAATATGACCCTACAATGTTTTACCTAAGCTCATTGAGGCTGGGCTATACCGTTATGCGTTTTAGTTGTCTTTAGGGCCCAACCCGACCCGGATCCGCCGGCCACCCAGGCCGGTTCCGATTCACCCATTGTCAAATAAGTCCGGCCGGACCCGGGCATCAACCAGCCCGGGTCCACCTATAGGTACATTTTTGTACACCCTCCCCTATTTTTGCCATTGTACATACTACATAGGTGAGCTACACAGGCAAAAACAAGGTACACGAATTTTTCTCTGGTATGGGATGAAGGGAAAAATTTTGACTTTAGTGTTGACAAATTAATAAATTATCATTATAAAAACACTTTGTAAATAGTCAACTTACCCCAACGAAAACTGCAGTAGCGAACATGATATCAAAACTCGAGTACGGCTATAAGTATAGCAAAAAGATGTAAAGGGCAATGTCAATAACATGCCAACAACTTGTTTCCAAGAAATAACAAAGAAACTCTCAGCAGTTCGACGAAACATTAAGTTTAACAAAATAAATAATAAAAACATAAGTTCAAAACACTAAGGAGCAAGAGGATCCTGATACAATCCCCAAAAGCCAAAATGATGCCTTAGTTCATCCTTCGGATCAATTCATTGATATAATCTTCCCTGTTGCCAGCATCTCCTCCTTCAACATAATGGTTTCTCTTCTTCTTGAGACCACCCAATGGAGCCTTGAGTTGGAATGGCCACAAGAAATTGTTGGCCTCCCTGAAATGTGGTCCCACTGTGATGATCTCATGAACCAAATCTTCAATGCAGATTATGTTGTACTTGCCAAGAGTCTGTAATGAAAAGGAATGCTAATTAGCATAAATTTACTTCACCCAAATTTGTCAAAAAAAACCATCTAGTGATATGTTTGAATAGAAGTCATTCAAGGGCTTAAGTGTACACCTTTATAAATGAAATGTTTTTAATAAAACAAACAGGTGAATGAAATGATATACATCCATATATTCTACAAAAACATCTTGAGTTATATGGAATCAGAAAAGTGTTTTATACAAGCAAGTATACATATATAGGCAAAGCCCTTCATAAGATTGCTTTGTTAACCAAGACATCCAAACAGATCCCAAAGTCAAAGAAATCGTGATTTACCTGTTCAATTACCGAGTTGTCCGTGAAGGGAATTCTTTGTTTGTTAACCTTTCCGAATCCTCTCTTGTAAATCAACTCCCTGACGCTCTTCAAGTTGGGGTACCTTTGTGAACAAGAACAAATCATTCAGAACCATGCCTAGATTAATGAACATGTGCTTCAAAAATTGAGCTAAATAAGATATATAGATATAGGTAGATCAATACCCAAAAGCGACGTATGGCTCGACCTTGTGCAACATGTTGGTTGTAGCTTTGTTAACCTTTAAAAACACACCGTTGAATATCTGTAGGTTCAAGATAAGTTGGTGAGCAACCTTTTCGGGGACAAACATTTTGAAAGAAAAGTGACAAGTATTCATCAAAGTACCTGTCTCAAACGGAGAAGCTGCAGGATCTTTTTGGTGTTGGGGTGCATGGCATTAATACTGAAATACATTACCAATACCAGAAATGTCATTTATTAGTGAAGCACGAATTACACTAATTTTATGCCATCCCATCCCCCCAGTCAGGCTTGAAGAACTATGTTTTATAGTCCCAAATAAGTCCATGGCTTCAATTTGAATAAAATGCTTATAAAGCCCGTTATGAAGTGGGTTACTAAACTAAATTCAAGCAATTTGAACTCAAGTTTGGGAATAAACAAGCGACATTTATAGCCTGCAAACGCTTACACCCATGGAGAAATACAACAAATAATTCAAGCATTACCCACGGATACGAATGATGAATAGCAGTTTAGCTTCAGGGTTCACGTAGAAACCTCCTTTCAGCCTAGCCTCGCGCTTCATCTGAACCAGCTCCTTTTGCTACATTATTACAAATTCTAATCTTAGATAAGACACATAAAAAACCAAAACCCCAGTGCCTTACACTGTCTATACATAATCACAACGATTGGAAACAAAATAAGGCAATAAAATACCTGCTTCTCGTATTCCTCAGCATACAGTTTAGCCCTTTTGAAGATTTCCTTCCTGTTTGCAGCATTCTTCTTCCGGGTAGCTTGAATTTCTTCCTTCTTGATGAGCGCCCACTCCTCTTCCCTTTTCTGCTTCTTCAATACTGACTCAGGGACGCATACTGCACTTTGCGCTTCAGCCATCTCGACCGTCTGGGTGAGAGATGAGCGGCAGTGAGATTGTAGATCGAATGACCTGGTATGCGTCGAAGAGAAAAGGTTTTAATATGAGCAGAAGTAGGGTTACTTTATTCCGATCCTGGGCATGTGAGTTTATAATTGGGCCGGATCAAACACTTTGGCCTAATAACTTTTTTGGGGGAAACTTTGGCCCAATAACTTTAAATCACTTAATTTGGCTGATTATAAATAGTAATTTAGTGTTTCTTAAAAATTTGTCAACTTTTCTGTTTGATTGTCTCACTAACTTTGTCATTTTATCGATTAGTTACAAAAAAAATTCTCCTTTTTAATTTTCTCTCGTCTATGCAAATCTCAATCAATTAGTTGTTTTATTATTATTCTTCGTATCGGTCAAACATAAATGAATTGTAATAGACGAAAGAACTATTTTTTTTGGTAGCCGTTGGATAACATTGAAATCAATTAAATAGGTTGAATTTGTTGAAACTGATGAAATTCTAGCTGAATAGGCTGACTTCACTAATTTGTATATTTTTTTCGCATTATGAAAATTTTTGTATCGATATTTTTTGTCTACAAGTTTAGATCATACGTAGTATAAAACAAATCATATCTGACATCAAACTCAAACAAATCATATCTGACATTTTACTCTTCTCAGTCCCAAATTTGAGTTTGATGTCGCCTAATTTGGGACTGAGAAGAGTAAACCACCCCAAATAGGAAGGAAGGGGGAAGAAAAACAAAAAAGAAAACAAAAAATAAAAGAATAAAAGGGGAATAAAAGAGAGAAAAATGAAGATAATAATTTAAGAGAAAATACAAATTGAAGGAGAGAGTTAGGGTTGTGACCGATTTGGTTATTAGACAAGACAAATGGAATCATTTTAAAAAACAATTCTTAATATCAGTTCAATTCTTATAAATTATTTGTAGAATCGACATGGAACTAATCAAACCTCAATAGTCCAGTTCTTGTCATTTTTTCGATTACTAATAATTTTAAAATCTCCTATAAATCACAACTAAATTTGTCTCACATAAAGACATTCAATGTTTGAAATGATAGGAAATATGAATATACTCCCTCCGTCTCTAATAACTTTGCCAAGTTTGATCGACACAGAGATTAATAAAGTAAAAATTGCGTGGTTGAGGTTTGTGCAGAGAAAAGAAAATTAACTGCAACCACAAATTCTTTACTTAAAACAGAAAGTGGCAAAGTTAATGGGATATCCAAAAACGGAAAATTTGTCAAAGTTATAAGGAACGGAGGGAGCACTTCAAACCTCAAAGTTAAGTTTCAAATATTATAATTACATAATAACAACAACAACATCAGAGGAGGAATGGACCGGGCCCGATCCGGTTTCAGGTCAGGCCCGGGCGAGCTTGGTTTTTCTGGGGTGAACCCTAGCACCGGCCCGGAAATCTACTGGTACTAGGTCGGGCACGGGCCAGGCCGGTTCATTTAATTTTTTTAGCTTTTCTTATTTATTCCAATCGCCCACCCCCAAACTCCGCCAAAAATAGCTAGTCCAGCCCACCTACCACAAGCCCAAACCCCAAAAAACAAAAAACAAAAAGGCCCGAACCGGACCCGGCTGGGCCGGTTTCTACTTCCCCAGTCCGGAACCGCCCCCAAAAAACCTCAGGCCGGTCCTAGGCCCGGAACGTGTCCCAGTTCATCGGGCCGATCCGGTCCCACACAGTGGCGGTCTGGCTTGGTTCCCGGGTCGGTCAGACCGGAACCGGGCCACCCCTACATCCAAACCCTATTTCCAAAAGATTTTAGGATTGACTAACATGATTCATATTATGGTATCAGATACGCAAAGAAAAGAAAAGAAAAATATATAATAAAACTAAATATAAAAGGTAAGGTTAAAAGGATACTATAAATAAAATTAACATAAAAATATAATAAATACAAACAAGATATAAAAAGAATTTATTGTTGATTTTTCAAAAAGAATTTTCTAACCCACATATCCATTCTTATTTATGACATTTAAACTAGGGGTGAATAAAAAACCGAAAAACCGAAACCGACTAACAAATTGACCGAAATTCGCTTTACAGTTTACAGTTGTACCCTTGGGTTAAAAAACAAGCCAAACCAAAATTCGCTAACAAAACCAGACCAAAACAAGCTAAAATTGACCTAAACCGATACAAAAAGATTGAAACGATTCAAATTTTCTAGTCCGACTCTCAGCTTCACCTGTCATAAAAATCGCTAAATCCGGCCGATTACAAACCGAAACCGACCATGTACGTTCAACTAAAAACTGAAACCTGCAAAAACCGAACCGATAAAACCAAAGTCTGTGAACACCCCTAGTTTAAAAACTTGAAGCACATATTTACTATTTAGCCGTATTTTACAAAGCCCCATGCATCACACAAACATACAGATCACCATCTTTATAGTTCCAGCAAGGTATCGAATTTCCAGAGAGCAAAGAAAAAGAGACTTGATCGATAGATAGATAAATTGTAAAGGTAGTGATTATAAAATCGTTCCCGGGCCAAACCAACAACACAGAAAGGTACAAGGATCAAACTCCAACCTGAGCGAGCTTGCATTGGGGTGGGAAGAGAACATCTTTTTTGTGCTTTTGGATATATTCTGTTGCTCTATTTAAAGTCTCAGTATATATCCAAATAACTAAATGCAAAATGGAGATCGAAAACAAGTAGAAAACAGGTCTTCTTAAATGTTTAGATGTATCTCAATTCCAAAGTTATTCAATACGCGGAAAAGATGATGAACAGCCTAGCAAACCTAATGAAACCAGTTTGGGCCTCTTGCAAAATCACTTCATTTTCTCCTCCTTGAACAGAACATGACAATTAACACGAGGGTCAAACTTGCGAAATTCAAGTTTTGTCTGACTAGTTTGAAGCCTCTTTGTCTTCTTCACCACATAGAAGAATCCTGTTCCTGCTGCTGAAACAAGTTTCACAAACATTGCACCTGCCTTCTTTTTGTCACCCATTTCCTTGTTGGACCTGGTGGCGGGAAAGTACAGGGCGAGTAATAGCATATAAAATCATCCACAGATGAGGGAAATTAAAGAAATAAAAGGAAAAAAAGATAAGTAAATTAATAAAATGAGGTGGATGACAAATAAGAACAATAAACAATCAATAGCAATTAGCCATAGTTACAAAGGCTACATGATGAAGGAGAAATTGAATGTCCTTAAACAGTTCATATGTTTAACTTGCTGCTTTTTTTGGCCAGGGGGCGATTGCCTTATCTAATATAGAAGGGCATATTTGACAGTTTTTTTTAAGTTAAAGATTGGATGAGAGAATATTCACTAAACCTGCCACTGTCATTATTCTCGAGAGGCTTTTCGTTTTCTCCTTAGAAAACCACCACAGGCCTAGAAAAGCTTGATCGGAGATTTGAGCATTTAAAGGAGTGAGTTGTACTTATTGAATTTAGATGCACATTAGCATATGTATTTGAATTGCCTTCATTTGTTTTGAATGATGCATTCTTCTGTGAAGTGCATTTGGTGCAATCTCTACTTCTTCTATGGAAGAATAACATCCCTACCTGCCCTATACTTTATCCTTCTCCTTCCCCACAGTCAAGCCTACTAGCTAGGTTGGCATGCTTAAAATTGGTTAGATAACTTAGATTACATTAGCCTGTGCTTAACTTTCTACCTGCCCTTAACTTAGATTCATGCAAAAGTGTCTATTTCTGTTATGCTATAAAGATGTTGAATTTTTTTAGTGACCTTTTAAGTGGTCTTCTTTGCTAGACCATTACTATCTTGCTATCTACTTTATGAACTTACACTTTTCATTCCTCATTTCATCTATCTTCATATGCTTGGTATATTATTGGATTTGGCATGTAATCAGTATCACTTATCTATGGCAGGGTACTGCAGTCAGCAGCTGGGATTCCCAGACAGGGGAAAGAATGTGTTCATGCACAACAGAATTACTTATACTATGCAGTTTTTATCCCATACATTTTTAATTCTGCATTTATACAGTTTTTTTCCCTTTCAATTATATAGTTTTAAATCTACATTAGTTCCCCTTTTTGAAAAACAGGGTTCTTCGTTGCTTGCTAATAATTTTGAAGGTGCGGAGAGAGAAGGTTTGCAGAGAAAAATGTATGAAGAGGAGTTCAAGATACTACAAAATTTTAGGGAAAGGATGGATCTGTTGAAATGCCAGGGCCTGATGCAACAGAGATTTATGTGATAAAAAAAAAAGGCACCAAGCTTGGATTTTCTAATTAGATTCCATTTAGGCTAAGCCGCTAAGGGCAGCTACTGTAAAATGTGTCTAATCTTAAAAACAATTGTAAAGCCCTTTTTGTCTAAACTAATATTTCAAGACGGTTATAATAAAGATAAGACTTAAATTTGTTAAATTAAACATAGTAGAATCACGCTTTCAAAATAAAAAGAAAATCCTTCACAGGCCCGGAAGAAAACCCTTTTTTTCTAATTAGTTCAATCTTTCACTAAATGAGAGAATCGGAAGAAATTTGTGAAATATATCAATGGATATACATAAGACATGTACACTAAAAGATTAAAATTAATGTAATAATCCTTAAGGATTCAAAAGAAATGGTGAAATATGTTCCCAATGAATTCTAATGTGGATGTTTCAAAATTATGGACTTGTATTGTGTACATGGTAAATAACAAATTAGAAGTATCTAAAAATATAAGTTTGATTTTATTTTTTATTTTTTATAAAATATAATTTATATATATTTAAAATATTTATGTAAATACATACACACATATTTGAAAATTTTATGGGCCCTACTGGAGCAAAGGGCCCTGGGCGCATACCCCTCCTGCCCATGTCCCAGGACCGGCCCTGATCCTTCAATACATTTCTCGCTGAGCATCGTGAAAGTTTTTCTAACATCGAGCTTAGAAATCATCAATAATAAAATTGTCTGTTTCTCTAATCATATCCTCTTTTTTCTCTCCCGTCGAGATTGAACCATTTATGTTACACTTTAAAATTACATAAACTTATAAATTTAATTATAACTCAAAATTTTTCCCAAAAAACTTAACACTAATAAAAAGTGAGATTTAATACATAACAGAAAAATGAATTAATCATTTTAAATTTCAGCAAGTGAACCAGTAACCACTATAAACTAATCAACTAATAACTTAAAAAAAAATGGACAGAACCGCATCATCAACAAAGCCACTAAAGCAGTACTGAACATTCGGCATATCAATTAATTCAGAAACCAACTAACCTCACTACCTCGGCATCAATAAAGGCTCAAGGCAGAACAAATCAACAGAAAAGAATCAACAATTATGAATTATGAATATGATTATATGAAGTAATCAACAAATTAACTAAACATTTACCAACAACTATGAAGTAATCGATATAGGAGTCAAAGAGTTTTAGAGGAGTACCAGTCTCCAGAACTACCAAATACCAAGAAAGATGAAGGGGCAAAAGTGCAGAGCCGTAGGGCCTTAATGGCGGAAACTGGAAGCGGGGGAAGAGAAGCTAAGCGTGCCGCGCACTAGAAGGCTGAGGCCGCTGAGGATGGATAGTGCGGCAGGCGGCCATGCGTCGCTGTGTTGGCCATCGGCGCGTTGGTGACGGTTGGGCTGGGTAGATCGTGCTATTCCTTAAGTCCTTTTCAAAGCCACCAAGCCCACTTTTTAAGATTTTTTAAGGAAAAGTTTGACAAAAATAATCTCACATTTCACTGTTCTTTTCATAATAATCTCACCTTTATATAATCTCATAATAATCTCACTTATGCACCCCATTTTCTTTCATTAGACCCTGACCATGTATTCTACTCTTTTTTTGAAAATCATATAAATAATCTCACCTTTCATTTTTCTAATATTACCTCCGCCCCCCTAAGTTTGGGACAGAGAAAGTGGCACAGTTATTAATAAAAGTGGGTTTATGTGGTTGATATTGAATTGATAAAGTAAGTATAAAGTAAGAATGATTTAGAACCACACAAACTTTACCAAATAAGGTATGAGACAATCTTAGTGGACAGACCGAAATGGTAAAATGGGACAATCACAGCGGGACGGGGGGAGTATATCTTTATAAATGTGAGATTATTTATATAAGATTTTCAAATAAAGGTAAAAAACTTGGTCAGTGTCCAATGAAAGAAGATGAGGTGCAAATGTGGGATTATTTTGGGATTATGTAATAGGATTATTATGAGAAAATCAGTGAAAGGTGGATTATTCTTGTCAATTTTTCCTTTTTTTTTATAGAAGATGGCTTAATTCATAATAATAATAGCATTCAGTAGGGGTACAGGGTAATAAAAGAACCACAAGTAACCATTCGTCCGTGGCCGAGACTGAGAATTAACCACCTGTAAAAAAACAATATAACTTGCTAGACCTGAATTAGGCAATTTAAAGCCAATAACGATTACTGAAGACCTTTCAGCCTCAAACCTAATGCAAGAGTCTTACAAAGCAAAATAACAAAAGAATAAGAGTAAAATAGAACATAGTTTCCAAAATAGAAGCAAGCAAGACAGAAAATAAAGATAGCACCGCCCCTAGCCTTCCTCGCCAACACCATCCAATAACATCTCGGCGGGTCTAAGGACACTGACCCGCCGTTCCCCATTTTTTGGCCCATCCAGAGCCATTCCTTCACCCGTTGTGTCGCCTTTGGGCTGATTATCCCAGATTCTCCTCCGCTTTGTATCTCCAGAAGTTTCTTCTCTATCATCTGTCTCGTTCTGTTGTTGCATACTGGCCTTTGACTCAGACGAAAATTCTCCCCCGAGATCAGCCTTCCGCTGATATCCGTATCCACCTCAACTCGAAGCTACATTAGATAGCCACTTATTGGGTCATGTTGGGCTCATATTCACCCCCTGCTCTAAGTTACACTCCAAAAACTTTTCGGCTACAAAGCCTTCTTCGTACTTCAACGGACAAAATTTATCAGAATGTCCAATTATACCACACAAAAAGAAAAAGCTGGGTAGTTTTTCATATTTAAAATCCACCCAATGCTTAACCCCATCTTTTGTTAAAGTAGTGCCCTTTTTTAAAGGCCTGCGAACATCCAGGCACACCCTTATACACAGATAAGAGCTCTATTTACCTTCAAATTGGCTTGTCTCAAATTTAATAAAAGAGCCTAAAAATTACCAATTTTCCTGGAAGATCCCAAATTTCTAAACTTAATAGGGGCATTATGAACATGTACCCAAAAACTAGCCTCAAATAAAGTCATCGTTTCAAGGATGTCATCTGGCTGAACAACTTTCAATAGGATTAAATCACGTTCAAAAAGCCAAGGACCATCTTCAAGCACACGATTCATATCCAAAACATGATTAAAAATAACCAAATACCTTTTTTCTCCAATCTCCTTGATGGTCATACCTCGCCCAGGACGCCAGATAGAAGCCATCAGTTCTTGAAAATCCGGCTATTTGACCCTTCGGTCTAAGACGACAACCCCAACCACCGGGAAGACCTGCGGTTCACTCGCCACCTCCCCTCTCTCTTCCGCCTCCTCGTCGAAGTTAAGTTTGTTCACTTGTTCCTCACTTGACAACCTCTTATACGAATTGACAATATCTTCCATCCAAGACTTATCACGGTCGAACGCCCTACTCTTCTTGCCCAGGTCCAGAACTGCCTCTGCTACTCGACTGCTGCTAGCTATGCCTTCCCCGATCTAAATTGCCGATCTTCGTAGATAATGAAATCGGAAACGTAACCCTAGGTCCCTAGCGGTCGAGCCCTAGGAAAAACGAAGGTTTAGAGAGAGCCTGTCCACTTTTTAAGATTATAGTTAATAATCTTGCAAAAAAAAGATTATAGTTACTTTTCTAGCAGGGTTAAATGAAGTTGTAAAAGATCATTTTAGTCATTTTTCATATTTTTTTCTTTGTTTTAATACTAGTAATAAATATTGCTTACATCTTAAAATTAATTATTCATTATTCAACATAATCAACGAATTCAGACACATCAATCGAAACTTCAAAAATATCATCAGAATCTGCCAGTTCAGTCATTTTTTGTGTTACCAAGCACGCTCTCGATTTTCTGGGAGCGGACTCCTGAAGAGGTTGAAATCTCTGTTTCAAATAGTCATTTACTAAGCTTTTCTACATTCTTAGACCATTGGGCTATTGGGCTGGACAAAATCACCAGTTCAAGGATGAAAATCAGACTGCTTGTGATAAACTTAGGTTTTGTTTGCAACCACTTCTATCTATTTATATATAAGAAAAGAAACAGCTCTTCAAAAGACAATTATATCCTTCATTAATCTTAGGTGTCATCGTGTCCACAATTTTCTCCTCTCATTCCTTACTGCCACGTGATGAGGTCTGGGGCTATTTTTGTATATCTGCACTTCATTCAACTGATGAGAGCCTGAGATGGATGGTCTGCTTCCGCACACCAATTTCTTCACATGTTTATCTTCTCCACTTACTTCTCTCATCTCAAGATATTTGAACGCTATTTGATTATTTATAATTCTTCATCTCTAATCGATTGCAAAAATGCCGCAACCACCTCTTCATCGAAACCAGGAGACTTGAAAACAATACCATCATTCCGTCAATGTATGTAACTATATAGATATGTAGATCGAGATCGACATTAGGGATTCATACTCTCACTGTCCAAGTAGCAGAGGTACGGCTACTAATTCTCTGTTTCTCTTTTCATCTTTCTCCAATCGTTTCATCTAAATAAGCGATAAAACAATTCTACTGCTTCAATATGTTGGGAGTTCCCTGCATTTCGTTTATTAAATCAAGCAACCAAGTTTATTTCTCCCCTGCATTTCGTTTCAACATATTGTTCCCTTCATTTTTCGGGAGTCCTTTATATATGTTCTGAAAGCACACTACTGTTTTTAGTCACTATATTAATTCTAGGATTTCTAAGTTTATTTATACCATGGACTACAAAGGAGAGGAAGCATAGGTACGTTACCCCTTCTCCTCATTCTATACTATCGTATTTGTTTATTGTCGATGAATTTATTTCTCAGTTGACCAGTTTTAGTTTCTTTACCTAGTAATGACCTATTTAATTTGAAAAAGAAAGTCTACGGGGATCGGTGATCATCAGCAGGTGTTCGATGAAATGTTTATTTACATTAGAAGAAGATATTAGTTCAATTTATGAACTAATAAATTTATTATGCAGTGTGATCGCCTCTTTTCATGTAATGAATATGACCTTCTATCCTTCTATCCTTTGTGTGAACTCCATATATAACAAAAATGAGAGACTCATTATGTTAATTTTCTGCCCTTCTATCCTAGGTGTCATCAGCCCCATCTTCTCCGATTAAGTAATGTTATCTCTAATGCTTCCTTTTCCTTTGTGTTTGATGTGTTAGCACCGCTGCTATTTGAAGACCCTCATCCTCCACTCTTTTCATCAACTCTCCAAATTTGACATCTCTTCTTTCATTCGTTATACGATGTGTTTCTCTATGCTTTGAAATAATTACAATCGAAGACAATTACTCCCTCCCACGTCTCCCACAATTTTTAGAACGTACTTATCTTCAAACTCTATACTCTTAAATTTTTGTTTCTAACCCTGACATTTTTAGGCCCCTACAGATCTGCTACAGGTATACATTGGAGAAGCCTCTGTCTATACTATCCTTGCTATTAGCTGCAGGTGATATTTCAAAAGCTTACAAGCTGAAATATCATACTCCGTATTATATGAGCCTATTTTGTGAGTTTACATCATGTAATTACATTGGGAATGGTTACTGAAACAGTATCATGTTTTTGGCAATTTTATCGTATAAGCATCATAATGTTATGATTATGAGTAACTTACCAGACTTCGTTGTAAACTGAAAAGGTATCAATTTTTAACAACAATACTGAATATATTCTTTTATTAATGATATCATACATTATGCATCAGCCAATTCACTCCAAAGTATAAAAATCCTAAAGTATACCATGAAATCTAAACTGAAAACTGAAGTTAAACTTTAATTTAGTTGCACCAAGATTAATGTTATAACAGCAAACTGCGCCCTTCCTACTGTTTTATGAGTAAAGTATAAAACGCATTGGGTTTTTTCTTATCTCTCAATTTAAAGTGTTCAACAATAATTAGGGTTAAAGTGAAAGAGTGTCTGTTCCACAATAATCTTAAGACTAAAAGTGAAAAAAATTTAAGTTCAGCACCAAAAGTGTCACTGACATAATAGTCGGATGACATAATAGTCAGAGAACTGAGAATTGGAATGCTTATGTATGTCAGTCTAGATGCCTAAAGAAAGTGAAAATTTTCATGTCTCTTACGGCTATGATTTGAGAACACTAAAATTATAAGTAGTGAATATATACATTTTTTAGATTCCTGGACATCATGATTAATTCTCTAATAAGAATAAAGGATTTCAACAAAAAGTTTAGGTCAAGGAATGAAAATAAAGATAGATACATATATAATTCAGGCTTAATTCAAAAACCGGAGCTCTTTCCCTTTATAAATTGTAGTTTTAGATTTATACATGTAACATGTCAAACACTATGAATTACATACAAATTTCTTTATTTGTTTTTGGACACAAGGGCTTCCAACATCGGGGTAATTACATTTTTAGTGGAACATGTGATCAGTATCGATGACAATTGACACACACTATGTTGCCCGTCTGAACTCCATTTATGCAAGGTACCATAGCCAGTAGGCCATTTTAAGAGTCTTGCTTAAGATCTTATCGAGTATGATAACTAAAACAAGATCATGTTTTTGGTAATTTTATCTTATAAGCATAAAAAGGTAATGATTATACGATAGTATATGAGTAACGAACACTAGCCTATATTTGTGAATTGTTTGCAAAGCTCTATTCGGGATTACTGTGTGACTGCGTCTATAAACACTTTGCTCATGATCACCACCAAGTTAATTTCATCTTTTCTAATGATTAATATTAACCTACACTAGACTTAGTTGTAAACCAAAAATGTATAAATTACAAACAACTATAGTGACTATATTCTTCTATTAATGATGTCAGTGGCGTAAATACTTTGCTCATGATGTCAATGACTATATTCTTTTACAAAAATATATCAACTTTTTGTATGATCTTTAGTACTGCGTGTGACATTAATATTGAATACATCAACTTTTTTCAAAAGCTGGCCTTTCCCCAACTTCTAAAAAAACTATTTCTAGGTTTAAATTAGTGCAACCAGAAGTATTTCTACACTTTCACCCAAACACTCCAATTTCTTCTTCTGCTCCCTGAAGGAACAAAAGTAGTTATAAAAATCAATTCCAAACACCCCCTAAATAAGCTTCCTATTTTCGAACCTCACTAGGATTATTTCATACTACCTCCATCCCAATTTAGTTAGCCAATCTTGACTTTTTCGGTCAAAGGTGGTAAACTTTGACCAATTATTTTAACTAATATATTTATGAAAAAATTAATAATTTTATACTTTTATAATAGTATTTTTAACAAAGAACATTTTCATATAATTTTTATATTATTAATATTTTCTCTATATAGATATATAATCGGTGAAGTTATGTACCATACCATTGATTTGAAAAATGAAGTTTGGTTAGTAAATTGGGACGGAGGGAGTATTAAAATAAGAAAGAATTCCTAAAATGCAAAAAAAAAAAGTAAGAATAGTGTATAGAATATAAATTTTTAACATTCACTACAATAATGCTTAAAATAAAATCAAAGCATCTTACGTGTTTTCTACCCAATTTTAACTCCTTTACTATGTAACTGTCACGTGACAATTTTACCATATGAAATAGTAAAGGAGGGTAGTTAACGAAGTATGATAACTGTCAATTGGCAGGATGACAAATTTTACACATGAATCTCATCAAATTCGAAAATACCCCTCATCTCATAATTTTATCGCTCATATGTATTGATTTTAAATTTAAGAATAAGCCATAAGTTGTCTAACTTTTGAGTGAAAAATATCTCTCTCATAAGCAGTGGTTTTAGGTATAACATAATCCGGATAACGGGGAGAATTTCCTCTATCATATATAGTGTTTTTAGGTATAAGACAAGTCAGCTAACAATTGAACGAGAGAATTTTCTTTCTCATATGTAGTGCTTTTAGGAATTAGAAGATAAGCTTGCTACCAGTTGAGCGGAAGATTTATCTCTCTCTATACATTTTTTTAAGTATAAGATACGTCGCCTAACAATCGAGTGATAGAATTCTCCTCTATCATTTAGGTATAAGGTAAGTCGACTAACAATTGATGAACGGGGAAACTTTCTCTCTCATATGTAAGGTTTTATGGTATAAGAACTTGCTAATAATTGAGCTATAGAACTTTCTCTCTCATATATAGTGCTCTTAGGTATTGGGAGATAAGTTTGCTAAAAATTGAGTGGGGGAATTAAGTGGGAGACTTTTCTCTATTATATGTAGTGCTTTTAGATATTATATTAGACTAGTTTTCTTCATGCGCGTTGCGCAAATAACTCAATGCCCAATATTATTCTCGCAGTGTATACATATATTTTTTCCGTTAGTACAAAAATGATAACAAGCCTTGCATCTTATACAATAGTGATAAGAAATTAAATTTTTAAAAGATTAATTTTCCTTATAATATTCCGTGAATGCTCTACCTTGAACGCCAAAGTAGACTCTCCAATCTTTGGGTGAAAGAGTGTATTTGTCATCAAATTTGGGTAGCTTGAAAAAGAATGTTGTACACATTTATACCTGCCAAATATGCAAGTTGGAAGGGTGAGAATTGTTTGACCTGCAAGTATGTATATGTGTGAGATTGGAATTAAATAGCTTGTCTAACAAATGGGCTAAAAATATAAATTTTGTATTCATTTTAGCTCTTTGTTGTGCTTCAAGTTAGATTAGGTGATGTTAAAGTCCTCAATTATGTTTTTAGATCGATGTTGTGTCTTTAGACTCCTGAAATCTAAAAAGGTAATCCATAGCTACATTCACCAAAAAGAACCCTCAAGTGAATGGACTTTGAGTGAATGAACATCAATAATAACCACAATATACACCATAAGCTTATAACTCAAACAATATACACAATATAATCTCACTACCTTATAAGAATTTTGGAAATGACAATTAAAAGCTGAAATCACAATAGAATTTTGGAAAAACAATTAAAAGCTGAAATCACAATATCGTAGGCATTTTATGTCTTACTTTTTATAGGTAAAATACTTTTTATAATAGAACAAAGAAAACTTATAGAATTTTGGAAATGACAATTAAAAGCTGAAATCACAATATCGTAGGCATTTTATGTCTTACTTTTTACCCTACTTTTTATAGGTAAAATACTATTTTAAAAAACTATTAGACGAATGTGCTTAGAGCTATTTCCGTATGTTTCATAAAGTATTGGATCAATGTTCCTTTAGAGTTTTTATTGCTAATATACATGTAAAATTACCTAATTTCAGACCATTGTATACAATAAAAATTTCATGTCTATAGGATGACCTATGTACATGCTTTTCAGAAACCTATATAGCAATAAGACTTCATCTTTCTCCTATCAGAACATTAAGTCTATAATATTTCCACTAACTCTAAATAAAAGAGAAATAAAAGTAAAGTTCTGGCTAATATTGAATTTCCCCTTGACATTTCTGCAAAATTAGATCAGTTCTCACAAGCATATCTTTTACATGATCCAAAAGATAAATCAGCACCTAAGACAAAACTTTAATCAATGGGCAATACTAAAAACAATATAAGTGTAACTTCACAATGATGGCCATTTTATTTAACCTGATTAGCTCATATACCTTGTAGTAATTATCAAAATCCAATTCTCAACTTTTCATTGAAAAAAAAAACATTTAAAAATAAAAAACAACATCATGATTTAACATCTTACCAAATTGAAAAAAAAAACAGAGGGGGTGGTATTGAAATTGATGCAAGACATGAGAATATGCAATTTCATTTGTGTTGAAAATACCATATTTTTTACTAAAACCTCTGATCAAGATCTCAGCTTTATCATCCAAACACAATACTAACAACATTCTAACAACATATTTGAGTTTTCAATCACTGGTTTTATACAACTTCCCAATGAAAATAGCTAAAACAGAGACAATTTTCCAATGGAATAAGGCATCAAATTCAAAAATCAAATTGCAGCTTATTTGATTTGTTTCACCCGTTAACACGAGAGGGAGAAGAAACATCAGTGACTTCTATAACTCTAGATGTGATTTTCCTCTCAACACCCCAGATTCTGAATTGGGTTCGACCTGATACGGGTTATAAGTTGAACTTTCATACCTTGAAATATCTAGGTGGGGCAGGGGCAGTGCTCTGAAATTACCTTGGTCGCTTGGTTCTTGCTATTAGCTGTCCGGCTGTCCGGCCACGAACGCTAGTCTGATTTCTTCAGAACTCCGATGCCTCATTGATGTCCTCGATTGGATCGGTACCGCTGGATATACCAACTTTACTCTAGAAGACTTTTTTCCAATGGGGACCTGACTTTAATCAAGAACACAATTCAGCTTCTTAAATGCTTCAATGTTTCCCTTTCTTTTTGCTTACTTCAACTCAATAGGGCAGCTAATCTAAAATTGAGAATCTTCGGTTAACAGTTCGAGGTCCTTTAATTTTAGATTTTCAGCAAGTTCCGCATATGGTCTGTACTCCGGGAGGAAAGGAGGGCGGAAACGTGAAGACGACTCTACGTTTCAGATCCTTCCTTATAAACGTCGAAGATGAAACCTTGCAGATCTGCAACATCCAGCGGCGAACAGCTCCCAACCTATGGCGAAACGAATTACAACCTAGGGGATTTCATCCGATGAGGGTTAGTAGCCGAGAGGCCAGAGATGAATGTAGAGGCTGTCGTTTGAACTTTGAACCCGGAAGGTTGTCTGGAGTGAGATAACAGGGGCGGACGTTGAGTTTGAAAGGATCCATAACAGACGGGAAGAAAACGGAGAAGTAAGTTACTTAGCGAAGAGTACACATTTTAAAACACATTGTACATGTTCACAAAGCTAGATGATTACACCAACATTTTTTTCATCCCTAAATTGCCCTAACTCTCATTGACAATTATAAGATTTTAAGATTATAATATAAGCTTGCTAACTATTGAGCATGATAACCTTCTCTCTCATATGTATAAGAAGATAAAATGGCTAATAATTGTCTGAGATAATTTTCTCTCTCATATGTAGTGCTTTTAGGTATAATAAAAAGCTAAGAAGATAAGCTTGCTAGCAATTGAGTGAGAAAACTTTCTCTCTCACATGTAGTCCTTTTCAACTATAAGATAATCCGTCTAACAATTGAGCGAGAAAACTTTCTCTTCCATATGTAGTGCTTTTATTTATAACATAAGCTGGCTAACAATTGAATGAGAAAATTATCTCTCTCATATATATGTACTACCTCTGTCCCACTATGTTTGGGACAATTCGGTTTACGATGCTTGACTGATGATAAAGCAAACAGATCCCTGTCCGCACTCAAGTTATTTTTATAAAAACAAGTTTCATATTCAGAAATTACATAAAAAACTTAACAAAGTCGCAAAAACCAGAATCAAATTTGATAAAAATTTGATCTATATAAAGTAAGAGATTAAGAGTGATTTGTGTTGACCAAGTAAATAGTGTATGTGACAATCTTAGCGGGACGGAGGGAGTAGTTATTTAGATACTACGTATAACAATATAAACTTGATAATAGTTGAACTGGAGCAATTTCTCTCTCATATGTAGTGTTTTAAGGTATTAGAAGATAACTTCCTAAAAATTGAATGGAGAAATCTCATAAATGTAGTTCTTTGAAGTATAAGATAAGTCTGCTAACAATAAAGCAGTGAAATTTTCTCTCATATGTAATTGAGAAAGATAATTGAGAAAGATAATTTCAGTAACAATATGTAATTTTGGATATAAGACAAGCCGGTTAAAAATTGAGAAAAATAATTTCTTTCTCATGTGTTATATTTAATTTTGTTGGGTTAAGGGCCCAAGCCGGGGTCCGGCCCACTAACCCTTCCTTCACCAGACGTAAGTCCAGTCAGACCACAGGGCCAGCCCGCAGGCCCGTATTCCTTGGGGAGGGACGAACGTCTGAGGTTGGGAGTTTATGCCCAGCGACCCATCCCGACGAACGTCTATGCAGGGACAAGGAGCAGGACCACGGGCTACCAGGGGATGACGACGAACGTCCCCGTGGCAAGCCCATAGTCATCCGAGGAAATCCAGTCCGCATGGAGAGAATCCACAAGGCCAGGAGACGAACAACCGAAACCTCTTGGGGATCACTTGGAGCGATCCAGCTCGCTTCCCAGGCGGACGAACGTCCCCATTATTTAGGCGGGAAACCTAGATCCTGGCGGGAAGTGCATTTAATGCTGAAGATTTGGTGGTTGGGACACAAGCGGTCCACAGGCCTCCACGTCAGCATAGCCACCTGCCCATTGGCGGGTATAAATAGAAGCATTTATTTCATTGTAAAGGGTTGGCAACTTTCTATTCTTAGCACTCTAGCTATAGCATCCTCACTCGCAGCACTTCTACTGCCTTGTAAGACGAACGGCCGACGGAGCCTTAGCGAAAAGTATTGTATTAGGGAGTTATTAAGAGATAATAATACCTAATCATTTACTTGCTACCTTACAGCCTGTCTAATCCATATCATCTGCTTGTTGGGCTAGTTCAATCACACACACTCCATTCGAAATCCTTGGGCTTATGTGTTGGACCCGGGGGTTGAAGGAATAAACCTCAACACTGGCGCCGTCTGTGGGAAACTGAACTAAAAGTTTCCAAAAAACTCTCCCAAACAGCTACTGAATCTACCCGCGGCAAGCACGATGACAAGAAACAACCGCCAACGTGACCTCTCCGAACAGCTGTCCCGCGGACGAAGCAACCGCGGGCAAACCACGGAGCGCTCCGAGACGTTGGGGACAACTGGGGGTGAGGGCGGCCTCACAAACCTCATCCCCCACGAGGCCAGACGCGACCCCCGACTCATGAGGGAGCTGGCAGAAACAATGCGCCGAATGGCGGACGAGCAGGAGGCGAACGAAGAGGTGTACTCAGCTAACACCATCTGGACGCCCATATCACCCATCCACCGCATGCAGTCCCTGGATGAGACAGCGGAATCTGCCGGGCGTCGGACGCCCATCCACATGAGGTTGGGTCAACATTCGTCCTCCCACGGAGCTGAAGGGCACACCGGGGCCAGCACCCCTCGATATGGTTGGCAGGACGATCATCGGGGGTGCACGCCGGATGTTCCCTCCGAACAGTGGGGCACCGCCATTACCCCTGCCGCCAGTAACATTGGACGACGTTTCCAAAGACATGGTGCCCATATCACACGGAGGCAACCCGACGCGGTTGCCCCACGAAGGGACATTGCGCTCGAGGCCGCCCCTCCTGTGTCCCCCGGAAGGGCCGCACAGGAGGCCCGGCTAGAGGCAATGGAACGGCGAATAACCGAAATGGATAGACGGGCGGAGGCCACCCCAGCTACGCCGCGTTTCTCCCTCACTTCACCCTTCACTCCAAGGGTCATGAATGCAGAGATCCCGCGGGACTGCAGACCCCCCCAGGGGATAGTATACAATGGGACCGGAGATCCTAAGGCTCACCTGATCAGCTTCCAGGGGAACCTCTCCATGCTGGGGGCATCCGATGAGGCCATCTGCCGGCTCTTCTTCAGCACCCTGAGGGGTCCGGCACAAGAATGGTTCGGGCAGCTGAGGCCCGGATCCATTGATAATTACGAACAGTTGTCCCAGCAGTTCATGGCACAATTCGCTGCCAGTACCACCCCCAAGAAGAGCTTCACATCGCTCACGAGTGTGAAGCAAGGAAAGGGCGAACCTCTGGCCCAATTCCTGGTCAGGTGGAGAGACGAAGTACTCCAAGTGGATGATCTGGACGAGCGGCTGGGGGTAAATCTGTTCACCAGTGCTCTGGCGACGGGGGACCTATACCGGGACCTTCGGAGAAATCCCAGCACCAGCTATACTGAGGTGCTGGCTCGAGCGCAGAAGTATGCCTCCATTGAGGAGGAGATCAGATTGAGGGATGGCGCTCCCGCAGCCCCTTCCCGAAAACTGGCGGATAGGCTCGGCCCTGGGGGCGGGCCATCCCCCCCGAGCAAGAAGAAGAAGACGGACGGCGGCATGGTTCCGTGGAAGGCTCATCCGGAGGCCAGCCGCGTACGCCCAGAGGAATACCACGTCCCTCTGGCTTACCCCGTCAGTCAGATTTTCGACGCCATCAAAGACAAGGGCATCCTAAGGGAGCCCCAGGACAAGAAGGCACTTATGGGTCATGACGAGACCGCATACTGCGAATATCACCAGAGGGTCGGCCACCTCACCGACAACTGCAAGCAGCTGAGAATGGCCATCGACGAGCTGATCCGACAAGGTTACCTGGGCGAGTTTACCCAACTACTGAAGAAGAATAGCCCGAGGCAGCCAAATCCGAGATCGCGATCATGGCGCCGCGATGACCGGCGCGAGGCGGAACCGAAGGACGTAGACTATCGGAGTGCTGACAAACGTCCGGAGGGGTCCCTCGACCCGAACGGCGGGAAGAAGAAGTTGGAGATCAAGGTGATCTTCGGTGGGGCTGAGACTGGGGACTCGCCTGCGGAGCGGAAAAAGTTTGAGAGGTCCCTCTACGTGGGATCCATATCAGCTCCTCCCGCTAAGAAGAACAAGGTGGAGGCCATCACCTTCGGGCCGGCCGATCTACCAATGTCACCGGCCCCTCACAGGGATGAGTTGGTGATCAGCATGGATGTCAACAATGCGATCGTCCGACGCGTCCTTGTCGATACGGGAAGCAGCGTGAACGTCCTCTACTGGGAGGCGTTCGAAGGGATGAAGTTGAGGAAGGATCAGTTGGCCCCCCTGCGCACCCCCCCTCTCCGGCTTCACAGGGGACTGCATCGATGCGGAGGGCACCATCGGCCTCCCCGTGGAGATCGGGGATGGGCCTCACACTACTCGCATCCGGATGACGTTCGTCGTGGTCCGCCTAAAATGTGCCCACAACGCCATTTTGGGCCGGCCTGACCTAGAGGATCTTGAGGCCATATGCTCCGTGCGGCACTCATGCATCAAATTCCCCACTGAAACTGGGGTAGGGGTGGCCCGCACGGACCCGCACATGGCCACGGCCTGCTACACTAAGGCCATGGAGAGGTTCAGAGAGCGAGAAAGCCGGGTCAACAGCATCACTGAGAAGGCCAGGCAGGCTGACTTCGACGCCCGTCTGGAACCAGCTGCCCTGCTCGAGGAAGTAGAGCTGGACGACCCTTCGGACAGGAAGGTGTCCATCGGCGCCGACCTCGAACCTGAGGTCAAAGAAGGGGTCATAGCTGTCCTCTGGAAGTTTAAAATCCTATTTGCCAGAGGGCCGGAGGACATGCCCGGGATAGACCCCAACCTCATCTGCCACAGACTCGCCGTACGGCCGGATGCCAAGCCCATACAGCAGAAGAAGAGATACATGGCAGCCGAACGGCGAGAATTCATCAAAAGGGAGGCAGCTACGCTCCTCAACATCAAGCACATCCGGCCGGTCATCCACGTGGAGTGGTTGACCAACGTAGTATTAGCCCCAAAGGGCGACACATGGCGGATGTGCGTCGACTACTCGGACCTCAACAAGGCCTGCCCGATGGATCCGTATCCAGTGCCGAGGATCGACTTGCTCGTAGATGAAACGGCGGGCTGCGAGCTGCTCAGCTTCATGGATGCATTCAGAGGCTACCATCAGGTATTCATGCATCCTGATGATGCAGAAAAAATGGCGTTCGTTACAGCGGAGGGCGTGTACTGTTATGTGGTCATGCCGTTCGGCCTGAGGAATGCCATGGCTACCTTCCAGAGAATGATCGGGATGTTGTTCAAAGACGTACTAGGGAGCACCATGGAGGCTTACGTGGACGACATCCTGATCAAGAGCAAGAAGAGGGAGGACCACGTCCGGGATATGGAGAGAATCTTCACCATCATGGAGGAGGCTAGCATGAGGCTAAACCCAAAGAAGTGTGCTTTTGCCGTCAAGGGCGGCAAGTTCCTCGGCTACATGATGAGTGAGCGGGGGATCGAGCCTAACCCAGAGAAGGTAAAGGCAATAGTTGACATGGAGGCCCCGAAGAATCTGAAGGATGTGCAGCGCCTCACCGGGAGACTGGCAGCCCTGAGCCGATTCATGTCAAAACTAGCAGATAAGGCAATTCCCTTCTTTCAGATCATGAAGAAGGCAAATCCCTTTGAGTGGACACCAGAGTGCCAGGCTGCCTTCGAAGATTTCAAGATATACCTCTCTTCTCCGCTCGTCCTCACCAAGGCGGACCCCGGGGAGCAGCTGTACATGTACTTGGCGGTGGCAGACTTGGCTGTGAGTGCTGTGCTACTCAAGGAGGCAGAGGGCGTTCAGCGACCGATCTATTTCGTGAGCAAAGCGCTGAACGGTCCGGAGACCAGATACACACTGATGGAGAAGACGATCCTCGCCTTGATAGCATCCATCAAACGCCTGGCACCGTACTTCCAGGCACACCCAGTGATTGTATACACGACACAGCCTCTCGCCACGATCCTCCGGAACCCCATGACCAGCGGGAGGATAACCAAATGGTCCCTGATGATCGGCCAATACAACATTGAGTTCAAGCCAAGGCCGACGATCAAGGGACGGCGCTGGCAGACTTCATTGCCGAATGCACTGCGCGCACCGAGGACGATCCCCAGGGCGACGGTGATTTCAATAACTGGTGGGAGATGTACACCGACGGGGCCTCGAGTGCAAAAGGTTGTGGTGGGGGAGCAGTGATCACCTCACCTGAGGGTTTCAAGGCCTACTACTCCATGAAATTCGAATTCAGAGTCACCAATAACGAGGCTGAATATGAGGCGCTGATCGCAGGGTTAAAGTGTGCAAAGGCGCTCGGCGCAGCTCGTCTGAAGGTGAGAATGGACAGTCAGCTGGTGGTGACCCAGATGAATGGAACGGCCGAAACCAGGGAAGAAAGGATGAAGGTTTACAAGGAGCTCGCGGAGGAACAAACCGCGCGGTTCGAACAAGTGATAATTGAGCAGGTATCGCGGGTGGAGAACGCCGAGGCTGATATACTATCCAAGCTAGGCAATCCCCCGACCGATGACCTTACGACGAACATCCCCCGGCACATTAGGGGCTTCGTCAGGCAAGAGACACTCTCGGCTCCAGCAACGGACGTCATCCGGGTAGAGGCCATCTCCATCGCCGAACCTAATTGGTCGAAGGAGATCGCAGACTACCTCAGGGATGGAACGCTCCCCAAGCCTGAGGATGATGGCAGCTCCGGACGAGCAGCATGGATAAAGAGGAGGGCCCCCAACTTCGAGCTCATTGATGGGCAGCTCTACAAAGAGACGTTCGGCGGGCCATACTTGAGGTGCCTCCCACCGAGCCTGGCAGCGGCCGTCATTGAGGAGATACATGAAGGCATCTGTTCCAGCCACCAGGGCCCTCGTACTTTGGCACGAAAAATCATCTTGCAGGGGTATTACTGGCCGACCATCCAGCAGGATTGCTTCAATCATACTCGGAAATGCGCAGTATGCCAGCAATATGCCCCTGTACCCGGGCGGCCGGCAAGCTTCTACACCCCGATGACGGTTGCATTACCCTTCGCCAGATGGGGCATAGATCTACTAGGCCCTCTTCCGACGACGACCGGCGGAAGGAAGTTTGTTATTGTAGCGATTGACTACTTCACAAAGTGGGTAGAAGCCGAGCCGCTGGCCTCCATCACCGAATATCAATGTCAGAGGTTCCTCTGGCAGAATGTTATATGCCGCTTCGGGATTCCAGAGCAGGTCATCACCGACAACGGCCGACAGTTCGTCGGCAGAGGTTTTGAGGCATACTTGGCAAAGTGGGGCATCAGGCACTCCAAGGCCTCGGTGGCCTGCCCGCAGGCCAACGGCCAGGTGGAGAACATGAACCGGACCATCATGGACGGGATCAAAAAGAAATTGGAAGATTACGCGTCCACCTGGCCGGAGCAGCTCAATTACGTACTCTGGACGTACAGGACAACCCCAAGGACGGCAACCGGCGAGACACCTTTTGCCTTGGCATACGGATTCCAGGCCAAGGTGCCGACGGAGGTGCTGGTGCCCACACATCGCACGAAGCACTTCCAGCCGGAGAATAACGAGGCTAACCTGCGAGCGGAGCTCCACTTCATCGAAGAGCGAAGAGACCTAGCAGCTCGTCGCATGGAGGAATATCACCGAGCCACCCAACGGTACTTCAACAAGGCGGTGAAGATCCGCGAAATTGAAACTGGGGACCTCGTACTCAGAAAAAGAGAGAAGAGCAAGCCGCTCGAAGGTGGCAAGATGGCCAAAAATTGGGAAGGACCGTACAGGGTCATGAGAAGATACAACCAGGGGACGTTCCTCCTCCATACCTTGGAGGGAAACCACGCTGGAATCTGGAACGTCGAACACTTGAAGAAGTTCTACCAATAATTAGAGATAGATCGTTGTAATATTTTGGTCGAAGTACCATGTAACACCACCGATCGTCATCTCTATATGAAAAGGATTATTTCTGTTCTTCACTTCCTACAGAGAGATTTAAGGCCGAAGTGCTATTGAAGCGATTTCCTCCTCCAAAAGAAAAAAAAAAAGAAAAACAGAGAGAGGAGAAGGGGAGAGAGAAGCTCCTATGAGAGAGGGAGTCTTGACGAGGTATGCCTGATCTTCCTTCACCACGTGACGAACGTCTCCCGACGCGGAGGTTAGTAGGAACGTGGGGGAGGCTAGACGTATCAAAGGGAACCTCGGCAGGATAAACCAGTTCCTTCCATGACCCGTGGATCGATGAACACCTTCTGCCAAAGCAGAAGGTTAGTAGGGCCACGAGTATGGGACGACGAAGCAGGGAATCCCGACGTGGATAAACCAGTGACCTCCTTGCGATCGTTGGATGACCGAACGGCTTCTTCGAAGTAAGAAGATTAGTAAGACCACGACAAGGACGAACGAAGCCTAGTTCCTCCCCCTGATGAGCGCATGACGAAAGCCTTCTGCGAAGCCAGAAGACTAGTAGTTCGCGGATGGGGACGAACGGAGATAGGGAATCCCGACGTGGATAAACCTGTTTTTTCTCAAGGCGGGGATGGCGAACGTCTCCTACGAAACCAGGAGACAAGTACCCACGAAGCTAGAGAAGGACAAAGACTGATAAAAAAAGACTCCAAAAAATTAGATGAAAAAAAAAAAAAAAAAAAAAGAGAAAGAGAGATAGAGACATGGAGCAAATAATGATTTTTATTCTTCGGTACTGATGACCGGAAAGTACAGTATAAAAGGTACAAGGTACATAATGGAAAAATGGGTACAAGTACAAAACTATGAGCGGAGAATCAATTTTGGCCAATGTCCGGAGTGGGGACCTTAAAAGAGACCTGCTTGGCTTTTTCCCGGGCCTCGGTTTCTTCGCGCTCCTTGCGCTCCCTCAGCAGCTCAAGGGCCCCCTTATGGGCATCCGCCATCAGGGAATCAAATCCAGCGGCCGCGGGGTCAAAGGGGGCTCCAAAGTGACGCTCAAAGGCCGGGAGATTCTCTGCCACAAGGCCGACCATACCCTTGAGATAAGTATCGTCGGCAAGATCATCGAGGAAGCGCTCCCCAGTGGGGGTGGCCTGAAGCAGTTTGATACCATCTAAATAAGGGTCCGGGCAGGTGGCCAAGAACTCGCCGACGAACCTCGGAAGGAACCGTCTGGCCATAGTCTGGATGGCACCGGTGTAGGCCGTGGACTTCTGGAATTCAATGGAACCAGATTCCTTGATCTTTGAAACGTTGGCCTCATAGATGGGGACGTGATTATCCACACCCGTACGGCGGATTTCAACCTTTGCCTGTTCCACAGCCCACAGCCGGCTGCGAAGGTCCACAAGCTCGGCCTCCTGCTTCCTAAGAAGCTCCTTCTGAGAAAGGCTCTCCTGGACGAGCTTGTCATAAGCATCAGCCTTCTCTTGAAGTGTTCCGGCCCTGCCTTTGGCATTCCTCAAGAGGGCATCGCATTCAGCCCGCACACGAGCCATTTCCTTGCCTTGATGCTCGAAGGCCATCCGAGCCCTGTGGAAGTAGAGCCCGGCCTTGTCAAGGGTGCTCTGCCCACATTCCAGGAGATCCTCAGGAGCTTCCTGGGCGGCGAAATCCGAGGGGACCTTGAGGTTGAGGCCGCACCAGATGGAAGACGCGGTCTGGCCGAAGAGCATCATCGACTCCTTGCGAGGGCCAACCCCGGAGAATTCGATAAGACCAAGGGAGGACCCGTTGGTTTCTGGAGGCGAAGGGGGACGAGCATCGTCAGATCCCTTGGTAGCATGAACATCTCCATCCCGAAGGCGACGGACCTCGGAATTCCGCGGAGGAGAAACAGGGGGCTTATTCTTGGAAGAAGGTCTGCGCTTCAAGGGACTCCCGGGCTCACCATCGGAGTCGTCAGCCACTATGATGGCCTTGGAAGCGGTACCGTCAATGCACGGCCTCTTGGAAGCCCCAGCCTCCGATGCGTCGTCCGACCGCCTCTTGGTCACCCGAGGCTCGATCTCGCGGACGAGCGGCTTCCTGCCCTTACCCTCATTCTTGTTGTCGCGGCCGTGGGCCTGCGAAGCGACATTGGTGCGCCCCATGGATGATTTGGATGGGAAAACTCCTGCAGAAAGATAGTCAAGACGTTCAGAACCATAACAATGAAAGGGTGATAGGACAATACAAGTACAAACAGACGCACCTAGTCCGGCCCGAGCCTTGAAAGGTTCGGCCACCAGCAACCGGAGGTTCTGGATGCCAAGATCAGCTATGCGCTTGGCATGGCCAAGCTCCTCATCCGTCATAGGCGGCGGAATGGACTTCACTGGATAGGCGTTCCACCTATCAGAGAATGGCATCGGGGAGCCTACTTCGGCGAGGAAGAACCGTTCCTCCCAGCCGTCCGGGTTCCCGGCGTTGTTTGAGAACAGACCCATGGACGAACGCGCGATGAGGGTTAAGTACCCCGTACGCCCAAAGGGGGATAACCGGAAGAAATGATGCAATAAGTCGACGGTAGGGGTCACGTCAACACTATGACATCTAATTATAAAACCCGCGATGATCCTATAGGCAGCGGGGACGAACTGAGCAGGTGTCACCTGGAGGCCCCTAAAAAGCTCTATGTGGAAGCTATGGAGGGGGGAAGGAAGGCCGGCTATAACGGAGTCTAAGTGGACCACCACATAGCCGGGCCGATGGCGCATTGGGTTGCGCAGACGACGATCGTCGTAAACCCTTGGGGGGAGGAACCATTGGCTTATCAGCCGACGATCCGCATTCAATAGACGCTGACGCTGGCGACGAACACCATAAAAATTCAGATGATGGCGGGGGGGCCGAGGTGGCATACCCCGCTCATAAAACTCTAGATCATTGCCAGAAGAACACCCGTCGTCAAAACTATCTTCGGTGGACGACGAGCGGTTTCGGGTCCTTGGATCAATATTGTGGGGTTCCAACCCAGACAAAGACATGACGACGTTCGGTACCTACGGGTGCTGAAGCCTGGAGCAATGCAGGGAAAAGCTAGAGAGAGAAGGTAGTTGCACAGCACAAGAGCTAAGGATTAAGCAAATGGGGAATTCGCAAGACCTTGGGTACTTATAGGCAGCACCGCGGGATCGCGCCAATCACGGTGGAACACGTGGCGCCTGGATACCGGTACCTACCACGGTATTAAAGGCTCCTCGATAATACCACCTCACAATCACCGCGAAGGAATCCGGTTTGATATCACGAACGTCCCCCATGGAGGCACACAGAGACCACATCCACAGATTGAAATCACGAGGAGACACGCGTATCTACGGGGTATGCTCGTACTTCAATGCTTCGTACCACCGCAACACGCGAGAAGGATTATGATATTCCTAACGCGACAGATTTCTCTATCAAGGCATTGTTTCTGAGGAGTGCATCTATATCCCCACATCTCCCTGCAGACGAACGTCCCCCCACCAAGTGTAGTTGGGCACGCGCAGCCTGGATGGTTATGCCTATAACCACGGGACGGGCATCTTCACCAACTGATCCGGGAGATTACGGCCACATCCCGTACGTCTTGGGGAGTGGTTTGCATATGTAGGGTATTCCAAAGCATACGTTCGTATACCCCATGAGAGCAAGACAGTATTAGCGATAAAAGTAAACAGGAAGAGTTCATGAACGTAGAGACAATGATAGAGCAAAAGAGTTGTATATTCCTCGGCTCTACTGGCCGGACAAGTACAGATTCAAAACAAGAAAACTACAAGTTACATTACACAAAATTTGGAGAAACGGGCCGGGACCCCCCGGGGATGGTTTCTTCCTCCTCCTCGGGCTCCGGCTCGGGGGATGGAGGCTCCGGGACTTCACCTCTGGCTTTGGCCTCTTCCCGCCGGGCGTCCCTCTTCAACTTGCCCACCGCCCGGACCAGCTCCGGATCAGACGTATGCTCGGCCAGGTCAAATCTGGGCCCCTGAAGAGCGGCGAAGACCGGCAGTGTGGCCTTTACCCCCTCGTTGTAGCCGATGACGAAGGAGCTATCCCCAACATCATATAAAAATTTCTCGGCAAGGGGCGCACTCTCCAGGATTCGGACCCCAAATTTGAGCCGATCCTTTGGCGCCTGTTTCTGCAGCTCAGCGGCGAACACATCACCAAAAGCGCCCCCAAGGTACTTCTGGGCGGCGATCATGAAGGCCCCGGAGTTGTGATACCCAGAGTCGTCGACGAGCCATTCGGGGGCCTCATCCTTGGGGGCGGGAAGAGCCGGGACGAGCTTGAAACCGGCCTACTCCAGGGCTGCGAGCTTCGCAGAGGACTCGCGGGCTACCGACAGGGCGGCCTGCAGCTCCTTGTCCTTGGCGGCCAGCTCCTTCTCCTGCAGACGAGCGGCCTCTCTCGCCTTCTTCAGGGCAGCATCTGCTTTATTCCTCGCCTGGAGGACCTCGGCCTCTCGGGCAGCCTCAGACTGCAAAACGGAGAGCCCGACCTGCAAATCAAGTACGGGAAGTGAGATTTCAAAACAGTAGGGTGAGGTGATCAAGCACCCCGCGCGGAGTAAAGTTTTACCTGAAGAGCAGCGGCCAGAGCCGCATTAGAAGCCTCCGAAGACGTCCGGGAAGGCATCTCCACGCCGACCAGAGAGGCAATCTCCTGCCAGACATCATGAGCCGGACGCCCAAGGGGGGAAGGGATCAACTCCTGCTCTTCGGGGGCCGAGGAGGAAGCCCCCCGGGGCCTCTTGGACTTCTTGTCCCTCGCCTTGTCTCCCTCATGAGGATGAACGGCCTGCAAAGGTGCCACGACCTCGGGAACACCAGGATTAAGGGTTGGGGCTTGGGACCCCTGCGCCATCACCGTGGCAATGAGGTGCTGTTCCGCCTCTGCCGTGCGACGATCGGCCTGAGAGGCGGAGGAGTTAGAATCTGCCGTTTGGGCGATCTTGGCCTTGGCAAGGGCAGCATCAGCAGCAGCACCCTTGCCTTTCCTCGTCCTGAGGAGCTTCTCGTGATTCATTTGTTCCTGGGTCGGGGGGAGACCTGAAAGGGAAAAGGGAAATGTGTTAGATGGACGAGCGTCGGGAATGACTCACCTCGGAGGTCAGGACCGCCCAGTACCCCGAGACGAGCGTAGGAGGGAAGATGCCCGGGAGTATGGGCGGTACCTATTCCTGCCGCGGCAAGTGCCTCAAAAGTTAGGAAATCGTCTAAGGGCCGGACGCCGCCCGTTGAGATCTTCCTAATGCCATCCTCCAGATCGACGGTCAGCTCCGGGGACCCTATCTTGGGCGGATAGCCATTCCACCGTAGTGGCAGACGAGCATCCGCATACCGTACGAAGAAGAACCGATTCTTCCAATCATGGATGGAGCTCGGTGCTCCGCTGAACAGCCTCCGTCTCGGATGAGCTGCAATGCTCAGGAAACCATCGGAATTTTGGGGGGTGAGCCGGTAGAAATAATGGAACAAGTCCAGAGTGGCGGTGACCCCATTGTCCTTGCAACGGACTAGGAAGGCGGAGACGAACCGATAGGAATTCGGCATAAGCTGTGCGGGGGCTATCTGGTAACAACAGAAGAATTCCACAAAGAACGGATGAAGAGGGAAGCGCAGCCCGGCCTCGATGGAGTCCAGAAGCACCATAACCATTCCTGGGCGTCTCCTCATCACGTGGGTTGCGCCACGAAGGCTATATACGGACGGAGGGGGGAAGAACACCTTCAGTTTGTTGAGGGCCACCTGCGAGAAAATCTGCTCGTGGCAGAGGACGTTCTTGATTGGGCATAGATGCCTCTCCACATCTATCTTTAGCCCAAGTTCAAATACCTCGATGTCAGAGCCATCCTGCGCCTCGACCCCGGAGTCATACCCGTCCGGACGACCGTCCTCGCTAGCGGAGTCCTGTTCCCCGACGTCGGCCACGGGGTCCACCACATCGAGGGCCATATTGTCTTGCTCTCCCGAATCAGCACCCTCCTCACCAGGGGCAGTTTTAACAACACCAATTTGGGCTTCCCCGGCCTGAACAGCTCCCACGGTAGGGGCCGAGCCGGAACTACCGGAAGTGCTAGTCTCGCCCGAGGAGCGTGAACCGGAGTCGGAAGAGGAGCCCGAGGAGGAACCCGATGAACCCGAGCCAGAACTTGACGAGATCTCCATCGAAACCATTACGGCAGGAATTCAAGACAAGAAAAAGAAGCAGAAGATAAAAGTTACCTTGGAGGGATTAGCCGAGCTACGAAGCAGGAGAGGACTTGAAGAGCTGCGGAAATTCGAAGACAAGAGAGCAGGAATTGGGAACCCTAATCCAGAGGGAAAAACCGGCATTTATAGGAGAAACACCGGTGGGGGAGCCAACGGGAGGCTGACGCGTGGCAGGGAGCGTATTCCGGCTCACGCGCCGTGCGTGGGGCGAAAGCGTAATGATGACATCTCCTCGGGAAATGCACCGCCGCTACAGCAGCCGTCACCTCGTTTCCTGAACCGTCGACAGCTGTTAAGCACCATGACCACGAGCGTACGCTTCCACCGGATGCGATGAACACAAATATCAAGGCTCATCCGGAGGCCAGCCGCGATGAACACAAGTATCAAGACACGAACGTCTGCTTTGAGGAGATTCATACTTCCTTATGTCCTGCGCATGCTCAGAACATCAGAAGTGGGGGACTTGTGTTGGGTTAAGGGCCCAAGCCGGGGTCCGGCCCACTAACCCTTCCTTCACCAGACGTAAGTCCAGTCAGACCACAGGGCCAGCCCGCAGGCCCGTATTCCTTGGGGAGGGACGAACGTCTGAGGTTGGGAGTTTATGCCCAGCGACCCATCCCGACGAACGTCTATGCAGGGACAAGGAGCAGGACCACGGGCTACCAGGGGATGACGACGAACGTCCCCGTGGCAAGCCCATAGTCATCCGAGGAAATCCAGTCCGCATGGAGAGAATCCACAAGGCCAGGAGACGAACAACCGAAACCTCTTGGGGATCACTTGGAGCGATCCAGCTCGCTTCCCAGGCGGACGAACGTCCCCATTATTTAGGCGGGAAACCTAGATCCTGGCGGGAAGTGCATTTAATGCTGAAGATTTGGTGGTTGGGACACAAGCGGTCCACAGGCCTCCACGTCAGCATAGCCACCTGCCCATTGGCGGGTATAAATAGAAGCATTTATTTCATTGTAAAGGGTTGGCAACTTTCTATTCTTAGCACTCTAGCTATAGCATCCTCACTCGCAGCACTTCTACTGCCTTGTAAGACGAACGGCCGACGGAGCCTTAGCGAAAAGTATTGTATTAGGGAGTTATTAAGAGATAATAATACCTAATCATTTACTTGCTACCTTACAGCCTGTCTAATCCATATCATCTGCTTGTTGGGCTAGTTCAATCACACACACTCCATTCGAAATCCTTGGGCTTATGTGTTGGACCCGGGGGTTGAAGGAATAAACCTCAACAAATTTAATTAATGAAAAACAAGTTCTTATGTAATATTCAGTTTCTTAACCTGGTGGGCAAACCACTTAAGTCGGTGGGTTAAATGTTGGAGAACATTTACCGAGTTTTATTAGAAAAAATAAAGTATGCAATGTGAGGAGGACTATGCCAAAACCTCATAGAAGGGATTCCTTCTACAAATACAATGTAGAAAAAATAATTCAAAAAAAATGGGGGGACTAGACCTTGCCCAATCATACACCAAACACTAATTTTTATTAATTTTAATATTTATTATATTCACTTAAACATTATGTCACTCACTTATTGTACTCATTTTTTAGAATAGTTTCTAATATGAAAATTAATAAGTAGGAAATTCTAATGAATGATATCAATTAGTTTTTAATAATATACTCTTATAGCATCAGCTTATTGTACTCTTTTTTTTCAAAATGTTGAATCCAACAAATAATATTTATTTTAATATTTGATTAGATCATGGTAAAAAATATGCACCAATTACCCTTTCCCGTGCGTATGCACGGGTACTATACTAGTGTGCTTAAATAAAAGCACTTTTTGGGAAAAAATGATTAGTAGTAAAAGTTGGTAGTGTTTGGTAAAATAAGTGCTGTTTGTGTAATAGAAAAGGTAAAAAGTAAGTTCTACACGAAAATCGAGATAGTAAAAGTTGGTAGTGTTTGGTAAAATAAGTGCTTTTTTCTTTAAAAAAAGCCTAAAGCACTTATTAACAGAGATTGCAAACAGAGCCTTTAGGAGAAATTGGATAAAGGGCAAGGCAAAAAGGAAACCAACTGTTCAGTTGGTCTCTGCCATTTTCTTCGAGCATATGGAAACCAATTGGTGGGGATCAACCTCACGTCAAGTTCCACTAGCACCTTCGTGACGTTAGGATCTCCATCCCTGAGGACCCCCAACACCGACCGGACGACATGATAGGAGGATGTAAATTGGACTATAATCACAATATGACAGATAGAGAGTGGGGCTCTGTTACCGGTACTTGCAGAGACCCTATGCATTTTTCAGCATAGTAACCTTTCATCGCAGTTGTCAGGATTCGAACCCGACACCTAACCCTCGTGGCACTCCCTCGCTACCAGTTGAGCTACACTCACCGGTAAACTAAGGTATGAGTAAACTTTTTATAATGACTAACTTCACCGCTTTCACGGCCCTTACCCCAGAAACCCAACTTTAGCTTGGCCTTACAGGTTAGTATACACCGCTTAGCCCTACCACTTGAAGTTTTTTTGGGGGGAGCATAGTTCCACTGGTGCTAGTGGCACTCGAACACGAGACCTCTCTTTCGTGATGTTGGGTATTCCAGTTCTGACAATCTGACCCCATCTGGACCCAACCTCTATCACCGCCTCTGAAACTTGTTGTTTGGATTAGGGGTGGGAAAAACCGAACCGAAACCCGGAAACCGACCCTGGACCGACCCGAATTATGATTCCGGTCCGGGTTTTATTTTTAACCGGCCTGAATTAAAAAAAACCGGATCGAACCCGAAATTCTGGGCTCATTAACGGGCCTTAAAATCTATAACCCGGTCCGGGCTGATAAAAACCCGAAACAATTTGCTTTAATATAAAATAATATAATACTCGTATATGAATATAATTTTATAAATATTTCCTAATATATATTATTATAATCACTGTGCATAAAAAATAATTTAGTAACTTGTAGTGACTTCAAATATGTTCAATTTGTTTAGCGTAATGACCATGAAAATATATTTATAGCAACTCTAGTCACATTTTTATATATAAATTGTACTTCGTAAAAATTTTAAGAAACCTATATCTATATGCATCTTAAATAAAATATTATGATAATTATCTTTTTTGGATTTGAATTGTTGATGATTTTGGAGACTAATATTTTTTATTATTATTTGCGTTTTGTATTTTTTGATTAATTTTATTTGAAAATAGGTGTTAAAATATAAAAGAACAACGACATATTTCACGTTCGGGCTTTAACCGGCCCAACCCGAACCCGGACCGAACCCGGGCTACCAAAACCCCGACTCGGACCGAATATAATGAGTTTTTTTCCGGTCCCTAATTTTCATAACCCAATACCTTCCGGGTAATTTCCGGGTTTAGCAAGAACCCGACCCAGACCGTACCGATCTCACCCCTAGTTTGGATGCACACTGATGTTGGCTGTCATCCCTAATGTTGAATCCTCGTCGTCTCGGTCGCTTGCGACCGTGGATCCACGGCATGAGGGGTGGACTTTGTCTGATCGCGTTCGCTTCTGAAATATCCTTCGTCACCAGAGCCTAGTTGTTGCCTCAGATCTAGGGCTGTTAACGAGCCGAGCTGAGCCCGAACACCTAAAGCTCGAGTTCGGCTCGATAAGGAATTAATGGTGTTCGGGTTCGAGCTCGAAGCTCGACGAGCTTTACAAATGAGGCTCGTGTTTGGCTCGATAGACGTTCGATGTTCGAACCGAGCGCTCGATAAGCTCGATAAATTTGCTCGAATTTAAAATTTAGGTGATGCTCGTTAATAGGTTCGTGCTCGAATGATTCGACAAGTATTCGGTTCACTAATAATCATATTTAAATTCATAAAATTATACTAATTATAATTAAATTTTGATTATATATAAATTATATTTATAATTTCAGGGTGTTCGATAGGCTCGAGTTCGAACCGAGCCGAATACTACTATGTTCAAGCTCGGCTCGATTAATTTTTCGAACTTAAAACTTAGCTCGGGTTCGAGTTCGAAAGCTCGTTAAGCTCGGCTCATTAGGTTTGAAACCGAGCTCGAACCCGAATAGCTCGATAAAAGCTCGGTTCGTTAACAGCCCTACTCTGATCAGCAAATCTGGTATCGATCTGATTCTTTGTTGGTCGGCAGGGACTCCCCTGGAGATGACATGACTCCTGGTGATCTATGTCTTTTGTTGGCTCTCATCGTCCACTAAGATGGAAAAAATGAATGAGCCAAAGGGGTTTGGGTTGGTGGCTTTTGGTCTCGGCCCAATTGCGGTGGCGGGACTGGCGGCTAACGCGTCGACGCTAGAGCTCCCAACCTGGTGGCTACATTCATCCGTCGACGCTTTTGCGATAGTTTTTTTTTTAATAAATCCTTTTTTAGATTTTAAAAACTTCATACGGAGTACATTAAAACGTAAATATAAAATTAAAGGTAGCAATATAATACTACCTCCGGTTTTTTTTTATTCTTCACAGTTTGACTTCATACAAAATAAGGAAAGAAATGTGACTTTACTGTAGAGTACACTGTTGAGGCACTGTTTGACACTGTTTGGCACTGTAGAGACACTATTTTGCACTGTGGAGACACTGTTTGACACTGTTTGGCACTGTTTTGATGTAGATTTCTTTGCCAAAAAAGGAAATAAGGAAGTGTGGAGTTTATTTTAGACCGTACCAAAAACGAAAGTGTGAAGTTTATTAAAAACCGGAGGGAGTAAATGTTACACACACATAAAACTAAGGCAACAATTTAATAAATGTTACACACAGATATATGTATATATACGTTCATAAAAATTATTATTTGCTATTGCAACATTTTAGAAGCAAATGTTACATAGTAGTGAATAAAATGAAACACTTTATTATAAAAGTTGTATGTTTGTATGTGTCACTTGTTTATATAATATTTTTGAAAATGTGTTGCATATTATTACCTTCAAATGTTTTTTGCAACAAAAAAACAAGTGTTACAGAGCAAGTTAAAAGATGTCATTTTTGTTGTACTGAAGGTTTCCCTACTCGATAATAAATGGAAGCCAGAGCCCGATTGCCATAAGTGACTAGGGCTTTATTTGCAACCACTTGTGCTTAAATAAAAGCACTTTTGTGGAAAAAATGATTAGTAGTAAAAGTTGGTAGTGTTTGGTAAAATAAGTTTTTTTTTGTGTAATAGAAAAAGTAAAAAGTAGATTCTTCACGAAAGCCGAGAAAGTAAAAGTTGGTAGTGTTTGGTAAAATGAGTATTTTTTTTTTAAAGTTAAATGCACTTTTTTTAATGAATTGCAAACAGACCCTAGGAGTGATATCTCTATAGCTGCCAGCCTGCCATGGTAATATAGAATGTCATCGTACTCGTTAAGATTATCATTTCATGAAAATCAATATTTAAAATATTGGATAATCATTACTTGTGTCAATAAATGTTACGATGTTTTTTTTGAAAGGTAAATTTTACGATTTAAAATCATTAAATTTCCTAAGTAATTGTACTAATTATATTAACAAAAAAGTGATGCACATTTTCCCTATAATTAATAAATTATATTTAAGTTTCGGCCGTTTCTCTCTAGGGATTCAAACCGCTAGAGCCAAAATTTCCGTTTCGGCGGTTTCCGCTATATTTAATTAAATGTTACGATGTTTGTTTTAATTGTTTTTTCCACGGTCAGACTGTTGTGCCTTGTTTTTATTATTTCTTTTGTTGTAAAACTATTGCATTAGGTTTAGGGGGTGAGAGGTCTACGGTAATCATCATTGACCTTAGTTTGTCCAAGTTAGGTCTAGCGAGTTATATTGCTTTGTCAAAAGGTGATTAAATTAGAGTATCAGCCAAGAACAGATGGTTACATGTGGTTCTTTTTGTCTTATTTTGCCCCTCTTGAATGCTATTTTATTATCAATATAAAATAGCAAGTCATAAAAGTTACTTAACAAGCCTTTCAAAAAAAAAGTTACTTAACAAGTCATAAGTAGATTGTAAACTCTTGTAAACAACTATTTAATTTAACTAATTATCATTTTATAAATTACTAATGTCCATTCGATAAAAAAAAGAATGATATCTTTACAAGTCACTTAACAAGTCATAAGTAGATTGTAAACTCTTGTAAACAACTATTTAATTTAACTAATTATCATTTTATAAATTACTAATGTTAATCAAAACAATCAATAGAATTCAATCATTATCTACTGGCCAACATAATCAGCTAAAATTGAATTACAAAACATCTAAATCAAATTGCTCGCTAAACCAATAATGGCGACGCAAGTTGTTTCTCTTGGCAGGAGAGCGTGGCCGCGGCGGCGGCGGCCCTTCTGAATTTATTGGTTCCTCCGAGCGCGTGGACGCAATTTGTGAGGGCCATGGCCAGGAGGAGAAGGAGAGAGACGAGGAGGAGCAGGGTCATGAGGAGGTGCAGCGCTATCTCCGACGGCTCGTCCACCCTCATCAGCTCTTTAGCCGTATTGCTCCGCGCGACCGTCCACGTCATCGCTCCGGCCATGCACGCGAACCCCACCGTCTTCACCACCGGCTGCAACGCCCCTTCTTCCTTCTCTGCCTCTCCCACCGGCGCCGGAGAAGATGTTCCCGACGGCCGTGACATCTCAGCGTCCAGTTACCCCTAAATCTTAAATTCTTAATAATAAAATTAATCTCTAAGAAAGGTTTGTATTTAGCATTTTATGACATGAAACTGGAAAGCGGAGGGCCCCGCCTGGGTAGGTGAAGCCAAGCGTAGGAAACTTGGACGAACCTTCGTCCTTCCGTACGTTTGGCGTTGTACTCCCGGACCCTTTGAAACGAATAATAAATGGAGTACTTGACATGATGTTGTTCATGACTTGGGTCACCACGAGGAAATATGTGGAGCGGGTCAACTTGTGTGGTTCAGTGCGGAACATGTTAGGCCATCTCCAACAGTTTACACCATTTTTTACACTAAAATGGTGTAAACATCACATCATACAGTATTTTATTTTCAACAGTTTACACCATTTTCATCACCAAAAAGGAATATTCTCTTTTTATTCTTTTTACTAACTTTTTACCATTCTTCTATTTAAGTATCTAATTACGGAGTATCATATATTTATACATTAGCCCCTCAATTAATATATTGGCATTTCACACATTATTTCACACATACAAACTAAAATACACCATTTTAATATGTATTTTCACGCATTTCACCAATTAAAATACAATAATCAATATTTCACAAATACAAGCTATTATTACAGAAAATTAAATATTACTACCTCCGTCCCACTAAGATTGGGACAAGAAAAGGTGGCACGATTATTAAGAAAAGTTAGTTTGTGTGGTTGATATTAAATTGATAAAGTAAAAATAAAGTGAGAATGATTTAGAGCCACACAATCTTTACCAAATTTGGTATGGGACAATCTTAGTGGGACTTCCCTAAAAGATAAAATGGGACAATCTTAGCGGGAAGGAGGGAGTACAATAATATTATAATAATTTGTACGTCATTAATAAAATAATACTTAAACTTAAATCAATAGATTAAAACTTGGGTAGTTATAAAAAATACAAAGAAATCAAACCTGACCACATCAGTTCATAGCAGATCAGACCAGACCAAATCATACCAGACCAGAATAGACCAACAAATTTCAGTCTAGGTAAAAACATCCTAATTTGTTTTTTTAAAAATGGGTCAAAACTATAACAATCAAAATTTTGGGTCACTTTTGAAATAACAACAAATTAAAAAAAGAGGATGGTGTGGGATTTGGTGTACGCCATATATGGCGTAAAGTCTATCCCTCTCCCCCAAAATGGTGTAAGATATGGTGTGGATGTTGGAGCATTTTTTTTTTTGCAAATCCACCATTTTGGTGTGATAGTTGGTGCTTGTTGGAGTTGGTCTTAGTACGGTAAATAATTAAGAGCCCGTTTGGTAGCATCAAAATCGGCTGTTTTGGGTGATTCTACTAAAATTTCTGAAGTTCTGGCTGATGTGGCTGCAATGGCTGATTCTGCTGATTTAAGAAAAAATTATTTTTAAAATATGTATTATTAATAAAATAAAGAAAAAATTATATGTAAAAATAGTTAAAATGGTCATCTACAATAACTTCAGCCAAAACAGCCAGAAAAGTAACTCTAACCTTACTTTTTCTGCTTATTATACAACTCAGCGCGCGAAAGTAAAAGTTACGTGTTTGGTGAAAAAATTGGCTGATAAGCCTGATAAGCCGGAAAACAGTGCTTCCAAACGGCCTCTAATATCCAAAGGGCCCCGAAGGGCGGATTAGAGCAATCCGCCTTTTTCCAACAAACAAAAATGTTGATATTTCCAGAGTTTTGACTCTGAAACGCCAAAAACAAACGCCCCCTTCATCTTCTATTTGTTTATAGTGACTTTCAATGGCCTTTTGACCTGAATATTACTCCATCTGTCCCGTTTTATAAGATATTTTTGCTATTCACTTGGTTAACACAAATAACTTTTAATCTTTTACTGTATATATCAAAATTTTATGTAATTTGAATTATTTTTTGCTGATTTTGTAGCGGGAGCAGTATCCGTTGATCAGAAGCACAAAAGAGTTTGGGAGGATCTGACACAGGATGACATAGCAGGAGAGGAGATGGCTCTGGACGGAGCAAAAAACGGGGAGGAGGCGGGTCTGAGCTCTTAGATCCGCCTGTTGCGTGTGTGAGGCTGCTGTTGAAGGATTTTTATTTTGGTGTCTATTTTATTGCAGTTTTGCACTTTAATTTCCACGCTAAGATTATTATCTTTGATTTTTATTTTGTTCGGTTCTGTAAGACTTTTGCATTAAGATTGGGTGATGAGAGTTTTGCGGTAATCATTGTTGGCTCAACTTTGCCCAATTTAGGATCAACGAGTTATATTGTTTTTTCAAAGTTGATTAACTTAGAGTCTGATTCAAGGGCAGATGGTTATTGCTGGTGTTTTTGTTATTTTAGACGCTTTCCGAATGCTTTGATTTTAATCTAGAAAAATGTTTGGTGTACACCTAGCAAAACTTTTTAATCTAACCCCCTTCTCCCAAAAAAAAAACCTAACATGATCTATTCTAATTTAAAACTCGGCCCAAGTGAACAAACATAACTATTTAACCCGGCCCGACTTGGTGCTGATTAAACTTCATAGCTCACTTCTAAAAATTTGCGGAGACGGGCGTGCGTGCACGATTTACTTGAAGAAGATAAACCGGGAGAAGAAAGAGATGTCGTCGAACGCGGCGGTGCCGTTCTGGAGAGCAGCCGGAATGACTTACATCACTTACTCCAACCTGTGCGCCAACATGGTGAGGAACTGCCTTAAGGAACCCTACAGATCCGAAGCCCTAAGCCGGGAGAAGGTCCATTTCTCCATGTCCAAATGGGCAGATGGAAAGCCCCAGAAGCCCAGTAAGTACTAATTCACTTAATCGATCCAAATCATATCTTTGATCATATCTCGTTTTCAGATCTTAAAATGGTTGGTTTGATTAATCTAAATTATGCCGCGTTAGAAAATTTGTTCTTTTGGGTTTTGATTTGTTGAATATTGTTTCTTTCCAAATTAATCCCCAGAGCGTGGTTAGGCCGCCAACTCCCAAGAGTTATGATTTGTCCTATGAGCTTCAGTATGATGTCATTCTACTATTCTTAATCGTTAGCCATTACCCAGGAGTACTTGGGTAACTTGGCATGATAACATCTGCAACGGATTATCTGGTTTATAGTATCATTATTATAAGCTGAAAATGTATAACTGTGTTTATAGTATTAATTTTGAATGTGTGGTCGTATCTCTACAGTATGACACTGCAGTCATCCATTATGCACATTTTGGTTTTACATCAGTTCTGAAATATGACATGACTCTATTAACAATCTCAAATCTTCACCACCTAATTGAAAAAATGTCATCTCAAAAGATGCCTTGGTAAGCTACGGTCCCTCCTTTACAATGTAGCCATATGGTCTACATTTATACAAGATGGTCAATCAGCTTAGTTTTTTCACTATAATGTTATGCTTGAAATTATAGCATTAACTAAATGAAGGTATTTAACTCTATAAGTTTTGTTTTAAAAAAACTCTATAAATCTCATGCCACCCAGACACTGACCCAAGGTAGTTGGGATCAAGGTGGTGGTGATGGTGCTAATGATATACAGTGACAACATCACAAGCTAGATTGTTATGCTGACTTAAAACATTCTCAACTATGATAATGTGGAACTTTATGGAAAAATTTCTGTAGCTGACTACCTGCTAATTCAATTGTGAGTACAATTCTATCTTAAATATATAGATGTATGGCTTCGTCAGGTGGCTTACTTATATGAGTTATTTAGTTATAGGTATTTTTTTCCTATTGAAAGTCCATCATGCCTCCTTAGGGTTTTGCTATGTCCTATTCAAAGACTGACCTTGTTGGGTGTGAAGGCCCCATTGTTTGTCAAGTATTTCTAGAATGTATCTGAAAGACTTCATTATTATAAGCTGAAAATGTAGATCTGTTTTTATAGTATTAATTTTGAATGTGTGGTCGTATCTCTACAGTATGACACTGCAGTCATCCATTATGCACATTTTGGTTTTACAACATCAATTCTGAAATAGGACACGACTCTGTTAACTATCTCAAATCTTCACCACCTAAGTGGAAAAATGTCATCTCATAAGATGCCTTGGCAAGCTATTGTCCCTCCTTTTACAATGTAGCCATATGGTCTACATTTCTGCAAGATGGTCAATCAGCTTAGTTATTTCACTATAATGTTATGCTTGAAATTATAGCATTAACTAATTGAAGATATTTAACTCTATAAGTTTTGTTTTAAAAAAACTCTATAAATTTCATGCCACCCAGACACTGACCCAATGTAGTCAGGAATTGGGATGAAGGTGGTGGTGATGGTGCTAATGATATATAGTGACAACATCACAAGCTAGGTTGTTATGCTGACTTAAAACTTTGTCATTTATGATAATGTGGAACTTTATGGAAAAACTCCTGTAGCTGACTAGCTGCTAATTCAATTGTGAGTACAATTTTATCTTAAATATATAGATGTATGGCTTCCTCATGTGGCTTACTTGTATTAGTTATTTAGTTCATCATCATCATCATTACCCCAGTGCCGCAAAGGCTCCCACCTACGGTGGGGTAAGGGGGGTCGGATGTACGCAACCTTACCCCTGTACTAAAGCACAGGGTGATTGTTTCCGGATGACCCATGTTTAAAATCGCGTCTAAGATTGCATTGACGGACTGCTGCTTCATAACAAAGAAACGCAAACAGTTTTGTGAACCATTTTGCTTTATTCCATCATATTTTATAAGCCGAAAAATAACAAAAATAGTGAATCTTTGTCTCCATTGCAAATGATGGAAAAGTATTACTACCTCCGTCCCATATTGGTTGTCCACTTTCAATTTGGCACACTTATTAATAAAGTGGTTGAAAAGTAAAAGTTGTGGTTGAGATTTGAGTAGAATAAAGTGAAATGATAAAAACCACATATTTCTTGCCAAAAAAGGAAACAAGACATTCATTTTGGGACAGCCAAAAAAGGAAAGTAGGACATCCAAAATGGGACGGAGGGAGTAGTTATTTAGTTATAGGTATTTTTTCCCATTGAAAGTCCATCATGCCACCTTAGGGTTTTGCTATGTCCTATTCAAAGACTGACCTTGTTGAGTGTGAAGGCCCCATTGTTTGTTAAGTATTTCTAGAATGTATCTGAAGGCCTTCAATGTGAAAGTGCAGACAATTTGCTTACATAACTTTCTATATGAATCTTCTCCTCCTCTTCATATGTCTTCTATTTTTTCCGTATTAGATCTTCTCAAGAAGTTTCTTGATAGTATCTTATTCTTCTCTATATGATAGTTTCTTGCATACCTTTGCTTGTTTGGCTTTGATGGTTGTAGAGATTTGGAATTCATAAGATTGTTATATGTGTGTTTCTTGCTAATTTTTCAGCATCCCTGGTACTAATATACTTCTCTTGGTTTTTACTTTAACAGCCGTCCGTTCAGATACCCCTGAATGAGGCTGATCACATCACTTATGGCCGTGTTTGGGATCTTTTGCACTGCCATGTAACCTTTCACTATGTTTGGAGCACTTTTTTAATAAATAGAAGGCTGAAGAAACGGTAGAACTTCGATATTATGTCTACATGTTGCAAATCTGGAATTCCTCTTCACTCGGATTTGTTGACAGATACTGTTCTTTTGTTGTTAATTAATGGTATTGTCATTTTAATAGGGATTTGTTGTTTTTATTGCGTTTATGTCTTCTACTGCCCATCGAGGTTTGTGAGTGACAAATAATATAACCACACCATACTGCTACTATCATTTTATATGCCGTTTTAACTTTGTGCATCAGCCATGCTTTCCGCTCTCGCTGTAAGCTCGCTGATCGGCCTGATCCTATTACTGCAAGTAAAGTTCTTCTGATTTGATTTTCCGGCCATGGCTCTTGATATGGCGTTCTAGATCAAACTTCTTTGTTTACATTTTTTTTCCTTTTTATTCGGCCTTTTGGAAACAGGGAACCAGTCAAAGCAAAAGGCCTTTGATTTAGACCAGATTATCTTTGGTAGGGGTGTTGGAGGTGAGGATCAGGTCGGTTGAATTCAGGTCGGTTGATTTTTTTTTTAAATGTCATATCAAAACCCAAGCCGAGTAATTTGGGTGTAGTTTTGGTTCTGTTAGGTTTCTTATGGTTTTGAAGCAAAGTAAACCCCGAGACTGAACCACCTACAGTTAGATTGGTTTTGGTCTTTTGTGGTGTCAACCCCACAAAAGCATTGTCAAGTTTCCAATTTGTGCCCAATTTTTTTATATTTTAATTCCTCGGAGAAAGAATTGCATATTAATGGCCATAGTTTTTCTTACTCTTTGCGGCCTTGCGGGGCCATATTAAGAACATCTTCAATGCTACACTTTTAACATGAGAAAAATCTTGTCACATCAGGAAGTGACAAAGTGTTTGATTTTTTTGCCCTGCAATGGGTTCTTTCGTTGATCAACATTGTGCTGATGTGCAAAAAATAACTGCAACAATGTCAAACCCACTTTCTCAAACCAGAAAGTAGTCACACTAGCCGAATCAACAAACTAAGACTCTTTGTGGGTAAAACATGGGTAATTTTTATACTTTCCAGTTGAGGACTTTTTATTTTCAATTACTTTCATTGATTTCAATTAAATAATTGGCCAATGTATATGAACCAAACCATTGTCGCCAATATGCATGTGTACCACTGCAGCATTTTAGTTTCTCAGGTTTTCACATGCATCCTATGTGGTATCACATTTCATACATTTTGTGCCATGCGTCACAATTTTATTAATATTAAAAGCTTAGCGGAGATGCTCTAATAATTGATTTGTTGAATTTGGAGAAATGACTTTTTATTTGGAAAGGATCTTGCTATGAAACCATTATTATGATTTATATTACGAAGATGAAAATTTTAATAATTACCCAAGACCGAATCCCGTCGATAGTAGTGTGGGAGGAATCTCTCAAAGTTAGAGACTCCCTGTGCGTAATGAGCAATACTATAATTTCATTGTTTAGCTGAGTTATAATGATTAATAACCTCATATGCTTTGCCAAATTAGAATAGGTGGCCTTGGGGTCATGATTTACAGTTTTGTCTTATCATCTGTCATGTGTGTGCAGTGGTCACGTCACCTATGTGATAGAGTATATGGGCTCGCACCCACGGCCCATACACTTTTGGTCACTCGGACGGCCCAAGGTTGTACTATAGACATAAGCCCCATTTAGAGAGCCCAATTCACAAGGAAGAGGCGGACTTTTTGTACTAAGCCCTCGAAGGAATGGCGCCTCGGCACATCCTTCAGCAAGACTGAGGTGCACCATGCACCTCGGGACCATCACCATCACGCACCTCCTGGACTTCTCTTAGTGGATCGCTTATGAACGTAAACAACCATTAATGGCCTGTTGTTGTAATCGGGCCTCACAGGCCCAAGACTTGTGAGCCCAATCCACATTTCCTCCACAAAGTACCCCTTGGGAGTTGGGGGTAGTTGTAGGAGTTTAGAAATCTTATTGTAAGATCTTTTTCTCTCTATATTATAGGTCTCCCTTCTCTCTAAGCACCTCGGTGTAACCCGGAAGCTATCACTATGCCTTGTCACTTTTCTCTCTATACTGAATTTGGAGTATTCAGTATGAGCTAATGAGCTACCACATGTTTTCCTAAGATATATGGAGTAGTTTTGAAGAAAGATTAAAAAATGTATTGGCGCAGATATTTTAACAAAATAGGCCTAATATTTAATCTTTGTAATTAGTGTGATTATTGGTGTGAGTATTGTGATTTTCAGTCCCAATTTAATATTTTTTTTTACAGCCGAAGAGTAGGAAAATAAATTTATACGGCCCAACAGCCCAAGAATAGGAAAAGACAGAGTAATATACTTCGTAGTTCGTACTACATAGTACATAGTAGTTACATACTATTGCTAACAGCCCAAAAATTGAAGAAAGACTGAAAGATTGGAGTAAAAAATTTGAGGACTTCAGCCACTTCGAAACAGTGTTACGAAGGGCTAGAGGGGCAGCCGAGCAGAGACGATCGTCAATCCACTAACTCGCCAAGTCTCCGACACATCGAGCCAGCGTCGGTTGCCCTTTTGCTAGCTTTCTGGTGCTCGGTGGCTCGGTAGTCGGCCATCCTGCACTTGAACTTCTCACCTTCTGGGGACCGTGGACAGCAGACCTGCAATTCTGCCCGTCCATCCATTCTCAGCTTCTGGTACCCGGTACTCCTCATCTCCTCTTTTAACTATTTTAGTCTTTTGTTTATTATTTGAATAATTTGATTAGTTAATTACTTTATGTGTGTCGAGTGTTAATAAATGATTAGTTGTTTGTATTCTGTTCAATGTTGATTAGTTCATAGTTCATACTCATAAATTTAGGGAAAAATTGATTTTAATAATTCCAACTATTGGTGTTCCGCTCATAATAATCCCAACTATCCATTATTTCAGAATAATCCCAACTTTAGGGATCTTCCGCCAATAATGGTCCGACATTATCGATTATAAATAAATTCCTATAGTTTCTAAATAGATGTATCAAGTAATCCCTATTAATAACCTCAACTTTTAATTTTTACGTTTAATTTCTATTAAAAACTCACCTGTTATAACAAGTAATATCTGGTCATGGACCATTATTGGCGGGCGTCCCATACAGTTGGGATTAAAAAAAATAATCAATAGTTGGGATTATTGTTAGCGGACCGGCAATAATTGGGATTATTATTTTCAAATTTTCCTAAATCTAGTTGTTGATGGTTGCCTATTAATTTCTTCTGCACTTGTTGATGTCGTCTTTAATTGTTAACTTGTTGAATTTTAACTTTTAAGTGATTAGTGATTTCTGTTTTTCCATTCAATTTGGATTTTCTATTGGTGTTATTATTTTTTCGGTAAAATATTATAATTAAATTTATCAAATTAGTTAATTTCTAGGTGTAATAAAAATGCTTGATTCCGAATGGGCGAAAGAAAAAGGAGGAGAAGTTTTTCAAAGTTGAAGATTCAAAAAAATAATTATATGCAGTCAACAATGTCTCAAAAAGGCTTAATGGATTAGTGATACTAAACATTGTTGATGATATCGCTTCACAACGTTTAGCAGAAAATGTAATCAAGTAATATTTTTATTTTCTCTGATTTTATTTTGCAACCGTGGTTCTTGTTTGATTTAACGAATTTAAAAGTCTTTTTTTTAGAGTAAGTCTTTTCTTTATTTTAAACGTCTCAAAATATTATCAGTGTGCATGTTAGTTTAGACCAGAGGCGGATATGGGGGAGTTGGCCTCAAAAAGTTTTAAAAAATCTATTAGTATTACTCCGTATATGTGAAATATTTTACTGCTTCAAGTCTTCAGGGGACCAACGCCTCCAATCATCAGCTAGAAAGACCTAGCGTGTGAACGCACAAGGTTCTGCGTTTCCAGAAATCAGACCACCGAACAGCAATTCTCCAAAGACTCCGATCGCCTCGCCGGCCGCCGTCGGTCAACTCTGACTCTGTGTGTCGTGAGTCTCTTTCAGTCTTTCTCTACGATTTTATTGATTTTGCTCCCCAATCGTGAAGTACATCATACATGTAGATAAAGGTGTAACCCCAAAATGGAGTATCACCGATTTTCCATACTGCCATATTGTCGTGACTTGTGAGTAAAGCCTGCCAGCCTATAAAGGCTAAGGCTAAATTACAGCCTAAATTATCATTTAAAATTAATTTTATTAAATACTTTAATTGCTATATTGATATTGAGTTAATGACAATATAACACATTGTACGGAGTATATTGTTATATGAAGTATGTATTAGATGAATAAGATAATAATTGATAAATACATGAAATAACTAATTTGATGGTATTGGTAGTAGACTAGTAGTTAATATGTTTAATTTGTCATTGTATTTAGAAGAATAAAAGTTTTAGGTTTTTTATTAATTGATTTTGCAGTGATATTATTATTGATCTTGCACTTCAAAAGGCAAGAAAAATAGGCCAATAGGGTGTTACAAGTACAAGTTTGTGATGTATTTTACATATGTTTGCCTTTAAAAAGTTATCCTTTTGAATGTCAAAAGAATTATATCGTACACTTTGAATATGTTTTTTCATATGGTGTTGTTTATTCAATTTATCACATTTTCCATATCATTTGTGCTTAGTAAGTATTTTTCTGTCTAGGGCCTCCGAAATGCTAAAGACGCCCCTGGTTTAGACACAACAACATCCAAGCCATTTTCGGGTTGGCTATGCATGTTAGTTCAGATAAAAACGTTGCTTAAGTTTTTTAAAAGACTAAGCTCACTATAGATTACCCGCCCCTAGGCCTCGAAACAGACAGGATCGGCCCTGCTAATGGACCTAGTTGAAGCATGTTTTAGGACATTGGAACTCGAAAGGAAGTATTCCAGCCATGCTGGTTGAAGGAATCAAAACCAAATGCTATTGTCTAACTAGATATTATTGTCCAAAAATGGATAAAACTTGCTGAAAATGAAGCAGACTCGTTTTGCTATTGAAAAATATAAAATTAGCATTAACATATATATATATATATATATATATATATATATATATATATATATATATATACGTACGTACGTATGTATATATGTGTAATAATGTGTACATACATACATACATACGTACGTACGTACGTACGTACGTATATTTTAATAGGAGTAACATAAAATTTGAATAACAAGAGAATAAAATATACACAAGATAAATTAAAGGTGTTAACTGAAATGCTGAAATTAGTAACAATAAAACTTTCCATATTTATTTTTTTCGAAAAGGGAAGCCTGGACACACCGGTTAAGGTGTTGCGGGTGGCCAAGAAGTCACGGGTTCAATTCTTGGGAGCAGCCTCTTGTAAAAAAAAATCAACAGGGGAAGGCTTGCCCATTAAAGCTATACCTGAAGTAATGATTTGAATTGATTAAATTTGAATTCAAAATGAGACCATTAAGTTACAAGATGGTCCATTCAAAGTAAGGATGTTTTTAATTGGATTGAAATTTTCTAGTCTGGGTTGGTTTTGTCTAATTTTGTTTGATAGACGTTCGTTCTGTGTGTATTTTACAACTGACAAAGTATGATTTGGTTTAATTTGGTCTATCCTGGTATGGTTATGGTTTGATCTGGTCTGCTCTATTTAAGTCTGATGTAGTTTAGTCTTGGACTGAAACGAGTCCAATTAAAATATCCAAATTATATTTGCACTCTTTAAGAGTCTAGAAGCCCAACCCTTGAAATGGGCTTCCGCAATTGGCATCTTTCAATAGTTTATACGGACCATTTTATATGATGAGTGCATGATATAGAAGATTTCTCTGCAGAAGAAAGAAATGAATGGGGCCGAAAGGCGGTTTAGTACAAATGAAGAAGAGGAAGATGAAGATGACGACGATGGAAGAGGTCTTCAAGCATGGGAGAGGACCTATGCAGATGAGAGGTCATGGGAGTCTTTACAAGAGGATGAATCTGGATTTTTGCGTCCTATTGACAATAAAAACCTCTACCATGCTCAGTATCGGAGACGCCTCCGCTCTGCAAGTACCGCTCGCATTCAGAAGGGCCTGATTCGCTATCTCTACATAGTAATTGATTTCTCCCGGGTATGCAAATTTTGAAAGATTTTATTTGTTGACTATATAGCCCAAGTCGATTCCCAAAAAGCATTACCTCTTCTCCCTCTCCTTAGTAAGCTGTTTTCAACATTTTGAGTATCTGATGTGTCCTGGAGAGCTTAGATTACTGCCTCTATAACCTGTTTTCCCTTCTAATCTCCACAATGTGGGAGCTTCTACATTGGGTATGCAGTTCTTTTGATAGGTCTATATTGCACTACATCAGTTTCTGACCTAATTTGGGAATTCAGCATATTAAAGCTCACTGCTATGCCATTTTGACTGATTAGCAATTTGATTAGCTCTGAGAAACTAACAGAAGGTTCTGTAACTGAATCTTCTAGTAATCTAGTATCACCCAATAAGTGATAATGTAGTTACAGGTTTCTTGTTTTTAGGCTTTTATGGATCTATTTAGCCTTTCACAGTTCACTACATGCAAAAAAAAAGAGCAAATAAACCTAGAAATAGAAAGGAATGAAGCAGAGTCCAAATTGTACTATTGCATTGAATTGCTCTAATCTTGAAGTGAAATTATTCCTTACACAAGTTTTGGCATGTAGGCAGCTACCGAAACAGACTATAAACCAAGCAGAATGGTTGTAGTTGCAAGACAAGTGGGAGCTTTTATTAGAGAATTTTTTGATCAGAACCCCCTGAGTCAGATTGGCCTGGTAATGTTGAAAGATGGGGTTGCTCATTGTTTAACAGATCTTGGAGGCAGTCCAGAGGCTCACATTAAAGCTTTGATGGGTAAGTTGGAGTGTTCAGGTGATGCTTCACTTCAGAATGGATTAGAACTTGTGCATGAACTTCTAAGTCAAATCCCATCATATGGTCATCGTGAAGTTCTAATTTTATATTCGGCGCTGAATACTTGCGACCCTGGGGATATAATGAAAACCATCCAGAAATGCAAGAAATCCAAAATACGATGCTCCCTAATTGGCCTCGCGGCTGAACTCTATATATGCAAGCATCTTTGCCAAGAAACTGGTGGAATGTATTACGTTGCATTGGACGAGGTGAGCTATATCAAACTGATGGCATCATTCTAGGTTTTTCCTAAATGAACATTTTGCGTAGTGGCCAAATTCAATGATTTAATGATGCGTTGGTTGAAATAATGTTAACTAATGAGCAATATTTTCTTAGGGATGTGTTTCCGTATAGGGTTTTCGGATGGAATGCTATCAAGGCAATGAAAGATTAGTCAAGTCTATATCTTGATAATTATTTCTAAAATTGAAAAGTATAATTTTACATCCAATCTTATTCGTTTTCAGAGACATATTTAACAAAATATATCCTCCCTCCGTCCCTAAATAAACTTCCATTTCGTTTTTCGAGGGTCAACTTAAATCACACTTAAACTCTTACTTTATATATCAAAATTTTATAAAAATTCAATTATTTTTTGCAGGTTTTGTAGCAGTTTTAATGTAGTTTCTGAATATGTAAATTCTATTTACTAAAAATAATCCGAGTTTCCACAGGGATCATTTAGGATCATTTAACTTTATCGTTGGTCAAACTTCGTAACCTGCAATTGGAAGTTTATATAGGGACGGAGGTAGTATATCATGTCTTCCAAAGCCATCTCCCTTCGAGAACCCTTGACCCAAACTGGCCGTTATTCGTAGCTAATTTAATCTAATTCGAATATGCGAATAGGCTCACATAAAAGAGTTGGTGCTGGAGCATGCTCCGCCACCTCCTGCAATAGCAGAATTTGCAGTTGCAAATTTGATCAAGATGGGGTTTCCCCAAAGAGCGGCAGAAGGCGCAATTTCTATATGTTCTTGCCACAAGGAAGCTAAAGTTGGTGGAGGCTACACCTGTCCAAGATGCAAAGCACGTGTTTGTGAACTACCTACAGAATGTTGTGTTTGTGGGCTCACCTTAGTTTCTTCTCCACATTTGGCAAGGTCATACCATCACTTGTTTCCAATTACTCCATTTGAGGATGTATCACCCTCCGTTCGAAACAATTTGCAAAAGACACAAAAAAAATGTTTTGGTTGCCAGCAGAGTCTCATAAACCCTGGTATGTCAAGTTATTGCCATCACCTTTTATTGCCATCACCATTTAAAAAAATGTTTATCTGCTTCTTGGTATTGTACTTTGTAAAAAGTGGTAACTTTACCTTCATATCTTTTCTCTCAATCTGGTATCATCTGTCTTAAATGAATATGTGATGTCTTGACATGTAAACTGATTTTTTCTCAGACTGTGTGTTACTACTGTATATTTTTTCCATTCTAAAGCCCAACTATATGGTGTAAAAAATCCATATGGGTTAGTCACTCAGTCCTGGGGTGGATAGTACTAAGTATATGTAGTAATGTTTGTACAATTCACATAAAATTGATTACTTCCACCTAACAAGTAAAATTTCTTATGTGTACTTTAGAAAATAATCAAGTGTACTTTTATAGGCATTAGGCAACACACTGTCAGAGTGGCAGTTGGTAACAATGGAAAACATAGTGCTCTGTTCCATAGCATGAATAAACCCACAACCTTGTGCGGGGGGGGGGGGGGGGGGGGCGCTCTCTCTTAAAGATCCATGTTCCTTTGTGTATGCGTGTATGGTCCCAACCCCTTCTTTGCAAAATGGTTCATTTGTGAAGCACGGTTGGTTGATACAACTGCTTAGTGCTATATCTTCACAAATGGCATGCTACAATATCTTTCCATGATAGTATTATTGCCTCAAATTTGTTTGCCTGCACGTGCAACAATTTATATGCCCACGTATTTGAAGCATAGAGTATGTTTGGGAGCTTGGATTTGAATGGAAAGGGGGGTAGGGTAATATTTCATTTTGAGAAAATAGTTGTCTTATGAAATGATAATCTTGTACGGAGTATATCTCAGTGTCCAAGTCAGATATTTACTAGCAATGCACACTCCATATGTATTTTTCTTCATTCTAAAATAAAGAGCTGCTTGGTGTACAACTTTTTTGTACACATTTTGTACACATAACTGCTGCCTTTTTTAGACGAAGTCTGTACACAAAATGTGTACAAAAAGGTGTAGGCAACATTCCCTCCCCTCCAAAATTTACTTCCCAAACATGACCTTTCTGATGAAACTGGTTTCTTTTCTGATGCAGGCAACATACCCGGTCCATGTGTTGCTTGTCCGAAATGCAAAAAACACTTCTGCCTGGACTGTGATATCTACGTCCATGAGAGCTTGCACAATTGTCCAGGCTGTGAGAGCTTCAGGACTTGTGCACCAGTCAACAAAAATATGCAAGAATGATAGGAATGGCATGATCGCTACTTCTATACCGAGAGATCTAAATGCATTTCAACCAAGAGTTCATTTTTTTACATGCCCAAGGTGTTGATGCTCTTTACAACGTTCTTTTGATTCACAGAAAAGTTACCTCGTCTGTTTTCTTGCTGAAATATCATCTCTTTAGGTTTGATCCTTTTCGGTAAGGATGACTTTGATAAATTTTCAGGTCTAATTCTTATTCTTGTTTCTCAAAATGAATGACCGTTCAAAAAGGTGGCCCACCACAGCAAGGGGAACTGTGAGGTGGAACTGCTCAGGAATGACATCTTCCTTTTGAAGTCTTGCTTCCATTCATTATAATCAACACATTCATGAAGACATGTTAATTCATCAATTAAATTATCTCTGTCTTTACTTTCGTTTAACAGTGCCTTCCCTTCCCAGCCCCCATAAACGTTATCATTCTGTTCATCATTCTCCTTTTCATGAAAGTTTAACAACTTACGAAAAACTGAATTGCTCAAAACTTATACAAGTAAATAGCAAGTTGAAGTCTATAAAAAAGACGCAAACTTGTAAGAAAACGATCGTAAACTATACTTTCTCGGTTTTTTAATAGTTGGAATATTATGATTTTTGCACTATTCACTTATCTTTTTGTGACCACAATTTTCTACTAATATATACGTAGTATATAACAAACTATAATGCATAAAAGGTTATTAAATTTATATAAAATGTGAATTTTCAAAATATTAACTTTTTATAATGTTTATTAATACGTAATTAAATATAACTACTGTCAAAGTTGTGTGAACACAAACATGAAAGTCAAACTATTGTAACTATTAAAGAATGAAGGACGACACTTTTTTGAGTAAAAAAAGTTTATATAGATATATCAAAAAATTGCTAACCATTGAACATGCAAGTTGCCTATAATGACCAAATGGAAAAACCTGCCCCATGAAACATCCACAACATGTGTTCAAAAAACTAATAAAGTGAAACACTCCCTAACATTTTGGTTAAAATGACTAAAAAATAACACAAACAAAATACAAACATTTTGGTTAAAATGACTAAAAAATAACACAAACAAAATACAAACATTGTCTGAGAAAAAAATTATATTAAAAAAAAGGAAGTGCCCAAGTGCGTAAATATCTTGTTAGTTTCCTGACGAGCGTGTTATCCAAAACTTTCGCTCCAACTCCATTTTTATCGCCATTATTTTCCAACTCTATCAACCACCGACTCTTCTCCTACTCGATACCGCTATTGTTTCGTCACTTGTACGCCTTCCGTTTGCTTCACATTAACACTAGACTCACCACATTGATGACAAAGGCAGATTTCACTGTAATTCTCAATAATGGGGATCCTTCCGTGTCAGTCGCTTTATTATACCCTACATATTGCCTTTCTCTAGAATCACTCACTAACCTTACTTTCACAACTTCGCCCACTGTTTACTCTCATTTATGGCCCAAACTCCATGAGTTGCTCCGAGTTTGGCTGTCCTAGGACCTGAGGGCAGAACCTATTTGCATGGCCAATAACACCACACACAAAACAAAGATTGGGGAGTAGTCATTTGCTTTTTGAACTTTCATATTCTTCTTTAAATATCTCCCTATATCTAGGCACACTAGAGTTCTCAAATAAGCCCTTCACGCCCTTCATCTAACTTAACAAACCTTCCTAGAGACTTATTGATAATTTTGGCCACCTTTAACGTTAGGTAACCTGTTGGCAGATTATGCAATGGAATCCATATTCTGAAATATTTTATGAATCTTTCAAAGGGAGATCATCAACTTTTAGTTCATGCAAAACTACAATGTTCTAATCATATAACCACTGAGCATATTAAATAACACGCTTGAAATCCACTTCGTGAGAGAAAGAGAACACATACCGTTTGTTTTTGACTCTATTGATTGAAACTCCTCTGCTAGGCCTCCGAATGGAGACCAAGATCTCCCTGAACAACGTGAATTTGAAAACCTTTTCGGTAATAAAAGTTCCAACTAGCGACCAACCGCACCTGGAAGACCTCAAAGGCAGCAACAACTAACCATAGACGCAAGCTAGGAACAATCTATTTTTTTTCCTAATGTTACGAAAGATCTCATGCTAAATAAAGATTTAATCATACTAAAGAAATTTACTTCCATTGTAGGTTTATACTACATAGCACATTTTCTTGAAGTAACTAAGAAATATTGTGGTAAAATTGTTGAAAAAAATTTGTGTTTTTCATATATGTGTGTATATATATATATATATATATATATATATATATATATATATATATATATATATATATATATATATATATATTGGCGCAGTATTTATCAATAATTTATTTGACTGACTTCCCGATTGAATTTTAAACTAAAATTTTATGCACATAATCCAAATTTAATAATGATGAACATACGCACAAATTTCATCAAACAACTCCAGCCGAAAGAATCTCAAATAGAGGAGCCTGGACGTCATTCCGCTTTGGAAATTCTTGACCGGGAGATTAACACAGAATAAAATTTTCATCTATCACATTCCTCGGCAGCGCATCACACATGGTAGTGCGATCATGATGAGTGGGTAATCGGGAAGAGAAGTTTAGACTGAAGGTAACATCACTCCCGGAAATTTTTGGTAGGAGTATGAACCAACTTGGTTGCTCTTCTTTTGTTGTCGTGTTTGTTCTGTTTTATGGATGTCCCTTTATGGGCCCTGGTGTTTTGATGCGTTTTGTCTCCCTTGATGTGGGAAGCTGCTTTGGTGCCCCGATCAGCTTTGTCTGTTCGGGACTTTCTGTCTGCCTTGTTTTGGGATGCGTAGAGCCGTAGAGTATGGAAGAGACATAACGATTGTTTGTCCCTCGGCTGGTTTCTACGTCTTTTCAAAACGAAGTAATAAAAAGAATATAATGTTCACTCATATTGTAATAACCCATCCTTCTTTAGATTCACCTCCGCGTGAGGAAGAGTTTTGTGAAAATACTTTATTCCTACATTATTTCTTCTTTAGCGGAAGTGCGGAACTTGTTTTTATTTTAGTTCGAGTAAGTTTGATTTTGATATTTGGACTTTTGAAGTACTCTTTGATAACGGTGTTTCAGTTCCGGTTGTTTTACATTTAAAATTGTCCGTTTTATGTATAGCGAATCATTACTTTGTATAAATGATTAATTTTATGTCTATTCTTAGATATTATGATTAAATCTATTCTTGATATTAATATAAAAGGTGATCTTTTATTTTCAAAAAAATCTGTCACATTCCTCTATTTCTTATTCACTTTTTTTTTAGAAATGAATTACGTAGTATACAGCTATTCTGGAGACTGTTCAGGTATGATGAATTAATCGTGTCTGATATGTCAATGGCGGAGAAGAAAGAGAATGCGTCCTAAGAAGTTAACCACCGCAGCATTTCCACCGGCAGGCTGCAACAGTCAACACGGAGAATTCCGGAACAATTGCGGAGTTGGAGATTGCCAACTCCAACAAACACCATCTCCCTCGCTCTCACCAATCCGCCGCCCACTTCTCTATCCTTCACCCATGATCCACCACAGGAATTCTCCTTTTGCCCCCCTCGACCCTGTAGATCTGACCGCCTGATTCTAACTATCTCGTTCTTAAATACTCTTTGATCACGCCAATAGACTTCGAGGTTTATGCTCGGGTGATTTGGTGTTTGTTATGGCCACTCTGAAGTCTTCTCGGTCTAGAAACCACGCGTCAGTGACGCCGGAAAGTGCCAGCAGTAGGGATGCAATCTCAAACCTCGACGAGAATATCAAGATCTTCAAAGCGGATAATTTCGACGCCGATGGTTATGTGCAGTCCAAGTGTCACTCCTTGAATGAAAAGGTCTCACTTTTTCGTTTTCACCTTAAGTTTTTGTAATGGCTTGGTCAATTTCACCAAGTATAGCACTGCCACTTCATAATTGTTCAAACTACTCTGATTCAAGGCTCCTAAAGTATAACTGCTATGAGGATAAAGGTATGGTTTGGCCGTTTGGGCTATGCCAGTGATTTAGAAGCTTCAAGCTCAACTGCTCAAGCTTGCACTTGACTAGACTCGAATGCACCCAGTCCCCACTCTGTAGTAATATGTGCCCAGTTTTTCAACTTTTGCTTCAATGAGTAACTAGGTATTCAACAGGCAGCACACTGCCGCTTACCTGAGCATTATTCTTCATTTCTTCTTCTGAAACAATATAGTGGTTTCTAAATAGAATTGACCATAGAATTTTGGTATAGCTTTGGACTAAAATATCTATGTTAGTACCTACAACATTATTGGTGAAGTCAACACTATATCTTAAGGATCAGGGGAAGTTTGACAGACAATGTGTTAAGTGTGTGCACTGAAAGGGATTGAATATCATCTTGTTGTTGGGATGTCATCCTGTAATAGCAATGCTCTCCTGTAAAAAAACACAATGTGAATAATATTCTCATCCCAACCAAAATATACTAACAGAGGTATATAACACCAGGAACCATTAAGCAGCAACCCAGAATCACTCGAGTGATAAGACATCTTCATACTGCCCACCCGCCCGGATGCATAGCGTAGGCCGAACGATGAGCTTCATGAAGGATAGCTTTCCGGAGCTCACCGTCGGATGGTAGGCACACACGGTCACAGGGGTTAAACCGCTATCGCATCGTGATCTGTGACCATCGTGCATAGTTTTTTTTGTGTAGCATTGATTTTGGAAGAAGTAAAAGAGTTAAGAGGACCTGAAGCCATTTGTACATTTGGGAGCGTACATACCTAAATACACATTTGTTTCCCCATATGTAGATCATTTAAATAAATGCATGTAAGCTTTGATTCAAAAGTCAAAATTTTCATCATTTAGGCTTTTCTTACTCAAAGTAATTGACTAATTGTTCATGCAGAAAATTTGATTGTAGTTTTTTTTTTTTTTGCTTTTTTGCATCTTAAGCAACCTTATCCAAGTTATCGCTCAAATTAGTTTCCATTTTGTCCATAAGTCGTCAGACTAAGTCTAACTTGTCTATTTTCCCGTAAACAAATAGGTTCAGCAAGCTCTGTTTGCTAAGCTTCGTGCACTTATTGGCTCATTGACAGATCTACTTGCATCTGTGTAGAACAATTATTATCCATTTATTACTTCTATACATTTATTTGAAATTGTTCGCCAACCCCAAACTATTTTGAGACTAAGGCTTGGATGTTGTTGTATTAATTTGAAATGGTTTCTAATCAATTATTCATTTGTACTAAAAATAAATATAGATGAGCATGAGATTTAAAACAACCTTATGAACCCTGACTTCGATAACTGGTCTGTTTTTAGTTCATGATAGAATCTGTGGCCTAGTGGGCCGAGGTAAAATGGAAACACTCAATCTGCCATTCTTGGAAAAAAAAATTGTTGGTTATTTGGACTATATGAGCTATCTGTGGCCTCGTGGGCTGAGGTAATATGACCTACTTCTCTTTTGTGGAGAAGATAACTCCAAAATAAGGTAAACTTTTATCAAGGAGAGCTATTATGCGTAATATTGTTAACTTGTCCCCTTGTTTTCTGGGATCAATTTGAATTTTAGTGTACGTCCTGTGTCCTTATTCCTGATATTAGCGTCTGAAAGCTCGTAGTAACTGGCTAATTTTCTATGGGGTGCTAACGAATCTTCACTATTCAACTTTGTATTGTTCTTGATACCAGTAAGTATTTGTGTTTTCAGGAAATCAGGCAATTATGCTCAAAACTGTTGGATCTGAAAAAAGCTTCTGCAGAGGAGATGCGCAGGAGTGTCTATGCTAACTACACTGCTTTCATTCGGTGAGTCATTTTTAGCTCACCCCTGCCCCCCCCCCCCCCCCCCCCCCTCTCTCCTATTTTTCGAGAACTAAAAGTCTATTTCTTTGTCCAATATGCAATTGCAGGACATCAAAAGAAATTTCAGATTTGGAGGGCGAGCTCTCATCAATGAGAAGCTTGTTATCCACTCAGTCTACTTTAATCAATAATTTAGCTGAAGGTGTTCTAATTGATTCTTTCTGTGATGCTCCTTCTGATCCTACCACCAATACCACTCCCAATGGTGGAACAAGGGAACCTTCAGATATAGAGAAATGGTTAATAGAGTTTCCTGATCAACTTAATGTTTTGATAGCTGAAAGAAGGGTAGACGAAGCCTTGTTAACCCTTGATGAAGGAGAATCCATAGCTTCTAAAGCTGAAGAAAGCAACACACTCAACCCTGACCTGGTTTTGTCTCTAAAAGCTACCATTGCTGAATGTAGGCAAAGGTTAGCCGATCAGCTTGCTGATATTGCTAATCAACCCTCAAGTCGTGGTTCTGAGCTTCGTGCTGCTATCTCAGCTCTTAAGAATCTTGGTGACGGTCCTCGTGCTCATACCTTATTGCTGGATGCACATTCTCAGAGATACCAATACAATATACAAAGTTTTCGCCCATCAAGCACTTCATATGGAGGAGTGTATACAGCATCACTCTCACAACTCGTATTTTCTGCTATTGCTCAAGCTGCTACTGATTCATTAGCTATTTTTGGTGAGGAACCAGCTTACACGTCTGAACTTGTAATGTGGGCTACTAAGCATACAGAGGCGTTTGCTACTCTTGTTAAAAGACATGCACTAACATCATATGCAGCTGCTGGGGGCTTAAGAGCCACTGCAGAGTGTGTCCACATTGCATTAGGACACTGTCAGTTGTTGGAAGCTCGTGGTCTTGCACTTTCCTCCGTGCTTCTAAGGCTTTTCAGGCCTACTGTTGTGCAAGCACTTGATGCCAACTTGAAATGGATTGAGGAGACTACGGCTGCTTTCGCCGCAGCTGATGATTGGGAACTCACTTATCCTCCTACTTCCATGCGTCAATCTACGGTTTATCAGTATAAACTTTCTATTAGTGCTCACCGGTTTAATTCAATGGTTCAGGTACATCTTTTCCTTGATAGTAAACAAAAGAGAACTGTTTTACACATTCATAGTATTAGTACGAGGATTGATAGGTATATGTGGATTCAAGTAAAATTTGTCTTCCCTTCTGCCCTGTTACTAGTCAGCATCCCAACTCTATCCATCCAGTGTTCTTAGGCTAGTTGGTAACCTTTATTCTGCAATACTAATTTTTAATGACTATTGTACTAAAGTGCTGCAAGCTATGTTCTAGTTATCTACCCGAAAAATAACTGAATGAAACTATAAAGGGCAATCCAGTGCGCATTGGTGTCCCTTCACATTGGCGTCCCTGCAATGTGAGGGTCTAGGGAAAGGTCCCACCACAAGGAGCAAGCCTTCCCTTGTCATTTTGACAAGAGGCCACTCCCAAGACTTTGAACCCTTGATGTCTGTATTCATCTTTATTATTACGATCATATGTGAGTATGCACCCCCACCTTGTCAACCCTGCTAAAGGAACCATTTGTTGAAAAAAACTTATTTGCTTCTAATTTAATGTTTTTAAACAATGACTGGCATGGTGTTACTGCCTTTGAGATTTCTTTAATTTGTATGCTGCTAATATCTACTGGAGGTAGATGATTGATTCAAGTTACCCCAATTGCTTGTGCAGGATTTCTTTGAGGATGTGGCCCCCCTGCAAAGTATGCAGTTGGGTTCAAGGGCTTTGGAGGGATTGTTTAAGATCTTCAAATCTTATGTAAATATGCTGATAAAAGCATTGCCTGGTTCTTTGGAAGAAGAGATTAATGATGAAGGTTCAGGAAATACAGCTGTCCGAATGGCCGAGACCGAAGCCCAGCAAATCGCTTTACTTGCCAATGCATCATTACTAGCAGATGAGCTATTGCCACGCGCAGCCATGAAACTTTCCTTCACTCAGAAGGATGAAACTCAACGGAAGCCTGATAGGCAAAGCCGACAACCTGAACAAAGGGAATGGAAAAAGCGTCTAGTTAGCGTTGTTGATAAATTAAAAGACAGTTTTTGTCAACAGCATGCGCTAGATCTTATTTTTACGGAGGAAGGAGAAAGTCATCTTACTGCAGATATGTATATAAACATGGAGGATGGTAATGCAGATGTGATGGAATGGTTCCCTTCTCACATATTCCAGGTAACTTTACCTTCTTTATCAGCATTTTTATCGTTACAATCATTATTCCCTCCATCCCCAAAAATAATTCCTATTTGAACACTTGCTTCCCCCCCAAAGATCCTATTTGAACAAAAGATGCTAATTTTCATCATATTTAATGCCTTAAAAAAGTCTCCCGAACAAGTTAAATTAGTCAAACTTAGTCAAACCAACAAATAATTTTTTAAATATAGCTGAATTTTTTAAAAAAGTCTCCTGAATTTTTTACACATTTCAATGGCTTCATATGATTGTTTATATTGTGCCATTAGGAACTGTACGTAAAGCTAAACAGAGTAGCAGAAATTGCGGCAGAGATGTTTGTGGGGCGGGAAAGGTTTGCAACATTGTTGTTGATGAGGCTCACTGAAACTGTCATCTTATGGATTTCACAAGACCAGAGTTTTTGGGATGATATTGAGGATGGACCAAAGGCTTTGGGTCCTCTTGGCCTTCAGCAGGTTTACATAATTTGTATTCTCATTCGATTTGAATATATACCATTTTATGTATTCGATGGTGATAAGGTTAATGCTTTCTTGTTTGTCTTTGTGTAGTTCTATTTGGATATGACATTTGTCAGATTCGTTGCTTCACAAGGCCGTTATTTGTCTAGGAATTTGCTCCGTGTTGTCAATGATATCATATCTAGAGCGATGGCTGCATTTTCTGCAACAGGGCTGGATCCAGACAGGTATATAAAACAAATTATTTTGGGGATAAGGGTCAGTTTGGTCCTCGAAGTTGCAAAAAAGGGGTCAAATAAGTCCTTATATAGAAAATTCTGTCCGGACGTGCTATTTGAGGTGGCTCCCGGTGGAATTTTTTGATTTAATTTTTTGAGCATCTTATTCATTAAGTCTAGTTTACTCATACCAAATTTCAGATAAAAATTCAATTAGGAAGACATTCAAATGAATTCTTGAAGATAACTGTGCCGTTAAAAGCGCAGTTATCTTCAAGAATTCATTTGAATGTCTCCCGATTGAATTTTTAGCTGAAATTTGGTATGAGTAAACTAGACTTAATGAATAAGATGCTCAAAAAATTTCATCAAAAAATTCTACCGGGAGCCACCCCAAATGGCACGTCTGGACATAATCTTCTATATAAGGACTTATTTGACCCCTTTTTTGCAACTTCGAGGACCAAACTGACCCTTTACTCAATTATTTTGTCTAGGACTAATGGGCATTTGGTGTTATAAGTATTGGTTCAGTGGATCACCCATAATCCTCTGTCTGACCTTTAGGTTTCGTTTGTGAGTAGCATTTCGAACGGGAAGATACTAGGTATTTTGTTTTTAGGGAAGTATTGTTCAGATGAGATGAATTATCAAAGTAAAAGATACTAACTCATGTTGGAGTTGGGCTGGGGAAAGGATTGGCATCCCAGATTAAGTCTCCTTTCCCTTTCGGAATATATACATAAAAATTCCACTTTGAAACTATAGATTTACCTTCTTTATGTTATGAGGAATATAAAAATGAGGGTTATTAGTAGTTTTTTTGCCCCCAAGAGGGGGTCTGAGGGAGGGCGTTGAGGGGAGCTTAGAGTAAACTTGACTGAAACTCCCTCCATAGAGTTTCGAACCCAAGACTTCCCGTATGGGAAAGTGAGTCAACGACCAGCTGAGCTAGACCGCTTTCTCAAGTTATTTGTAGAGTATTAAACACGCTTTCTTAATCTTTGCGTCCATGAAGTTTGGGACTTTGGAGAAGGGAGGGAACGATTAATACACAACAGACTTGTTAAAATTACACGCTCCATAAATTACAGCAGGAATTTCTTTTTGCAGCATTCTTCCAGAAAATGAGTGGTTCGAGGATATGTGCCAAGATGCAGTGGTTAGGCTTAGTGGAAGTGCTAAAGCCTCAAATGGGGAACGAGATTTGAGCAGTCCTACTGCTTCTGTCTCTGCCCAATCAATTTCCTCCTTTAGATCTCATGGCAGTTATTAGTGTTTGGTAATTTAATCTTCTTGCACCACCTGAACATATTTACGTATACGAGCATTTTCTATTTTTTGATGCAATAATTTTTTGCCTTTAAGCTCTTCTGTTCGGTATTTCTATGTTATTGTTAGACTTAGTTGTTACAGTAATTGTTAGTTCTTTGTACGGATGATATTATTTTCCATCTTTTAATCAATCAGCATCATTCATTTTCATGTTCTTAATAATCATTGTCTACTTCAACTAAAAATCTCAGGGGAATATAGATTGTTATTTGGATTAATTCCATTATTATTAAATTTTTCCCATTACGAATTTACGAATACTCACTTTTTGTATGACATTGTCTCTAGATCATGTGAAATACCTATTAATATTCAACTCGTTCACCCGATTGATAAGGCAAAATAACGTTTTTTGTGAATTGCACTTCTATTCTTTAGTTGCAAACTTTTATTAATTCATTACAAAAAAACAAAAGTAAGGCCGTAAGGGGGTGTTTGAATATGATTCTTAAAACTGTTTCTGCTCTCTTAAGGAGCAGAAGCAGAAATTAGAGTGTTTGGGTGAAAGTGCAGAAGTGATTATGGTGCTCTAATTGACTCATAGAATCAGTTTTTTTAGAAGTTGGAGGAGGCCAGTTTCAGAAAACTGATTATAATTCTGCTTATACTTTAAAAAAGAAGCAGAATCAGAATTACTTACAAATACCCCCTAAATGTTTCAATATTTCTGACAAGTATGAGCTTGTTTGGTAAATCTGCTTTTCGACTTATCAAACAAATCAATCAACTTTTTCACCAAACACGTAATTTTTTATTTTGTGCTTTAAATTGTGTAATAATTTAAAAAAGTGGATAATCATTTTATATTTTTAAAATATATATATTTTTTAAATCAATAGAATCAGCCCATTCAACTATTTCACCTAGTATTTCATAAATTTAAGCAAAATGGCCAAACAAGCACTATATTCTTCTCACAAGTCACAACTTGAGCAATTTAGACAATCGTTTAAGCCATTTTGAGCTTCACCAAACAGACTTCGTATGTTACTGACTAGGGGTGGTCTCAGGCCGGTCGGCCCGACCCGGGACCGGCCCGGCCCAACCCGTGGCCCGGTGGGTCCACCGGTTTGGTTTGGTCCAGCCCGGGTGCTGGGCGGTCCGGGCTCGGGCCCAGCTTTTTGTGAACCGGCCCGGTCCGGGCCGGTTTTTTAAATTTGTTTTTTATTTTTTTTTTAAGTTTTAGGTTGGATTAGGTATTTTGGGCCATTTGAGGTGGTTTGGGGTCGAGGGGGAGGGGTAGGGGGTTTAATAGGAGAACCAAAAACCAAAAAAAAATATGTGGGCCGGTTGGCCCGGCCCGGCCCGGCCCGGTTCGGCCCGGTTTGGCCCGGAACCGGAACCGGTCACCGGCGGTTCGGGCTCGGGCCTAGATTTTCTGAACCGAGGCCCGGCCGGGCCCAGGCCCGAACCGGAACCGGTCCACCCATATTACCGACCGGTCCAAAAATAAGAGCCATGCAGGCAAACCACAAGGATCAGTTCATACGAAATTCAATAAGCACATAGAGCTTTTAAATATAAATTGTACCTTTTATCTGTCAACTTGTTATAGTCATATTTACATCTTTCTAATTTATTGTACAGTCAATGGTGAGGGCCTTCGGGGCTGGAATGATATCCGTTTTTAAATTCAAAGTACTATAAATCAATCAGGAATACAAGATAATTACAGCTTAAACTTTGAAACTGTTCATCTTAGCTCCACATGTCCAAAGTGGGGGAATGCTCCCTCACAAATGCCACCAGAATGCCAGATTGGTAGTTCCAAATTCTCAATGCTGAAGATTATGGTCTCGCGAAAACTAGGCATTGTTAACATTGACAATAACAAACGTGTTTGGAATTTCTAATGGCGCGTCCATGCTTTTGATTATCTTTTTTTATTTTGGAATTACAAAATAACAAACCCAATGGATCTCTGTATTATATGATTGGAATGTGAATGCCTAACACTAGAATTAGCTTTCATTTCATTTTTAACACTAGAATTGGCTGAATCACCAAAATTTGTTTAAATTTATAAAATTCTGACGTAAGTGCCTGAATTGTTTGAATATCATGAAATATGAAAAAATTATATTTAAAGTATGCGCAGTATATTATTAAAAAATAAAGAAAATTACATGAAAAACAACTAATTCAACAAACCTCAGCCAATTCAATGAAAATAGAAGTTACGAAACGAATGTGGTATGCAATGATTATTATGTTACATACTTGCACTTGGCAGCAATAACAATCGCAATAATGAAACCTGCCAAGGTAGGATTACTAGGAGAAAACCATATCCGGTAATCCGGTTCCAATTTGGTTCTAGCCATAGCTTACTTTTTCAAAAAATAAAAAATAAAAAATATATAATGGAGGAACTAGAAGTGGTTACATGCCAAACATGGGCGCTAGTTCAGTCCCTTTTACGGTTTTACCTGCCCAGTTCTGGAACTGGGTCCAGCCTACACTAAAGTTGGGTTGCATCACTATGACAGTATAAACAAAAAAAATGATCTTATATTCAACCTCCATCCCAATTTGATGATACCATTGCGGTTTACGATGTTTGACTGACGATAAAGCAAACGGATCCCTATCCGCACACAAATTATTTTTAGAAAAAAATAATTACATATTCAGAAACTACATTAAAAGCTTTACAAAGTCGCAAAAACTTGATTCCAATTTGATAAAAATTTGATATATAAAGTAAGAGATTAAGAGTGATTTGTGTTGACCAAGTGAATAAGAACTGGTACCATCAAATTGGGACGGAGGTAGTATAAACTTTAATCACAAGAAACAATGTTGTACCTTTCAAGGGTAGACACAACTCGAACCAACTACGTTGTACATCATAACCTGTTCAGTTTTTTTAATGACATTTATAGTTGCAGTTTTTGAGATACATAGTGGAGGAAATATCACTACTGTCAAGGCATAATATACCCCATCAGAAACTTTCTTAAAACTGATTTTCTAATTTTTTTTACCTTCAAAGTGTAAGTTACACTACAAGAAACACAATTCGTCACTTGTATAAATTCAGCACAAAGCCCCAACTATCTGCTATCATAATCACACTAGGCTACATGTGGCTGATGAGAAATTCAAAACACACAGGGGAAACAGTAAATGCTAATCGCAAATTAAGTTTGGTTCCGATAATTACTTCTGATGTAAGTGGGAAAATCTTTACCTTGAAAATAAACACACGCTTTGAGGAAAACGTATGTCTCAACACCTCGTCCCAAAATAATTGGAGCACTCTCTTGCTTAAAGAACCCAATGAGAGCCGGCAAATTAACAAGGCTCCATGTTATAATGCTGATCCCCCATCCCACACATGGAGAAATTTAATATACCTGATTGAAGATATTGCATTGCTGGCTTGGCTTGATGTCCCATAACTTTGTAAACAAAACCTGCAAAAAGAACATGGGTTGGAGATTCTCTCCATCACTGTGATTTGAGAACCTGGACATTGGTGTTGAGAGTAGAAATGATCCCATCATGGAAATCTAATAATGGTAGAAATGAAAACCTCCATTGTTGATCATGACCATAGTGTAGATTTCTAGAAATATGCTAATCATGATCATGTAGATTATAATAGCAAAAGCCTATTAGTAAACAAAATCAGTGTAGATGTCTATTCAATTTGTGTCATGATGTGCAAATGATTTTTCAGTGGGAATCATTTCAAGGGCATTATGGGATGGAAAGTTAGCTAGTTGTCTGACTAAACCAGAAAATGGACAATAACAAATGTTATGAGAGTATAACAAAAGCAACATCCATGACTTCTTAAGTATTAATGGCAAAGTGAAAAGTCAAAAGCACACAATTACTACGCTACAAATTACATGTGCCCTTGCTTATATCTAACAAAAAGAACATTAACCCAATGCATTAGCTTTTTCTCGTGATGCCCCTGCTTCAAATGCATGCTCTGGATAACAAACTATAATATGCTAATGATGATGCCACGGTTTGCATTCATTGACACACATAAGAAGAGATGCTAATGCTGATGATGACTTGATGACATGAAACAGCTGGCATGATGCATCCTATCATGTAAGGATTTGTATTTGTCATAACATAGAGAACAGAATACATCCCCTTCTTCCAGCTACTGGTATGTCATCGGTGGAGCTCCGTTTGCAGCATCAGGAGCAGGAGCAAGAGCAGGAACAGGAACAGGAGCCGGACCAGGTGCAGGGGCAGGGGCCATGTTGTTGAAATCCCTCCTTTTCCCAAATGGATTCTTTGAATATGTAACTACATGTTAAGGAAAACCTTTGACATCCATGTGAAAATTCTCTGCTTTGAGGGCATAGTACTATAAGTTGTGCACAAAAACACCATATGCTTCCCTACCTAAAACAGTTATGACTTGTGACAATCTTTTTCCAAATTTTTTTAATATTAGAAAAATCAATATTCACAAGGAAAATTTTATATCCCATAACCAGATGAAAAAAGTATCAATGGTCTATGGCATCAAAGTTTAATGATTTTGAAGCATATTAAGAGAAAGAGATAAATTTGCAGTCACAGTGTGACTCTGGGGAAGCAAGCTATCACATGCAAAATAGCAAATATAGGGCAGTGTGTCTTTTGAAATTAACCCCCTTGGTGCAATATTTAAAAGGGAACAATGGGAAGATGTAGAAAGGATATTGAATTCGCATGCCAACAGAACCAGAACTAGGTATAACAGCACCCTGCAATGTCTGGTGCACATTCGTAGCACTCTGCACATCCTGAACAATGATGTGACATGAAAATGATGAGGGGAAACATAGATATCAGAAACTTCGTCATAAAATAACTAGAACAAGTATCTGAAAGCAGCTTCAACTGCATGGCAGGTATAAACTTACTTCAAACTCAATGAAACATACAGTATGCCTGTCTTGTCTCAATACCTTCATCTGCTTATAACCAGGTTGACTGTCCACAAAAATAACAAAAAAAAAAAAGATATTAACGGGAGTGAAAATGTGTTAGAAGACAATGCAGATTAAAAAGATGAAAAAATCCAAGGTGCATACCCAGTGAAAAGGCCCCTCAACTCTTCCTCATTTATGTTTTCTCCAAGATTTCCAATGAAAAGTGTATTGCAAGGAGGGTTGTCTTTCATATTCTACAAGTTTAAACTAGTCACAAACAACTTGCATAAGCAGGAAAAAACTAAAAATGCACGCACTGTTGTCACACAGTACCTGGACAGGCACATAGCTGCTTGGTGAAGCATGTATAGGAGCAGGAACAGGCATTGGAACAGGCTGGACATGGTAACCAGCATATGGATCATATGGTTGAGGTGGTGGGGTCATGTACCTGAGCAATATATTGGTATATTACTATGTAGATTCGCGATAAAGCATGATGACAATGATACAAGCCATCTGACTGACTTAAATTCAGTGCACTGATCATTAGATGCAGGATGATTCTTACGCTTGTGGGCCCCAAACAGGTGCAGGAGGAGGGTGAAAAGGAGATGGGCTGGCATACCCAGTATGCGTATAATCACCGCCAGTCCGCATCCGTTTGCTCTGGTCATAAGCATTTGAATCGGTGACAATTCCTGTGCATGGGTGATTATTAACAGAAATAAATAGTTAGAAAAAAAATGTGCGCTGGTTTATGATTAATGATACTCCCACTGTTCTACTACAATGTGAATCAGCTCTCCACAGTGCATAACATAGTGCACTTTGAGGAAACAGCATAAACTGAAAAGAAAATTACTTTCCTAGTAGTAAAAATTCCCTCATCGCAAGCTACATTATAGATGGGTCTTATTTTACATGCATATACAATAGACTTGCATGCAATGAGAGACCAACCTCAAGCATAAGAATGGATATACAAAAAACTACCTCTTTTGACAAACAGATTCTTCTTTGCCATCTCAGTGTGAAGTACAGATTTTGACTCCGTGTCGAAAACCATATCCTACACTTGAAACGTTTAATAAGGAAAAAATCTAATGAAAATTATTAGAAACGCAATTTGCTTAAGATAGGCCAGTAATTGCCTGAAGGGCATCCTTGGCTGCAATGGCAAACTGGTGATTGGAGAAAAGTGCGAAACCCATGGGGTGCTCTCCTTTGAAGTTGACCTGAGATGCTTCATAACCTGGCAGCCACCTAAGAAGGTTCTGGAGCTCCCTCTCCTTCACGTCCTCCGGCAGCCCAGAGATAAATACAGTTCGCACCTAAAATCCAAGCATCATAACGCGCCAAAATCAGCGCGCGCGCAACAGAAAAGAGAACATTTTATTGCGTTCGCTGTTACCTCGTCTCCCATGAGATTATTAGGGTCGTTGAGAGGCATTGGTGAAGGCTGAGGAAGAGCGTGAAGATGTGGCGGAGGAGGTGGTGGCGCCACGGCGGGAGGTGGGGCTGGAGCCCATTGCTGGTGATATTGGTGCATCCCGTCCATCAATCAGGAATCAATTGATCGATTCCTAAAAAACCCTAAAAAGGTAGGCGAATCGAATGCAAGCAGTTCTTCAAGGCGCTCTTATGCTGAGATTTATCTTGGGGCCCCATAGTTTATGAAGGAGATTAATCATTTAATACTTTCTCCTTTCTTGAATAAATGCAATGGTCAAAGTTTCACACTTGTCAAGACATAACTTTGAACATTAATATATCTAATTCTGTGTTAGTAAAATAAATCAAAAATTAGATTTTGAAAATTTACAATGAGACAAATTTAACAATATTTTTTTCATAAAATAATATCGATACATTAATAAATAAAACGTAGTCAAAGTAGAACATGTGAATAATGTAAAATTTCATATATTGCATTTATTTAAGAACAGAGGCAGTACTACATAGTAATATGTGGTTCTGTCACTTTCCTATTAAAGCAACTAATTTGTAGTTCTGCACATTTTTCTCTCCTCTGCACAAATTTAAACCACACATTTTTTAATATTCTTATTTCTCACATACCTTGCACTTGACAAAGCCCAACGGGACGGAGGAATAATTTTTTAAAAGGAAAAATGCTTATATTAATATCATTATGATTCGGTTTGTTACATTAAACTCCAAGAGAAATTCTGACTATAACTATCTGTAACCAACTATCACTATCAACTCTACGGCTAGACTTAGAAACGATCACCCCTGAAACAGCAATATGAATCGCTAATCACCAACCGATGTGTGACACAACAATCACTGGTCGCATAGATCCTTTTAACGACATAACACCTGGCAGAATTGTTAATCATTATTATAGACCTAAAATTAAAGACATCAACAAAACATAGAGAAACACAAACAAACATAATGCAAAAATAAAACTCATTCTTCCAAGCCTTTAGTTTCTTGAAACATCATCTTCCAAGCCCTGACACCTTGATCTCTCCAAGGTGGCGGTTCAGGAGGGGGCGGCGCCATCGATCTGTCTTCTCCCTTCTTCAACCCTTAATCGCTCCTCGTCTACTCGTCACCCATGCCGCCTCCTAATATGTCTTCGCCCATGATAATCTTCAGGTTGTGGTCTTGATCCACCAACTCCTCCATTGGACTAACCCATAAAGCTTCGACGCACGTTGTCTCCTTGAAATCCATGAAAACTCAACCCTTCCTGCTTGTATATCTCACTCTTTCATGCGTTGTTAATCGTCGAAGCACAAGAAGAGAAAAAACACTCACACGGTCATAATTCTCTAGAGGGAGGGAGGGAGGGAGGGGGAGGGGGAGAGGGGGGGGGGGGAGAGGGAGGGAGGGAGGGGAGGGAGGGAGGGAGAATTAGGGTTCACTGTATTTTTTAAAAAACATACTGTTTTTTGTCAAGAAGAAATTTCATAAATTATTTTTTAAAAATGAGGTGGACAAAAATATTACACAATAACTATTAATTACTATAATTGTGTTTAAACCTACATTGTAGCAGTTATATATAAATTTCTACGATATAAACTTTGAACACAATTATGATGTTTTTACTTGGATTGAAATTTGTTAGTCTGGTCTGGCCTGGTCTGAATTGGTCTGGTCTTGTCTGATAATGTATGGTCTCTGTGTAATTTATAACTATGAAAGTTTAATTTGATCTGGTATGGTCTGAGACTGAAAATCAGTCAAAGTAAAAATGTCATTATGGTCACTAATTACGTAGTACTAAGTATTATTGTTGTCCATGACGTTTTTATTAATAATATTCAAGGAAAACCCCATATTATCAATCAATCAATATATAAGGAGAAGCAGGAACAACTAATATTCTACAATATTCTACAAGTTTAGAAAACTATGCACAAAACACTCCCGTAGTACTTTTTAGTTAATTAATTGATTTATTAAACTAAATTTATGCACAAGTTTTGTGGAATTGCATTGTTTATTGGCAAATTATTGCTTATTTTTTATCACACTGCATACCATTAGAATCTAGTGCAGAAGATAGATGGAATCAAAAGATAAAAAAACTCAAACAACTTTAGAGTCCAGAAAAGAGTCATGTGAAAATTGAGGAGCTATTGTACTATTGCATTATAATAATGAGGTCAATTACCTATTGAGCTGTAACCAAGTGATCAAGATGAAACTTACCATGAGAAAATAATTATATGGCAAAAGAGATATACCAAACATGCGTTTTTCTGTTATCCAGATTAACTAATCTCATATGACTCACATAACTATGAAAATATGTACACATCCATGTACATATATCTATCCAATCCCATCTATCTAACCACAAAACAAAATACAACACTGCGTGTATGTCTATATACTTGACTAACTTCTTAGCTCACTCTTTCTCTCAGCATCAACAAACCAGCATGCCTGCAAATACACCAACCACATTAGTAAGCCATAAGGAGTGAATTGTGTTAAAAAAGCAAAAAAGAGACACAAAATGAAAAAGTGAAGCAAAATGCTAGACTCCCACTTTCTTTCTCACCAAACCTAATATAGATACTCCTAAGATCTTTAAAATGTATTTTAATTAATAAAAAACTTCAACATTACTAATCTATGTTCATTGTTTGATAACAAAGTTGGTTGATGACCAATGAGTGGAAAAAAGATTGCAACAGACTTTGAAAGATGTTTTTAATTGACTTGGTTTCAATCAGACCATACTTAAATAAACTATAACATACCAGATCAGACTTCAACAATTGTAAAATGCACATAAAACATACATCTTACAAACCAGATTAGACCAAACTAGATTTAAATTAACCGATTTAGATAAATAACATTCAATCTAATCTAATTTAAAACATTCCCAACCCAAATGTACTTATAGTGGTAGGAGGGTGAATCCACAATTTTTTAATGAATGGTGATAAAATTGAATTCAACCAAACCAAGCTACCCATTAATAGTCTATACTCTATACTGACTATACATGTTATTGACAGTCAAAATAACAACACGGAGTAAAAACAATGAATACGGAGTAAATTTTTTTTTTATATTATTGAAAAGAGTAAAAATAATTATTACCGTCCGAGCATGAGAAGAGTGGCTTGAGGATTTGTCCCCGGAGAAACAGTAAAAGTGGAGCCGTCGATGATTCTCAGGCTATCAATTCCGATCATTCTCAGATCCCCATCCACCACTCTCCCAACAACACAGCCGCCGTGGTAATGCCATATTGTACTAACAGTCCGACGGCAGAACTCCGCCATGCTAGCATCGCTGGATTGGTTCACCGGCAACGCCGGTCCAACGTACCGGAAATCCCTTCCGCCGAATCTCTGATCAAACTTGTAAACCTCCATTGATCGAGTGTTCAGCAAATCCCCGAGCTTCCTGGTCCCGTTCACGCACCTCTGCAAATCCCCAGGGTCGCTGAAGTAATTGAAGCGGACCACCGGGTTGACCCGGACATCTGGCGAAGCCAGTCTGAGTGACCCGACGGAAGCTGGGCCGGAGATCTTCTGCATAAGGGTCGCCACGGCCAGGTAGACTGGTGACGCCGGAGCTCTGATGAAGATTGAGTTGATGGGGGAGGCGAAGGGGATGAAATTGGAGGCGGCTTCGAGGTAAGAGCCGGTTCCGGTGATGCCCACCACCTGTATGAGAGAATACTCCAAAGGGATTGGAGGGACGATTGAGATTCCATTTCTGGGATTGTCGTAGACGAATTGTCCGACGTATGGTGAGTGGTGGGCGACGGGGATTCCCAGAGAAGAGAGGTATAATCTCGGCCCGATTCCGCTCAGTAGAAGCAGCTGCGGGCTGCCCAGAGCTCCGGCGGTCAGCAGAACCTCGCCGTTATCCTTCACCATCGCGTGGTGGTACTGCCCGATCCGGTCCCGGAAAATCACCCCAATCGCGGCTTGTTTGGATTCCGGTGAAGCGGAGGTTGCCGCCAGAAGAATCCTCTCCACGTAGGCGTACACGACCACCCGGATGTTGCTGGAGTTTGAGAAGAACAGCAGGTCCGCCGCGCTGTGACGGCGGCCGGAGTTGTCGAAGGTGGACGCACCGATTTTGGTGCCAAGAACGTGGTGCAAGGTGAACCCATTGTAAGGGTCGATCCGGGCTTCCAGCATCCCGTCCCTCACCGCCGATTGCCAGCTCTTGAGCTCCGGCCGGAAAACGATGGACCTCTCCACCCACTCGTACGACTGGTTCACCAAATTGAAATCCCAGTTGATCCCAGAGCTTGCGTAGAACTCTTCGTCGGCTCTGCTGTAGAACCCGGCGTTGATGGCGCTGCTGCCGCCGAGAACGCGGCCGCGCGCGTTTGGGACGCCGTCTTCGGAGATGAATGTCTGGGCGGGAGAGTCGAAGGCGTCGACTTCGGATAAGGCGGCCAGAAACCCCTCTTGGGTCATCAAGTTGGGGTTCCCAAACGGAACGCCGCCTCTTTCAAGAACCAGGACCTTATATTTCTCCGACAACGTCGCCGCCAGGGGACAACCGGCGGTTCCGCCTCCGACGACGATGTAATCATAGTAGTCCTCTGACGGCATCTCTACTGCATCCACCACAAAATCCATATAAAAGGAATCTGTAAATGTGAAGAAGAGGGAGAAAAATCAAGACTTTGAATCACGATAATGATATATAGTTTCGACGCAGACAAGAAACTTGATTCAACCGGAAAATCAAGAAACGATAAAGATCCGGAAATGTGTGATGTGATTTGCTCTGGGATTAAATTATCAGAAGAATTACCTTGTTGAGAGACTGAGTTGGGCAGAGAGATGAGGGTGAACAGAAAAAGGAAACCGAGTTGGATGAGTTGAATCAGTTTCACCATTGTTGCAGTGATGATGATGGTGAAGGCTATATGTGGGGCAACAATGGCGGAAGTGAGGAGCTTCCCCTTTTTGGCGGGAAATCCCGTTGGGTTTGAATAATCTGAATCTATCGACTGGTTGAAGAAAAACGGAGCGGTGGTGGCAGGTAGTTGGGATGGCTCCGCCCAAACTCATTCTTAAGTTTGCCGGAGGGGATTATTCGTTTCAAACCCATTCTCAAAAGTTCATATAAAGCCAGAAGATTTTTTGAAGTGCGGAAAAACATGCCCCAAAACCCCCAAGTCGCTGGCTATATTTGGAATTGATTCTCTTTTATCTCTTTTATTTGTTTCGAAAGTAGAAATAAAATTAGAATCATTTTTTCAAAAGTTATTCATCTCCAACTGTATGAGCTATTTTTAGAAGCAATTCGAAACACTTTTACCCAAATATTATAATGTTCGTTTTTGTTCCATGGAAGAGTAGAAAAAGTTTTAAATAACAGACCCCAAACATCCATCCAAACATCCCTAAGTTTTAAATTGAATTAATATCAAATCAGATCAAATTAGAACAAATTGAAGAAAGCCTGATCAAATCAAGTCAAACTAGATTTAGATAATTGTAGAATATATACTCTGTATAAAACACAGATCTATCGAAGAAGATTAAATCAGGCCTGATCATGTATATGAAAAAGAACACATTCAATTAAAAACATCCTCTACATACCACTCCATACTTTGCGACTTTGTGTTGATGTTAAGTCCTCAGACTTCGAGAGCTCAACGCGTTTTTTCGAGTTTCGTTGGATCTTTTATAACTGGATATATTAGAGTATTTAACTAACAAGTAGATGACAATAGAGTAAAGGAAAATGGAGAAGATAAAGTGTGTCAGGTCCTATTTAATTAATATAGAACGATTACGAAACAGTATCGAGTTTGAGCCCCCTTAATATCTAGTTTTGGACTGAGAGTTTACAAAAGGCATATAGAGAGAAGTTAAGTTATTGAATGCAAGTTTATCAACCTTTTTTATAATGAAATAAGTGTAAATATTTATACTACAAGGTAATATGTGAGAATATGCTGTGGTGAGTCTTAGTGGCTAATTCTCAACCATTAAACCTCTCATAGCTAGAACATTAAATGCGCTTCTCGTCAATTTACCGATAGAGCAGAGTAAGCAGACCAATTACCGTGAAAGCTGCAATGAGAACACCTAAGTGTTGCCCCTCGTCCGGGATGTACCGAGCGAGATGAGTATCTTGACCGAGCCTAGCCATGATTCCCATGAACAAACTTTTGATCATATTTAACCTTTTGTAGTGAATGAGTATTTTCACTTAGATCAATGTCAGACTAGACAAAGGTTTCTGGTTGACACTTTGTGAAAAGAGATCAATTCTCACACCCTATTTTTAGTTGTTAACAATCTTATTCTCCACTCTTCCCATTTTCAGTTCATCATTTCATTCAGAGATTATTATCATTTACATATTACTATTTGAGAAAAAGATTATCTATAACATTATACCTTAACTATGGCATATTAAAATTAATAGGAAAATTTGATAGTAATAATTCCAACTATTGGCGGTCCGCTCATAATAATCCCAACTATTGATTATTACAGAATAATCCCAACTATTAATTATTACAGAATAATCCCAACTTTAGGGACCTTCCGCCAATAATGGTCCCTATGAATAAATTCTTGTAGTTTCTAAAGTGGATGAGATGAGATATAACAAGTAATCCCTATAAATAATCTCAACTTTTAATTTTTACGCTTAATTTCTATTTAAAATTCACTTTTTATAGAGGTAATATATGGTCATGGACCATTATTGACGGATAGTCTATATAGTTGGGATTATACAAAAATAATCAATAGTTGGGATTATTTTCAGCGGACCAGCAATAGTTGGGATTATTATTTTCAATTTTTCCAAATTAATATACTACTTGGTGTAATATATTACAATTATTTTGAATTACCATATTATATTACATCTTAACACAAATTATTTTTTTAAAAACATTCTCAAATTATCTTATTTATTTATTTATTTATTTGATTATTTCTAAAAAATATCTTCACTGGATTTTCTCTTGGAAATTATCTTATTTAATTATTTCTAAATAAATATATTTACCGGATTTTCTCTAGGAAACTGTCTTCTGGTTTTACTCCATTTAATTATTTCTATAAAAACATCCTTACTGGATTTTCTCTAGGAAATTATCTTATTTAATTATTTCTAAAAAAACATCTTTACTGGATTTTCTCTAGTATAATCTACTCCGTAGTTACTGGAATTGGTAAATTGGCGATGATGAAAGCTGACGAATTGGCAGTCATTTGTGTAGCGCCTTGTTGAGTTTAAGCTTCAACACAGAGTAGGGGCTTGAGCTGTTTCGAGGAAGCTTCGTCGTCCTCTACTTTTCTAGTTTTCTTATCTGAGCTCTTATTTACCTACTTTCCGGCGTCTTAACGGCGGGCATCTCTCTCCGTTCTTAGCAAAAACAAAACAGATCCTTGCTTCTGCTATCCTCTCTCCACACACACAGTAGCAAAATGATACATGATACACACAACTAGTTAGCTGGCTTTGGTGTCTACTCTTTTTCGTACTCTAATCCGAAAGCTCGAATCAGTTGAAAAGGAGAATCAGCAATTTTCAATTCTCAACCCGGTAAAAGTTCACCTTTCTGACTTGCTATAGCCTTTTGTCTTATTTGGTTCATTTCAATTTTCAAGGAACGCCGGATCTGCTCGTTTATTGTTCGCGCCGATTCACTTGGACTCATGATTGAATTGAGTGCGCTTTTCTGATTAAACGTTTTAATTGCAACATTTCTGTTCCATAGTGAGAGAATTTTCAGCGCTGGTCATGAGGAAATTATCCAAAGCTTTTAATGCCGTGTAGGCTCTTTTTGCTGTATTCAGTCTTTGATTATTTTGCTCACTTCCAATCCACTTCGTATACTAATATTCATTTTGGGCAGTCTGAGTGTGACACGATTGGTTAAGCTCAACTACAACAAATTTACCCAGAGAAGGCCATTTGGTTATCTGCTGGTTTAATAGTGTGCTGTAATTCATCACGCCTGAAGTTCTGTGCATTTAGGACATTGGATGGGTTGTTGATACAGAAGTGTTACGATGGGATCTGCAGGGGTTAGTCTTGATCTTGAATCTGATGAGATCCCCCTGAGCTCATCTCATAGAATAAGTAAAATCGAAACTTTGCATTATGAAGCGCCTCATAATCATATTCCGTGGACCAGAGCTTTTTCATCTTCAAGATTCTTTAGAACAATGAATCAGAATACTGCTCTCAGAAGTATTTACATCATTCTAATAAAAGCAAAGATCAATGTGTTGCTTCCTTTTGGCCCACTAGCAATATTGCTGCACTATGTCACTGGGAAGCATGTAAGATTTCTTTTGGCATGTCCTACTCAGTGTCTTCTAGTTAGAGCATTTGGACCAAATTAGCACGCACAAATGTGGTCAATGGCTTGCTATATATGGTGCTCTCTTATATTGCAGGCCTGGGTATTTTTTTTCAGCTTATTGGGCATTACACCATTAGCTGAGCGCCTAGGATATGCTACAGAGTATGTTCATACATCCGATGTTGTATTTTTAATCTAAATCTATTCTGTTTGGGTTAGCTTCTTCCCAGTTCTCATTTACATTTTCACTAACTTATGCTACAGGCAGCTGTCGTTTTATACCGGGCCAACAGGTATTGTATCTCACTTTCATGCACATCTTTGATTACCTAGGCAGGACAATATTGAAGTGGCGTTTTTTTAGTTCAACGACAAATTGATATTTCACACTATCACCCTCAGTTGAGTTACAAATAGTTAAGTTAATTTCCGGATCACATTCTGATTTCTGATGGTTAAGTTGTGTATCACTTGTAATTTGACAATGCTGGATATGACATCATATCTATAAAGTTGCACGTTGAAGTTTGGTGTTGCTGATACTCTGACAGATCATTAGGTTGAGCCATGTAATTCATTAGACAATGGATGTTAGGAACATCAAACATTCCCTTACCTTACCCCCCACCAGAAAATATAGTTTATCTGTAGACATGACTCTTTAGTGCAGGCACCCACACACGCAATCACCTTAATTCAAGTAGTCAACTGCTTCTGTGGTACTGTTTATGATCTAAAAATCAGTGCTGGATCTGATTTTCTTGCATGAACACATTTGCCAAGTATGGTTCCGCTACCAGAGTTTGTCATTTCCTGAAATCCATTTCATCTCTTTTTTCACCAAGACTCATATTTCTGTATCATATCCGTGTCTTGCTTTTTGTGTGCTTTTGGATCAACATCAAATGTTTCTGTTCATATTTATATGCCTATTGGTGTTTTATTATGCCAGATTGTTTTTTTTACCAGTCTGCTTCACTGACTCACTATCTTTGAATGTGCAGTTGGTGGCCTTCTAAATGCTACTTTTGGCAATGCTACTGAAATGATAATTTCAATATATGCATTGAAGAATGATATGATGAGGGTTGTTAAACAATCATTGCTGGGTTCCATTTTATCAAATATGCTGTTAGTTCTTGGGTGTGCCTTCTTCTGTGGTGGGATTAGGCATTACAAAAAAGTCCAGGTTTTTGACAAGGTAGGAAATGCCCATACGAATAAATAAACTGTAGTCACTGTGAATGTCTTGTAATATTTTGAGTACTTCTTGGTCTTTATTGTTGTGTATTCACATTGATATATTGCAGGCAAGTGCTATTGTAAGTTCTGGGTTATTATTGATGGCAGTGATGGGCTTACTGTTTCCTGCAGTGCTTCACTTCACTCACACAGAGGTCCACTTTGGGAAGTCAGAGCTAGCTCTTTCTAGATTCAGCAGCTGTGTAATGCTAGTGGCATATGCTAGCTATCTATTTTTTCAGCTCAAGAGTGAGAGAAATTTGTACAGTTCCACTGATGAGGTGAATAAGTAATATCCTTATATTTGGTCTGTCTTTCTTATTTATATTCCCATTGTGTATAGTTCATCCAAAGGTATTTGCGCCACATGGTTATGCGAACACTAGCCTTAGCTACGGAGTATACTGCCATTGTTCAACACTTTCACTTCTACTCTTCCAACAGTTTGTGATGAAATGCAACAGAAATAGATATGAGTTGGTTCAGCATGGTTCATCCATACCAGATCCTGGGCTATGAAATTCTTTGTCCAGTGCCTCCCAAAAAGTGGGGCAGGACCTGGGGGGTGTAAGGCTGGCCCCCCTCTGTACACACTAGTCAATTAATCAATTCATCAATTAATATGCTGTTCCACTGTTCGTTCCAGAACCACAGTGAACTGCCTGAACCAGAATTGTCAGTTCTGGCCCAGAATCATGGGCATGTTTCAGAAGTTGCCCGCAGATATTCTGAAGGCAACGTTTAATACTCCGTGTAACATTGACATATGTCCAGGAGGGAGAATCTAATTCTGAAGGATCTGAGGAAGAAGAAGCCCCTGAGATCACACACTGGGAAGCCATTGGCTGGCTTGCTATTTTGACTATATGGATTTCTGTATTATCTGGTTATCTTGTTGATGCTATCGAGGTAAGATTATTTTGCTTTCTTCTGTTTTTTATCTTCTTCAAGAGATGCTGAGACATCAGTTTAAAAATTTCCTCTCTTAAATTTTTGGCTTTCTTCTTCAAATCTTAAAAAAATGTCATTTTTGTTTATGTGTTGTGAATTTTGAATTTAAGATTTTCTACGCTTTAGGGTCTGAAATATTGGTTAACTCCTCTAGTTGTTGTTGTTATTAATTTTAGTAATACTACACATGCCCCCCTCGTACTCCATTTTTTTCACGTGGTAAATCCTGATTGGCTCAATAACGGGCTCCACATCTTTTTTTCATTCACTTCTTCCCAAATAAGCCATGTCACATGTGGCATGTGTGATTTTATGCTCCATGAAGGACACTTCATATTTTTATAAAAGATTTAGCCTTAAAATCCATTCTAGTTGTAGACTTGTAGCTACTTTGATCTGACAAAATATTGTTATTGCTTGGGAGATTTGATTTTTAGATGACTTCTTTGTAACTTGTCCTGACCACTTACATGATTCCTTTTTAAAGGGAGCATCTGCCTCAATGAATATGCCTGTCGCTTTTATAAGTGTGATCTTGCTTCCAATTGTGGGGAATGCTGCAGAGCATGCGAGTGCAATCATGTTTGCAATGAAAGACAAGCTGGTGAGGATGGCTCTAAAATATCTATAATGTCCTTTTCTGCTTATTTGTTACAATGTGAGTAAAGAATACCATCTTTATTCAGGATATAACACTTGGAGTAGCAATTGGGTCATCCACTCAGATATCAATGTTTGTGGTAAGTCCGTTAATTACATCTTGGCACTCCTTTGGCCAACTGACTACATTTTATCATCATCATCTAAATTCAAATTAGTTGTTTTTAGTGGCATAAACTTTATAGTGCCAACTAATTCTTAAAATTAGTTAACACTATTAATTCATGCAAATAGAAACAAAATTTTACTTCGCGTGTCTTTCCCGTTTCAAATTATAGGGGAGTGATGAGATAGACATATCAAAACTGACATCATCAAATTATTTCCTCTTGCATGGAAAGTTAAGATAATTGCTATAGGCATGTCCCGTTGCAGGTTAAATATCATAAAGTGACTTAGTTTAGTTTCTTGAAAAGGAGATTACCCTTCTCCCATTACAATCCTTTTTATATTTGCACTGTTTGCCCGGTTTTTATTGTGGGGGTAGGTAAGCTCCGAAATATGTTGGGGCCAGACAAGCGCTTACTAGGTGCTTCTAGGGTTCTAGCTTAGGGTTGTCTTTAGAGCTTTCATATAGTCATACCATAAGGACTTCGAGTCAGCTTAAATAGTTAAATGTTTAAAATCTTACTTCGTATGTGTAAACTGATGAAGCTTGTTCTTTTGAAAATGCAGATTCCATTCTGTGTAGTTGTGGGGTGGTTCATGGGGAAGCCTATGGACTTGAACTTCCAACTTTTTGAGACTGCAACACTTTTTATTACAGTGCTAGTGGTAGCATTTATGCTGCAGGTTTGTTCTTCTATCTCATTTCAAAGGACCCTACCCTTTGATAAATTACAGAAAAAGGTGAAAAAGGTAGTTAGTAATTAATTGTCTTGTTTGGTGCAGGAAGGGACATCAAACTACTTTAAAGGGTTGATGCTTATACTATGCTACCTCATTGTTGCTGCAAGCTTCTTTGTGCATGTTGATCTTCCATATGGTCAGCCTCAGTATACCATTTAGATCATTAATCTATGAAGCTTGACATCCTTTGGTTTACTTAGTACTGCACAGTTATTGCGGAGTAATAATTTCATGTTTCTACATTTTTGCACTTCCTCATTTGGTAGTGGAAGATTGTTGGAACATGATGATTGCCCAGTTATTCCTTTGTTGTTTGTATTTTCAATGTCTTTAGGAAAACTACATGTAATGTCAACTAGTAAAATCTCTTTTCCTTGCAGGTGCAGACTAATGTTGATGCCACGTCAGTTGCCTGCCCTACAAAGCAGCACTGTTTTTATACATAAAGAGATGTAAACCTCTGGACAAGGAAGTGACAGTTTGAAAAGCTTATTTGTCACACACACACGCCCACGGCTTTTCAAACATATATACTTTCTGGCATTGTGTGATATATGTGTGTGTGTATATATGCATGCATGCATGCATGTATAATGCAAATCCTATTTATCAATGTAAGAGAGCAGTCACGATCTTCTACTAGAAGAAAATAGGATCAGACATACAGCGGACATCGTCCTGGCAAAGGCGCGGTGGTTATCTTACATAGACTATTCCCATAGTCAGGCATTGAAAGTGTAATATTTTTTGTCATCATTTCATAGAATTTGAGTATCCTTTGTTCATATCATCTGCGGTAATGTGTTTCTCCCTTCTGCCTTCTCTCTTTGTTCTATGGTTGTATACGAAATTACGAACAGTAGTAGGGGTGGACTCGGGCCGGGCGGCCCGACCCGGAACCGGCCCGGTTACTGTTTGGCCCGGCCCGGGGCCTGGTGGGTCCAGCGGTTCGGTTTGGCCCGGCCCGGGTGATGGGCGGTCCGGGCTCGGGCCCTGCTTTAGGCGAACCGGCCCGGCCGGTTCGGGCCCGGTCCGGGCCGGATTTTTTTTTTTTTTGAAATTTTTTTAAGTTTTGGGTTGGATTAGGTATTTTGGGCCATTTGAGGTGGTTTGGGGTTGAGGGGGAGGGGTAGGGGGTTAAATAGGAGAACAAAAAAAAAAATAAGAACCGGTTTGGCCCGGCCCGGTTTGGCCCGGAACCGGCCACCGGCGGTTCGGGCTCGGGCCCTAATTTTCTGGCCCGAGGCCCGGCCGGGCCCGAACCGGGCCCGAACCGGACCGAGTCCAGCCATAAACAGTAGTAATAATAATGTTTTGGAACTACTTGGAACAGTTGGAAGGCTATACAAAGAAGATATGCCATATGTCAATCTGAAATCTTCTCGGTGGAAGTAATATGGGTAGGATCTGATTATCCCAAGCTCCCAATCTGTTTCCTTCATAGTTCATACAGTAATATTCCTCAAATTCCAAATACCTCTTTAATCAATGAAACCTCGATACTTGTTGTAATTACTACTCTGTTTCCTTCATAGTTTTTATGTCGTGCGTTGTGCGATAATGTCCATATTTTTTTTTTGCACATGATAACAAAATGATTACTTAATTCAAAAACATGATTGTCAAACACGTAACATAATTACCAAACAATATGAACCCGAAAGCGCGATAATGTCCACTAAATTTATAAAAACTGCTTTTAGTTAGTATTAAAATGACAACAATAGACTTCCTAGCTATTGAAATCAAATGATTTGAATTAGGCAGAACAAATAAATTTGATCAAGATAAATTGTCAAAGTATTATCCAAAAATGAATGGTTGCTTATTAATTTTTTGAGATACAGAGCTACTATGTCTCGTATAAACACCAAATAATGACATAAATAATATTCCTGACTTTTGAGTAGACAAATATAGTACGAAAAAATTTCACTTTTGGTCCCATGAGCATTATACCACTTTTGCATTGTGTATCTGACTTTCAATTTGTCCACATCTAGTGCCAACATTTTTGCCCGTTCCCACTCATCGTCCTTCTGACCAAAACTCCCACGGATTTCACCTTTTAAAAATGAGAAAAGGGGAAAATAAGCCATTGAATTATTTGCAATTCTGCAATCAGAACCATGAACCGGAAGACTTGCAGGTATACCTTTCAACTCATTGAAACTTAAGCAATCACATCCTTTTTACCTGCTAGTGCCGGTAATTTCTCATCTCCTTACCTGCACCAGCTGGTAAAAAAAATCTAATTGCTTAATTTTCAAAGAGTTGATGGGTGTATTTGCAAGTCTTCCGGTTCAGGGGCCTCATTGCATAATCACAAATAGTTCAAGGTCTTATTTGCCTCTTTTCTCTTTAAAAATTTAAACGACAAACTATAAGGTTATTTGAGTAATTACACTTTCTTAAAACGGCTAAAAGCCCCACAAGCCATTCTCCGTCTACCTTATGCACTTACTCTCTCTTCTTGGAACTGAAGTATTCTTCCTCTGAAGTTATTCTTTTGGTGAATGTGACGAACTCTAATACCTTACCAGTGAATGAGGACCCGCCCGGCTGGAGTGTTTGCAATTGGAATGGGGCGCAGATTACATGGACAAGGAACAAGTGCTCAAGAAAGTTCTCCATCAAATGTTGGTGTTCATGGTAAGTTTGTTGAACTTAAGTACAAAATTTCTGTGTGCACATGATAGGGTATGCTTTTGGGCAAGGAGGGTAGGGTTTTCTGTTTTTGCTGAGAATATCTTTTCCCTTTATTTTTTGGATTTAACAAATGGGACCAAATTCTTTTTCCTTTTCCCTTTACTTACTATGATTGAACTATCACATTAAGTGTTTTTTATGCAGGCCCCTGTGAAACCACATTTACTCTAAAGTTGAGGTACGAAGGAATAGTCAATAAGACAAGTAGACCATCTTACATGGGAGGTACTACGCATTTGTTTTCTGATGTAGGTGTGGATGAGTTTGGCTTAATTGTGTTGAATGAGAAACTATGAGAACTTGATTGCACAAAGAAGTTAAGAAGAGTAATTTCCTATTCAGATTCTTCAGCAAATGAACTGAAAGGTGACTCTGAAATTTGAACCTTTGTGAGTAATGGTAATGTCGGTAAAATTGGCGAGTTATGAGTTGAATTAGAAGAAGTAGATGAGAGTGGAGATGCAGATGATGACCTCTCTGATAGTGATTTTACTTACAGCGAGAAGGACCTAGAAGTCTTTTCAGGGGATGATGAAGATTCTAATCTAGGAGACTTCATATGTGAAGACGATGCTGATTATGCAAAAAACATAGATCCAACAGCTGAATATGGAGGCCTGCACACCAACAATGAAAGATATAACATAGAAACTGAACCTCAGTGGTAGACCCTGATCCAAATATGTTTGATGATGCTTCCATACATGATTATGATCCAGATGCTGAAAAGTGGAGTACCTTTTGTGCCCAAACTGATATGGAAAATCCATCTTTTAAGCTTGGAATGACATTTAGCACCAAGAATGAATTCAAACAAGCAGTTGAAAATCATGTTTTTAAGACGGGTAAAGAGGTGAAGTTTGTAAAGAATGACAAGGAAAGAGTTGTTGTCAAGTGCAAACACCTAGGTTGTCCATGACAGATTAATCTCAGAAAGTTAGTTAATGCTCACTCTTGGAGGATACTACAGTTCTAACAGAATCATGATGAGTGCTCTTGGGTGTATCACAATAAACTAGTAAACTCAACCAAGATTGCTAATAGGTGGTTGAAGGAGATTAAAAGTCACTCCAATCAAAAGACCAAAGAATTCAGAAAAAAGGTATGTACTGATGAACGATTCCATGTGAGTAGAAAGCGGGTTACAGAGCAATGAGCACTGCAAAAGAAAGCTTAGAGGTGAAAAGGAATAGTACTTCAACAAGATTTGGTGTTGTGAATCCACTAACCACATGTACTGTAAATCTAAGTGAAAACATAGAAGAGGGTGAGAAACAAAGGTTTTTGAGGATGTACATGTGTTGGGAAGCATCTCGAGAAGGATTCAAAAGTTACAGACCAATTTTAGGTTTAGATGGGACTCATCTTAAAACCATGACAGGTTGGCAGTTATTAGTTGCAGTAGAGTTAGATGCAAACAGTAACATCTTTCCACTAGCCTATGCTATTATTGAGGGGGGGGGGGGGGGGGGGGACAAAGGACTCATGGGCTTGGTTTTGAACCTAGTAAGAAGGGGTGTTTATATCACTGAAGACAATGAACATGTATTCACATTCACGTCTGACAAGCAAAAAGGCCCCATTCAAGCTGTGACAGAAACTCTTTCCTAAGGTTGAACATAGGTTGTGTGTCAGACATCTACATGAGAATATGAAGGTGGCTGGATTTCCTGGAAAAGCAATCAAAGATAGTCTATGGGACTGTGCCCGGGCAAGCTTGTACAGTTAATTCATTCAAAACTTCTCTCACAAATTTAAAGGAAATTGATGAAAAGGCTTTTGAGTGGCTGACAGATAAAAATCCCACATAATGGTCCAAGTCTCATTTCGCTACACACTCCAAAACAGACATGTTGACAAATAATATATGTGAGTGTTTCAATGGTATCATCTTACATGCAAGGCAAGAGGCTATTTTGGTGTGTTTTGAAAGCATAAGGAAGCTACTGGTAAAAAAGTTTTTTACCAGTAAGAAAAAGGCAGAGAAATGGACGTCTAATTTGTGCCCTAGAATAGTGAAAAAGTTGCAAGACATTGAGAAGTTAGCAACAGGTTAAATAGGTTATCAGTGTGATGACAATGAGTTTGAGATTACTAGAATGAGTGGTAGGCAACATGGGATTGATTTAGAGGGGAAAATATGCACATGCAGGTTGTGGGACTTATCTGGTATCCCATGCAAGCATGCTATGTGTGTTATTTGGTTGAAGTTTGGAAGGGCTCCAGTTGATGCTTATGTGCACCCATGTTACAAAAAAGAAATATATTTGAAGATATATGATGGCACAATAAATTAAGCCAACGGCAGACAAAGATGATTGGCCTCTTTCTGAAAAAACTCCCCCACTTCCACCTGCGTATTCTGCCAGGCCGGGAAGACCAAGCAAATTGAGGAGGAAATCAGTTGTTGATGTCACTACAGATGGAGTTAAAGTAGCAAGAACAAACCATCAAGACGCATTGCTCAAAGTGTAGGAAAGAAGGGCATAATGCAAGGAGGTGTCCTAAAGATCCAAATAACAAAGAAAAACTGGTAAATGAAGTCATGCTTTATGTCATTTAAGTCATTTACTTATTACCACTTTTATGTCCTTAATGTAATTTATGTATAACCATTGTCTTTTTTGTACACTCAGCTACGACCTAGAAAACGAACAAGAAAACCTGCATCAATGCAAAGTGGAGGAAGTGTTGGTACAAGTGATGGTAATGGGGATGAGGGAGCACCTAAGTTTTCTGCTTTAGATGATGAAAACCTTGTGGATATCAATATGCAATTTGAAGACTTCCCATCTAGAGGAACTGAGTTTCCTATTGTTGTTTCAATGGAAGACACTTCAATGTTAACTCAAGTGAGTGACCAAGAAGCTAAAAACTGACTGGCAAAAAGCTGAATGAGAGACTGACCAAGAAACTGAAAAAGAGACTGGTCAAGAAGTTGAAAACCAGAGTGAGGATAGTGCAAAAAACTAGAGTGATGATAGTGAACAAGACAAGGGCCATGAGTTTGAGCAAAGAAATACTCATGGGGGTCAGGATAAGCTTTGGATCACTCCCTCCTTCAAAGACTTTCACTACAAAAGCTCCATAACCACAAGTGGTCAACTCAGAAAATGGAAAAGCAAAACTAAAAAAACTGGTCATAAAAAAAGGACCAACCTATTCCACTAGATCCAAAACCTCCCTCAAGTCATTTTTCTTGGGAATGATGCAGACCCAATTGACCTTGAGTAGCGTTTGATGTCAATCTTTTGGAAAGTTCTGAAGGGGTTTCCATTTTGCTGTTTGATTTTTTGTTGATGTTTGGTATTTGTGGTTTGGCTGTAGTTAGTGTTTGATGAACAAATTTGTACTTATGACTATGTTTTTGCCCACCAGGAGATCACAAGGTTGCTATGTATATATGATGATGTTTTGGAAGTCACAAAACATGGTTATTTCAGTGTCTTTGTAGTTTGAATGGCATAGTATATGACTATGTATTTTCAGCTTGTTTATGGTAAACGATTAATGTGTTTGTAGTTTGGATGGAATAGTATATCTACTTTGTTATTTGTGTTTGTCTATGGTAAACATGTATATGTTGTATCAGTTTGGATGGCATGTATATGATTGTGTATTTTCAGTTTGTTTAAGGTAAACATATGTGTGTTTTTGTACTTTGGATGCCATAGTATATCACTGTGTTTTTAGTTTCTTTATGGTAACCATTTATGTATGTTTTCAGTTTCGTCATACTCTTGGTAAAAAAGACTGTGTAAAAAGGAATATAGAAGTAAGAGAACATCATAGTTTCAGATAAACTCATATGCTAAACACTCAATACACCACTAATGAACTGATAATGTTAATCTACTACAACTAATAGATGAGCATTTCTCATCAATACTTGTCAAAGCTACAAATAACCTTTCACAAAATTATTCTCATTACAAGAAGACTATTTCCTATATGCATACATGGATACAAAAACCACAATTGTTAAAATGCACACGATTAGTCTAGTAGCGGGGTAGCTACAAATGTCCTTTTTACCATGTTTCTGAACTGCTTCTAGCTTCATCTCCAATGTCTGAATGTGGTTTTCATCGCCATTCAGTTTTTTTAACAAGCCTGGAATTATTTTCTTCGGGCTTTTGCACATTGGAGGGTCAAACCACTCCATCAACCCACACCCTTCAGATCTCTGCAAACACTTCATTGAAATAGTAAGCTAATCATTCATCTCAAAATTTAAGGAAAAAATAAACCTGCATCAGCGCCTAATATCTCACTTCCAACGTATTTCCAAAACCTTCTCCCACAGTTTTCATGTTTCCATGTTGTCAAAAGCTTCAATTCTTGCCCACAATGATAGTGCTTGACCAGAATCCACTCTCCATATTCATACTGACCTGTTTATTTCGAAGTAGCAGAACTACTGGTAGACATGGTGGGCTTATGCACAAGAATTACAAATACAAAGGTTACGGTGTAAGCTAAGAGAGAGTGCGTACAAAGGAGGAAGAGGAAGGAGTACTCTAGCAAGTGTGAGGGATTTAGGTTTAAATAATGGACATCTACGGATTATTACAGAAAGAGTGATTACAAAAATTAACGAAATAAATGCAATTGGGCAAGAGGAAGTTAAGACCAATTTCAAATTACTATACTAACCTTCCCTTTTATGATTTCATGTGAAATCCGACGGAGTTTTTGATCGGAAGGACGACGGATGGTAACGGGCGAAAACGTAGCGACTAGATGTGGACAAGTTGAAAGTCAGGTATGTAACACCCCGGGCCCGCAGGACCCGAGGTAGTTACTACAGACCTCTTGTACTGTTCTCACAAACCACCACGAGCCTTTACCGCGTACTTTGTCCTCACTCATGCGCGCCCTGAAAAACTTCCCAGAGGGTCACCCATCCCAAGACTACTCCCGTGCAAGCACCCTTAACTTTGGAGTTCTTGGGTGATGAGCTCCCTTAGAAGGAGATGCACCTCTGTTTGTATGAGTAATATTATTAATCCTTTTAAATTAATCTCAAGTGTTACAATCACCCCCACTTAGGATCCCAACGTCCTCGTTACGCCCTTAACCCATTCTCAAATCTCAATCAAATCTCAGAATCCTCCCCCGCTAAGTGCCCGCCCGATATCCAACGGATCAACACACTGTCGTAGGGTTGCTCTGATACCACACCTGTAACACCCAGACCCGCAGGACCCGAGCTAGTTACTACAGACCTCTAGTAGTATCCTCACAAACCACCACGAGCCTTTACCGCGCACTTTGTCCTCACTCATGCGCGCCCTGCAAAACTTCCTAGGGGGTCACCCATCTTAAGACTACTCCCGTACAAGCACGCTTAACTTTGGAGTTCTTAGGTGATGTGCTCCCTTAAAAGGAGATGCACCTCTGTTTTTTTTTTTTTTTTTTTTTTTTTTTGCTCTAGGGAGGGTCTAGGGGAGGAGGGCTGGGGGGAGCCTGGAGTAATCATCAGAGCTGAAACTCATTCCATTGAGTTTCCAACCCTTGTGTGCCTAGCGGGATTCGAACTCGAGACCTCCCACTAGGCACAATAACCTCACAACCAGCTGGGCTGGAATGCTTGGTTTGCACATCTGTTTGTATGAGTAGTACTATTAATCTTTTTAAATTAATCTCAAGTGTTACAAGGTACACAATGCGGAAGTGGTATAATACTCACGGGACCAAAGGTGGATTTTTTTCAATATAGTACCATAGTTGAATCTGGATAAAAAAAGAAACCTAAAATAAATTAAAACTCAAAATTGCCCAGCCCTCTCCCAATCTGTCTCTCTGTCATCGTGTCTTTATGCCTTGTCTGAGTTTCTCTTTGTCTATATGAGGCCGCCCCAATTACGCGGCTCATTGTTAATCTCTTGTGGATCTTCCCATAAACAGAAATGACAAAGACAGTGACGGCGGAGACACACGAAGGCGATGGACTCTTCCGTGATGGTACCTGCACGTACGATGACTACGAAGCTCTTTGACGATGATGATATCGTTTGTGTAGCATCGAGCTCCAATGGTGGTGAAACTCCATTGATGACGACTCCAACCCCGAGTTCTTCTTCTCCTTTCTCTATAGGGTTCGTTACTTCTTTAGGTTCAAATCAAGGGCGGATGTGAGTACATTTTAGATTTGCGACAAACCTCACTTCAGATCAGTAATGGTAGGTGGTAACAATCGATGTGGTGCTAAGAAATCATTGAAGACGACGTGGCCCTAGTAGACGAAGGGGCCGCAGCGGTGGTCACCGGTTGTGGAGGCGGTGGTGACTTGTTGAGGGCTGTGGTGGACAGTCACGATGGTGTGGGGTTGGGGAGTGTGGGGAAGTGGTGGTGCGGGACTTGTGGGCTGGGGAGGTGTCTGGGGCTAGGGAGGGGCCGTGTAGGTTGTTAGGGGGTAGGTTGTCTGGGGAGGTGGTTAGGGCTAGGGAGGGGTTGGGAAGTGGTTGGGGCTAGGGAGGGGGTTGGGAGGTGGCTGGGAAGTCGGTGAAGCTACAATTACTGCTAGAAAATTAGGTAATTGCGATGGTGTAACTGTCACTGGCGGCGAGAGTGTGTCGCTGCCGGCGGTGATGGTCACCAGTGACGTTTGGTCACTGACGGCGTCTGGTAATTGGGCGGAGTAGATGTCCAAGACTTTTGAAAAGTTTTAAAGTTGGTCCCATTTTTGTTCAAGACTTTCATTTTAGATGTCCAAGACTTTTAATTATCACCTTTGATTCAAATCACAAAATTAAAGAGTTTACAGCTAAACAATGATACCAAATGTGGTGCTTAAGAGTTAAGAGGTTTGGGATGGTAAGAATCACACCAATTCAAGAGGATGGAAGAGTATAATAATCTAAAATTCTAATAGTAGAGGAGGTGGATTCGACATTTTAATGAAGTGGATACTGGGTTTCATTATTTTCACTTTAACAATCTCTTAGGAGTTAGAGGATAAATATTACTATGGATTCGTGAGAACTATAGACGTTCAAGAACAACAGAAATAACACGAAGTTTTAAAAAAAATTGGGTAAATAAGTTATAGTCGAACAATACATAGACATTAAAAAGTTACGTATATGAGCGTATTAGGCGAATTTCTTTATTTCAAGTTACAACTGAAAGTAAAGTAGTCCATTTTACATTTAAATAGATTCCGTGGTTTTGAGTGTTGTATTTCTACATTAGATTGTAGAAATAAAGCATTAACAATATGTCCTAATTATGTGTATCACCTAAGAGCAACAATGACCAAGAAAATATTAGACAAACATTGGCAATTTAGATCATCTCATAGCCAATAACAAAAATAGCTAAGTGTATCACCACTAAATAGACGTCCATTGGCATATCAATAAGACAAGAACATACAGAAAACCTTTGTCCAAACACATGGTTCCAACTTCCAATACCATTTTACCACAAACAAATTTCCAGTAAAATAGAATAGAGTTTATCAAAGCTGTCAAAACAAATGACTACGCGAAGAACAAACTTATAGTTAGCTACACTAGTCTACAACATAGAGCCCGTTTGATAACATCTATTTTCAGTCAATCAACCTTTTCAGTCAATTTTTTTTGCCACACACGTTGTTTTTGATTTCGTGCGCTGAATTGTGTAATAATCAAAATAAGTAAGGTTTGAAATTACTTGTATGTTTGAATTGGCTCAAGTTACTGGAAAATACTATTTTAGCTATTTTTCATGTAACATTTTCTTAATTTTTTTTATAAAATATTGTGTATAATTTAAACATAATTTTCTAATAATTCAGCAGATCCAGCCACTTTAGCCATTATTTCATAAATTTCCGTCGATTCAACCAATTTGTATCACCAAACGGGCTCTTAATATAACTACTAAGATCAATCTATATGTGCAGTTATTATCGGCATTGGGCCATATAAATGAACTAAGATAAACAATATTAACATATAGAGAACGATAAAGCACAATCGATTCAAACAAGCAAATCAAGAAAGGAAAAAGATAAGATCCAAAATATTTTTGTCATAGTTCCAGTATATTGAACAAAAATATAGCTTAGGTCCTAATGCCAAGAGTGTCTCGCAGATGTGGCATCTGATTTCATAGTTCTCTTTACCTTCCACTCTTCGTTAGACCCCCTCTGTCGCTCCGTCTATGCGTTTTCTTTCCATCGAAATAAGGTTGAATCAAAAGTAACACATGACAAAAGAGGGATAGAATAACTGGGGGATAACACAAAAAAAAAAAAAAAAAAAAAAAAAAATTAACTGGGGGATGATGTAGCACTGCCTGAAATATTGACAAATTCTGCAATTAAGATGCTTCCTTTGGAGGTGACTGGACAAACCTTAACGGTGACTGGTAAAACCGAAATACTTGATTTATCTTATTATTGTTGCTTTTCTTTAAAAAAACTCTAGTTTCATAACTTCATTATTCATCATTGTAGTAGCAAGTTCAACATTGTTGTTAGATTAGTCTACATGATTAGCGAATTTGATTGACACTTAAGGACTGATAAGTTTCATGTCTCTTCCCAATCTAGACATGTAGTATTGAAGTGTTATATTGTTTCTCCTCTTGTTACTCTTTTCATTAATAAATAAGTTTTCTTTATAAAAACTCAGGGATTTGAAACGACTAAATCATAAAGAGAATTAAGAGAAGTTAATTAAACCTAATAAATGAGTAAATAAGTGAAACAAAATAATTCGTAACAAAATTTAAATGACTGAACAAATAAATCTCTCTAATTGATTCATGGGCTTAACGGAGTAATGAACGTATTAGACAAATATGAAAGATGACGTACATGGGCTTAAAGTTAAAGTAGAACTAATTTTCTCTTTGTTACACCAAGATTTTTTACATGTCATTTAAACCCTTGCCCTTATTCTTGCTTAGGAATTCCTTCTTGCTTATAATAAAATGGTAAAAGGTCAAATAGGCATTCGAATTAACTTAAAAAGTGCAATTCACCCCTTATATAGGAGGTTCTGTTCAGACGTCACCAATTGGGACGGTTCCCGGTGGAATTTTTTGATAAATTTTTTTGAGCATCTTCTTCATTAAGTCTAGTTTACTCATACCAAATTTCAACTAAAAATTTAATCGGGAAGGCAGTCAAATGAATTTTCGAAGATAATTGCACAGTGCATTTCAGAAAATCATTTGACTGTCTTCCCGATTGTTTTTTTATCTGAAATTTGGTATAGGTAAACTAGACTTAATGAAGAAGATGCTAAAAAAAATTGATCAAAAAATTCCGTCGAGAACCGCTCAAATTGGTGACGGCCGGACATAGTCTCCTATATAAGGGGTGAATTGCACTTTTTAAGTTAGTTCGAGAGCCTATTTGACCCTTTAGCCTAATATTTTATATTTCATTATTATATATTTATACGTAGTACTACGTACTACGTACTACGTACTACGTACTACGTACTCCGTATATTTTATTTAGATTAAAACTCCTACGTTCACAATGTGTTCTCTTGACAATATTAGAATTCCTACAATGTGATTCATTCACAATGTCTTTTTCAATTGATTTTCGAGCTTTTGTTGCCGTGGCCCTCGGTTACCTTTCAAGCAAGAAGCGACAAGTAATCCTGCAAAATCAAGAATAATACCAACTTTAAAAATTGGGAAAGTTCCCGAAATAGGACTAAAAAAGTTTGAAAATTCCAAAATAGGACTGTCATGTTTTTATTACCAAAATAGGACTAATTACTGCCAAATGTGGAAAATACTGTCATGTTTGAAGTCTGGTACTGCCAAAACATGACAGTAATTAGTCCTATTTTGGGAATAAAAACATGGAAGTCCTATTTTGGAATTTTCAAACTTTTTTAGTCCTATTTCGGGTAATATCTCTTAGAAATTCCTTTTAATAATACCAACTATTTGAATATATATCAAAAGTGATATATAGCAAATTTTCAATAAAAATTAGTTATTTAATTCATCAAAAACTATTATCAAAATATCAAATAAGCGACCGTATTTCCAAATATGAATTATTTGATGATTTGATATTAGTTTTTGATGTCTTAAATGGTTGGATTTCTTGTAGAAAAGTGACTATTTTATTTTTAGTTTACATTCAGATAGTTGATGTTATTAAAAGTTGAGAAAAAGGTCAAATGAGATCATCCACTATTATGAAACCGTCACATAAGGCCATTACTCAATAAAGTGTCATATAAATATGTCTATTTATAAAAAGCAATGGGATGTAGGCATGGACCGGTTCCGGGCCTAGCCGAGCTTCGGGCCGGTCCAAACCGGGCTTTTTTGTTTGTGGGTAAAGGCCCGGAACCGGCCCGGGATTCCACCGGGGCCGGGCTCGGGTCGGGTTTTTTTTTTTTTAGCTTTTTTAATTAATTCCAACCCCCCTCCCCAAACACCCAACCCGCCTACCACCCAAAAAATATGGGGAAAAAAGGGCCCGGCCCGGCCGGTACCAAAGGTGGTGCAGCCCTGAACCGCCCCCAACAATCCCCCCGAGCCGGTCCTAGGCCCGGAACCGGTCCCGATTAACCGGGCCGGTCCCGCACAGTGGCGGTCCGGTCCGGTTCCCGGGCCGGTCAGACCGGAACCTGGCCACCCATAATCGGATGGGTCCTAATGACGTGTTGACAAACTCGTAATCCCGATTTTAACGTACGTCTGACAAACTTTTTAAAATAGATTATAAGGCTAACGTGAAATGTTTGGTCAAAGTTGGCTTGAATACAAAACAAACACAACGACACGTAATATAAAATCGGAATTAGGAGGTTATAAACGGGACGTTTTGACTCATCCGATTTATTTTTATAGGTAGACGTATTTTGTATGACACTTTATTGACTACATGACCTTATGTGACAATTATGTAACGGTAGAATGCCTTATTCGACCCTTATCTCTTAAAAGTTAATTCTAAAGTAAGTATTATTCTTGGTTCATGGAAGATGGTTGATATCACTGTTCTAAAAATCGCTCTAGGCGCCCGACTAGTCCCCGCCTAGGCGCTAGGCGGTGGCCGGGCGCCCCGATTTTCGCCTAGGCGCTCCGTCTAATTGGTTTGGCGCCTAGGTGAATTAGTTAGCTGCCTAGGGCGCCCAGTTTCCCGCTTAGAGCGCCTAATCGCCGCCTAGGGCACCTAGATTCGCCGAACAATATTTTATTTTTAAAAATTTATTTTTGTAAGAGATAAATGTATCTTTAACTTTAATCACAAATATGAGGAAAGATACTTCTAGATAAAAAATATATATGTTTGTATATATACTTAAATATTATTATTGTTTAATATTTATAACATAATGCAATTAATCATATATTGTTGCATGTTACAATTCTATCATTCATGCATGATAATGTGTGTGTATATATTTTTCACACACAACCACGATACTACAGTTTTACTATGTACTACTTATCATATTTATGCGAAAATATTCATAAAAATACAATTTATGCGTCTCCGATTAGTCCCCGTCTAGGCGCTCACCTAGCCGCCTAGGCGTTAGGCGCTGGGTTGGCGCCCGACTAACGCCTAGTCTAGCGCCTTTTAGAACATAGGTTGATATTATTTAAAGTTATTTTCTCAAAAATAATTGCATCTATATCCAATCATCATTTCACGGAACGAAGCCAAAAGCACACCATCCTGGAATGTGGTACTCGTAGTATTTTTCGAAGGAACAGGACAAATTCTTGTGTTTCGTGTAGTCTCCCGCCAAGTAGAACCAATCAATATGCGACTTCTGCAAGGGATGACACGGCTAGGCAGGGCTCAAAGTCTCAAACTGATGAGCTTTGCCGGTACATAGAAAGTTGGGAGGAAACCATTTACTCTCATTGTCTTGGACAATTCACTTTTTAGTCCTATTACCCGAAATAGGACTAAAAAGGGTTGCAAATTCCAAAATATGACTTCAATATTTTTATTTCCAAAATAGGACTAATTACTGCCATGTTTTGGCAGTACGAGACTTCAAACATGGCAGTATTTTCCAAATTTGGCAGTAATTAGTCCTATTTTGGGAATAAAAACATGGCAGTCCTATTTTGGAATTTTCCAACTTTTTTAGTCCTATTTCGGGAACTTTCCCATTATTATTGTTAGAATTTTTGTTATTTTTAGTCCTCCAACTATTATGTAACTGACATTTTTCGTACTCAACTTTGATTTTTCTACTTTTAGTCCTTCGACTATTGTAAGAAAGATACTTTTGGTCCGTTTTTGAAAATTTCCATATTTCATCATCCGACAATCATAAAAGTAACACTTTTGAATCAACTCTTATAATAGTGACATTTTTAGTCCACTTTGTGTCAAAATCATATTGGAAGGACTAAAATTGTCAAATTGATAATACTTAGGGGACTAAATTTGAGAAACTTTGAAGTCGAAAACTAAAAGTATCTCCTACGCAGTAGTTGAGGACTAAAATGGAATAATTGAAAGTCGACTACCAAAAGTGTCACTGACTCTAAAGTCGGAGGATAAAAAATGGAAAAAAAACTTTTATTGTTATCAGTTGGTCGAGTGATGGGAAATTTGGATCAATGGACCAAGATTCGAATCCCCACAGCAACCAGGTGAAGGTTACAGAACCTGAATAAAGCTGGACCTCTAGCGTGCACAGATGTATGGCCTACTGCTACTTTGCTGGCTGAGTCACCGTGACTTACTCATTCACCATATTGTCGGGTCGAGATGTGGGGGCTCCTGGGGTGGGAGATTCCACCTTTTGGATCAATGGAAAAAACTTTTATTGTTATTAATGTAGTCAGTTTTCAAAACTCTTTCGGTGGTTATCTTAGGTGTTCAAAATTTGACATTTGATATTTGATAAAATAACAAAAACAAAAAGAAAAAAAGATTGAGAATCAAGGTTGTATCGAAAGTTTTCTAGGTTGTACTCGGTAAGCCTATTAATCAATTATTATACCCGGAGTAATTATTATACTACTGTTTTTTAATCATTTTTAGCAAATTATTATACTATTATTATGAGAAATCATTTTTTTATCCAAAAACAGTCTCTTTGTGATTTAGTATAGGGATAAGGCTGCATACATCCTACCCCCTTACCCTATCGTAGGTGGGAGCCTTTGCGCCACTAGGATAAACAAAACTATGATGATGATTATGAGAAATCGTTTTTTAGAGTTTTGCAAATATTCAAAAACCAGGCCTTCTTTGTTTCACAAAATAGTTGCTATATTGATGTTAAGTGCATCTACACGAGTAAAGTTACAGAATGAAGTTATACAACAGCCAAACATGGCATGTGTTTCTATCCTATCATTTTATCAGGTTTACTAGTCGCATTTTCTTTCCACTCAACATATAGGTTTCTGTATACAAACCATCAATATCACTTGATTCATCCCAACTGGTGATTCGAGTGTCAGTTTCAGTTGATGTTTGAGCTTGTTGCCACGGCCAGCCTTCGAGCAAGAAGTGATTCATAATCCTGCAAAAAATTGAATCACTCCTATTGTCTATGTTCCACAGAATAAGGCTTTACAAACCATATTGGAATCACTCCTATTTACGATGTTTGACCGACGATAAAGCAAATTGATCTCTGTCAACACTCAAGTTAGTTTTAGAAAATAAAATTTACATATTCAGAAACTACATTAAAATCGCTACAAAACCTGCAAAAAATAATTCAAATTTCATAAAACTTTGATATACGAGTATAAAGTAAGAGATTAAGAGTGATATGTGTTGACCAAGTGAATATGAAAGGTATCTTATAAAATGGGACTGAGAAAATGGGACTGAGGGAGTAGTATTTTGGGGAAGATGATTGTTGATATTAAAGTTACTCTTGCCTTTAAAATTGCTTGTGCACATAGCTTTCCTGATAGAACGGCACCTTCCATGGAAGCCAAATACTTCTGTTTCGTATAGTCTCCGGCCAAGTAGAACCCCTCAATAGGCGACTTCTGCAAAGGACGACATGGCTCACATCCTGGCACTGTCTTGTACACTGACCTAAATTTTAAAAACAAAACGGTAAGGTTTGTGGCTAAGAAATAATCAAATGGAATGTAATAATGAAATGCTCTCTGTCCCTTAAAATAAGAAATTTGCTTTTACAAATTATGAATGACCATTCGTATCACTATAACTTATTTCCAAGATTGTTTGCAGTAACTGACAAATACCTCTTCATGCTTGGCTTTAAGGAATTTAACGTAAAAATGAAAGTTGAATTACATGAATTGTAAAACCAGATTTCTTCTCTTTAGGATTTAAAAAGAGTATATTTTAGTGTAAATTTATATAACACATGCATTTGATAAATTTATATTACAACTTGCCACACGTTAACTAGGAACACCGTGCCTGTGTGCCAACATCGTATGTGTCTTACCTCGGAGTTTTAACAATATGGTACTTCACTATTTTTGCTTTGCTCTGATCAGCTGAAATCTCATCAGGAAACAACTTTGCTAGTTCTTGCATTGTCGCGTCTATAATTTCGGTGTCACTTCGCGAGATCCATTCTTCTGCCGGTGCAAACACCAATTCCAACATAGACTTATTGGGATCATAGTATTCCTGTGTGAAAAAGAACAGTCATACCTAAGCTTACCTCCCTTATAGATTGAGAGAAAAATAAAATGTCTACTGGATGGTAGAGCTGGAATGGGACTTGGTATTTTCCAAAAATAAACAGCTGCATTAGTACCTTACATGTTACCGACATGTCAGCATACACACTGAGAAGTGAACTTCTGCAAGAAAATGAAAGATGCATTAAAAAGATCAGCTATCGATGTCAGTGTGAAAGGATATCAAGTAAAACGTCTCAAATGAAGTAAATGTGCCAAGGGAAAGAGTTGAATGGACAGACCTGCTAAATAGGAGATGATCATATGTGTTCCTCAGTTTTCTATCAAACCTGCAATTTTAATTAGCTAACCCACTATGAAACAAGTCAATTCTTACATAAGTCATATTTTGGTAAAGGAATAGATATGCTAATGACTGAAACATGATAAAATGCTTATGCGCCTTAAATCTGTCATTAATTCAAGGTAAGAGTTATATGAAAACGCCAATCAGAGTCAGTTAAATTTAGAAAATGGAAGTTCACCTAACAGTTCTCTTTTTAGTTGGTTTGGAGATTCTTGGAACAACCAAATAGTAAAACAGTCATATTTGTATAATATATATATACACTGCCGTAGCTAGGGATGTTGGGGACAACCCAGCGCCTGGCCCAACCCTAGTTCGACAAAACCTTATTTTCTGCGTAAAGTTTGTACTATAATTTTGTTAATTCATTATGAATGAGTGGAGTGTCCGGGCTACACCATGCTCATGTAATTATCTCATAGATACATCACTAGCATACACGTAGATAATACATGCAAAAGGGTGTGAGAGTAGAAAACTTCAAAAAATTCCAACTGACCATATATGCACATTTATTACAGGAACCCCAACTAATTTTGCCAGCTTTTTGAAATATGGGATCTCTTTCCAGTCCTCGGGCAAAAGAAGCTTCAGGACATCAACTAATTTGATAATAAGAAATTAGTGAAATTTTGAGGCCTAAAATGTAGGAAGACTAGGAGTTGTTATCAGTTTACCTGGCGTAGCAAACACAAAAGCATCTCCATGAATAACAGCTCCATTATTTAGAAGAAAACTGTTGACACTCCCATCTTCATTCAGCTGAATCTTATTTACACGTGAATTAAGACGAACATGTCCACCTTGTGACTCAATATGTTCAACAATCGGCAAGCAAAGTCTTTCTGGTGGATTTCCATCTAAAAATGCCATCTTTGAACCATGTTTCTCCTGTGCTTAATATATTTCAATATATATAAAAATCTTGAGATGTATACCTATCACCCCTGTGATAATTTAAACTATTATGGTATGCACAATATATCAACTTAATCATGAATGCCAGTTCTCCTTGTGCTACCTCCAATCCCAGTTAGGCCTCCAAAAATTTGGAGGGGGGAAGGGGATATTCTGTGTGTAAGAGCAAGTCCAAGACATTTTTTGACCATCTGTTTAAACTCTTTTTGTTTATATATTTCTATCATATAGTACAAAATATAAACTTTAGTACGAAACCGAGAGGTCACGGGTTCAAGTCTTGGGAGTGGCCTCTTGTCAAATTTGTCATGGGAAGGCTTGCCCCTTATACACCCTTGTGGTTGGGACCCTTCCCCAGACCCTCGCCTTACAGGGATGCCTTTGTGCACCGGGCTGCCCTTTTTTAAATAAATTTTAAATTTCTAATCAAATTTGATTTTTCTTTGGATTTTCGAAGTTACACTCCAGCATTAACTCATTAAATAAACTAATTTCCATTAAGATTTTTTTCATTCTTCTACTATTTTACATGTTGCAAATATAGATTACAGATAGCATTTAAAAACAATTTTCCGTTCTGATTTTTCCCTTCTGCGTTCCAAGCAGACTACAAATATTTTATTAATCCCTCTCAGTACTTCCAACTTTAATCAAACTTGTGTCTTGGTGAAAGTGAATTATCTTCGAGCTCATACATGAATTGTATTGAAAATTTATCTCCCAAATAAGAAAATTAAAGTAAATTAAGCCTCAAATTGCAAAAAACAAAAGAAAGCATATTGCTTAAAAAATAGTACTCCGTCCATCCCGCTAAGATTGTCGCATCTTTCCTTTTCGATCCGTCCCACTAAGAATTGTTCCATAACAATTTCGGTAAAATTTGTGATGTTTTAAATCATTCTTACTTTATCAATTCAATATCAACCATATAAACCCACTTTTCTAAATAACCGTAGCACCTCCTCATGTTCCAATGTTAGTGGGACGCATGTAGTAATAAATACGTCTGCGGCAGAAAAAAGTGTGAAAAATACACTGAAAGTGTATGTGTACGAGTGTGTCTCAGTGTCTGTCACTCTGTCTTGGTTAAACTTCTCACCTCAGGCCCCACATTTCATCAATTCAACCCAGGTTATACCTCACGGCCTCACTCAAAGTTATTCTTCCATGAAGTCAAGGGAAGTATGCATTTCCCCCCTTTCCCTTCATTGGTCTTAGCTGGGGAGGGGGAGTGGGGTGGTCGCATGAGGATCTAACCTGAAGAAATCTGTTTAAAGCAATCAATATGCACTGCATGGACAGCTCATCAGGATTAATGAAATTCAGAGCCTTTGACATGGCAATGAACACTTCATCACTGACCCTTTCTGGTATCCCCTGAAAAATAGGACAGTGGATATTTAAATTGCACTGCCCCTCCTTACTGGCCCCAACATAAGACAAAAAGAATCTTAACAATGCTTTAATAAGAGAGGGTTACATACTTGCTTTCTCATCCAGTCCTTAACGGATATCCCATCTTGAGCTTCAACATAAGACTGTCCTCCAAGCATTGCTGGCAATAGACCAATAGCAAACTTCACTTTCTCTGGCCAGCTAAGCATTTCATTGTTCTTTAGGATGGCCCACAGCCCTGCCAATAATATAGGAACAGACACACAAGAAATTCCTGATCACTCTACATTTCATAACACCGTTGGATTGACAATTTTGATAATCTCACCATTAAGTGGAGCCGGTAAAGCTTCAGGGAAATCAAACCGGCTGAACTGTCCTGGTTTGCTGGGCATCGCAAATATCATAGAATGTTCCTTCCACTGCAAACGGTCATTGATACCTAGTTCTCCAAACAGGTTCTGCATATTTGGGTAGGCCCCAACTTAAAACAGAGACTAGTTTCAATGGACCATTTCAAACACATATCAAGAACGGGGCACACAAGACCTTAATACAGACAATAGTGAAAATTTAATTTAAAAAACAATGACAGCGTATAGGTCCCTTAAGGCTATGTTTTGATCCCGAAAAATGCTAGGTATAGGTAAGGGAGAAAATGCCAAGGAAAATCATTTTCTATTTTGTTTTACCTTGAAAAGTTAAAAGGAAAATGAGATATGACATTCTTTACATATATTTCTCAATATCTTCAAATAAGTAAATGAGTATCAGGAAATATTTAAACCAAATTTGTTGAATACTAGCTTATCTTTTATTTTCCTAAACATTTTTCCTTCCAATTGTCCACAATGGTCTACTTCTATATTCTTTCCATAGGTGATAGGTCAAAAGAAAGTAACAAAAGAAAAAATGAATAAAAATGTTGTTTGAATGAGTCATCTGAAATGCATCATATGACTGTATGTTGCCAGTAAAAAAGACCACTTGGACATTCTTAATATGTGCCAAAGGAATTAAGCATGATAAAAAAACAACTAAAAACAACAACAAACAAGTCATTTGTTTGAAACATTTTTAAAGGAATGGTACAAAAATGAGAGACTTCAGTCCTGAAAGCAGCAACCCATAAAATAAGGTACAACTAAAGAATTAGTAGGTTTCTCTTGTATGAAAAAGAAATGTTTAAAACTAACTTAATCTAAAGAGGGATGTGAGAAAAGAAAAAAAATGACGAAGAAAGAAAAATTGAAAGTAACTGAATCTAAGGTTACTGAAGCATGTATCTAAAATGCTAGAATCAGAAATCAATATGCATAATAATATGGCATGTAACTTACAGAATATGTGCAAGCCAGTCTCATACCAGTCCCCATCGTCGTCTTTCCATGCAGCTACCTATAAATCAAAGAGACTAAGAGAGTAAATGTACAATTTTCTAGTATGAGAAAATTGAACATTTAGAGCACGTGTTACTCCATCTGTCCCAATATATAAGCCCCAACTTTTTAGCATGCAAATAAAGGAAACAAATTACTATTTGGTTAGTTTCCATCTTTACCTTAAAATGTGGGTAACTTATACAAAAAAACTGGGCAAACCGTTCAGAAGGTCAAATGAGATAAGTGTAAAGTAGAAAAGGTAGAAAACTAGTTGAGTTGAAAAAAGAGAAGTTGATATAATTGTAGGACCCAGAATCTTTTGGGATTAAGGCTTGGATGTTGTTGTTGTAGATATAGCTGTAGGACGAAGAAGAAAACAAAAAGGGAAACTGAGACTAGTACAATTGGACAGGAGGTTGTAGAGTCTCACCAACCTTACCACCCAGCACATCTCGTGCTTCCAATAGTATTGGTTTATGACCAGCATCTGCTAAATATTTTGCAGTACATAACCCAGCCAACCCTGCAAGCATAAAAATACCCAACAACATATTCAAATGCCATAGTAGCTTTCATTATAATAATGAACATCTGTCCTTTCAAAGTTCACTTGTCGTTAAAGGCTTAAACCATATATAATGTAGTGGCATACCACAGGCACATCCATGAAGCTATTGAAGTAAATTTAAAAAGATTAATGGATGAAATTCAATCACATCCAACAGGTGGCGTTTTATGTAAAGTTCAATTTGGTAGAGTTTGCTACTTTCTACAGGAAAAGTGTTTAGTAACATCCATTTCAGCCGTATTTGTAAGTCAAGTCAAAATCCAAATATTCCGCTTATTAGATTGATACGCAGATATAATAAGTTGATAATGCCCATCAAATGGACCCAGAGTCATCAAATGTTAAATGCTTTTCCTTGAAAATATGCATATTAATGTTTAATTGGCTGGATGCTTAAACTTTTACCTTTTGCACCCAAAATAATTGAAGTTTTAGAAAAGTACACACACACTAAAAAACATTACAAATTAACTCCTTTATTGTTATTTAGGCTAAAGGGTCAAATAGGTACATGAACTAACTTAAAGTGTTCAATTAACCCCTTATAAAGGAGTTTCTGCCCGGACGTCGCCAATTGGGGCGGTTCCCGGTGGAATTTTTTGATGAAATTTTTTTAGCATCTTCTTCATTAAGTCTAGTTTACCCATACTAAATTTCAGCTAAAAATTCAACCGGGAAGGCAGTCGAATGATTTTCCGAAATGTACTGCGCTGTTTAATTTTTCAGAAAATCATTCGACTGCCTTCCCGGTTGAATTTTTAGCTGAAATTTGGTCTGGGTACACTAGACTTAATGAAGAAGATGCTCAAAAAAATTCATCAAAAAATTCCACCGGGAACCGCCCCAATTGGCGACGTCCGGGCAGAAACTCCTATATATGGGGCTAATTGAACACTTTAGGTTAGTTCATGTACCTATTTGACCCTTTAGCCTTGTTATTTAAGTGCAACTTTAAATGCATTTTATTTCTTTTCAAAGTACAAAAGCATTTAATGTAGAAAGAGTTCATGTGAGCACATAATTCAGATTTAGTAGAAATGCATTGAATTCAAAAACAGCAATAATTTGAGGGCAATTTTTATGTTAGCTAAAATGATGGTTAGTTTGGTAATTCGAATAATTTTTTGCTCAGTGAGCAGAAGTTATAATTCGAATAAAATGAAGTGGTGTAGTATTTGCTAATATTATTCTAATAAATCAGAAGCAGCAGAGGTAACAAGAAAATATACTTGAGACTTTGAGACAAATTATAATAAAAATATACCTGCACCAGCAATAACAACTTCTAATGGTTTGCTTGGGCGTGAAGCAGAACGAAATGATGAGGACAAGTAAGCAGCTTCAACATAGTTAACTCCATTCTCAAGCTCCGGCCTTGGGCAGTCCACGCAGACTACCTATGTTACATATAGGACTCAGATTTTCAATTTTATGTTATGGATTTGATTCAGGTTTATATAACATGTAAATCAGACCTTCAAAGGGCGAAACTCCCTGCCTAATCGGGTCATACCACCATTACTGCTAGCTGGAAACCTCAACTTAGAGCCCATCGAATAGCTGGCTCCAAATGATATTTGAAAGTTCGAAAGGGTAGCTGTCTTACCTTGTGGGCTCAAGCTAACAGCAGAAACATGTCCAACATGGGACATTTTGCCAAGTAAAATGTTATTACTTTGGGGTAACACACACTCTCTTCAATGATATCAGTTCAACAATGCTCCAACACCACTAATCCTATCATTAAATGGCAAAAACAATTAGAAGCAGATTTCTGAAATTCTTTAAATGAAGAAATTAGATCAATATGAACTATTGTAGAAACTAAAAAGCATAAAAACCATTCATTGGGCATAACGGATAAGTGATCTGAATATAGCTTGCTTAATACACAACAATACAACACCGCCTTAAAAGTTGGAGTAAGAGGGCATTTGGTGCTTCTGTATGAATTTTACATGTGAAATTAATTCGTAAGAAATTGGTTCCAACACCAGAAAAAGAAATGAGGCATATTTTCAAGTGTTTGAAGAGTAGGGAACATTGAACACATGCTCACCTTAGAGTGTTAGATATGGTATGTCTTTGTTTTTAAGAGAAATCGTATAAAATTTCAAATGCGCCCTTTGTTCAAATTATTAGTTGTAGAACACATCCAATTATTCAAATCACTTGTACACTCATATAATACTCTAAGTCATTCAAGATTGAGATCATTCCAACACTACCCATGGAAGCAGCCAATATCATGAGTAGCCACAAGCACTGCATTTTGTTTTGAGAACCCCATCACAATTCATAAATTATAAACAATTAAGCACTTGAACAAAATATAAAATTAAAGTATGGCAAGTTAACATGTATAATTCTCATGTTCGCGTGATCAGAATTTTAAAACAAAACATACCCATCAACTAAAATTGCAAAAATTGAATCAATAAAATCAAAACAGGTATAAAATTAAAGACAGAAAAAATGTAAACTAAAATCAGAGAAATGTAAGGAGGCATTAAAATAAAGTTCTTTGACATACAAAATAACACAGAGTTAGAGACGTTGAAGTATAATATCGTAATCTAAGCACATCAACCGAAATATGTATCAATTTTTTAAAAAAAAATAATATTAATGGAAATCAGTAAAACAAACACATCAACAGAAACAAAATACTAAAAAATTGAACTTCAACCGAAACATCTTTGATGAATGTAACAGGACGAAATAATCAAATAACTAAAGCAATAGTTCTAAGGTAATACCAATAGACACTAACCAGTTGTAACGCAGGCTAACACTCTAAACAGATAAACAGCGGAGAGCATAGTTGATCAAGATCTCAGTGAAAACTCTATAAGAACAAAAGAAAAATCCTAACAATTGTTCTTCAGCGAGAGTAAAAGAAAGAATTCGAGGAAATTATCCTACCTTAGAGGGAAAACAACAGTAGGAGAAGGAGAGCTGCACAGTAGATTATGAATTTCAGCTCACATTCGTTAATTTTGCTTTTTATGAAAGAAGAAGATATAATGGGGAGGGAAATGGCCGCAGAAGTTTGGGGGCCGGAATTCGGTTTCTGCTTATGCAACGTGTCGAACTGTTAGCGGTGGATGGTTGAAACAGGCTCAATCCGGATGGGCTCGTTTAGCCCATGTTTAATGGCATGTTTTCATGGGGCATGGTGAGTTCATGATGCTTCGATCCACACAAAAATGTGAGTCTTTTCGGCCTAGTCTGTTTAACATGTGTGCTACTTGATTGGCCAACATTACAATTTGACATCATTATTAATAAAGTGATTGAAAAGTATAAATTGAAATTAAAGTATAATAAAGTAAATTGACAAGGACTATTAGAGCATCTCCAATGGGGTAGTGGATTGGAGGAAAGTCTATCCTACGTGACATAGGAGAGAGATAGAATGATTATTTTAATTTAATATGGAGAAAGTGGTATGTATAAAAAATGAAAGGAAGAGAGAGATGAGAGCAAATTGTAGACAATGTCTACGACAATGTCCACAAATAGACTTTACACGGGAATCGAGGAACAAAAGTGGATGAAAAGTGGGTTAAAAGTGATATAGAAAAATGAAAAACGAAATAAATGTGAAGATATGTAGGGGCGGATCTGCCAAGGGCCGGGTGGTCGGTGCCCTTGCTCCAACGATCCAAATTCCAAGTATAGAGGTGGGGCCTGGGCAGAAGGGGGGCTTCTAGGCCGCGTGTCGGTGAATTCGGCGCGGCAGCTGAAGCTTGAAGTTCAATGCAGAGGTGAATCCAAAAGGAGTGAAGGAGTGTTTTCTAATATGTAAACGGCGTCGTTCGACGTTCCCTTATTAAAAAAAGGTAACTCTAAATATAACTCATTTTTTACTAAATGCAGCCACTAATTAAATTAAATGTCTATTATATCCCTATTATTGTCCCCAATGCTCTCTTTGTGATGGCGGATCTTCAAGAATGACGTTCGGGAATAGCTTAACAAAAAGGTTCTTGCTTAAGCAAGAAAGCTGCCGCTGTGATTGGTCAAAAACTACAACAGCGACCAAAATGGTAATTCAACACCATACTCTTGCTTCAGCAATAGGGAAGGTCTCCTATTCAATTGTGTTATCCTCTGGCACAAAAAAAAACTGCTAGATAGAACAGTGCACTGCCTAGAACTCTTTTACAAATCAACTCCAAGCCGCAGCTCACCAGCAAAGATCTTTTGCATACATCATCAAGCGACCAAACTCATCCTTTCCGATCAAACAAATCAGCAACTCCAACGGAATGCGGACATTTTTCTTCTTCAAGAACGTCGTCCAGGAACGACCTCAAAATTTCAGTTAAAACGACGCGAGCGGGAAGCTTGTTCCGTCCTTCCGTGAATGTATGTCCTCGTCCGGCTCCAATCAAAGAGAGAGTTGTCGCCCAATCCAGATCATATGCCGCCCACCGGTCACCATAGCACATTTAGCCGTTGTGCCGGCAAGCCTTAGCCGTCCCTCATTTCTCCATGACCTAGTGCAAGTACCAATTCGCCTCAGAGCAGGTCACCCGCAGATTTTCCAAAACAACTAAACATTCAACTATCTAAACAGATTACCACCAAAGTCCGGTAGCCATCCAGTACAAAGAGGAGAGGATCGGGGCATGATATGGATATAATAGACATTTAATTTAATTAGGGTTGTATTTAGTAAAAGCTGGACTGTATTTCAAATTACCCTAAACAATCAGGTTCAGGGGCACTTAAAAAATAAATCAGCCCAGCTTCCGACGGCCCAAATCCGGAAAAGCCAAGTAGCCAAGCCAACGAAGTGCGTGAATGCAGACCGCGTGAAGGACTCCATCGACAATCAGTGCAGCGGGACTCCAGACCGCCGGAGACTTCCCGCCGAGCCCTCCGCCCACCGTCCCCGCCGCCTGTAGTCGACAGTTCGGCCCTTCCGCTTCCCGCCGTCCCCGCAGTCAGTTTTTTCCATATTTGCCCTTCGTAATAAGCTTAACGATTTGGCATGCCATTGTTTCCATTAATAAAAAAGTGACGGAAAAAGTTTATGAACATTTGGTACAATCTGAAGTCGAGTCTCGTCTCCTTTTGCTATCCATACACCCTTTCTTAACAATTATTGTCGAAAACTTTTGACTATGGGTGTTATGTTATCTTAATTAATCATTCTCTTGGCATCATACTTCTTTCTTCTTTACTTTACAGCTAGAACGGCACACAATCTCAGCTCCAGGTTGGTCGTTTTTTTCCTATCTCTTTCCCACTTTTTCCAATTTTCTATTATACCTTCTTCTAACTTGGTTTAATTTTTCCAATATATTAAAGTGTCCGTCTCACCGTCCTTCCATCCACGTCCACATATATATAGGTTCGGCATCGCCCCCTCCTCTTTCGTTTCGTCTGGTTTGACAACACCTATCTGTATAGTTTACCATGTTTTAAGTTTATTTGATGTCAATTTCCTAAATTGTTTCATGTATTTGATTTATCTGTATTTTGATGAGAACGGCCGCTGCTCAACGAAGAGAGAAAGCTAAATGATCGATTGGTCGATTGACACTTATTTCAGACAGCTAGTAAGCACAGTTACATTTATCTTTTGTGTTAAGTTTAAATTTAATCTGATTTACTATCTGATTTATGTTTTAATTACATTGTGTAAGTTATAGTTTGTTTTTTGATGATTTATACTCCGCCAACGTAGATTTCTTTAAATCTTTTCTTGCTTGCGAACTATTGTATTTACACTTAATTTCTTTAAACCTTTTCCTAATTCGCCTATTCAGCTTTAACTATTGTATTTAATCTAATCTTAACAGGTTTTAAAAATAAAATCTAGATGTAAAACTTCCTTTCAAGTTTCTCTTTAAATATGATACTACCTGTTATTTGACTGACTTTTAAGTTTTTCTCTTTAAATAGATGTTGAACTGAATAGATGATTTTACATATTCTGTGTCCTGTTCTATTTTAAAAGTGAATATAATATAATATAATATAAGTCTTTCAATTGACATTTTCAGCATTTCTGTTATGTTTTGTGTGTTGCATAAACATTGTTCCTGATCTCAACTTTCTATTAAATATATATAAATTGGTTCTATGATGGGGGAAATCAAACCTTCCATATCTAGGTGAAACTTTCCTTATGCACTCCTTGTAAGCTAAGTAGTATCAGTGTTCTCCAGTCTCGATATCAATGATATCCCTAGCTATCCAAAATCAGCCAACCTTTAAGTGAAATAGCTAGTGATTAAAAAGCTTAGTAATAAGTTTAAATATAATTTTGGAGTACTATAATTTTTAGCACCTACCAAATTATTTGAAATAGTGGTTCAGTGACACTAGACATTTCTTCTTCGTTTTCATAGGCAGTAACCACAGTAAACACAATCGGTGTGCCATTAAAGCCGTCATCCCCATGGACGTCAAACCTGTAATCAATACATAACTACATGATATGACATTCCTGATTTTGTATGTCTTATCATTCAAAGTTAGCTTGTTCTTGTATTTTGCCATCTCTCTTTTGGATACATTTGTAATGAGCTTTGAAGGAAAGTATGAACTTGAAACTGTCACACCTCATCTTAAGAAATAATTGTTAGAAATGTTTTCAGCAATGATTATTGAAGATAAATAAAAAACAATTACCCCTGTAAATTTTTGGTTTACAAAACAGAACGGAAGCTAACATAAAATTAGGATGTTTTTTGTAAGATTCTAGGATTGCATCCCCACAGTTGCCCCATGTGCACTTTCTTTAATTGCAATTTTTAGTCGGTTAACATTAAACCGAACCTTTGGAGAGAGTTGTTTCAGTTTTTAAATGCTTACTCATGATCTTCCAAAATAACTTCATATAACTTTTGACTTTAACCACTGTTCTCCTGAGCCTCTGTTTATGAATATTAACTATTCTTCCGACCACATATGGAAATTAAACAATGAAGTGATTAAAACCCTATTATGGCCAATTGAAAGAGCTTAATATAATTACACCTTACCAAAAAAGTTGTTTGTCATCAACTTGATCGCTGTGTCTAAGTTCATAAAACGACCAAAATAGCGTATAGTCTTTGGAAAGGTCCCATCAGAAAACTCCACCAAAGTTGTCTTGTAATTAAACATGATTTTAAACCTATATGTGGTGGTTTGTATTTTATTGTGTTAAGAGTAACATTGAAATTTCTAGAAATGTACGAATTTCCCTCTTTCAATCCATCCTAAAACTCAGCAACGCATTCCAGCCATTCCTTAACATGTTGGAAATTTCTTAGAATGTACGTAGTATGAATTTTCCTAAAAAAGTATGAATTTCCCCCTTTCAGCACAAATTTAATTAATATTATCTCACTCCAGGAAACTGATGGGTCACCACCCTAGTTTGTTGGAATCACTGAATGTGCGAGTTGTGGGCACCGGCGACAAAATCCTCGTCTTAGCCCACGGCTCTGGCACTGACCAGTCGGCGTGGCGGTCTATTTTCCCTCACTTTGTACGGAACCACCGTATCATCCTCTTCGACCTCGCTTGCGCTGGCAGCGTCAACCCCGACTGTTTTGACTTCCGGCGGTACACAACTCTCGACGCGTACGCTGATGACCTCATCAACATTCTCGACCTTCTTCAGATCGAGCAGTGCGCCTACGTCGGCCACTCTGTCTCCGCCATGATTGGAATCCTCGCTGCCATTCGCCGCCCTGATCTATTCTCCAAGCTCATCCTCATTGGCGCTTCCCCAAGGTAATTAATCAAGAACGATTATTATATTATTGTAGCTTTAATTTTCATGTTAATTCCACTATTATTTGTCCTAATAAAAAAGTGATGGAAAAGTTTATGAACATTTGGTACAATCTAAAGTCGGATATGGTCTCTTTTTGCTGTCCATACATCTTTTTTTAACTATCGTTGTAAAAAACTATTGACTATATGATGTTATTTTATCTTAATTAATCATTCTGTTGGCATCATATTTCTTTCTTCTTGACTTTACGAACAAGTTATTTTTATAAAAGTTGATACATAAACGTAGCTTTTATTGTTACATTTATGAAAGGTGAAACTACAAAAAGACCTTTTATTGTTATTATTGTTATTTATATTAAGTATGTAAACAATAAGAGAGTATTGAAGAAGTGAATTTCATTAAGTTGTTGTTATTTCATATAATTCCAGTCTATACGATCGATGAGCATATATACTGAAGTGATAAAATTAAATAAGCTTTTGTCTGAATCAAAACATAGTTCTTCACATCCAAAAGGAGCATCTTTTATGTTCAAATGAGCTTAATATTAAAAAATTAAAAATATTCTCGGCTGCAAAAAAGTATGTATTGTGGTCATACTATGATACGCAGTATCTGATAATATCATACTTTGATATAATGAAGGAAAGAAATAGTAAGTGAGAAAGTAGGTGAGAGAAGATAATTCAAGATAATATTCAGCAGTTTTGTCATTTTAGAAATGTTTTCTTTACCAGTAAAGTTGATAAGAATTGTTTCAAATTTTCAAGGTTCTCGAACGACGAGGACTACCATGGAGGATTTGAGCGAGAAGAGGTGATGGAAGTGTTCTCCGCAATGCAAGAGAATTACGAGGCATGGGTGAGGGGGTTTGCTCCGCTGGCGGTGGGAGCGGATGTACCTGCGGCAGTGCAAGAGTTCACCCGGACACTATTCAACATGCGGCCGGACATCACGCTGTTTGTGTCCCAGACGGTGTTCAACAGCGACCTGAGGGGGGTTTTGGGCCTGGTGAAGTGTCCCTCCCACATCATTCAGACAGCAAAGGATGCGTCGGTGCCTGCGTCGGTGGCGACGTACCTGAAGAACCACCTTGGAGGGCGGAACACGGTGCACCTCCTGCCCATAGAGGGGCACTTGCCGCACCTGTCTGCGCCGGGGATGCTGGCCCAGGTCATAAGGCAAGCTCTCGCCTCCGGACTGGGAAGTGAGTAGTTGTTGGGCCCGTGGGCTGCGGCCCGTAAGCTTGCTGTTTATTTCGGAGGAGAAACGAATAATGGGCATGTGGTCTACTTTGATCTATATAATCCTTCGAGTAATAATAGTGTTACTCCATACGTTTTACTTGATCTGTATATCATACTAGTACTACGTATGTTTTACTTGCAAAGTCACAAACTAACTCTTGTTTTTCTCATGTCAATTAAAAAATACCTTTTCTGACTAGAATATACTCGATAGTACTCCATATGACCATATGTTTAGCTCGTGCTTGAATTATATATTAAGTGCTTGATTAATTAATAATCATTCTTAAATAGTGAGAATCTGAGAATGAGCTCATGTACGTATCCGAGAGCTTTATGTGTGAACTTCTATATTATTGTGTACCTTTCAACTTCATTTTGAACAATTTTGAACAATTAAATACGACAGTATAAATTTAGAACAATTTATACGCTTGCATTATACGGAGTATATTACTACGTACAAAACACACCTTTAAGTTATACGATAGTATATCAAAACCTATGCAGTGCTTAATCATTTTGGACATGTTCTGACAATACAAATTTTGTGTTTAATTATTCTAAATGTAAGTTGAGAGGTATATTTGTTTTCTAACATATCGTTCAATTGTATATTTGTGCATCCTCCTTGATTATAAGAAATTATAGTAAAGATGTTTACATTTTAATACATACGTAGTACGGAGTATGTAATAAATAATTTGTCCTTATAATCTATATAGGTATTTGATAGACACGAGCTTGAACTGAACACTACTATATATTGAGGTCTTCTTGAAAAGAAGAAATAAAACATAAAACCCGCTTGTATTCAAACTTAAAGCTCTCAAAACTTGACTTATTAGACCATTTGGAGTGGTGAGGTATTAGGAGTCCAAAATGTGAAAATGGCATTTTTGGACTCCTAATTTCATACACTGGTGGAGTGTAGAGGGTATTAAAAATGGGTTTGGGGAGGGAATGAGTTAAATTTGGAGGAGTTTTGGACAGCCAAAAAGTAAATGGAAAAGAAAAGAAAAAGGGGGTGGGGGCGTACCTGATGTGCGCAGGCTGGGAGCACACGGCTGGCAGCTGAGTAATTTTCCTCGCTGATGTCATGTTCATGTCAGCATGAGGTCAGCATGCACTAACAAATTTATAAAAAAAAACTTTTTGGTAGATCCAACGGCTGTGATGATTTTGACACTGTTTGAACGAAAAAAAATGATCCAACGGCTGAAATTTAAATCCAACGGTTGAAATAATTTATTTTATTTTTCACTTATTTTTAATTAATATTTTTCTCAAAATTTATTTTTAATGAAATTTATTTATTTTTACATCGAAATGTGTATTTTTTTATTTTATAATTAATCAGAGAAAAAATTTAAAGGAAAACATTACTTATAATAATTTAATTAATGTTTTACTAAATTGATATGTAAAAAAATGTGTTGAATGTATTTTATTGACGGTGTTGGAATGCAGAGAATAGGAGTCAAAACACTGTTTTCATATCGACGGAGTCCATTATTAACATTTAGACTCTTGCACCACTCCAAATGGTCTTAGGTTCAAAATTGAGCACGAGCAGTTTAAAAATAACTTGTTCGATAATAACCATAACCACCTGTAATCTTTTATTCCTTTCATCTCTTAAAAGGTTGTAAGTAAAATTGTCTTTCTTGATACGATGTATATTGCAAATTTGAAATATTATATTGCAATATGTTAAATAATTAAGTGATTTTTTGTTGCCAATTTTAGTCGCATTTCATTATTAACTAAAAAGATGATAAGGTCTAAATCTTCAATTTATTTTACACGGGAGAAGGGCCAAAAGTGACACTAAGAAGTTCGGACATGACATTCAGTTTTTTGGTGGATCAAGTAAACACAATTTAAAACTTTTACCCTCATATCTAACCACCCACTAACTTCCCCATTCAAACCATCCTTACCCCGTTACAAAGCCCCTTCCCTGTGCTATAACACCACTGCCCCAATAAATTCATCGAACACCACAAGCCCCTTTCCATATACTCCATGTTTAATAACATCCCGACGAATTCCTTCTTCCTTCCGGCGTCGCTAAGGTCTTCTCCGGCGTTCACCTCGTTCTTTCTCTCCCTCTTCCCTGCTCTGTTCTGTTTCGTTTTGCCAGAGTTCCCTGTAGTCTTTCCAAGTTGATTCTTCTCTCCCAGCTTCACTAAATTTGCAACATTCAAGGAGGGGAAATCTTCATCCGATCCTTCCAAGACAGTACCCCACATCTCAATCATGGACGGCTTAACTCTATTAGAGAAGTCCAAGGTATTACCTTTAGGAGGAACATAGTTCAGTTTGATCCCATGTGATGGGGCTCTGTTGTCCTTAAAGAGTGTAGGCCAAGGTTTAACCACATCTTTAGGGACTGTCAAAGCATGCTCTTGTGTAGTTTTAGCAGTAGTTTTAGTTGGCTGCACAATGTCCACCTCTACTACTTTCCCATTATCCATCAAATTATTACTGACAGTAACATTAGGCTCATCATTCTGGGCATTAATAGCATTTTCCTTAACAGTAGTTTGGACAGATTTTTGGACCAGTTTTTCAGCAAAAATCCCTGCACCTTGGACGGAGGACTCAGCCTCAGTAGCAATATCAGCACCTGCAGTAGAAAACGAGGCAGCAGCAACCTCATGTAAATTCGTTGTCTGCTAGAAGAGCAAACCTGGACCTGGTATTTCTTACTGTAGATGACTCGACCTGCTTCTTCCTCACCATAGCCGGTCTCAGCAAGAACGAAGATGAAATGTGATTCGCAGGGCCGGTCTGGGGCATGGGCAAAGGGGCATGTGCCTAGGGCCCATTGCTTCCCTAGGGCCAACAAAATTCTCAATTATATCTATGTTGTAAAAACCGGACCGGGAAGCGACCCGGTTGAGCGATCGGGTCACGGGTCAGCCCGGACCCGGCGGGTCAACCCGGTCAACACCCGGAAAACCCAGTCAACAAATAAATAGAATTATTATTTTAAAATATACAATTTTTAACTAAACATAAAATATACTCCCTCTGTCCCAATATAAAAGGCACACTTTCCTTTTCGGTCCGTCCCAATATAAAAGGCACATTTCCCTTTTTGGAAAACAAAACAGTGCAAAACAGTGCCAAACAGTGTACAAACAGTGCCAAACAGTGTCTAAACAGTGCCAAACAGTGTTCAAACAGTGTTCACCCTTAAAATGTCTAGAAACGCAAATGTGCCTTTTATATTGGGACGGAGGGAGTATATTAAATTAGATGGATATTAAATATCAATATGATGCTTATTAAAAAATGAAATATTATACGGAGTATAAACATTTAACTCATAATATTAGTAATCACATATACTGTATTAATGATGTTATGTTTTTATTGTAATTATTATTAATTAAAAAGTAAGTTTACTCCGTAACAGATACGTAGTATAAGATATACCCCGGAGTATATTAAATATGGTTAAGTAACACATTGTACCAACATTCAAAAGCAGCTTCACGGTTTGATGTCTCTCCTCCCTACTTGCACACCCGGGTTCGAATCTCCCTTGGTGCATATTTTTGAGTTAATTCCGGGTTTTAAGAAAGTTCCGGGTTTGGGCCGTCGCGGGTTACGGTCCGGGTCTGTCGGGTCAACGGGTTTTTCCGGGTTCAGCCACATTTGCGGGTTGGGGTTCAACCGGATTGGACTCCAGGTGACCGGGTTCCGGGTCGACCCGCCCGGTCCAGTCCGGTTCTTACAACATAGAATTATATATATACATGTATATTTTAAATATCTATATACTACTCCGTCCCATAATGGTTGTCCACTTTCAATTTGGCACGATTATTAATAAAGTGGTTGAAAAGTAAAAGTTGTGGTTGAGATTTGAGTATAATAAAGTGAATTGATAAGAACCACATATTTCATCCAAAAAAGGAAACAAGACATTCATTTTGGGACAACCCAAAAAGGAAAGTAGGACAACCAAAATGGGACGGAGGGAGTACTATATAATTTAAAATAAAATAAGACGTATATTTTTTTTTTGATATTTTGAATTCATTATTCAACAACACCTACAAGCTACAAGTCTAAAATTTCGAAACATCCACACCAATTTCTTGGGAACAAACTTCATTATTTCTTTGGATTCGTTAAGGGTTAGCCGGTTAGCGCATAAATGTTTATTATTCCATTTACTTCTCTCATGTAATCCCATGATTCATTGATAGTATATTAGTATTCTATTAATTGTTTTTGGTTCTCTCATGTAAGTGAAAGATTGAATTATAATATTTATAATTTAGAAATTTGCAGTTTATTTTGATCTAGTCAAAACATGTTTTGAAATATGAAAACATTACTTCACAAATGATACTTCGTATAACTTTCACGTCTTTCATTAATTCAATGCAAAATTTTATATCGCAAGTAACAATTGTACTACTTAATCTTACACATATTTTTTTTAGGGATATTACCCGAAATAGGACTAAAAAGGTTTCAAAATTCCAAAATAGGACTGACATGCTTTTATTCCTAAAATAGGACTAATTACTGTCATGTTTTGGCAGTACCAGACTTCAAACATGGCAGTATTTTCCAAACATGGCAGTAATTACTCCTATTTTGGGAATAAAAAACATGACAATCCTATTTTGGAATTTTCAATCTGTTTTAGTCCTATTTCGGGAACTTTCCCTTTTTTTATAAAAAATTTATAGATATTCACACGTTGTCCGCAAGACCTACTTTATGTGTATTGTCCCGGGCCCATAAAATGTCAGGACCGGGTCTGGTGATTCGAAATAATCAGCTGCCCAACCTCTTCCCGCTCAAGAACAGGGTGCGGCTGAGGACGGCGAACACTAAGCACACAAAAAAACAGGGATTATACGCCTAAAACGAAGCAATTAACGAAACACAGCCTGACGGTGAACAGTACGACCAGATCAGATTTTGAGTTGTTGGCCTTAAATCATCATTCCAGTCGCAAATCTGATCTTGGAAATGGACTCAGGAGAGGATTTCGACCACGGAATTCAGTAAAACAACCTCAAACACCACCCAGCCGAAGATCGAGGCATTCCATTCTTCTTCCTGCGTGCGTCAAGAGCTCTCCTTGTTTTTTAAAGGATAGGGGTTGTAGGTTATTGGGGTGGATTGTAATTATTGGGGGGTGATGTTTTAGGGCATGGAAGGGCTTCATAAACGGTGTAAGGCCGTAAGGGTAGTTTGAATGGGAAAGTTAGTGGGTGGTTAGAAATGAGAGTAAAAGGTTTAAATTGTGTTTATTTGGTCCATCAAAAACATGAATGTTACATTTGAGTTTTATAAAAAACGTTAGTGTCACTTTTGGCTCTTCTCCCTTTTTACAATGAAAGAACTATGCTTACGAAACTTGAAGAAAATGCACAATACTTTGATATACCAAATAAATGAGGGATTGAAATGCAATTTTCCCTTTATCTTATGAAGGGATATTCCAGTTCCTTATTAAAAGGAAGATAAAGGACAAAAAGAGTGTTTTTTTCTAAAATTTTTACAAAAAATGTGACTCATAAGCATTAGATTTATTAAACTAACCGTAGTGGCTCTATCTCATAGTGATCTGACCCGACATTACAATGATCTATTACGAGTTACTCTGATGATAGTTATTCGAACTCGCCCCATTGAGCCATCCCCATCCAAGTGACCAGTTGATAGTGACTATCAACATTCGAGTGACAAGTGACCTCTGACATCCCATGACCTTCGACACCCAATGACCCAAATCCTCAATGACACTCAGTGTCCCAGTAGCATCCAGATGCCCTAGTGATCAACATTCGCTAGTAACACTGCCACCCAAGTAAGGGTGAGCATGGGATGGTACGTGACGGATATTTCAAAAAACATGTCCCGTCTTAAAGTACGATTCTTTTAAAAATCAAAGAACGTAACATCCCGAATATATATAGAACTTGTCTCATTCCATACCAATTTTCGTTATGGTTGAGTACGGTTCGGTACGGTTCTTCGGTACTATTTGTATCCTAAATAATTGACTCCTACAAAGTCAAAAATATTTTAAGTTTTAGTGTTAATAAGTAACTATACAAAAATTGAAGAGAAGTGACTTCAAGGTTAAAATCAAACATACTGAAATACAAAACTAATAGTCAAAACTATAATAAAGAAAGGTAACATTCAACTAAAAATCGAAAGTGATAGTCAAATTGAAAAACACAAAAGGTATGTCTTCACATGAAAAATATAATATAATAAATAATACTCCGTAAAATATTTGAGTAAAGCTCAATTCTTTATAATGTCGTACGGTTTTATATTATATATAATATAATATAATATAATACTCCTTGCATCTCACAATTAAGTTCACAGTTTGACTTCACACATATTAATAAAATAAATTTGACTTTACTGTGGGGTGCACTGTTTTGCACTGTTTAAACAATGTTTGGACACTGTTTGACACTGTTTGGAACTTTTTTTATGTAGATAATTTGCCAAATAAGGAAAGTTTTGAAGTGTGAAGTTAATTTCGAGACTGCCTAAAAAGGAAAGTGAAAAGTTGTTTACGGGACGGAGGAAGTATAATATATATATGTATTATATATATATTACATATATATATATTATACTTCCTCCGTCCCGTAAACAACTTTTCACTTTCCTTTTTAGGCAGTCTCGAAATTAACTTCACACTTCTATCTATATAGATTTGGAAATTCCGGACAGGAATAGCTCTCTCTCTCTCTCTATCTATCTATATATATATATATAGAGCTATTCCTGTCCGGAATTTCCGGGCAGAAGCCCCGGCCGGCCTCCTCCATTTGGGGGTCCTCCCGGTGGTATTTTTTTCTCAAATTGTTTGTGTATGTTCCTCATCAAGTCTAGTTCATTCATACCAAATTTGAGCAAAAAAATCAATCGGGAAGGTCGCCAAATGATTTGTTCAAGTTATCAACACGTTATAGCCTGACCTAGCTTTCAGTTTCTCACTTCCCATTTTTGTTATTAGCCGTTGTTGTAGCCGACAGATTTTCCTCTACCGTTCTTGGAGTCTCTCCGCCTACGAGATCTCCAAATCTATTGTAGTGGCGTACATCTGGACGACTCTCGTATAACAGCGTCAGTCCGCTCATTGACACCACGCTGGCGTCCCCTCTGGCATCATAGATGGCCACATGGCGGACCAATATCTGGCGCAGGTGCTCAACGTCAATTTTATCCCCCTTTTATGAAATCTCGATCCGTTCAAATGTGAAAAGTATTGATCTAACACAAAGTAATGTGATTTGAGTTTTACCGATGATGGATATCCCCTGACCTCAATCCTATTTTCTTAAATGAGTTAATATTTATCATGAAAGAAACCATGATAGTATGTACAAAGTACCTTGATAAAAATAAATATCGAGTAAATGTTTGATTGTTATTGATGTGTTGCTCTCAGGGGGAGTCTTGGCATACTTATTTATAATCAATTATATTGATGCGTTGTACTTTTTTTCTCTTTTGACCAAAGTTTATTTTTTTCCATTGGATTTTGTTACTTGGCAAGTTTTCTTAATGAGACCACATAATATGCACCACCCCCATTTTAATTTTGCAAAAGTAAAACAATGTTAATTAAAGAAAAAGAACATAATTAATACTACCATCTATTCTTTAAAAGTTGCAACAATTTGACTTTCACATTTTCCAATGCACAACTTTGTTGTAATTATATTTAATTATGTATTAGTAAACATTATAAAAAATTAATATTTTTAAAATTTACATCATCATCATCATTACCCAGTGGTGCAAAGGCTCCCACATACTGTGGGGTAAGGAGAATCGGATGTATGCAGTCTTACCCCTATACTAAAGCACATGAAGACAATTTCCGGATGACTCATAGTGAAAATCGTGACCAGAATTGCATTGAGTGATTGCAGCTTCACAACAAAGAAGCGTAGATAAGTTTAATAACATTTTATACATATTAGTTTAATTATATATATTATTAGAAAATCGTAGTCAAAGTAAGATGTATGAATAGTACAAAATCTCAATCGTAGTAAAAGTTTTTGACACCTCGTTATTAATACATCATACTTCCTTTTCCCTTTGACATGTGTTCATTTTTTTCATTGGATTTTGTTCATTGGGTTTTAGATTTGGCACACAGTGGGAGAATTAAAAGAAATATATCCCTCTATTTATGTGCCCTCGTTATAGTAATTAATGTAAAAAGTATCAGAAAGCATAGACTTTCCAAATATCCTCGATTAATATAAAGATTAAGGATAGTTGTAGACGTGAGGGGAGTCTCCTCACTTACACTACGTTACACTCTTTCCCTTCAACCCAGTTTTATTTTTCCAATTGGGTTTTTTACCTGGTAAGGTTTTTAATGAGGTAACGACACATATAAACTTTAATGATCAAAGCAGAGATCAAACAAAGAAAGACTTGATGAAAAAAGTCTATCATGATGTTTTACTCTTTTTCTCCCGTCAAGGTTATTTTCCACCACATGTTTTTTGTTACATGACAAAGTTTTGAAGATGCAACGTAACAAGACATACAAAATTCTATCCACAACTCAACACATGGGGAGTGTCAAAGGAAAATCTATGTTATGTGCTATCATATATATAAAATATGTGTTAGGATCATTCTATATAAATCATGTATTATGGACCATTGATCCATCCTTCTAAACCTTAAACCCTCCCTATTTATAGGGCACTTGGTAATGAAATCACACACTCCATTCTCTCTACAACAAATATTACTCTCTTTAGTGGTACTTGTTTCTATTTTAGTTCAAGTAGGTTTAGTTTGAATATTTGATTATTTGGAGTACTTTTGAAAGACAATGTTAGGTCTTTCTACATTTTGATGAGACTAGCCAAAACTGGTTTGGTGTATTTTGTGATTTCTGTTGCTTTCAACTAACATTCAAAAAGAAGAAAATTACTCAAACAAAAGAAAACAAAAGAAGAAGAGTACTAAAAAGGGAAAACTTGCCAAAAGAAAAGGAAGGTACGAAAAAGAGTTAACCGAATTTTTGTTCACTAGCAGCCTGCTAGTGAACTAAATTGGTCTACCACAAAGCACAAAACTAGTGGATTGCCAACACTCAAAACCCAACCCAACTAGTCAAAGCAAAGTTAACCAACACAATTTTCTCTACAACTTTCTCTCTTGAAGCAAAGTCAAAAAAAAATACTTTTTGATAGGACTCGGAGTAATTCTGAAAGAGGTAAAAGTAAAAAGACCTGAAAATCAACTGACTCACTATGAGAAAAAATGTGGCCTTTACATATTTTTATGGACCTCAGAATTATTGGAAGGAAGAAAATGCATAAATCATTTATTGGGACCCTCAAATAGTAAATGTATTTATGAGCGAATAAAATAATTGTCTAAAAATCAAAAGGAAAATACAGCAAAGAATTTTGTGTATCCTACTCATACTCTCGAAATACTTCACTACAATAAAGGGGTAGTATAAATACAAAAAGGGTTGCAGATACACCATATATATAAAGACAAAAGAAGTCCATGCTACTCAATAGTCAAACCAAGTGGGTTAATCAACGGTGAAGATTGAATCTTCTCCAGCCAACGGAAAGATATTCAACATCAAAGGTCTATATATAAATTAAAGAAGAAGTGTGAAGACTGAAGAAGTAAGTGAGTTGGATCAATCAACACAAGTTTATATGAAGATCTAGCAAGGAGAAAGTGCTAATCTATCACTTCACTCTAAGCACACTCACACTCATAAAGCTCTTAAATTAGCTCATTCAAGATATATTTTTAGAGCTTAATCCTAGTTGGGAGGTTAAAATCATCTTGTAATCGACAAACTCTAAATCTTTGGAGGGTATCCAAAGTGTGGGTAGAATATAATTTAGTAGCTTTTAAATTCATTAGTGAAACACCTAAGGATAGAGTAGCTTGAAGTGGTGTTTTCACTCCTTGTGAGATCCTGACAAACTAGGCCTGAGATCAAGGCTAGATCAGACACTAAGTGTATTGGACTCAATAACTTAGTGGAAAGTCTATCTGAAAGAGGGTGAGACTGGATGTAGGGAGATTACACCACATCTGAACCAGGATAAATCACTGTGTCCTGTAAGTTCAAAGCTCACCCAAACACACACGCGTCATCTCTCGCCCCACAACATTTTTTTTCAAACAGCTTTTTCAAAGACATTTAAACTACATTAATACAAACCCAATTTGTATACCCGGTTAAGGTGAGTATAAGCCAGTTCATACCAAAGCAAATCATCTCATAAAGAGTCTCTTACATCCCTTTTGAACTCCATTAACATCCCCTCGAAGTTTGTTCTTTCATCTAATAAAGAGTTCAAGTTTTCACTGAAAAATTACCTCAACAGCTCTCTGGCAGCAGCCTACAGCTGAAATAACAGTCCAGTCAACTAAATGTCTTTTGTGGAAATTTTTGTTACCTCCATGTCACGCCCCGGACCTACCGGACACGTCAACAACCCGCCGTACAGTACGAATAGTCAACCGAGGTCCAACTCATCCATACTATACTAGGCGTCTTGAATACCATTCACACATAGTACATCCATAAACAATCATAACGTAAAATATTTAGTTAAGCAGCGGAAACATAATTACAAATATTCAAGCCACACGTGGCAACCACGGGCATACAAGCCCCCAAATAAATATTCGAAATAATATCCATGAGCATTATTTAAATTGTTTTCAAAACAGAAACAGGAGAAGTACGAACCCCGCCTTCCTCCTTGAATTCCCCGAAGCAACGAGCGGTAGTAGCAAGCTCTACTCCCTACCTGAAACTGTGAGGTGGCCTCCCCCGTGAAGGGGAGGTCAGTACTTGGAAGCATTTGACAAGTACAATGACAACTATACTAAGTATAATCAAAGTTTCAATTTCCAAGACCCTCAATCCAAGATATTATTCATTTGTACTTAACTTATGTTCCTTCATGCTAGAGCTCGGCTCATAGTCATGCTAAATTGTGCTAGAGCTCGGCTCATAGTCACACTACATTTGCTAGAGCTCGGCTCATAGTCATACTAAAATTGTGCTAGAGCTCGGCTCATAATCACCCTACGTTTGCTAGAGCTCGGCTCATAGTCATACTAATTTGTGCTAGAGCTCGGCTCATAGTCACCCTACGTTTGCTAGAGCTCGGCTCATAGTCATACTACCACGTGCTAGAGCTCGGCTCATAGTCACGTCAACTAATCCCTAAACCACTTCTTAGTCTAGGTTCCATCCATTTTGAGTAACCCTTAAGGCCTACTCCAAATGTAACTTAAGTTCATAATAATTTGAATATCTCAATTAAATTCCACATTCAAGTATAGCTTGGCTCTAATATCAAAATATCACTTTTATCCTTCCATGACTTCCTTACATGAGGTAAAAGTATATTTATCACAATTTAGTTTATAGTTTACACAACTATTATACCATTGTATTCATAACACATAATCATACACAATTTATTCATAAATTTGTATATTATGCATTTTTGCTTATGAACAATAAAAATCTCATTTAGGCATTTTATTATTATAAATACATCATGCCAAACACATATAATTCATTTAGGTAATCTTATGAAATTAACCCAATAATTATAAGCAATATAGTCGGTCATCCTCACCTCGAGTGAGCTTAAGCGCGTTCTCCGCTTCCCGGTGGAACTTTGACCAACTCCGGTGAACTTTGACCAACTCCGGCGAAACTCCGGCGAAGCTCAAAAATACTTTAATCAAGTTCCTAACAAGGTTTTAACACCATAAAACCTTAATCAATACAAATAACCTCTAAAAGGTTATTTTCCGGTGAATCGGTCGTTTTGGCTTCTAAGTCCGTTTTTGGACATAGAACCACCTTCCAACCCATTATTTCACACTTATATCATGTAGAACAGTCCTCAAGGTTCTCAATATGATATATATCTCATATGGTAGAAGAAAAAATAAAGGAGAAGCTATGATAAGGTCATTACCTCACTTTTCTCACTTTCCCCTAGCTTTTTCCTTCTCAAAACACCTTCTTTTGGGCTACTCCTTCTTGAGCTCGGTTCTTGGCTATGGAGGATGAGTTTGCAGAGCTCTTTCTCCCCTTTTCCTTGGTGCTGGCCGAAGTGGTTGAGTGAGGAAGGAGGGGGTGGGTTTCTTTTTGTTTCTTTTTGGGCAATTATGGGTGAGATGGGTCCTCTTACATGTCAAACATGTTTCCTCCATCAACTCAAGAGTATTCAGCCAACTTTTGAGCTCAATCAATCCCCTTTTGGTTGACAATTTCGTGGGGTGGCCCCCACCTATGTGGGAGGTCATCCCAATTCGTCCCGAAGTGTACAATCGGTCCCGAAAGTTGTATTTTTTGGACTGTTTTAAATATATTTTATTTTATCGGGTCAAATAAAATATATTATGTGTTCTCCATCATTATAACCCTTATAATGAATATTCATTCCCCAATTTAATTTATAAGTCCCCAAAATTAAATTTCGGGCTTTTATCGGTTAAATCGCCAATACCGGTATTTGGGCCTCTTTTGACCAATCGGTCAATTCTGGACCTTTCCATGGCTCAAATGAGTTATCCTCCACCATATAAATATTATCTAGGCCAAGATGGATAATTTATGTGGTCCCGGGAATATTGGGCGGCCCCCGCTCTCGGTGCGGGCCCCACGTGCAAAACCACTATTCACGCAAAAGGATTAATAAAAGTTCACAACTTCGTATACTTATTAACCATTCCACAAGTTTCAATACATTATTCACTTAAAAGTAAATACATTTGGGGACGGTGTTACAAGTTCACCCCCCCTTATTTGGGATTTCGTCCCCGAAATCTACATGTCTAATCGAAAAGAAACGGGTATTGCTCCCTCATTGAGACCTCAGTCTCCCATGTTTCTTCTTCGACTCGATCACTCCTCCAAAGAACCTTCACCATAGGAATCTCCTTGTTCCTGAGTTTCTTCACCTGTTGACCCACAATCTTTACCGGTTTCACCGCATATCGTAGATCTTCACGTATCTCCACCGGTGGCTTTTCAAGAATATGAGACGGATCTCTCACGTACTTCTTAAGCATCGATACATGAAACACGTCGTGTATCTTCTCAAGTTCTGGTGTCAACTTGAGACGGTATGCCACAGCCTCTATCCTTTCAAGGATTTCAAATGGACCAATGTATCTGGGGTTAAGCTTTCCCCTCGATATGAATCGGATGATACCCTTCCAAGGAGAAATCCTTAAGAAGACCTTATCACCGACCTCAAACTCCAATGGCCTGCGTCGTTTGTCGGCATAACTCTTCTGCCGATCTTGAGCAGCCTTGAGTCTATCCTGAATGACTTTCACCTTAGCCTTGGTGATTTCAACAAGTTCAATCCCTTCGAGCTTGGCCTCGCCAACCTCGTCCCAACACAACGGTGTTCTGCATTTCCTCCCATACAATGCCTCATATGGAGGCATGCCAATACTCGCCTGATAACTGTTGTTATAGGCAAACTCTACTAGAGCCAAATGCTTGTCCCAACTTCCTTGGAACTCCAGAGCACATGCCCTAAGCATATCCTCCAAAATCTGTATCACCCTCTCAGATTGTCCATCCGTCTGTGGATGAAAAGCAGTGCTAAACCTCAGTTTCGTTCCCAAAGATGCTTGAAACTTTGGCCAAAATCGGGATGTGAAACGTGGGTCCCTATCCGAGACAATGGATATGGGGACTCCATGAAGTCTCACAATCTCCTCCGTGTATAGCTTTGCCAATCTTTCAAGAGGGTAAGTGATGTTAATAGGCAAAAAGTGTGCACTCTTGGTGAGCCTATCGACTACTACCCATACCGCATCATAGTTGTTCACGGTCCGTGGCAACCCCACCACGAAATCCATAGTCACATGCTCCCACTTCCATTCTGGAATGGAAAGTGGCTGTAATAACCCAGCTGGATGCTGATGTTCTGCCTTGACTTGCTGACAAGTAAGGCACCGACTGATGTACTCGGCTATCTCTCTCTTCATACCGGACCACCAGTAACTTTCCTTCAAATCGCGATACATCTTCGTGCCCCCCGGGTGCATGGCATAAGCCGATGAATGAGCTTCCTCTAAGATGGACTTTCGGAGCTCATCATCTGCCGGCACACACACTCGGTCACGAAATAATAAAAGACCGTCGTCTCTTTCCTTGAAGTCCTCCACCGGTCCCGCTTGCATGCGTTCCCTGATCTTCATAATTTCATCGTCAGTTTCCTGACCCTTCTTGATCTCATCAAGCAAAGTAGGTCTCACCTCAAACCGTGCCAATAAGGCACCATTACTGGACACCTCCAGTTGGGCTCTTAATGCCCTCAAATTAGCTATCAATGCCCCAGATGAGCTCTTCCGGCTCAAAGCATCTGCCACCACATTTGCCTTGCCTGGATGGTACTCAATCACTAGATGGTAGTCCTTTATCAACTCCATCCACCGCCTCTGCCTCATGTTTAACTCTTTCTGAGTAAACACGTACTTCAAGCTCTTATGGTCAGTGTATATGCGACATGTCTCTCCGTAGAGATAATGTCTCCAAATCTTCAGTGCGAACACCACTGCTCCCAACTCTAGATCATGGGTGGGGTAATTTACCTCATGCTTCTTCAACTGTCGTGAAGCATAGGCAATTACCCTCCCCTCCTGCATTAACACACATCCAAGCCCTTGGATGCTCGCGTCGCTATAGACATCGTACCCCATACCCTGTTTGGGTAATGCAAGTACCGGTGCCTCGGTCAATTTCTTCTTCAGTTCAGTGAATCCTTTCTCACATTTGTCATCCCATACAAACTTAGCTCCTTTTCGAGTGAGCTTCGTCAACGGTGATGCCAAAACAGAGAACTTCTCCACGAACTTTCTATAGTATCCTGCCAATCCAAGGAAACTACGAATTTCCTTGACGTTCTTTGGCCTCTCCCATTCGGTGATGGCTTCTATCTTCTTGTTATCAACAGCAATTCCCGATCCCGAAACCACATGCCCGAGAAAACCAATCTCCTTAAGCCAAAATTCACATTTAGAAAATTTGGCATAGAGTTGCTTCTCCCGTAGTGTCTCAAGAACGAGTATCAAGTGCTCCTTATGCTCTTCCTCACTCTTTGAGTAGATCAAGATGTCATCAATGAACACAATCACGAATCGGTCCAAGTATTTGTGAAATACTCGGTTCATCAAGTCCATGAATGCCGCCGAGGCGTTTGTTAACCCAAACGACATAACAAGGAACTCAAAATGCCCATACCTCGTGCGGAAAGCACTCTTCGGTATGTCATCCTCCTTAATCTTCAATTGATGGTACCCCGACCTCAAGTCAATTTTTGAAAACACGGTTGCTCCTCGTAGTTGATCAAACAAGTCATCAATCCTAGGCAAAGGATACCTATTTTTGATTGTGACCTTGTTCAGTTGACGATAGTCAATGCACATTCGAAGTGTTCCATCCTTCTTTTTCACAAAAAGGACTGGTGCTCCCCACGGGGAGTGGCTTGGTCTGGTGAAACCGTTATCCAAAAGCTCTTGCAATTGGGTTTTTAACTCGTTAAGTTCAGCGGGTGCCATACGGTATGGCGGTATGGAGATTGGTTTGGTGCCGGGCTCGACTTCGATCACGAACTCAATCTCCCTATCGGGTGGAAGTCCCGGTAAGTCTTTTGGAAAGACGTCCTGATACTTGCATACTACCCTAACATCATCAATGCTCGTCTCTTCTTTGGTTTTGTCCACCACATACGCTAGATATGCGTGACATCCCTTCCTCATCATATTCTTAGCCCTCACAGCGGATATGATACAACTATTGGATTTTTCCCCATCCCCCTCGAAGCGTAGGGTCACCCCTTCATTGCCTTCGAGTTCAAGTACTTTCGTGTAACAATCGACCCTAACATGATGCTTCTCAAGCCAATCCATCCCCAGGATTGCATCGAACTCAATCATACTCAGCGGCACGAAATCACACGACAAGTTTTGGCCCTCCACTTCCACCTCACACGATGGATAGTGGCTATCTCTCTCGATGTCTTCCCCTAGGGGTGTGGATACCAATAGGGCTTGAGTCATCGGTACCAGGGGTACGTTGAATCCCCCGGCGAATGTCTCACTCACAAATGATCGTTGCGCCCCGGTATCGATGAGGATTCTCGCACATCTCCCATTAATCTTTAGTGTTCCTGCAACCGAATCTGGGTTAGCTCGGGCATCCGCCTCCGTCATTGCGTAGACCCTTGCTTGGGTCCTTCCTTGGTTAACGGACGGCGCATTGCTCGTGCTTGCTCCCCCTTGGCCCGTACTGGCATGCGGTGCTCCGGTTCGGTTCCTACTTGCCGTAGTAGGGCCGCTTGATCCCGCCCCTCGGTTCCCACCAAGTTGAGGGCAGTTGGGCTTGATATGCCCTGTGCTCCCGCATTGGTAGCACCGTGGTGGATCACGACACTTACCGGCGTGGCTCCGGTTGCAATTCCTACACCTTGGCGCAGTTGACGCTTGTGAGCCCGAGTTGTGCCCGCTGAAGGCCGGGTTCCCTTTTGACGGCGGTGCCGGTGCCCTGAACGATCCGCCTCCCCCATGGTTCCCCTTCTTGTTGGAACCTTGGGGGCCATGGCTTTCCCACTTCCTTTTCTTCGCCTCCTCGGCATTCCTTAGCTTTCTTTCCTCCCACTCCTTCTCTCCCTTCAGGCCTTGTTCAACCACTTGACTAAACGTCATATTAGGCAATTGTGTTGCCCTCTCACGTATGTCAAGGTCCAAGGCATCCCAGAAGTGGTTCACCATCCGGTTCTCATCACATATGTACTCCGGTATGAATTCGGCAAGCTTTCTGAACTTGTGCTCAAGTTCCTTCACCGTGCATGCACCTCCTTGTGTCAAGTTTGTATACTCCCTCCTCTTCATGTTTACCTCGAAGTCAGAGTAGTATTGGTTGAAGAACTCCTGCCGGAAGTTCTCCCAAGTGACAGCCTCGCCGTACTTCCCTTTGACTCCATCCCACCATGTGGACGCCATGCCTTCAAGCAATCTTATTGCCACCCTCAGTTTCATGTTGGGTGGCAGCTGCATGTCAGGGGCCGCTTCGTTGAATCTTTTGATCCACTCGGCCGCCACGGAGATGTCCCCCGTTCCGTCAAACGGTTTACATCCCAAATCTCTTGCTTCCTTGACAAATTTGGAGATCCTTATGGTTGGACCTCCAACATTTTGGCCTCCATGGGGTTCAACATGGACCCTAGAAGCACCATGACTTCCCCCTCTTGAAGCCATGCCCGAAGGTTGCCCCGCTCGGCGCCTTCGGCGTTGTCTCCTCTCCTCACGCTCCTGGTGGTATTGTTGGAGCAGCGCCTCGATTCTCCCAAGAGTGCCATCATCTTCACTCTCTTCACTCACATCATCATCCTCCCCATCATATGGGGTTTCCACCGGCTCGGTTTCCGGTCTATAAGTTGAGTCCTCATAGGACCAATAAGTCTCACTCTCGGTGTCCACGTGGCCATCGCTCACGGTCTGTTGTTGGCCTCCACGGCCCCTTCCCCTTGACACCCTAGTGGACCCCCGGCTGCCGCGTTCGGACCCACCCGGTACACGGCCCGTCGGGTTCCTCCTAGTGATTCTACCAATTGGCTCCATTTCTGAAAGAAGTTTAGAATGAGCCATTAGACTCGTATCAACTGTCAAGTGACGGATAGGTACTTAAAGACATCTTTTGGCTTAAATCACCGCCATACCAATTGTTAAGGGTACCATCTTAACAATTAGAGACCTTGCAACTCAAGTACCAAAAGTTCCATAAGTACAAAACTTTATGCTCATGGTTTGCAAAATCGTTTTCAAAAAGGAGTTTTGAAGCTTCGTTATGAAGTTTACGGACTAAGGCTCTGATACCAATTAAATTGTCACGCTCCGGACCTACCGGACACGTCAACAACCCGCCGTACAGTACGAATAGTCAACCGAGGTCCAACTCATCCATACTATACTAGGCGTCTTGAATACCATTCACACATAGTACATCCATAAACAATCATAACGTAAAATATTTAGTTAAGCAGCGGAAACATAATTACAAATATTCAAGCCACACGTGGCAACCACGGGCATACAAGCCCCCAAATAAATATTCGAAATAATATCCATGAGCATTATTTAAATTGTTTTCAAAACAGAAACAGGAGAAGTACGAACCCCGCCTTCCTCCTTGAATTCCCCGAAGCAACGAGCGGTAGTAGCAAGCTCTACTCCCTACCTGAAACTGTGAGGTGGCCTCCCCCGTGAAGGGGAGGTCAGTACTTGGAAGCATTTGACAAGTACAATGACAACTATACTAAGTATAATCAAAGTTTCAATTTCCAAGACCCTCAATCCAAGATATTATTCATTTGTACTTAACTTATGTTCCTTCATGCTAGAGCTCGGCTCATAGTCATGCTAAATTGTGCTAGAGCTCGGCTCATAGTCACACTACATTTGCTAGAGCTCGGCTCATAGTCATACTAAAATTGTGCTAGAGCTCGGCTCATAGTCACCCTACGTTTGCTAGAGCTCGGCTCATAGTCATACTAATTTGTGCTAGAGCTCGGCTCATAGTCACCCTACGTTTGCTAGAGCTCGGCTCATAGTCATACTACCACGTGCTAGAGCTCGGCTCATAGTCACGTCAACTAATCCCTAAACCACTTCTTAGTCTAGGTTCCATCCATTTTGAGTAACCCTTAAGGCCTACTCCAAATGTAACTTAAGTTCATAATAATTTGAATATCTCAATTAAATTCCACATTCAAGTATAGCTTGGCTCTAATATCAAAATATCACTTTTATCCTTCCATGACTTCCTTACATGAGGTAAAAGTATATTTATCACAATTTAGTTTATAGTTTACACAACTATTATACCATTGTATTCATAACACATAATCATACACAATTTATTCATAAATTTGTATATTATGCATTTTTGCTTATGAACAATAAAAATCTCATTTAGGCATTTTATTATTATAAATACATCATGCCAAACACATATAATTCATTTAGGTAATCTTATGAAATTAACCCAATAATTATAAGCAATATAGTCGGTCATCCTCACCTCGAGTGAGCTTAAGCGCGTTCTCCGCTTCCCGGTGGAACTTTGACCAACTCCGGTGAACTTTGACCAACTCCGGCGAAACTCCGGCGAAGCTCAAAAATACTTTAATCAAGTTCCTAACAAGGTTTTAACACCATAAAACCTTAATCAATACAAATAACCTCTAAAAGGTTATTTTCCGGTGAATCGGTCGTTTTGGCTTCTAAGTCCGTTTTTGGACATAGAACCACCTTCCAACCCATTATTTCACACTTATATCATGTAGAACAGTCCTCAAGGTTCTCAATATGATATATATCTCATATGGTAGAAGAAAAAATAAAGGAGAAGCTATGATAAGGTCATTACCTCACTTTTCTCACTTTCCCCTAGCTTTTTCCTTCTCAAAACACCTTCTTTTGGGCTACTCCTTCTTGAGCTCGGTTCTTGGCTATGGAGGATGAGTTTGCAGAGCTCTTTCTCCCCTTTTCCTTGGTGCTGGCCGAAGTGGTTGAGTGAGGAAGGAGGGGGTGGGTTTCTTTTTGTTTCTTTTTGGGCAATTATGGGTGAGATGGGTCCTCTTACATGTCAAACATGTTTCCTCCATCAACTCAAGAGTATTCAGCCAACTTTTGAGCTCAATCAATCCCCTTTTGGTTGACAATTTCGTGGGGTGGCCCCCACCTATGTGGGAGGTCATCCCAATTCGTCCCGAAGTGTACAATCGGTCCCGAAAGTTGTATTTTTTGGACTGTTTTAAATATATTTTATTTTATCGGGTCAAATAAAATATATTATGTGTTCTCCATCATTATAACCCTTATAATGAATATTCATTCCCCAATTTAATTTATAAGTCCCCGAAATTAAATTTCGGGCTTTTATCGGTTAAATCGCCAATACCGGTATTTGGGCCTCTTTTGACCAATCGGTCAATTCTGGACCTTTCCATGGCTCAAATGAGTTATCCTCCACCATATAAATATTATCTAGGCCAAGATGGATAATTTATGTGGTCCCGGGAATATTGGGCGGCCCCCGCTCCCGGTGCGGGCCCCACGTGCAAAACCACTATTCACGCAAAAGGATTAATAAAAGTTCACAACTTCGTATACTTATTAACCATTCCACAAGTTTCAATACATTATTCACTTAAAAGTAAATACATTTGGGGACGGTGTTACACTCCAACTTTCCACAAACGTTGTAAGAACTCTTCACATAACCAACTTCACAGAAAAAACATTGAAACAATTCCTTGCTAAAGAATAGACATAAAAAGTCATTCTTTCTATAACTAAAGAGTGTGTAATCCAATCGTTCTAAAGAGGTCAAGACTTCCGCTATACATTCTATAATCTCTCAAAAGGTTCAGAATAAACTCTAAAAGAGGAGAAATTTGATAGAACGAAAAAGTTTTAAAAATTTGTTCACCCCTGATATGCACTAATTAGTAGTGCATAAGTGTATGTTTTTATGTTTGATTTGTGTGTATTGTTTATCGTTTTATTTAGTTTGTAAACATTTATGTGATTTTAGTTGTAATTGTATTTTAATCTTCATTTGTAAGTTGGAAAGTAGAGTTAGGAATTAGGGTGTTGAAAAGGAGGACTTTGAAGTGAAGAAAAAGGTGATAAGTGTGCCCAGGAGCACAAACCCGGTCGGGTCAGACCATGCACCCGGTCGGGTCTGATGTAAAATCCGAAACTGCCTGGAAAATCATCAGACCCGGTCGGGTCCCCTACTTGACCCGGTCGGGTCAGACTTGACCCGGGACACCAGAACGTGCCGAAGATCGCCAGAACGTGGAGGATATCTGATTTTGACCGGACCCGGTCGGGTAAGCACCTAACCCGGTCGGGTACCCGGCCCAAGGTGTTGAAAAACACCTATAAATAACCCCATTTTCCTTCACAAAGAATCACCCCTTCTTCCATACTCTTAAGCTCAGTTTAGAATAGTATTTCTTTTATATTTTTATAGCATGTTTAGTCTCCAAATGAGGAGCTAAACTTCCATTTCTTGGTGTTGCTCTTGAAGCTTGTTGATTATTAAAGTTGTGAGTTATTTTCTTAACTTCTTCCCTTGAATATTAATTATTCTCTTAATCTATCTATATATTAATGTTGGGGAGTGTTGCTAAGATGACAATTAGTTAACATCTCGACATTAGTTATAGTAGTATTTATTTTCTTCCTCTATATATTAATGTTGGGGAGTGTTACTAAGATGACAATTAGATAACATCTTGACATTAGTTATAGTAGGATTATTCATATTTAATCTTCTTCCTTGAATATTAATTCTTCCCTTGATCTATCTCTATGTTAATGTTGGGGAGTGTTGCTAAGATGACAATTAGTTAACATCTCAACATTAATTACTACTAGAAACGTTCAACGAACCGATGGTTAATCGTTGATGGTTTCACAAGTAAGTAACTTCGGTTTATTAATGCACGGTCGTGGTTAATAAACTTAAGAGGGATTAATTTTGTTGGTTAAACCGAAACCGTTGTGTTGAGGTTATCAATCTCAATTGATTTCATCAAGGAGTTAAGAGATTAAATGCTACTATCAAGTCGGTATATGGCGGTGTTCTATACTTGACTAATAGTAAGGGTTATTAATGAACGGTCGTTGTTAATAACTACCCTCGATGAATTGGATATACTCCTCGATTGAGTATTCGAGAGGGGATAAGTTATAGATATAACAATGATCGACTAAAATATATCAACAAGTGGAAAGTAGCAATGCCAAGTCCTTTTTATCTTTGAATTAAATCTCATATAAGTCCTTCATCTTAGTATTTAATTAGTTCATAAAAAGAGAATTATTCCAACAATACCAAAACCCCCCTTTTATTTATTAGTTCATAAAAAGAGAATTATTCCTTTCCCTGTGGATACGAACTCTACTTCACCTATACTACGTATAAGTGTTAGTATTGAATATTATTTTGAGTGCACTCACGACAAAGTGCACGTCAACCCCCTCTAGGCTTTTACCTCATCGGGGGCCATCAGAGAGTGCTTTGGTCCAGTCATTTAGGTTTAAAATTGTCTATTTCGTGTCAAGTGAGCCAAGATGCTTTGTATGAGGTGACTGACTCTATGTCTATTCTTATGGCTTACAATCGAATGTGTAATAACGGTATGAGTGTTGTCTCATGTGATTTCTCGATATTAATATAAAAATGCTCTTTTATATTTAAAAAAAAGTGATACTGTGGGAGACGATTGTGTTACTATTACTTGGGATGATGCATTGATGTTATTGTGCTGCAGCGATGTCACTAGGCGAGTGGGGTCACAAGTCGGGGTGGCGGACTACTGCGGTACAACTAGGTGGGTGGATTCATTCGAAACATTTATGAGTGAATGTTTAAAAGTGAGTGTTGTTTTATATTTGACCTTTTCTCTAATTATATAGATATTTTGTTTGAATATAAAAGAGGAGCTCTTATAAAAATTCGAGAAAGCATACAAGACATCTTTCAAACAATTGTTACATATCTGATCATCAGTCATATAAATAGACATAATAGTCAGCCGCCTCATGCAAACCAACCATACTCGCTAGACACGAAACATGCAATTTTAAGACCAAAAGGATCGGAACCAAAACGTTGTCTGTCAAAACTATTCCAAATATCCAGATATCCACATCAAACCTACTTGAATAAAAACAAAAACAAGTGCCACTAAAGTAAAAAAATAACACTGGAATAAAGCATTTCCACAAAACTACTCAGTATTCTTGGCGCAAAGGTGGTTCTGGAGGAGGACGAGCTGCTTCAATATGAGTGATTTTTTTTCTTATTTCGTTCCACAAGAAGGCGTATAGAAACCCCTAACCAAGTGAATCTGGCTGGGACACCAAAGCAACTCCCCGCACTGAGGGAGGCAAAACACACCAGAGCCCAAAGCCCGGAAAGAACCACCATAAAACATAACAACCACATCCACAAAAGAAGAATAGGCAAGTTATGTCATACCCCACCAAGAATCTCCGAAAGTAGATGTCATGTTACCTTCCAAGAAAGATGTTAATGATGACCATCAATTATCATCACTCTTTGACTGCCAATCGAAAATAGATGATTGCATTCTATGATTTATTTTGACGACCGACTCTCCAAACTGCTACTTTGGGAGAATTGCAATTACAATCTACATCGCTTGAATTGATCTAATTGAAACTAAATCCCAACATGAAAGAAGATGATCAATAAAATTCTTACATGTTGGAGATTGCGGCGTGCCTAGGGTTTGAGTTTCTTGCCCTGGATTCTAATTATATAGATATAAAAACCTCAATATAATAACAAGCTAAATTATTAATTAAAAATGTTTCCTTTAAAGAGGTTAGGGAGAGCTCTCCCTTAACCTAACACCTGATTTCTGTCTCTAATCGTGATGAATCTTCTCAATTAACCGAAGGAAGAGTTTTAAGATCTTTTTTTTGGCAACGAAGTGGAGGCTTACATCTCATCAGTTGGCCTAAGTTTTTAAGAGATTCTTTGATAAAGTTATGACCCAACTTAATTGTTCTTTTATTGTCGTTGTGTTTGCTCGGTTCTATGACGATTCTTTTCCGGGCATTGACATTCCAGTGGGTTTTGTCCCTCTCACCATGGAGAGTTGTTTTGGTGTCGCGGTCAACCTAACCTGCTCCGAGGTTTATGTTTGCATACTTTTGGGCTACATAGAGAATGATAGAGGCATGCAAATTATTTTGTGCGACCCCTGTTTCTACGTATATTTGGAAATTAAGAAGATGATTTAAATATTTACTCATATTCTAGCAACTCGTCCTCCTCCGGGACCACCCCCATGCCATAAAGTGTTTTATGGAAAGACTTTATTCCAATAGTATTTTTTCTTTAGTGGTACTTGTTTCTATTTTAGTTCAGGTAGGTTTGGTTTGAATATTTGGTTATTTGGAGTGCCTTCGAAAGACAATGTTTCGATCTGGTCATTTAAGCTTAATACATAGTATTGTCTAGCGAGTCAAGTTGTTTTGTATGAGGTGACTGACTCTATGTCTATTTCAAGGGCTTACATTCGAATCTGTAATAAATGTATGAAGGTTGTATTATACTCCGTATGTTTTTTCGATATCAATATAAGAAACCGTTCTTTTATACTACGTATTAAAAGTGATACCGTGAGAGACGATTGTGTTATTATTACTTGTAATGATTTTATTGTGTTGCTACGATGTTACTGGGAGGCCGGGTCACATGACGGGGTGACAACTACTGCGGTATGGTTAAGGATGTTTTCTTTTGGACTAAAATTTGATGGTCTAATCTGGTCTCGTCTGGTCTGATCCGGTAAATGTTTGGTCTTTGAATTTTATAATTGTCCAAGTCTGACCTGATCTGTTCAAGTCTAATCTAATCTGGGACTGAAAGGTGGTGGATTCATTTGAAACATTTAAAAGTGAACGTGAGTGCTATTTTATATGGAGTATTTGACTTTTTCTCAATACGATAATAAGCTAATTAGTACTCCAAGTAAAAATGCATCCTTTAAACAACATTAGCCTTTTCAATTACGTAAAGCAATAATTGCGTGATTAATGCAGCCTAACCCCTATGGTTTAGATGGTATCCATTTCAAACTTTTCCTACAAAACAGTCTCTTTTCCACTGTCTAAAACCCATTAAACTAATGATTGAACCAAAATAGAAGCAACAAAACCTGGCAGAGAAACCCGTGACTCCGTATATATCTTGACTTTTACTTATGGACTCCGTATAATTCTTGAGACCCGGTATTGATCGAATCAATTTTTCTTTAAAATATTTTACTTCCATTGAGAATTCTCTTTTCAATTAAGAGTTTGTTTCAGTAAAAATGATTTTCAGTTTTAGATCAAATTAGACAAGACTTATTTAAACTAGACAGTCCAGAATAGACCATAATTCGACTGTGCCAGCTCCTCTTTGGCTTGGATAATTTGATAACATACTCCAGGTTACTACATCAAGTGTGCGAAGCTGATAATAAAGAAGAAAGATCAAATATTTATCATATCAATTTAGCTCAAACTTAAATAGATTAAATCAAAAGGTGTCAATTCAATTAAAAAGATCTCATCTTAGTAATCACTTCCAGGTCTATCATCTCACTTAGGATAAGACTTTAAAGATAAGTGTTGGAAATGTAGAAGAATGTGAAAAAACAATTCTTATTTGAGAGTAATGAATTTGAAAAAGGAGTCTTTAAATGAAATATAATTAAAACTACTTCTCAGATATGACAAATTCGAATAGTTTTAATTGATATCATTTTGAATTGAATTTAAATTATCAAAATCTTTCAATTTGGGATAACTACTTAACAATTGAGCATATGAAAGATTTTGGAGAGTAACAAAAACCTTCCGAAATTTCATCCACATTTTTATTAAAGAAAATACTGTTTAAATTAATATCACTAGAATTCACAGCATTACAACAAATTCAAAGAGATAAACACCGACAACAACTATCTGTAATCAATTAGCACTATGCGAGGAACTTCCGTTCCTCCACATTTTTTAAACTTCCAAACACACCTTAAAACCCAACTCTATCGGTACTCACAACTTCTTGGATTTGACGAACACAAAGTTCGACCAATTTCGTTAGTGGGTATTCCGTGAAACTTGATTAGTACTACCTTCGTCCCATTTTATGTGTCACATTTTGTTTTGGCTCAAATTTTAATAAACTGGTTGAAAATGTAAAAGTTGTGGTTGAGATTTGAGTATAGTAAAGTAAAATGTTGTGAACCGCATATTTCTTTCCAAAAAGGAAAATGCGACACTTATTTTGGGACAGCCCAAAAAAGAAAGTAAGACAGGTAAAATGAGACGGAGGGAGTAGTATTTTGCGTTTCAAATTATTGTTTGGGAAAAGGGTCAAATAGACCCTCGAACTAACTTAAAAAAGTCAAATCACTCCTTATGAAGGAGGCTCTGTCCGACCGACGCCATTTAGGGCGGTTCCCGGTGGACTTTTTTGATGCAACTTTTTTAGCATCTTCTTCATTAAGTCTAGTTACCCATACCAAATTTCAGCTAAAAATGAAATCGGGAAGGCAGTCAAATGAATTTTTGAAGATAACAACGCAGTTAAACAATGCAGTACATTTTGAAAAATCACTTGACTGCCTTCCGGGTTGAGTTCTTATCTAAAATTTGGTATGAGTAAACTAGACTTAATAAAGAATATTCTCAAAAAGTTTCACCAAAAACTTCCACCGGGAACTGCCCCAAATGGCGTCGGCCGAACAAAGTCTTCTTCATAAGGGGTGATTTGACCTTTTTAAGTTAGTTCGATGGTCTATTTGACCATTTCTCCTTTTTGTTTACACTAATTTCACACGCTCACTAACTATAGACATGTGATTCTGATTTAGTAAAAAAAAGGAGAGCCAAATACAAACCACACAATCTTATTTTAAAGGCTAAAGGGTCAAATAGGTACATGAACTAACTTAAAGTGTTCAATTAACCCCTTATAAAGGAGTTTCTGCCCGGACATCGCCAATTGGGGCGGTTCCCGGTGGAATTTTTTGATGAAATTTTTTGAGCATCTTCTTCATTAAGTCTAGTTTACCCATACCAAATTTCAGCTAAAAAATCAACCGGGAAGGCAGTCGAATTATTTTCCGAAATGTACTGCGCTGTTTAATTTTTCAGAAAATCATTCGACTGCCTTCCCGGTTGAATTTTTAGCTGAAATTTGGTCTGGGTACACTAGACTTAATGAAGAAGATGCTCAAAAAAATTCATCAAAAAATTCCACCGGGAACCGCCCCAATTGGCGACGTCCGGGCAGAAACTCCTATATAAGGGGCTAATTGAACACTTTAGGTTAGTTCATGTACCTATTTGACCCTTTAGCCTATTTTAAATGAGAACGACATTTTGAAACACATAAAAAGAAAAACACAAATGAGATGAAAAATCAGGAACAGTGGTATGTGCTGTTTTAATATATTCAAAAATACTTGTACATTTTTTAGAGAAATACAAGCGGGGCCGTTTTGTAAAACGGAAGTGGAGCGAGTCGGCTGAAATTTACTAAATCTCCTAAATTTCGCGGAAAATTTATTTATCCGTCCTGCAAAATAGTTTCCGGAAAAAAAAAAAAAAAAAGCTTTCCGGATTGATATAGATCGGAGTATTAAAAATGAGAATAAAGTGAAAGTAAGAACAATTTTGTGGAACGAGAGAACTATACAAAATGTACAATATATTTGTTGCAAGCTTTCAAGAAAACGTTTACTCTAAAATTGTTGTCATTTTCGCTCGTATTATATTGAACTATTCTTATTATTATACTTTTCATAATGAACATAAATTTGATTTTGCACCCAGCTTTTTTTGGGTGATATTGGACCTTACATCTTATTTTTTAAGTTTGACTTTGCACTCCATCATATGACATTTTGTGAAGAAACATTACTAGGGGTGTAGCTCACGTGTAGGAAGGGGGTGTCATAAGGGAGAGATCCCGAGTTCAACTCCAAACAATGACTTGCGATGGAACCCCACTCTCTTTCCATCAGAGTGAGATCAAAGCTCAATTTTCATCCTTCCAAATCTTTTAAGTTCTGGGGCCCTCAGGGATGAGGTGTCATCATTTTTTTGTGAAGAAACATTTCTGAATACGGTGCAAAGTCAAATGATTTTTAAGTGAAATAGGGTGCAAAGTTATTTTTCTAAATGAGGTGCAATGTCCAATATCACCCAAAAAGAAAATTTGATTTGTGTTTGTGATTTGAAGCCCTAGATAGCGGGGGTCCTAGATGCTACAATTAGGAATGGACCCGAGCAAGGCTCGAACGGTACTGGTACTAGAAAATTGGAGCCCAAACTGTATCGGGTGTGCTTCGGGACTGGCTCCAGTCCTGGCCCAAACAGTACCCCGGGCCCGGTCGGTACTACCCATTTAAGAAATTCTTTTTTAAAAAAATTGCCAGTGGGCTCGGCCTGCCTGGACCCAGTCCACCCCTAGCTACAATTGGCAAAGTTAGATTGCGACAGAAAGAATGGCTGCAAGTCGCGGCGGGGCTTAGGCGGTGGTGGTTCAGAGTTTTTTCCTTGAATAATGCAAGGAGAGCCGCCATTTGAAGTGGCGGTTTTTCGGAGGCAGTACAAGAGCCGCCACTTCAAGTGGCGGCTTTTGTAAAGAAAACTTACGTAACTAAGGAAGGCCAAAGACAAACAATAAATGGTGATGGGGCCCACACAAATTTAAAATCTCCTCTTTTCTTTTAAGTGCTGTAATTTTTTTATTTGTACTTTGATTGTTACAAAAAATATACCAAAATTCATAACTTTTTATTATCTTCCATTTGACACCAATATTGAATATTGGGAAGTAATATCTATGTCACTTCTTTTTATTCCGTATTCTTTTACACTCTATTTTACAAAAGAATTTAAAGTTTTTTTTTTAAATATTACTAAAATACAATGATAAAAAAATATTACTAAAATAAAACTTACTTACGTAAATATGACTAATAATTACCACAATATTGTGTCATGATCACTTAAGTTTAAAGATTGAACTTAAGTTACTAGGATTATGTTATTACTAAAATTATTATTAGTTACATTTTTATAAATAACGTTTATTTTGGTTATAAATACATAATCATTTAAGAAATTAATAGAAAAATATATTCCTTCTTTCTCCGTATATTTTTCTGACCAGTGAAGCATCTCAATTCATTTATTTATACTCAGAAAGTCAGAAGTACGTAGTCCTCATTAAAGAAACAGTTAGCATAGATTACGGAGTATTTTACGAAAAAAGAAGAAGATGACGGAGTATTTTTACTTGTATTTGTGAAAGAAGAAATACGTATTCGGAGTGGGTAGGGGACAGGAATTATGTGGCCTTGGATTCTTCTTCTGATAGCAGCGGTTCGTGCTGCCAGCTTTACTTGGAAAGGGTGTGGGCGCAACACTAAAGTATGAGCCTTTCACTGTGTTCGACGAAAGGCCTTTTTTACTCCGTATTTTTTAATCTTTTAAAATCAGATATTCATCATATAATAGTATTTGCACATGATGATTACCACGGAGTATTTTATTTTCATGGTTTAAGGATTAATAGTAATAAGTGCGTATTCATTGAGAGAGAAAAAAGGGGGAAGAAGGTCTGAGAAGACCTTTTTGTTCGCTAGCTGGGACTGGGCATGCCTTCTTTCTGCTGAGAATTCAAGATGAGAGCAGAACAGCTCGCACCAATGGCGGCGCTGTGGGCGGTGGCGCTTGCCGTCGGGGTTATGGTCAGTGGTCCGAGCTCCGCCGCCGCTGATACATATCCAAATGATGGTTTGTTCATTCTCCCACTTTCCTGCCTCGTGTGTGTTTGTAGTTATGTCTATGGACATCGTTTTTCGAATGTCTTTATTTTTGGGTTTCTTGGAATGTTAGTGTTTGATTTGGAATTATGAGTAAAGACGCCAACTTTTTTTTATCATATGCTTTTTTATACACTTTTCTGGGCTGCAAAAGACGACAGCTTCCTTTGTCAAGGCCTGGATTTGTTAAAGATGAAATATTCCCTTGTTCATACAAATCTTTTGATGGTTAAAGAAGGAAGATTCCCATAATCCCATTCTCTCTCTCTCTTTAGTGCGGGATTACTTATTTCACTTTCTTCTTTGATGGCTTACCTGTTCAAGTAATGTCTGAAAAATGGTCCTTTTACTTCATAATTCATATTTAGAAACTCAGAAAACATTTTGGGGACTTTTTTAATCTCTCATTACCAGTTTGAGCTTTTCATAGAATGAGCTAGCTTGATTCTGTCCCCACAGAGGTCTATATATAGTTATGAATGTTCATCTCAAACGGAATATTAAAATGGCTATTTCCCGTTTTTTTTTTTCATTTTCAGCAAACGTTCTGAGGGCATTGTTCTCCAGCCTGAGCTTAGCACCACAGTTAACAAAATGGAACGTTAATGGTGGTGACCCTTGTGGAGAGTCATGGAAAGGCATAACTTGTTCAGGGTCCGACAATAGAGTAACTGGAATGTAATCCTTCAATAATGTCCCATACTCCCATATAACTTATCATCATGCACTTTACCTCCACTTTCAAAATCCATGCATTAATTTTTTCATTCCTTTTCAGTGATATTTCAAATCTAGGACTCACTGGGTCATTGGGATTCCAACTGGATCAACTGAGTTCTGTAACCACCTTGTAAGGGCGACCGTTTTAGACGTTAGTTTCGTGTGGTTATTTGGAATGTTCTATAGTGATGATTTCCTTCAACTTTGCAGTGATATAAGCAATAATAATCTTGGGGGAATGTTACCATACCAGCTTCCTCAAAATGTGCAGAAACTGTAAGATTCTTACTTGCCCGGCCCTCCGTATTCTGCAAGTAATTAAAATTTCTTTATTACCATCTACAGTATATTAAATGCAGAAATGTTGCTGCCAATGGATTTAGTGGTGTCCTTCCATATTCTATCTCACAAATGCCTTTTCTTGAATATTTGTAAGTTATGCTCAGAACAAACTTAATCCAAATTCTAATACAATTTTGATTTAAATGTGTATGACTTATAATACTTTTGCTTCCTTCATTTCCAATTGTAGAAATGTGAGTCACAATCAACTTCAAGGTGAGGTGACTGTGATGTTTTTATCACTTACAAACTTATCAACACTGTAAGATACTAAGACCTTGCTTTCCTCATTTTTTTCCATGTGCAGAAATACCTATATTTTTTTATTACTGTAATCTGATCAAGAAGTCCTAAGATATTCATGGGGTGACATGTCCTTTTATTACTATCAGGCAACTTATAAACGTAACTGCTTGTTGTTAATGGATGGATGGAGGGACCAGACTTTTTGCTTTTGCTTATCTTCTCTGCTTCCTTTGGAATTTGCTTTGATGAAGGATAAGAAAATAAAATAGGGAGGAAAGTAGAGAGGAAACTTAGAAGGAAGAAAAATCCTGAGAGAATAAAAGACAAGCTCAAATTTAGATATTTGTTCAATCTCATTTTGTACATATTCTTATATATTGTGTAAAAACTAAGCAGTCTAAATCGATTTATTAAATATTTTAATACTAATAATATTATTTTCCTTCACATTTTCTGGAGTAAACTAGTAAAGTCATCCATAAGAAAATATCTTTCCTTCACATCATTCTCCTTTCTTTAGCATTTTGGGATCCAAAATATCCTAACTATGATTATGATGATTTCTCTTAATACTTCAGGGATTTCTCGTTTAATAATCTCAATGGTAATCTTCCCCAAACGTTCAGCTCACTTACAAATATGAAAAATATGTAAGTAAACATTTTCTTTGTTTTTAAGCACTTGACATGTTTTCTTGGAAAGCTGCTAAACACATATGAGTGTCTGTCATCTTTTAGGTATTTGCAAGACAACCAGTTCACTGGAACTATTGACGTTCTTGCAAATCTTCCCCTTGATAATCTGTGAGTTGTATATACATATACATACATATATATATATATATATATATGTCTTAATGTATTTATTTTGTGTGTGTAGTTATGTGTATTCGTATTTCGGTATCAAATACTTCATATGTTTGTTGAAATGAACTGTTTAGGCTGTGACTCATACTTCTCTTATAGGAATGTGGAGAACAACCAATTTACTGGATGGATTCCTTCACAGCTGACGGGCATAAAAGGTTTAGAGTGAGTATTTTTAACTACAAGGGATTTGAATATGGGCATAATTAGGACTCCTAAAATTTGAATTTGGGTGGGCCACAAAAACAATTCATTTATATAGATTTTATAGCAAAAATGGTACACAGAAAAAATTATTTACCGGTTTTCAGGGTGGGCCAAGGTCCGAGAGATTATCTCAACGACTAAAACTATGCATCTCTTTGCGTCCATGTTCAGGAAAGAATATTGAGGAGAAACTTAAAGGAAATACTACGTAATGTTTATGGGGAAAACGGTTCAAACTAAACATATATATTTCAGATATTTCATCAAACTCAAAAAATATGTTTCAAATATTTGTTAGAACTCCTGTGATTTATATTAAAACGAGAACCCATTTATAAATGAGAACTTCTAATCGACATTCTTGATTTATGAAATCAAGGGTTAAAATTAATTCAATTTTGTAATAGTTCTACAATAATTACAAAAAAGACCCCATTTGAATTTTCAATAATTACACAAAGTACCCCATGTGCATCCTACCAATATTTGAATTGAATAAAAGATTGTGATTAAAAGTTCTCATTGTAACAAGTTCTCATTTTAAGATGGGTTCTCACTAGAACCATCCCCTATACATATATATCATCTTCTGTTGTACAAAACTAAGAAATTTAAATATTTTTAGAATTTTAAAAAGCTTTAATCAAATTTGATTTTCCTACATATTTTCCATGCTATCAAACATTAATTAACAACTAATAACTACTACATATTTCTTTAGCCCATCTTCTTCCTTTGAATCCTTTCCCTAGGCCTTACCATTTTCAGCATTCCAGACATGGCATGCGTCTAACTTTCAGTTCTTATATACAGAACGGGAAATAATTTGTGGAGCTCAGGGCCCGCACCCCCACCCCCACCTGGCACACCACCTGTGGTCAAGCCGAACCATAGACCTGAAGGCAGTAGCAGCCCACCAAGTGGAGGCAGTGATAATGGTAGTGGTGGAGGAGGAGGAGGAGAAGGAAGAAGAGGAAAATCCGGTATAGGGGGTGGTGCTGTTGCAGGAATTATAATATCCATTTTAGCTATAGGAGCACTAGCATTATTCTTTATTATGAAGAGGAGAAGATCAAAGAGGGAATCAACAGATATTGAAAAGGTTAATAACAATCATCAGTTTCCTCCTCTCGTCTCACATGAAGCACAAGGTATGCCATAAAAAAGTGTTTTGTATGAGTCACAAGTTCACAACCTATTTTATTCTCCAGGCGTCTCTCAGAACTTGTTGGATCTTTATAGATCTTGAGATAACGGAACAATATTTAATAGGCTTAATATGATTTTAATCTGACAGGTATAAGGTTTTTCCTTTTAGGTTCCTGTGTTATCATTGTTATTCATCCTTGTAGTTTGTGCTACTTTTTTTTTAGTTTGTGCTACTTTTTTTTTAGTTTGTGCTACTTTCTTATTAGTATTTCAATTTAAAATAACTGGTGTGGTGCACAAAAATCCAGTTATATGACTTTCAATGCAAACATTTCTGCAAGTTATATGTGATCATTTCAAAAGTTTGGGATAATCAAAACTCATCATTTCCATATTTCAATATATAATTCTTGCTCTCTGGGAATAAAATTCAAAACCATTTTTTAAAATGATTTAGAAAAGCTAGCTAGGAGTTCTATGAGCCATGTCAGTTTTTCATAAACAAAGGTTGACAGTGGGGGACTAAAAAGAAATTAACACAAATTACATAGATAAATGAGAGAGATTATTTTATGACTTATGAGGGCCTAGAATAAAAAATGATTTATCTGGACGCATGAAAAATGCACATCAACTTATTTAAAATACTTGCAAATGTAAGCGTTCTCAATGGAAGGGGTAACATAATTTGGTTAATTTCCTGTAACTTTGCATGCAGAGAGGAAATTTGTTCAAACCGAGTCCACACCGGGAATGAAAACCTTCGACAAACCCATCGAAGTTATAAATTTAAGACCACCTCCAGCTGATCGCGCTAAATCATTCGATGAAAATGATTTATCAGCCAAAGCAATTGTAGTTACTCCCAAGAAAATTGATACTTCTCAAATAAATGCCACTCAATACACTGTTGCTGACCTACAAATTGCTACTGATAGCTTCAGCGATGAGAATCTTCTTGGTGAGGGATCAATTGGAAGTGTTTACCGGGCTCAATTTGAAAACGGAAAGGTATAACCCTACTTAAGAATAATACTTTTCTCCAATGCAGCTTTTGATGTCTACCTTAAATAGAGTTTATTACATCTACCTCCCTTTGGGTTTGGTTAAATTACCAAATGACATTGGAAGCTTTTGTAAATTACAGATAAGCCCCTTGACCAGACAGATTTTCCACAAACAACCCCGGGAAATATAATGATATTAGTAGGGATTGATATTTTGGAACTAATTATCCACAAAATTAGTCCGGATGATTTTTTTAGAGAAGACTTAAAATTTTAGCTTAAAAAGGCATTGAAAAAGCCAAATTCAATCTTAAGAATTAAGACGCGCAATTTTGGTTGATGTCATTATATTCTATTATCTTTCAATTTAAAAAGACCAACACCATCGAAGCCTTAGTCCCAAAAGACTTAGGTTGGCTAACATGCATCGACATATGAAGTTGAAGTTAAAAGGGATTAACTTGATCAGGGGCTTATGAAGAGGCTTATCTGTAATATTTGGAAGTATCAAGGGATTTGGCTAATCTCGGGGAAGTTGATGCAATCGATCCTTCAATAAATGATGTATTTACCATTTAATCATAGTTACACTAATTATTGTCTTAGGTTTTTGCTGTAAAGAAAATTAATTCGTCTGCTATCAAGAATCCAGAAGATTTTCTTGATATAATTTCTGAGGTATCCCGGCTGCATCATCCAAATGTTGCTGAGTTAGTTGGATATTGCTCAGAGTTCAACCAGTATCTACTAGTTTACGAGTTCTACAAAAGTGGTTCTTTGTATGATCTTTTGCACCTCTCGGATGAGTACAGCAAGACACTTGCTTGGAACTGCAGAGTCAAGATTGCTTTGGGGGCAGCACGTGCACTTGAGTAAGTTTAGTTCATCAATATTTTATGACTATTTCGTAAAGAAGACATTATTTGTAAAAAGAAAAAAAACAGAACCTGTGAAAACCCTAAACATGTGGTTTTAATTCAAATTTTGTTTGAAAAGATGAATACTACGAAGTAATATAGAATTATAATATGGAACCTGCTAAACCCTGACTTCTCTTCTGTAATCTCCATCCTATTATCTTTAAATCCAGAATTAAATTCAAACTTTCTAGTAAAATGTGTAGTATACATTGAAGTATGCATGCAAGCTTACTAAGCATCTTTTGCAGGTACCTACATGAAGTTTGCTCACCATCGGTGGTTCATAAAAACTTCAAATCTGCTAACGTTCTGCTAGATTTAGAATTCAACCCACACTTATCAGATTCTGGTTTAGCAAGCCTCATACCGGTTGAAGATCAGGTAGCTTTTTGATGCCTTTGAATTTGATTAGTGCTTGGCCATTCTGTTTAATGTTTCTAATATAATTTTATGTAAATGCCTTTATTTTATGTAAAATTGTAAACATAAAAAAAAATAAGGATTTGTCTACACAACAATAATGATATCAATTTACTGTGTTTTCTGCAGGCCCTAAATCATAATTCAGGATCGGGATATGGTGCGCCTGAGGTAGATAAGCCGGAGCAGTATACAATAAAGAGTGATGTGTACAGTTTTGGGGTTGCAATGTTGGAACTTCTTACTGGAAGAGTACCATTCGACAGGTGTCAAACTAATTTTATTCAAGAACCTGTAGACCCCCTCCCCTTGCCACAAATGAGAGATGTTACTAGAAAATACCTCTAATATCATTACTTGCTCTCTTTCTCTACATTATGCAGTTCAAGGCCAAGATCTGAACAGTCCTTAGTTCGATGGGCTACACCTCAGCTTCACGACATTGACGCCTTGTCTAAGATGGTTGATCCAGCACTTAAAGGGCTTTATCCTGTTAAATCTCTCTCCCGATTTGCTGATGTTATCGCGCTTTGTGTCCAGGTAATGTCTTAGTCAAAATTTTATGAAATTAATAAAATCAAATATCAATGTTTTAAATAACAAGTGTTAGGTGTTAGACTGGGTCCGAGTGACTTGTCTCTGATTAATTCGGGGTTTGGGGCTAAGCTAGAAAAAAAGTTATGCTCCCAAGGTGAAAAATAGTAGATTCAATTTGAAATGCTTTTGTTTTGAAAAACTATACTAGATTCAACCATTTTAACCAAATAACCCTTATGGGGCAAGATGCCCAAGGAGCATAATCAGTAGGGGCGATTACTCGGGGCCTACGTAGAGATTTTACAGCAAAGTAATCAATTGCTAAGCATTAAAGCACAGGGAGATGACATTTGTCAGGCTGTTTGGTAATGCTTAAAATGATTAAAATGTCTGTGGTGTAAGGGTGGGTCAATTGATTGAGGCTTGTGGAAATTATTGTATACTACATATATATGTGTGTGTGTGTGTTAATTTAATGAATTAAATAAAGTAATTCCTAAAAAAGAATAGCATAAATTTGAACAATTATATAAAATAGAGTGGTGCTTACTAAATATGGTTGACTTTGATTCTGGTTGAATGAGTGAATTTTCTGAACTATCTAAAATTCTAAAGTACTAGTACTGCATCTTATTGATAAGAAACTTATTTTCCAGTTAATGAAATTACTCTCTAAAAAGGTAGAAGCATCATTTAAGCAAAAAAAACTTATGCAATACATTTTTCTCTATATATAAGCAGATTATGACAACATAGTGAAATAAGGTGGTTTTTGGTATAAAAAAAACTAGCTGATAAGCGGAAAAGGAAGCCTTACCAAACAAACTCCATATATGTGATAACTTACTTGAAATGACATTATTCAGTCTTGATGGTTCTTGTAAAAAATGTTTCAGCCCGAGCCCGAGTTCCGACCACCAATGTCAGAAGTTGTTGAAGCGTTGGTGCGTCTGGTGCAACGGGCCAACATGAGCAAGAGGACATTTGGCCCAGATCCACGGACTCCCAGGTCTGGGAGTGGGGATTCTCAAGAGTTCGATCCATAGCCTTGCGTATAATGAACTGCTGCTTAATCCAAGGTCGATTTGCCCGGCTGAGCATATTTTGCTGTGAATCCTGCCCGATCTGTTCATCTGCCTCGGTTGCATTGTAGCAATGTAGCATCATCACATAGTAGCATGGTCCTATAATATTGTTAATAGCATGTTCTACTCCTGGATTCCTATTTTTGTTGTATGGAAAATTGGAAATGGGGGAAGTATTGAAAAGAGGCTATGGATGAATCTTTCCTCATATACAACGCAAGCCCTTCAGTCCTATTATTTGCATCCATTTCTTTATTGAAGTAGGGTTGGGGAGGGGGTTTATGCAGAACTGAACTATAGGTCCCATATTTTTCAGATCATTACCAGTTCTAAATTACTCCACACAAGCAAAATGGGGCTACGATCCCAAACCAGTTAGCAATGCCCTAAAATAATACTACCTCCGTCCCACTAACATTGGGACAATAAGGGGTAGTGGTGGACTGGTTCCGGGCCGATCGGCCCGGCACTGTTTGGAACCGGTCCGGGTAGGCTTGGCCCGGGGGTTATACGGGTCGGGCTCGGGTCACCCAAAATAGGAACCGGCTCATCCGGGTCCGGTTCGTTTTTTTTTTCAATTTTTTTTTGTTTTTCCCTGGTTGGGCTGGGTGTTTGGGGGGGGGGGGGGGGGGAGAGTCGGGGGTTAATTAGAAAAGCAAATAAAAATGAAGAAGCCCGGGGACCGGACCAGGACTGGACTGGACCCGGTGGAAACCCGGGCCTGAAGCCAAACCCAAAAAGCCTGCTGAGGACCGGCCCGGAGCCCGGCCCGGTCCGGGACCAGTCGGGAGCCCGGCCCGGTCCGGGACCAGTCGATGCCTATTAAGGGGTGACACAATTATAAAGCGAAATGAATTTGTAGGTTGATATTGAATTGGTAAAGTAAGAATAAAGTAAAAATGATTTAGAATCATAGAAATTTTACGAAATTTGGTATGAGACCATCTTAGTGGGACGGACCGAAAAGGAAAGATGTGACAAGATTTCTTCCCTAGGTTACACGCATACCCGATTATTAGGAGTATTAAAGGTTTTCCTTCCTGTTGCGTTGTCGCTCATCTTTATGTTTTCCAATTTCACTCAAAGGCTACAAATATTTACTAGTTTCATTTTGTTAGTTTCGTTTTACCCTTTTTAGGTCGTCTGAATATACTTGTTCAATACTAACTTTATATTGAAAGTTTTTTTAAAATCAATTTGATCATCTTTATATTGAAACATCCATGAAGAGTTTCGTACCAGATCATCAATCCAAAGAGAAGCATTGTTCTCATGCTTTGTGTCCCACATTTTTACACCATTTTTTTATTGAAATTATGACTCGAATGGCGGAATTTGTTAAATTATAAGTTGATTAAACTTCAATTATATTTACTTTTATTATTAACCCATTGTGTTGATTCAACAAATTAGTACGGAGTATTTGGTAAATAATATGGCTAAGAAAAAGCTTATATAAGCTAGAAACATGATTTAGAAACATGATTGCCTAACCGCTCTTCTGGTACGGCGATACAACAAAACCAAAAAAAGTAGGATACGGATACAGAACCATATCTATAAATATTAAAAGTTATGTGGGTGTATTTATAAATATCAATTTTTTTTTTTGAAATAATACACATATATTATCCTCTCACGTTTACCCATTCATAAATTGAAACATTTACATTTTCAAGATACTTACAAAAAATTCATATTTTATCTCATATACATTAGTGCATCTCGAAATATAAATATAGTCAATAAGTCATTAATTTAAAATGAAATATAAGTCAAACAACTACAGTTTTGAAATTAAAAATGCAAGTACTCAAAGTTTTAGAATAATGAAGAGTTCTCAGAATACTCCAAGTGCAAGTATTAAAAGTTATAATACATATTTCCGTTGCAGCTATTAGTTTCCAGGGATAATTAGAATTAGGGATAGGAGGATTGGTGAATTAGGAATAGACCCATTAGATGTGTACCACATAAAAGTAAGGTAATTTTTTTTAGCTTTTCATCTTTAATTATTTTATTATGTAAATTTTGAGTGTTTTTTAAAAAAAAAAATTTTTTGAAGTTTTTTTTTAAAGTGATGGGAGTATCCGTACAAAACGAGTATCCGAAATGTTAAAATAATTACCAAAAATGGAAACTTTTAAAAATTACAGATACGGCCCGAGAACGTATAGTACGAGTATTCTAGAGTATCAGATACTGGAACGTTTCCGATACGCCGATACGATACCCTATTACCCTGAAGTATCCGTGCTTCATAGTGCCTAACTTAATGCCAAAACCCTCAATATACACCCACAATGAATTTTCAAGACTCAGTTGATGCTTCATAGTGCCTAACTTAATGCCAAAACCCTCAATATACACCCACAGCGAATTTCCAAGACTCAGTTGATAGGTCCCAGACTCGCAGGAAAGATATATACTGGGAAAAAATCTAGTTATTTATCAAAACAGAAAAGTCAAAGACAAAAAATGGAGACTACCTAATATACCAAAACTGTAAAATTTATACACTACATACACACAAACATAAAGGCAAGAATGAGCAAACGGCTAGACCACTTCGTCTCCTTAAAAAATCAGGCAACATTGATCAGCCAAATGCAGTATATAACTTGATGGCGAGTGTATTTCTGGTTCCACCAAACTTGTGGTGGCCAATCGCACCCCTAGTCACTGTAGTTCCCAAAGTGTATGACTCACTCGTCATCTGCAATGAAGTTTGGGACTCACTCGTCATCTGCAATGAAGTTTGGGATTTCACCTTGACAAAGATACTCATCACACAGAGATGCTGAGCCCCAGCCCCTCCGGAGCCTTAGAATGTCCTCGGTGAAGGTGGACCCGGGAGATCCTATGAACACAGCGGACAATGCACATATTGTCTTGTCCAGCATTGCTTCCACCTTCAAAGCCAAGATAACCGTACAATATTGAAGGAAAAACAGCAAGCCAAATGAAAAACAGTATTTGTGTGTGTGAGTGTGGGAGTGAGGTGGGGGGGGGGGGGGGGTCAGATCAATTATACATTATTTATACACCTAAATAGCCCCCAAAGGGACTTCTCCAACAGACATACTTGTCTCCCCTCTCACTCCCCAGTACTCACAAAATGAATTGATTGCTCAAAGTTTTCCTAGAACTGCCGTAATAATATATTGTGTGGTTATACAATATTAATATAAACACACACAAGACATCAATGATTCATGGAGTCCAGTCTTAATCCTAAGCCTTTTGTTGCTTCAAAAGAAGGGGGAAAAATTGAAGAGTTAAAAAGTATGTTTGATTCAATGGAGGAGCAAAATAAGAATCAATACTTAAAAAAATTGTATATTTGATATAACTTTTCATGTAAGTTAATACACTTATACACTGATCTATATGAATAACAAAAATGATAAGAGTACTTTTGATTTAAAAAAGGCCAAAAAGAATTAACAAAAAAGCCCAATGAAATACCCCAAATTGGGGGAGTGAGGGAGTGAAATATGTGGAGTTTGGAGGAGTTCATAGCTTCTCCACTTTCCTTCCCTTTCCCCTAATACCCTAAATAAATTAATAAATCAATAGAAACTTGCAAAGAATGAGTTGCAATTAATTCTTCAGCCAATGAAATATCGAGCCAATAGTCTACTGACAACCACCTGCTGACACATCGATAACTCAAATGCGGGTTAAGTCAAATGCTCACCTGAGTGTCTCCCTCAAGGCCATGCCGATATAATAAAGCATCCCATTTTTCTGCTGAATTACGAGCAGGTCTTGTAACAAGAGGGACACTCTTTCCATCGAGGAGAACCAGAGACTGAAGCAAATTAGTTTCACTTTCTGCGGCATCTGTAGATAGATATATTATTGGGGAATTGGCTCTTTCAACCATACGATTGATGCAATCAGCAGCTTGAGGAATGGGGTAGAAGCAACTCGGTTTCTTGGCATTGCTGGTAATTTAGCTCAAGTGTGATTAGGGAAAAAATACACATTCATCAAATCATATTAAGCTCCAGCAGACAACTACATCATTCGATGCATATTTGAATGCAATGTGATGCAAAATATGAGGTCGAGCGTATTTCTCGATGACCATTTGGTAGTCAATTTTTTTGGCATATCAGCACACTTTTTAGCCATTTTTATTCTACGTACCAAAGACTAAATTATTTGATTACCCTTACCCCACCGTAGGTGGGAGCCTTTGCGGCACTGGGCTAATGTTGTTGTTGTTGTTGTACTAGATTATTTGATTGCACACACTAGATTGAATAATAACGGCAAAAAACACACAGATCTTGGTGGTAGCTGTAGCCTGCAGAAATGGTCATTCTAAAAATAACTTTATATTTTCTTTACTTTATCAACAAAATATATGCAGTATTAGATATTTCCTTTTGCATAATTAAAAACTACAGCAACTTGATTTACATAAGCAACAATTCTAAAAATTTCAGCAGCTTCACTAAATTCACTCTTATCAATAGAAGGCAAAGATACACCTTCATGTAACACTTGTCACTTTCAAGCTTTTGTTTCTTCAGTTTTATAATCCTGTTTTGTATTACTTGCCCCACTTTATTAAGTTGAAAGTACACTCAAATCAATATACATAAAATCCTTACTTTCATATCTCCACTTTCTTACATTTTCTACCATTTCAACTCTCTCTTACTATTCTCTACCCTATAAAATCCCTCTTAAAAACAATAAAAACCTAATGGATCAACTAAAATAATGGAGGGAGTAAAACTAAAGTTAAAGACAGACTTTTAGGATGACGAAAAATGAGAATGTCGCAAATGAAATCATTTACAACAAAGGAATACAACAAAATCCAAGCCTAGTCCAAAAAGACTTTGGTGATTTACAGAAAAGGAATAACAACATACCAAAATTTCAAGAAACCGTGCCGACGGAAATGAAGAGCTATAAAGTTGTCACCCAAAAATGTCTGAACAAATCTTTGGGCAGTGAGCACAATAAGACGGCTGGGCTCAATTAGGGTTTTGCACTTGTGCGCAATGGGTCCGCCTGGTTGCACCACCATGTCTCTCTCAACATCCGCAAAGAACACATCGCCAATAGCAATAACATCATCAACTGAAGAAAACTTTGAAACTACATCTTGGATTGTCTTCTGTGACGGGTTTTTAATATCCTCGTTCCAAGCAGTTTCCAGCTTATTCATGGAAACTCCTGAAGATTTCAACTTTTTAATCCGCTCTTCGTCCATGAAACAAGGTTGCGGCAGAGAAAAATAACAAATGAACCTATCTATATGCACACGGTTCTTCTGACTTTCTGCAAGCTCCTCATAAGCAATAACTACTTTTCTCCCCAAACACGTATTTATATGTTCAATATCCAAAACCCTTTGAAACTCATAGTCTACTTTTGAGCTGGGAATGACCAAAATGCGATTAAGCACTGCTGCAAAAAACATATGTTTCTCCAAACAAATCAAATGGTTCGACATTTGACCAGAGACACAAACGGCAAACAAATACTTATTTGGTTCTGGCTTCCATTCGATAGTTTTCCTCTCAGACCACCCCTGATCAACCTTCGCACACCTACCTAGTCCGCTAATGCTTGGATCTGTGAAATTATCTGATAATACATCTAATGAATTCTGGAATTGATGTGATGACAGAAGAGCTTCTTGAATTTGCTTATTCAATGAGATCTGACTAAGCAAATCAGCTTTCATATCCTCTGATATTACAATGGAAGATGGCGAACTCGAAAGCAATTTATTAGAATCATCAGTATTATTAACAGAAGCGGAGCTCGTTGTATTTAGGAACGAGTGGTTCCACAGCTTGAAAAGCCCTAATTGCTGCTGCCGAAGCATATACAGAGCACGTAACTCGGACTCGCGCATGCGACTAACCGTAAAGTCGAAGGCGATATTAGAGACTCCAGTTCGGAAGATGCCTTTGATGTCAGTAGTAACGTAAAGGGTGAGAACAAAGAGTGGGAGAATGAAGGCTAAGCAGTACCTCTTCTTGAAGCCGCAGTCTAATCGCCCGGCGTCGTTGAACCGGTTTTTTATGTCGTCGATCTGGAAAGTGGACCGAGCTGGAGATTTTGCGCCATCCCACTGTCCTCCATTGCCGATAAGCTTCCTGCGATCTTCTTCATCGTCGGAAGAGGGTGCAATTTCCATTTTCCTGTGGCGGAAATGAAATGTGCGTTCTGGCCGTTGTGATTCACTATTTGTCGGTGAGGGAAGGCGACCACCTTGCACAACGGCACACGTATTAACTTTTTAATAAAACACAACATGACAACACCTAAAGTTTACATAATCAAATTTTTAAAAAATGAAAAACTAAATATAAATGTTACTCCCCCTGTCCCATTAGAAGGTTCTCACTTTTCTTTTTTGAACGTCCCATTAAAAAGTTCTCATTTCTATTTTAAGAAACAATTAACAATCTTAAGTGACAAATTAATCATTAAAGATTAAACATAATATATTTATAACATCACGATTATCAATACTAACTACATTTAAATATATACTCCGTACCTATTAAAAGTATTTCTCAAAATATACTCGAAATACTTTATTTAATTATTGTCTAAATAACTGTGTCGTTTTGCTATGAGAACCTTCCAACGGGACGAATGTAGTACATTGCTTTATATCGCACACAACTAAGTATATGAACGGCAAGTAAAATGTGAGATGTTGGTGTAGATGACTTTGGAAGCATATAGGACATATGAGTACTTGAGTTCATCAACCTTTCCATAGATAACCAGAACTGGATGTTGTATTTTTGGAAAATGATGTTATCCCTGGAAATTAGTATCTCTAGTAAAAACATGTATTTGAACTTTTATTTATTTATTTATTAGAGTATAGTTTTTTTTATCTCCATTACCCAAGAACTTTGAGTATTTGTACTTTTAATTTTAAAATTGTGGTTGTTTGACTTGTTTCTCATTTTAAATTAATGATTCATTACTATATTTATTTTCCGAGATGGACTAATATATATGAGATAAAGAATAATTTACTTCAAACTATCTTGATAATGTGAAGAGATATTGCAAAATGTGGTCCTCTCCCTTCTTTTAGGGTTTTCTTCTCCCGCCGCCTTCGACCGTCGTTGAGGGATGGTGCGGGTTTGGTTAATTTTCTGGTGTGCTTTGGGGATGATTCAGGGGGGTCATGCTATGGATTGTCCTCTTCTCTTGCGGTTGTGGATTGAATCGTTGATTCCGATGACTCCAACCGCGTTTGTATTCAAGCTGGCTGTGTTGGATGCGTCGTTGGATGCGGTTGTTGTGCGCATGGACGAGGGATGGGTGATTGAGATCGCCCTCTGTTTTGATGGTTTTCGAATAGGATGGGCGGCGTTTGAGGAGACTCAATCGCGGCAGGGTTCAAGCTCTCAGAATTCGGGCGTCCTAGGCTGCCAACTTCATCAGAAGGAGTGTCGCTCTTATTGGCTATCTTGCAGGAGGCGGCAGCTCTATCATATAGGGAAGATTAAAGCTTCACGGTGCGAGTGTTTGTGTTTCTGGAGCATGGTTTGTAGCTTCATTGGTGTGGCAATTGCAGGGCATTATTGTCAATTTAACTGATAAAACTTCCATTGGCAACACTTCATCTTTTACTCTCCCAAATAAGGTAAGTTTATGTTTTACATTTGCACTTACCTCCTCTTTCCAGGCCTTTGCCCACACTTACTAACACTTACATTACCAACATCTTTCAACTCTCCATCCAAACAGGCTCTAATGTTAGAAAAAAGATGACATCTCATCCCTAAGCCTCTGCCTAAATACCTATAGAGGCCCTCTGCATTTTTAAACTGTAACATCTTATCATAACCTCTTATCGCAGTTGATAGGTTTCGAACTTGAGACTCACCCCTTGTGATACCTCAATCTACTAGCTAAGTTATGCCCACCGGCACTTGGATATGTGTTTGATACTTCTATACCTTGAGGAGATGTATTTGTTCAAAACTTGGCAAGTTTAAGCTAAAATTTCTAGTTTGTTATAGCACCTATTAAACACCAACATCCTTGACTAGATGAGTTTTGAACATGACCTTCTCTTTGGGAGGATAGTTTTGAATGCACAATCTCCTCTTTGGGAGTGTCACAAGGCAAACAAATATGCATGAATGTAAGAGCATAGGTATGCATCTTAATTAGTTTTGCTGAGTTAATTGATGAATGTTCAATTCAATTCAATTCAATGTGAAAATAGTACTCCATTTGCGGCATCATTGTTACTTCACTATTATATCATCGACATTGTTACTTCACTATTATAGTATTATTATATCATCGACACGACACTATCATGTTACTGGCTTTCTTATGAAAGTTATTTTATCTATCATTTTAAGAAGTTAACAAGAAATAAAAAAATCTTACCATCTCAAGCATGTTCATCATAGAGACCGTATGTCCGTATATATAAAAACTGTTGATAAGATAAACAGTTGCAAAAGCCTCAATAAAAATTAATAGTATACTGAAAAATAATTTCAAAACACTCTTGTTTTCAACTTAAAAGGCTTCCAGTGATTTCTCGAATGTTTTCTTAACTCTTTTTTTTTTTTTTTTTTGAATGTTTTCTTAACTTCTTCAAAAAGGGCTGCCAGTTTTTTACAGGCTTTGCACTTGAGCCCTATAAAAAGGTCAAGAGTCTTTGAATTTAAAATCTTTGAAAAGTCCATAGATTTATGTAACTCAACGGATTTTATTCATAGAAACGTTTATGGATTTAAATTTCTATTCACTTCTTAAAAGTCTTTGAATTAAAAAAATCAATGCAAATACAATACACCCCGGTCCTAAGAATACCTCACACTCTTGTCTTTCCATTGTAAACAACAATACTGTCACCAAACTGCAGCAATAACTCACTATTACTGACCTTGTATAGTGGTTTTAAGTCGCTCATGGGCCAGAACCATGTGACAGTCTCAATGTAAATCCTATACATTTTAGACCGATACTGTTTTGAACTTTTGATCCATGCTTCTTCAAAACCCAAAATCTTTTTGAGGGCACTGGTTGTAATCTCCAGCACTATAATTAAGAAAATGATGAATAAACACACAAAACAGCACTTCTGCGAGTGAAAATTTAGGTCACATAGTGAAAAGAAGAAACCTCATCTCCATAAAATACAAAGGAAGTAAGGAACTTAGACAAGATAAACAGTTTAAAAACTAAAAATTAAAAATACAAACAAATGAACGATGAAACCTAGCATTTCCTTTTCAGAGCAAACGAGTTGTTAATCCATATCACATAGAAGAAATGATGAACATCAGGAAAGACATTATCGATTTTCATGGAGAGATGATTCTTCTTATAAACTACAGCAATCTTAACTACACACTACACAGGCGTGGCAAAGATCCACACCCTCCTTTCATTAAAAAAGTTCTTCAACAACCCTTCTTCACCACTGATTTGGTTTCTAAATTGGTAAAGGAGTGTGAGAGCACTGTAAACAGTTTTAGAACCAGGCTGAAAAATTAGCAGTGTTGTTCAATCAATCTTCCCCCATTAATGTCACTTCTAGAAAATGGAGGGTCATTGACCCTCCCATCCCTTCCCCTCCTCCCCAAAATTCTACTCCCAAACACACCCTAAGAGTAGGGCCATGGGCTCCAGCTACCATCACTTACCACAATACAATGCTGCAGATCATACTAACAGTGATGGATAATGAGATTATCTTTCGAGATTGAGGACAAAATAGTCCAACAATACAGCAAACAATAATAAGCTTGTCATGAAAGAAGGCCATTTAATAAAACTAAGACAGATTAGCTAGCGACTTGGATTAAACCATAATAATCTTGGAGAGGAAGCTTCAACAAAATTTGAAACAGTTATAATCACTGATTTAAAAGAAAACCACACATTCATTGATTTAGATAATACATTTGGAGAAAACACATTAAAATCATAAGTGTATATAGCCAAAAAACGATCCCAAAGTCTGAAATAAAGGATCGAATTACTACTTCTTGTTACTGACTTTAAGAAGATCATCAGAAACCACCTGGAGGAGCTTCTTCTGCTTGGCAGATTTGGCAATTTTCTTAAGAGTCTTAGGATTGGTGATCTTCTGGAACTTGGTTCCAGATTTGATGATGTTCTCCTTCTTCTTTTTCTCCCTCTCCTCCCTCTTCTTCCGCTTCTCTATCTTGTTCTGCCTGATCGCCTCTTTCAGTTCGCTCATCCTCTCCTTGTACGCCTTCTTTATCTCCTTCTCCTTTACCTTCTCATCCAGCGTCTTCCCCTTCCGACTAACATGAAGCGCCGAAGATCTACGCGTCCGGACCTGCTTCCAGTTCCTCCCTGACACTCTCCCAGCTATCACACCGTCGTACGTCGGCTTCCCCATCACCGGCCTATTCGGATCATCGGATGATGAGACGGCCTGCCTTTTTGACGGAGGAGCGCCGTTCTCGACTTCCATAGCCACAGCGTCTTCATCTTCCTCCTCCAATCGAACGCCGGCCTCCTTCTCCGCTCTCTTGCGCTTGTACGTTTTGCCTCCGAAACCCTCATCCAGGAACCTGAAATCTATGGTACACGCCATTTTTACACACCAAACCAACCTCTGAGGCTCTAACTCCAAACGGAACCCTAGAAGGGGTGAAGCTCGGCGCAGCAATATTATTACTATGCGCGCCCCATCTTTTCCTGGCTGGACAAATTTATCCTTTTCTTTCTTTTGCTCGTAACCAAATCTATAAGATCAATCGTACACTACCAATAGTAAATCTCCCAGCCCCATCCACTGGCGTGGGGTTTAGATAAACAATCATGCTTGTTGTACCCACCACTTTGTACTCACCTTATACCCACCTTTGTGAAGGCTATTTTTTTGTCTGTGAAGCCGTTTCACAGACAAAATATGTCTTTGAATTCCTTCACAGACATATTTTGTCTGTGAAGGAATTCACAGACAAAAAAAATAACTTCACAAACATGGGTGGGTACAAAAGTGGGTATAAAAGTGGGTACAAACATCATTTTCCTTAGACAAATGATGAAAACAATTTACAATTAATATTTATGTTGTACGGAGTACAAATTACAAATTTGAATTGCGTTTCTTGTTAGGGTTGGTTGCAACTCCTTTTAAAAAATCACTTCTCAGTTTTTGGTTTTAAAAAAAATACTTATTTTTCTAAACACTACAACTTTTATTTTTCTCGACTTCCGCGTTAAAAGTGCTTTTACTTTTTTTATTACACAAAAAGCACTTATTTTACCAAACATTACCCACTTTTACTTTTCAAAATCATTTTTTTCTCAAACACTATCAACTTTTATTTTATCACTTCTCCCCATTTCATTAAAAAAAGCACTTTTTTAAAAGTAAAAGCTGTATGTTGCAAACAGACCCTTAATATACTAACGTTTGCTTGCGCGACAACTTTTGTCCAATATTAAAATAGTGTTCATTTTGTAAGCAATTACTATCATTGAGACATGAGAAAGTGATGTGTTTATTAAGAAAAAGAGTTTATACGGTTGATATTAAATTGGCCAAGTAAAAGTAATTTAGACTCGCACAACTTTACCAAATTTGATATGAGACAATTTTGGTGAGATTGACCGAAAAGAAAAATAAGACAATCCTAACGGGGTAAATGGAATATTGTACTATGTATATGATATTGTTATGAGATTTTCTTAGATAGTGTATATAAGTTTTCAATATTTTTTGAAAATTGCCATATCATATATATTTTCATATAGTTAATTATTGTTCAGATATGTGCTTATACTTTAGGAATTTTATCAATTCAAGACCCAAAAGATAGATTAATTATCAATTTAGGATCCGAAAGATGAAACGTATCGATATAGACCCGAATGATGGATGATAGAGTATATGGGCGTGGACCCCATGGCCCACATACTCAAGTCAACGATGGCCAGAAGAACACCCACGTGGCCCCCTTCGGCCAGTAGGTCCGCATCGGCCAGAAACCAAACCGGCCCAGGAAGCACGCATGGACTCCCGGGACCGCATCGGCCCATGGACCGCATCGGCCATGGGACCGCATCGGCCAAAAGGCACCGCATCGGCCCGGCTTCGTACGGGCAGAATGCATCTCTCTACTTTATTTATTAAGTATTGTACACAGCCCATTAGTGGCCCAATTTCGCCCGAAGAAGGCATGATTATTGTAATGGGCCTCCTAAGCCCAAGGCTAGGGGCCCAAATCCACATTTTTACCTATAAATAGACCCCAAGGGGCTAATTATAGGGGGTTCCAAGTTGAGAAATACAATTACTCACTTTCTCTCTCTAGCTCTCACTTCTCTCTAGAATTAATACTCCATCATTTGGTGCTTTCATTGAGAGCTTAGAACAGATCAAGTGAGTACCCTTCGTCGCTACTAGACACTACCACTAGCTATGACAAGAACTAGGTCAAAGAACACCGGTAGGAATGCCCCTCTGAACCAGGAAGGGCAGGGAAACATTGCTGACAACGTCCCCAATGACTTCATCAACCAGGATGAGAACGCTCAGGAGATCGAGCACGCGACGGCTGACCTTCGCGTCCAGCTCAACAAGACTGCCCCAGACGCCCGCATCGGGCTCGAGGACAGGCGCAATGCTGATCGCGCTTCGGGCCAGCAGGCTTCTCACCCTGCTGCCCCCCAGATCAACCCGGCTGCACTATCGGCCATTGTTGCGAGCATCCTTCAGGACCCCAACGTGGTCAGCGCTCTCGTCGCAAAGACAGGGGAGAACAACACTCCGGCAACTGGAGAGGTCGCAACGGTGCCACCACCGCCACCTCGTCCGCAAGGCGTCACCTTCTTCGGTGACAACGAGGCCGTCCTCGCCGTGGACACCCATTCCCACACTGCCTCACCTACCCGGGATACACCGGCCCAACCTCGCGGTAAAATCTCAGCCTTCAACAGGCTGGGTGACATCGCGAGCCGTCGGGTACCTACGGGAGGGGTGGCGGGTCGGTTGGGTGGCCGCGAGCCGGGGTCGCCAAAGGAAAGCTTCGGGTCCGTTTCCCGAACAACGGACCGGCCCCGACCTGACAAAGGCAAAGGAAAGTTGAATGATGATGATGCGCGCCACCAAATCAACCTCGCACACGCGGCCCGGACCCAGACCCCTCTGGGCGTCGCCACGGCCAACGCAGACCCAAGGGATGAGATCATCGCCCGCTTGGAGAAGCGCCTCGCTGACATGGAGGCCCGAGAGGCCGCAGGGCGCGCATCGGCCCAGACATCCCATCACCCCAACTACGACGCGCTCCTAAGCAAGGTCAGTGCTCTGGAAAGAGAGTTGGCTGACCGGCGCGATGAGCCTGTCATCCAAATACGGACTAGAACCCCCTTCTCTGCGAGGGTGCTCTCCGCTCCCATCCCGGAGAAGTACAAGGGGAATCCGATCAAGCCGTATGACGGCCGCACTGATCCTCAGGAGCATTTCACCCGCTATCAGAACAACATGATGATGACCAACGCTTCGGAGGAATACATGTGCCGCTGGTTCCTTTCCACCTTGGAGGGACCAGCGTACGATTGGTTCAACAACCTTCCGGAGGGGAGCATCGACTCATGGCAGGACCTTGCTCAACGCTTCCTCACTCACTTTGCCGGGAGGAAACGCGCGAAGAAGCATTTCGCTCATCTCCTGACCATCAAACAACAGCCGGAGGAGACGCTCCGAGCCTTCCTCGACCGCTGGACGAGGGAGGCGGACGAATGCGAGGGAGCCGATGAACGCACCCTCCTGGCCTTCCTCCGCGGAGCACTCCGGCTAGGGCTGAGCAAAACCCGAACCGACCCGCAAAACCCGAAGTTTTTTTCGGATAATATCCGAACCGAAATGGATATCCGACCCGAAAAATCCGAAACCGAAAATCCGATTAGTATTGGGCCTAGATCGGGTGGCGGGTAGGGTTTGTAAAATCCCAACCCGACCCGCCCGAATATCCGAAATATATTAGTGTGTATTTTGAATATGTTAAATTAATACTTGTGTTCAATTATTTGTGTAACTATTTGTGCAATTTGTGTTAAATTATTTTTGTAATTTGAATGTGTAGTGCACTAGTTTGTACAATTTTTGTCAAAGTGACATTCCAACACTTTAATTATCTAATTATAATGTGTTTTAATATAACCGAAATATTCGAAACATATTAAATTATGTAGTGTGTACTTTGAATATGTTAAATTAATACTTGTGTTCAATTATTTGTGTAGTTATTTATGCAATTTGTATTAAATTATTTGCGTAATTTGAATGTTTAGTGCACTAGTTTGTAGAATTTTTGTCAAAGGGGCATTCAAACACTTTAATTATCCAATTATAATTTTTTTAATATAACCGAAATATCCGAAACCCGATCCGATATCCGATAATATCCGACTTACAAATATCCGAAAAACCCGATTTGAAATATCAAAAGGGTCGGGCCTAGTATTTAACTTAAAAAACCCGAACGGGTTTAGGGTACGCAGACCCGACCCGCCCGAACCCGACCCGTGCTCAGCCCTAACTCCGGCCGAGCCACTTCGCCCGGAGCCTGTTCACGGAGCCTCCGCGGTCATACCTCGCGGCGCTCCGACGCGGAGATAGGCATGCTGATGCCGACGAGCTCCTGAACCAGAAGAAGGGTGGGGAGAAACAACAAAAGAAGGACTCCTCGTCCAACCCCCACCACCCGCCGGCCAACAAGGGACAGCACCAGCCAAAGAAGGCACACCAGGAACAAGGCGGACAGCGAAGGGATGACCGTTCATGGCGTCCAAAGTTGGAGGCACAACGCATCCCCCTCACCCACCCGGTGAGCGTCGTCCTCGACCACGCCGAGGCGCAGGGCCTCATTGTGAAGGACCCCAGGTCGGAGGAGGAGATATTTGCGGTCCACAAAGGAGGGACATACTGCAAGTACCACCGCCAGACATCCCACAAGACCGAAGATTGCACCACCCTGAAGAGGCACATCGACGGCCTCATCCGACAGGGGGAACTTTCCCAATTTGTCAAGGGTGCCCCCAAGAGTAACACTTGGGTTAACCCTGGCAAAAGGGGGGAAGGATCCTCCGGGAAGAAGAGGGAGATCGGCGCCCTCAGTGAAGATGAGGAGGAAGAGGAGCCCCGCCAGAAAAAGCATCACATTCACATCATCGTCGGCGGAAACACAGGGGGGGACTCGGCTACCCAACGGAAAAAATGGGCTCAGTCCCTATACGTTGGTGAGGTGACCCACGCTCCCCCTCAGCCGAAGCGGCGGCATTTGGAAGCCATCACTTTCACCGACAAGGACCTCCCCTTCGGCCCCTTGCCCCACAGGGACGCCCTCGTCGTCAAATGCGAGATTGGCAACAACATCATCCACCGCAACTACATCGACACTGGCAGCTCCGTCAATGTGATGTACGTTGATACATTCAGACAGCTGAAGCTGAAGAAGACCGAGCTCCGGCCGATACGGACTCCGTTATCCGGCTTCACCGGGGACTCTATCGACGCCGAGGGCACGATAGTGCTTCCCGTTGTGGTCGGTGACGGTACCTGTCAGGCGAAGATTGACATGGAGTTCGTGGTCGTCAACCTGGACAGCGCCCATAACATGATTTGGGGACGACCGGCCTTGGAGGACCTTGAGGCCATCATCTCCATGAGACATCTATGCCTCAAGTTCCCCACCAAGGACGGCGTCGGCTACGCCAGAGGAAACCAGAAGATAGCCAGGGCTTGCTACCTGAGGCTCACAAGAAAGATTAATGAGGCCGAGGAGCGGATAGACACTATCACCACCGCCTCGGCCGAAGAAGACACACCGAAGGCTGAACCGGTCGGAGACGTGGAAGACGTTCCGTTGGACGTCTCCCGGCCGGAACGCACGCTGAAGATTGGGACACAGCTCCCCCAACAGTTCCGAAGGGACATCCTCTCTGTCCTGAGAGCGTACGCCATCGTCTTCGCATGGGGACCAGAGGACATGCCGGGCATCAGCCCGAAGGTAATCACACATCGGCTATCGGTGAACCCGGCCTCCTCCCCCATCAAGCAGAAGAAGCGCTACCTCTCAGCCGACAGGAGGGAATTTGTCAAAGCCGAGGTAGCCATGCTGCTCTCCATCAAGCACATAAGAGAGGTGAAGTACCCCACGTGGTTGGCGAACGTCGTCCTCGCACCAAAACCGCCCACGTTCAGAATGTGTGTTGATTACACTGACCTGAACAAGGCGTGCCCGATGGACCCATTCCCTCTCCCCAACATTGATCAGTTGGTGGATGAGACGGCGGGATGCGAGTTGATGTCGTTCCTCGACGCGTTTAGAGGGTACCACCAGATATCCATGCACGAAGATGACGCGGAGAAGACTGCTTTTATGACCCCGGAGGGAATTTTTTGCTACCTCGTCATGGCCTTTGGGCTCAAGAACTCCGGCGCCACCTACACAAGGATGGTAGCCCGGATTTTTAGAGCAGTCTTAGGTCGGACGATGGAAGCATACGTCGACGATATGATCGTCAAGAGCAAACAATCCACAACTCATGCCGACGACCTCCGGGGCATCTTTGAGATCATGAAGAAATACAACCTCCGACTCAACCCGAAGAAGTGCACCTTCGGCGTCCAGGGAGGTAAATTCTTGGGGTACCTGGTCAGCCGAAGGGGCATCGAGGTGAACCCAGAAAAGATACAAGCCATTATCAACATGGAGCCGCCCCGCAACATAAAGGAGGTGCAACGGCTGACGGGACGCCTCGCGGCCCTGAACCGTTTTCTCTCAAAATCCGCTGAGAAGTCTCTCCCCTTTTTTCAAATAATGAGGAAGGCCACCAGCTTCAAATGGACGACGGAGTGCCAGCAAGCCTTTGAGGAGCTGAAGCAATATCTCGCCTCCCCACCCGTCCTATCCAAGCCCCAACCCGGCGAGACTCTCTTCCTTTACTTAGGAGTGAGCACGTCGGCCGTCAGCTCCGTACTCATCAGGGAGGATGACGGGGTACAAAAAGCTATATTCTACGTCAGCAAGACGTTACGAGAGGCTGAGCTTAGGTACTCCCCCATTGAGAAGACAGTGCTGGCCATCGTCCACACGGTGAAAAAACTTGGGCACTACTTCCAGGCTCACCCCGTCCACGTCCTCACGCATCAGCCGTTGGGAGCCCTCATGAGGAGCCCAACCAGCTCTCCAAGAATGATCAAATGGGCGATATTCCTGAGCCAGTACCAGATTGAGATCAAGCCGAGGCCATCCATCAAAGGGCAAGCCTTAGCTGATTTCGTCACAGAGTGCACGGCAAGGGAGACGGCCGTTACCACCACAGGAGCTGAATCGGACGACGCCTGGACCCTCTACACGGACGGGTCCTCGGCCACCAAAGCTTGTGGGGGTGGCGTCGTCCTCATCTCCCCGGAAGGTTTCAGGGCGTACTACGCCATTCGCTTCAACTTCAAAGTATCCAACAATGAGGCCGAGTATGAAGCGCTCCTCAGCGGACTCAGACTGGCCGCCGGCCTCAAAGCACGCCACGTCAGAATCAAATGCGACTCCAAACTCGTAGTGAGCCAGATGGAGGGTTCCTACGAGGCCAAAGAAGGGAGGATGAAGCAATACAAGGAGGCCGCTGCGGAATTGCTCAAGGCGTTCGATACCTACGAGATCACTCAGATCCCAAGGGCGGAGAACGCCGAGGCCGACATCCTCTCCAAACTCAGCTCCGACACCCCGGAGCACATCTCCAAGATAGCTAAGGTGGAGGAGTTGAGCATGTCAAGCATTCACGCTAGCCCCATACTCTCCATACAACACCAACCGGAGGACTGGATCACTGACATCGCAACCTACATCGCTTCCGGCACACTACCTGAAGACGAGGAGAGGGCCAAACTCGCCAAACTTAGGGCGCCAAGCTATGTCATTGAGGGTGACAAGCTCTACAAAAGATCATACAATGGCACCCTCCTCCGGTGCCTCCACCAGAATGAGGCCGAAGTGGCCATGGAGGAAGTCCACTGCGGTGTATGCTCATCGCACCAGGGACCCTTCAGCATGTCGCGTCGCCTCGTCGTCCAAGGCTACTTCTGGCCGACGATGGCACGCGATTGCGCTGAAGTCGCCCGCAGATGCAGCGCATGCCAACACTATCAAAGAGCACCTGGCCGACCCGCCGTCAACTACGCCCCGGTCAGCACTGCCATCCCATTTTCCAGATGGGGCATCGACCTCGTCGGCCCGCTACCAAGAGCCGCGGGGAACAACAGATACATCATCGTCGCCATCGATTACTTCACCAAATGGGTCGAGGCCGAAGCACTTGCAAGCATCACCGGGGCACGGTGTCGAAAGTTCGTCTACAAGAACATCCTCACCCGCTTCGGCGTGCCTCAGGAGATCATATCAGACAACGGCACCCAGTTTGAGGCCGAACCGTTCCAAAGCCTCCTCCAAGAATGGGGTATCAAGCACCGTTTCTCCTCCGTCGCCTACCCCCAGGCCAACGGGCAAGTTGAGAACGCCAACAGAACCATCTTGGAGGGGCTAAAGAAGAAACTCGAGGAAGAAGGCGGAAGTTGGGTCGACGAGCTCCCCAACGTCCTATGGTCCTACCGCACAACGCCGAGGAGGGCCACCGGGGAGACACCCTTCTCCTTGTGCTACGGCTTCGAAGCCAAGGCTCCCACTGAGGTGACGCTTCCCAGCCGACGGGTCACACAATACGACCCCGAAGCCAATGAAGAAGCCATGAAGATTGACTTGCACCTCATTGAAGAAAGACGGGAGATAGCTTACCTTCGGGCAGAAAACTACAGACGCCAAGTCAAATCCTACTATGACGCCAAGGTACGCTCCCGCGAATTCCAAGTGGGGGACTACGTCCTCCGCCGAAGGGAAGCAAGCAAGCCGACGAAAGGAGGAAAGCTCGCCGTCAAATATGAAGGGCCCTACATCATCAGCGCCGTCATCAAAGCCGGCACTTATAGACTAAAGAACCCTAATGGGTCAGATGTACCACGATCGTGGAATGTACACCACCTGGTGAAATTTTACCAATGACTCGAGAAGCGGTGAAGCGGGCAACGTCCCCCACCACTCGGCTTAGTGGTTGAATAAAACACCCCCGGCCTAGCGCCAATTATTGAATAAAATTCATGTTTCATCCAATCTTTTAAGATTTGAAGGGAAACCTAAGGACCGCATCGGCCTAAGTGGTGCAATCACCCGGGTCCGATGCGACCTAAAGCCGTCGCAATAAACGACGCACCCAAAGCCGTTGCAATAAACAACGCACCTAAAGCCGTCGCAATAAACGACGCACCCAAAGCCGTTGCAATAAACAACGCACCTAAAGCCGTCGCAATAAACGACGCACCCAAAGCCGTTGCAATACACAACGCACCTAAGGCCGTTGCGATCCACAACGCGCCTACTAAGCCGTTGCAATAAACAACGCACATAAATATCGTATCGGCACAAGCGGTGAAATACCCAAATCGGCCGGCGATATGCAGGACGAAGGACCTGTGTGCATGGTCCAACGTCTTCAAAACGGAGAAGCATACCGCGTCGTCCGCGCGGAAACCGCAGGACGACAAGCCTGAATTAAGGCTGAGGTTACAAAAACTCCACCCGTCAGTAAAATTTCGCTCAGGACCACAAAGGGCGGCCGTCATAAGACGATGCCTAGTCCGGTCCCTCGTCGACGATAGACGTGGAAAGGCAAAAAAGATGCCACTGACACCAAGCCGAGGGCGTATTTACTCCCTCGCACTAATCCACGCGAAAAGCGTAGCGGACAAAATACCGCACATGGACGAAGGGACATTAACCCTTCGGCTACAAAAAAAAAAAAAAAAAAAAAAAAAAAAAAAAAAAAAAAGAGGGAAGCCGACGGACCGCGCAGTCGCCGGCCTCGAGCAAGAAATAAAATCCCCACAAAAACCAAGCCTTAAAATCGGCTAAGTACATATCAGGTTTTCACTATACAAAGATCCGAAGTGCATGCTTCGACCCCAACCATAGCTTCACAAAAGGAAATCGCTTCGGCTTCGGTTATACAAGACCACGGTCCATTATTTGGACGAAGGGGCGCATCGTCTCCGCGTAGCAAAACCCAAGTGAACGAACCAAGGTAAAACAGCTCCATCAAGGCAAGCTTGACACTTAGAACATTTTCTAAGTCACACTACAAGAGAGACGATGCGTTACCATTCTATATCGGGGTACCGCTTCGTCCTCAACACTTCAAGACTAAGCCCCAAAACTTGAGGCGTGGACAAGATCCGCCAAGGAAGAAATAAAAATTCACTAAGGGACGAGGAGACGCATCGTCCCCAAGGACAGTAAAGGCGAGAAAATCGCTACGTCTCAATCAAGGGACGCCAACGACCTCGAGACACAGCCTTGACACTTGGAAAAATTTTACAAAGAACAAACATACTTAACTACAAAGACGACGAGGGAATCATGATGAGGAAAGGAGTTGTCATTAATGGATGCAAAAATACAACGGGTGGGCGCTTCGGCCATTACATGCACTTTGGTGCTAAAGCTATAAAAGTAATAAAAAAAAGTTAAGTACAAGCTACGCTGCCTCATCGGCTTGCTCTTTGCTCTGACCGACGTCCTCTCCGCTGCCGCCACCAGCATCATCACCACCAGCATCCTCATCAGCCTGGGAATCGGCAGGCCCCTCGAGCAAGTAGTCGTCACTGTCACTCCACGGCTCTTCCCCTTCGGACGAACTCAAGATCGGAGGCTGCCTCTCCGATAGGGGAAGCTTCAAATCCTCATCGGGATTCTTCATTCGCCGAGGGAGACTCAGACCCCTCGGCCTCATCTTCCGGAAGCGACGACGAAGCTTCCTGTAAATCAGCTTCTGCATTCTGTACTGACCGCAGTCGTAGAAAGCTTGCATCTCGTTCATCCAGAATTCTTGGCCGGCGGGGTCCTTCGTCGTCCAATCATTCAACCTCTCAGCAACCACCTCATAGCAGAAGGGGAGCTGGTCATCGGCTTTCCACCCCTCGGCCTTGAAATCAACCACGGCCTTCTCGGCGGCCTTCTCGGCGTCAGCCTTGAGCCGTTCAGCCTCCTCGGCTCTCTGGATGGCAGCAGCAATCGACTCATCGGCCTTCTTCCGGGCTGCTTCGGCCTCATCAAGCCGGATCTGGAGAAGCCTCATCTCATCCTCGGCAGCCTTGGCCTTGTCCTTGAGATCCTGGAGGGCCTCATCGGCTGAAGCAGCCCTAGCCTCCACTTTCTTGAGCCGCTCTATCTCGGCCTCCTGCCTCCAATGCTGCTCCCTCAACATAAGGGCGCCCTGGACGAAGCAGAATAGAGTTAGAGATAAAAAATAAAAGCAAAGGAAAAATTATAAGGGAAAATATCTTACCTGGACGACGTAGTCCATCCCTCCGTCGTATAGCCGAACATGTTGGCCTTGCCGGCCGAGATACTGACGATCATACTCAGGCATAGCCTGAGCGAGCATGTCGTCTCCACCAACGGTCTCATTAAAGAGACCACCTTTCACGGGGTATCGTACGGTGACTTCGTACGACCCCTTAGCCAGAGCCTCCTCCAGACGGGCAGCAGCGGCCGTAGAGGGAGGCACACGAGAAGCCGAGGCCACCATAGCCGAGGAAGGGAGATCATTCACAGGAGGGAGCGCCGGCGGCGGAACATCCGCAACGGCCTGTGAAGAAGGGACGCCGGCCTCGTCAGTAGTAGGAGCCCTCTTCGTCTTCTTCGAAGCCTGGCTCAGCTTTAGACCCGCTTCGGCCAAAGTCTTTTGACCCTCATCAGCAGCCCTCTTACTCTTCTTAGAAGCAGGTCTCTTGACGGCCTCAGCACCCCCCTGGGAACCGCCCGCAGACTTCTTTGCTGCCTCGGCAGCTTGAGCAGCTTTCAACTCCGCGTCGGCCTTCCTGGCAGCCCGAGCCATGAAAGACATCCGATCCATATTGAAACCTGCACAAAGATACAAGGGTTAGCAAAGGAAAACAAAACATCACACAAGGATAAAGAAAAGAAGTCAACCTTCGGCCTCGGCAGGCACACCAAGATGAGGACCGTCGGCCTGCTCATAAGACCCCACCATCTTCGGCCAAAGATCATCATCGACGTCACCTGGGCAATAGTATCGCACGAAGCCGAGGGCAGCCATCCGGTATTCAGTAACATACGTCTTAATGCTCCTCGGCCCCCCCTTAATAAAGGCTTCTACCTGATTGCTTATTTCGGCACTCCAAGGGGGGGTATGCAACTCAAAGAGGCCGCTGTGACCATTGGAAGGAAAGAACCCACCCCGACCCAAGGTGACGAACACGAACTTAGCCTTCCAGCCATGAATGGACGTAGGGAGATCCGTAAACGACCTCCTCCCACTAATCTGCTGCAGAGTTGCATAGCCGGCACAATTTTGATGACTCCCTCGGCCTATCCGGAACAGGTTCATAAACAGGGCAGTCGTCGGCGGAATCCCCAACTCTTTACACCGGATCAGAAAGCCGATGATGAGCGAAAAGCTGTTGGGAGTCAACAAGGCCGGAGGGAGCTCCACCATCTCAAGATACTCCTTGATGAAGGGATGAAGAGGGAATCTCAGACCCTTAGCAAAGCTCATCGGGTAGACACCAAAATAGCCCAAAGGCGGGTTCAGAACATGATCCGACGGCAAGGGGGCTCTGACACGGCCGTAGGGACCCACATACAACTGGGCGACATGATACTCACCGAGGGTCCCTTCCGGCCGAATAATATACAAGTTGCTGAGATCTAACTGGGAAAACCCCTGCGGTACTCCCTTACGCTGCTTCCGCCGATACGGTTTTTTCGTCTTAGGAGCCGAGGGGCCTTCCCCCGCTACTGACGATACCGGCGGAGGACAAGGGATGTGGGCAGAAGAGGATGCCTCATCCCCCCTCAGAGGCGAGCAAGATGTCGCTTCGTCCTCACCAGAACTACGTGCTCCCGCGTCGGCACTCATTCTCTCCTCATCTACAGAGGTGCGGTAGTCGGCGGTATTCTCCATCTCAATCTCGAAGGCTTCAATCAGTCGAAGATCAACTCCAGGGGACGTATCGTCCTCGTCAAAAGGCCAATCCGACTCGTCCAAAGAAGCTGTCAAATCAATGGGGGAGGGAACGCTACGGCCGTTAGAGAACGGCATAACACCTACACCTATTCCTAAGGGTGGTTTTTCGGATCAAAGTGGTTTCCCTACAAACACTAGATCTAACCCCCTAGGAAGCAAAGTATAAGAAAATAAAGAAGAAACAGGCAAGAATCTGACCTTAAAGATTTGAAGATCCGAAGGAAGGTTGATGAACACTTGAAGAAACCTCGGGAGCTTTCTCTCTCTAGAAAATTGGGCAGCAATTCGACAAACAGCAAAAGGCAAATGAGGGAATGGCTTCGGAGTTGGGGGTATTTATAGGCACCCCCCCAACGGTCACCACACGTGGCAACCCCCAATTGGCCACCCCAGCGGCACCTCTTCTAGAACCAATCAACGCCCGTCTTTTCACATTCCACTCTAGGGCAACCGCTGCGGCCCAACAGGCCCCGAGACTAGGGTAGGCACCGGCCTACTCACTCAAAACAAGGAGAAACCCGCTACGGCCCAATTTTACCAAAGGCATGGACGCATCAGCGAAACGCGCTACGGCCCCAAAGCAACCCCAAGAACCACAAGTACCGCTACGTCCACTCACGCGCACATCGTTCGATGATGACCCTGGTATTGCGGCCTTCGTCCAAGGGTTCTCCCACAGGGTTACCTTGGACAGGTTCGCCTAAGGGTTGGACTCACGACTAGCGCAAAGGTATCGTATCGGCTTGGGTACACCATGACTCCCTTGTGCCTCAAGTACTCTTCGGCCAAAGGAGTGGGGGACTGGGGGACTGTATCGGCTACAGAAAAAGGAGAACAGCATAAATGGGAACGCGACGGCCTCAACACACGGAGGATTCGATACAGAAAACATTCACCTCAATAGCATTGCAGATCGCATCGGCTAAAGAGCCCAAGAAAATAAAAACCCAAAAACAAAGTCCAGCATGCAACGGCCACATGCGCTGGAGGGACTGTGTCGGCCACAAGAAGAGAGAGCGCAACGGTCTTAATATAAAAGGGCGCATCGGCTACAGACCCCAAAAATTTAAAACACTAATACAAAAAACAGCGCGCAACGACTATGTACATTGGTGGGACTGCGTCGGCTCACTAAAGCATGTGAGACCTCTTCGGCCCCAACAAATAATGATGAAACAGGCCAGCTTCTCTATAATTCACATCTATTGGAAAGGGAAAGCGCGCCGCATCATCCTCAAAACACTTCACAGAGAGCGCATCGGCCGCACCAAGGCCGTGAATCCTCAAGCGCGCTACGTCTACATCAAAATGGAGCCACTTCATCCAAAATCAAGGCAGAAACTCTTCGGCCACCAAGCGCCTCAAGCTCTCGCAACGGCCAGCCAGGAAGGAACAAATACTCCCTTTCGCTTCGGCTTCGCCTCAGCTCAGAGAGTGGGGGACTCCTGATAGAGTATATGGGCGTGGACCCCATGGCCCACATACTCAAGTCAACGATGGCCAGAAGAACACCCACGTGGCCCCCTTCGGCCAGTAGGTCCGCATCGGCCAGAAACCAAACCGGCCCAGGAAGCACGCATGGACTCCCGGGACCGCATCGGCCCATGGACCGCATCGGCCATGGGACCGCATCGGCCAAAAGGCACCGCATCGGCCCGGCTTCGTACGGGCAGAATGCATCTCTCTACTTTATTTATTAAGTATTGTACACAGCCCATTAGTGGCCCAATTTCGCCCGAAGAAGGCATGATTATTGCAATGGGCCTCCTAAGCCCAAGGCTAGGGGCCCAAATCCACATTTTTACCTATAAATAGACCCCAAGGGGCTAATTATAGGGGGTTCCAAGTTGAGAAATACAATTACTCACTTTCTCTCTCTAGCTCTCACTTCTCTCTAGAATTAATACTCCATCAATGGAAAACTGTCAATTTAGGACCTAACATTTCATAGGTTTTTTTAATTCCATTACAAGTTTTTGATAAACTTTTCTTCACAGATGTTTATTAGTTTAATAAAACTAAATAATATTTCAAAATTTAAAAAAAAATAAAAAAAATATGACAACTTAGGTCCTAAATTGATAGTTTTTTATTATTCAGATCCTATATCGATGCACTTGACCTTTCAGATTTCATATGGATAATTCGTCTATCTTTTGGATCTTGAATTGATAAAACTATGTGATTCCATGAATTGCATATATTTTTGGTTTTATATATGAAATCATCCATGACACATAGACGTTTCTAGAACACTTTTGTACCATTGTAATTTATAAAAACATCTAACGCAAAATTGATGAAATGTAATAATTTTAATCGTACCCCATAGTAAACATAACATTTCGGTTTATTAAACTTTTTTTAACATCAACAACGGTTTACATTAAACTTTTTCTGCATAACCTCAAACTTAAAAAAGTTAAAGTTCTTTTTCAGATATAACTATTCGAAATATAAGTGTTAACCATTCGAAATTCATTACGGAAATTAGAATTCATCTAACATGCTAACTAGTCAGCAACGAGTTAGGAGGTCAGTTATAATTCTTTTAAATATACTCCTATTGTTAAAAAAAAAAACTTAACAACGATTGAAGTTTTAGCTGAAATTTGGTATGAGTAAACTAGACTTGATGAATAAGATGCTCAAAAAAATTCATCAAAAAATTCCACCGGTAACCACCCCAAATGACGACGTCCGGACAGAGCCTCCTAAATAAGGGCTTATTTGACCTTTTTTTATTAGTACATGGACCTATTTGCACCTTTTCCCTTTTTTCTTTAGTTTATTGATAATACATATTTTAAGTATTTTTTTCATAAATCAGCAGAATCAATCAATCCATCGTTTCAACCAGAACTTCATAAATTTCAGCAGCATCAGCCGATTCAAGTATTACCAAACGGGCTCTTAGAATGTTAGTTTAGTATAAAAATTATCAAAGACAAAAATATGTTCACTATTAATAAAAGATTTGAAAGATTTCACAGTCAACTTCGAGGTTTCAATTTCCTTTGGTACTTCCTGCGCTCTTAACTAAATGCAACGGTCAACATTCACATTTGTCAAGACATAACTTTTACCGTTAATATATATAAATCTCTATTAGTAATAAAAATTAGATTTTGAAAATTTACAATAAGATAAATGTAACAATATTTTTTTCAAATATATATATATATATATATATATATATATTATACATTAATAAATAAAACATAGTCAAAGTGGAACATGTGAAAGTGTAAAATTCAACATTTTGCATTTATTTAAGAACGAATGTAGTAAAAACGTAGCCAAATTTTATGGGATTAGTCATGCAATGAAATTAATGATAAATAAATAAATTAAAACATATCAACACAATTTATAATTCAAATCTTTTACTAATAGTGAACCTATCTTTGAGTTTGATAAGTTTTTATACTGATTTAACATTTCATACAACTCTTCAAACGAAACTTAAATATATGGGAAAACTGTCAAATAGGTCTTCAAACTTTCATAAAAAGGTCAATTAAGTCCTTCTATAGGAGGTTCTATCCGGCCGTCGCGATTTGGGGCAGTTCCCGGTGGAATTTTTTGATGAATTTTTTTGAACATCTTATTCACCAAGTCTAGTTTACTCATACCAAATTTCAGCTAAAAATTCAATCGTAAACACATTCAAATTAATTCTTGAACGCAAAAATGCGCAGTTATCTTCAAGAATTAATTTGAATGTGTTTCGGATTGAATTTTTATCCGAAATTTGGTATGAGTAAACTAGACTTGGTGAATAAGATGCTCAAAAAATTTCATCAAAAAATTCCACTGGGAATTGCCCCAAATCGCGACGGCCAAACAGAATCTTCTATAAAATGACTTAATTGACATTTTTATGAAAGTTTGAGGACCTATTTGACAGTTTTCCCTAAATATATTGATAAGACAACACAATTGAAATTTGTAATTTGTAGTGCACTAGTGCATATAATCATACTTCGTATATATCAATTGTAAATTGTTTTCAGAATCTCAATCCCACGCTTGTAACTTGTAGTGGACGAGGCTTAAAGATTTTCTATTGATCTTGTATGATTGATCCCATAATTTGGTTACGTCTGTAACAAAAGAAATGCGGAGTGGTTAAATGAAGAAAAGGATAAATTTGTCCAACCCTAGAAGTAGTACAACAAGTCCCGTCGCCTCACATTTAAGTACGGGCTGGGCTTTATAAATTTGCACACTGGGTCACGAATCTGATACCGGATACTAAGCCATTGCCTCTCGGATTTTGCCAATTTCAAGTATGATCCACTACAACCGTTCTTTGTTATACAACATTGGTGAGTTTTACGCTATTCATATACTCTATTTTGATTACATTTTATTTATTAATATATTTCAGATGATGAAAAATATTGTTAAGTTCATTTCATTATAAATTTTCAAAACATCAAATTTTAATTTTTTTTTAATAAAAAATGAAAGATATTAATCGTCAAACTTGTGTGTTAACAAACGTGAAAAGTGGATTGTTGCAAATAAAAGAGATTAAATATATCCCAACTGTTTTTTTATTTTCTTCTTTAAACATTTCACTTTTCCTCTAAAGCTCTTCAAGAATTCATCATCTTTTGTAGGCATTAACATTAATATCTATTATCTTCTTTTAATATTTAAACCCAGAATAGTTTTCTGGTTCAAATAATTAAAATTATTTTATACTATCGTCATAATTAACCAACAAAAATTGTAATACTAGATACTATCCGCCCAAAAAATATTTTAATTTTTATTATTATGATTGTATTATTGTATTAGTATTATTGCAATTTTTTTCACCAAATACTTTTCCAAATCTAGTTTTTGAAAAATGAGGATGTTTAAATTGGATTGATTTCACTCTCGGTCAGACTAAATCAATTACCCATACCCATCTTAAAAAGATCATGCAAGACTCAACCAGATCAGATCGAACTTCAACGGTAATAAAATACACATAAGATATAATCAGATGAGAAAAAATAAAACCAGAAAAATTCCTATCAAATTTAAAACATCGAATTCGAAACGGTGTTCTTAAAACATTACCAATGTACGTTATTGGAATTATGAAAGTAATGTGTTCCTACATAATATTATGTAATACTAATTTTGTATTCTGATAAAATACAAATTTTGTATTCTGAAAAAATAAAAAATATGATAAAAAATCAAAACGCATTTTCACGCATATGCCTCGCCTAAACTCCTCTAGGCATCAAAGGCTAGAGCCTTCATCGTGCCGCCTCGACACGCCTTACGCCTTTTAAAACATTGTTTACATGGAGTCTGGAACCTATACTTTTCACATTTCCACACGTATCATTTTCACTCTTTCTTTAATACTCCCTATAAACACTAGGAACTCCTCAATTTTTTGTTTTTAAGTAAAAAAAGAAAAATTCTACTAATATTTTTCCTAGAAAGGTAATGGATAAAAATGTGATTTAATAACTTTTAGTGATTATAATTGTGTTCAAACTTATTATGATGCAAACATTAAATACAAATTATAGTCATAAAAATTAAAAAAAAAAACGTATAATAAAAATTCAAACTTCAAAACTTTTAAATTCAATTCAAAAAAGAATTCGAATCTAAATTTTGAGAAATAAACCAGAAAATTGTTAAAATACATATAGAAGTTTAGATTAGAAATACAAAGGTCAAAAATAAAATGTAAGCTACATAGTTTTTTTTGGGTCATCAAACCGCATATATATTAATTCAAAAGATCGTTAGTCAATTGGCTAAAAATACAATCAGAAAAAGACTCAAAAATAACTCGTTGATCTGGTATAGCCACATGTATCATTGCTAATGCATGAGCTACATGATTCGTAGAACTTTTACAAAAAGAGATAGTAACATTACTCTTTGACTATAAAATCTCCTTAATATCATCCAGAACCATATATAGGTAGGATCCACCATTCATCCGCTTCAAGCCTTGAACCACTATAAGGTCTCCTAAATTAATTATATGATTATAATCTAACATTTTACCAAAATTAAAGCTTAAGGTCTCCTAAAATAGGGGAACAAGAAACTGAGAAAGTCTCACCAAAATTAAAGCTTAAGGTCTCCTAAATTAATTATATGATTATAATCTAACATTTTACTGTAAAATCTTATGCTTGTTTATCTTCTTAAATTAAATCTATTTCATAATTATATTGTGGTGTCTTGATATGTCATTTAACTATCCCGTTAAATAAGTTGTGGCTTGATGTATAGTTATAATTGAAAAGAAATGTATCTTTTTAATCATATTATTATGAGAAGATAACTTCTTATTTTCTGATTTTATTTATCAAACTGAATTTGACTACTTATAATAGCAAAAACAAGTGAATATAGATATACTGAAGAAATTAAAGGTGTACTTTTTATGGCATGGAGAGGAAGCTTCTTTATCATTATATTTTGTTTATAATAAAGGAAATCCATTTTTATAATAAGGAATATAAGTTCGTGATCAATATATACATATAAATACAAAATAATTATTATGATTATAACAAGCTAGAATTCGAAATCAGTAGTAGAAGGATTAAGAAATTTTCAAAATTCATCATGTACGTACATTAAGTTATATATCCAAAGTTAAATACATGAATAAAAGAATAAAGATTGAAGTGTGATTTACAATAGTTAAAATGACGCCAAAAATTATACGTTTATAATGATGTACATTAAAACACGTACATAAAGGAAACAAGTATGTTCTGGACATTAAACTCTTGGACACTATGATATGATAAGTTATATTTTAAGCTGATTACGATGAAATCAGTTTGAAATGAAATATGCCAGTAAAATGATTATACGAACATATAAGAAATAATACCAAGTATTTTATTGAATAACTAAAATAAATGGAATTCAAAACCTCATTTCTGGATTCGGATAGGTTGGCATGCCAATAGGGATAAAACACGGCCGCAGAATTTGATCAATAATTTCGGGTCCGTAGCCACCGAGTGGACAGCACCCAAATCTTGATATTTGACACACGCGCTTCTATACGGGTCCGTAGCCACTAAGTGGACAACACCCAAAATGTTCGTTTACGGGTCCGTAGCCACCGAGTGGACAGTACCCAAACAAACCCCGGCCAGAGCCACTGAGTGGTCCGTGCCAAAATAAGTTCTCTGATGGTCCGTAGCCATCGAGTGGACAGTACCAAAGATGAGAATGTCCCGTTTATCCAGTCCATTAAACTAAGGAGTAGAATTCCAGAAATATTAATAAAAGAATAAAGTGTGAAAAAGGAAAAGAGAATGACACGAGTAAATGAGCAGAATTGAAGTTGAAAATTGAGCAAAAGATGAAAATTTTGCAAATGGAAGTTAAAGTGAGACAAGGATTAGAGAATGTTGAATAGAATACTGAATTACATCGAGCTATGATAATGCTCATGTGAATTAACTTGGATTATGATATGGATATGTGAAATTGGATGCGGAAAGAATGTAAAGAAATATGGAGAGTAGAGATTAAGGAAATGAACTTTTTCTACCACGAATACGAGATTAAGGAAATGAAATAAAGGATATGCACATAAAAACGAAAGATGATACGATAATGTAGCAATATATTCAATTATCGAATCGTATTTTACTTATTACGACATTATATTCAAAAATAAGCTAATGTTGAATTGTTGACTAACATGAGAGCCAAACGAGATAAATTAATGTTGAATAAAATTATGATTTCGCATTTCTTAAGCTTTTAAGAAAAGTATACTTTATAAAAGTATAAATTGAATACCGCTTTATAAGCTATAAAGAAAGTTACGAGACATTAACAGGTATAACTAAAGAGTAAATCTTAGTCAAGGTATTATACATTTAGATGTATCTTAAAGTATCTATTTGGAATAAAGTGGGATAAATTGAAGTAGTTGCCACGATTCGAATGAAAGGTTAACATATTATATATTGTGAAGTATCTCATTCGATCAACCTTATATTACTCCTGACAGATCAGATGAAGGTTAACATGGAAATGGAGCAAAAATGAATTTAGTTCATATTAAATTAGCTATTAAGGAATATATTGAATCAGCTATCAAGGAATATATTGAATTAGTCGTGATTTACCATTCATTATGAATCTAATTTAGAAGTTTTTTTTATGATGAATTATTAAATGTCTTGAATATCTACTTGAAACAAAATGTACTCTTTTAAGATTTACTAATACGTTAACGGATGAAAATCACTTCGGTGAAATGTCTGTTCTTTAATACAAGTTGTTTGTGTTGCTATTTTAATTGATGATATATTATATTTCTATATTGAGAATGTATGGAGAAAGAATAAACACCACTAAGCAAGATTTGCTTAGCGCGTTGGATTTTTGTCCTTCGCGTAGGTACATAGCTGATTCTAGCCAAGGTTTAAGGAGAAAAGCATACGGGAGCAACTTGCCAATCAACACAGGGTCACACTTGCATATTACTATTTTCAGTCTGCATAATAAATACTCCGTATGTACTAAGCATATTAGAACAATGTAATAGTAACTGATGGAGTATATGGCCCAAGAACCCCCGGCCCATAGACTCCTGCTTCTGCTACACATATCCAATGAGCCCAGAGAACAACTCAGGCCCAAAAGCAACGGCCCAAGCCCCAAAATAGCCCGAAATACATACTGGGGTGCCTTCGGCCTCCTTGTCCGAAGGCTTCAGAAACTCACGAAGTAGCCCTCTCTGACATACGAAGCCACTGGGAGAAAACGGCAAAAAACATGAGCCTTCGGCATTACCAAGCCCTCGGTATCAGGGGGAGCCTTCGGCTGAACTTAGCCCTCTGCCACTCAGGGCCTTCGGCTACACAGGGGTCCTTGGTTACACGGAGCCCTCGGCTACACAAGAAGCCTTCGGCCAAGCAAGCTCAATCATCGAAGATTCCTTTTAGAGACAGCCAACCACCGAATTTAATGCCACGTCGCATCCACCAACCGCATTCAATGCGGTTGACGTACCACTGCCGGTGCCACCAGGCTGGTGTGACCCTTCGGCCGTTAGATTACTGACACGTGTCCTCTCATCGCATTTATTGCTGCTATAAATAGCAGCCCATTTCTCCTTGTAATACACACAATCTACATCTGAACTCCGCATCTCGAGTTCATTTAATAAAATCGACTCTCTCTCCTCCTATTCACTCTGACTTCTCTCTAGTTATTCCCGCAATAACCCCTCGGATAAGATACCCCCGGGTAGATTGTCCATCATTTGGTGCTCTCGTTGAGAGGTCTGAACTATCAAGTAAGAAACCCTCCCCCTCTACCGAACACGAAATACTTACCAAAAATGGGAAGAACCACCCGTGCCCAGTCCAAAACCCTTGAGGAGAACCACATAGCCCCCGGCGAAACCAACGGGGCTGAGGCCTCCAACAGGCTCTTAGTACCCGAGGGTGGTATCATCCTTGAGTTGGAGCAGGCTACTGCTGACCTCCGTCAGCAACTACAGAAGAACGCCCCTGATGCCCGCATTGGCCTTGACAATCGAAGGAGGGATCGGAGTGAGAACCAAGTTCCCCCTCCGGCCCCGGCCATCGATCTTCAGGCTGCCTTTGCGGCCTTTGTTCAAAACATGGCTCTCAATTCCGGAGCCCCCGCCTCCCAGGCGCCCCTTCAGCCCCACGCTGGAGGGAATGTTATCCAACTACCACCACTCCCTCCTTTGTTCAACAGTCCTCCCCCGGGGATTGGCAATGCCGAGGGGGTCATGGCACAGGATACCGCCTCCCAAGAGGCCCAATCCAGGGACAAGCGCCCCATGATGAAAGAGAAACCCCGAACCTCTGTACTTGAGAGGCTTGGGGGAGCTCCCGGGCACCGAGGGGTCCAAGACCGCCTCGGGAAACAGGTATTCAGCAGGCCCCAGGAGAGTGGAGCCTCTGCTTCGGGCGCCGGGGGCGCGCCTCCCCCACGGAGCAAAGGCAAAGCCCTCCTCCATGCCGATGACGCCAGGCACCAGATCAATCAGGCGCAATCCTTCCGGGCCAACTCCCAAGGGGTTGCCCCGAAGGATCCCAAGGACGAAATCATTGAAGCCCTCCTCCGTCAACTCGAGGAGAATCGCCAGGCACCCCCGACGGCTTCCACAGCGAGGCCAGATCCGGAGTACGCTGACCTCCGGGCACAGGTGGAGGAAATGAAACGTAAACTTGCCGAAGGCTCAGGCGAGCCCCTCATTCAGCTCCGCACTAGGACGCCTTTCACCCCAAGGGTGTTGGCGGCCAAAATCCCCCACAAATATCGGGGGCAACCTATCAAACCGTATGAGGGGAAGACGGATCCCCAGGAGCACTATAGCCGTTATCAAAACAGCATGATGATGATGGGGGCATCGGATGAATACTTATGCCGTTGGTTCCTTTCCACCTTGGAGGGACCAGCGTATGAGTGGTTCAACCGGTTGCCCGAAGGCAGCATTGATTCTTGGCAGGAACTTGCCCACCGCTTCCTTACGCAGTTTGCCGGGAGGCACCGCTCAAAGAAACACTTCTCCCACCTTCTGAATGTGAGACAACAGAAGGAGGAAACCCTTCGGAGTTTCCTGGAACGCTGGAGGCAGGCCTCCCTCGAGGTCGAAGGCGCTGATGACAGGACACTAATGGCCCTCTTCCACACCGTCCTCCGCAACGGTAACTTCTCCCGGAGCCTCATTACTGATCCCCCCCGCGATTATACAAAGGCCCTTCAGCGGGGGGACCGATACGCTGAAGCGGAGGAAATCGAGAAGGACCGCCGCAACACGGACCCTTCTCAGAAGAATGAAGGCAGGAACCGGCACGGAGGGCCTCCCCCTCCGACCAACCGAGAGCCACAGTACAACGATCGCTCCCGAGGTGGCCAAGCCAGACCCGGGGGCGGTTACAAGAATAATCCGAAGGCATGGGCGCAACCCGTCCTCCTTGAGCACCCACGCACTCCCCTGACGCACCCCGTCAGCGTCATTCTTGATCATGCAGAAGGACGAGGGCTCGTGGAGCGAGACTCCCGGACACCCCTCGAGATTTATGCCATCGGTCCTGATGAGCCCTATTGCCGCTTTCACCGTCACCATGGACACAAGACCGACGACTGCCACCAACTGAAGAACGCCATCGAGAGGCTGATACAGGCGGGCCACTTATCTCAGTTTATCAGGGGCTCTCCTCCCCAGGGCCCCCCTCATCATCAAGGGCCTTCGCCGAAGGCAAACAAATGGGTGAACCCCAACACCATCCCCTTGGGGAACCCACAGGGGAAGAAGCGAGAAATTGGGGGCCTCGATGACGAGGGAGAGGGCTCCCATCAACAATACAAGCGCCATATTCATATGATCAACGGCGGCAACACTGGTGGAGACTCCACCAGCCAGCGGAAGAAGTGGGCTCAGTCCCTTTACGTTGGGGAAGTCAATCACATGCCCCCAACTAAGAGGCCGAGGGCGGAACCCATCTTCTTCACAGATGCGGACCTCCCCTCGGGTTCTCTGCCGCATAGGGACGCCCTCGTCATCCGCACTGAGATCAATGACGCCATCATCCACCGGACTTACGTCGACACGGGGAGTTCTGTCAACGTCATGTACCTCAGCACTTTTCAAGAGTTGGGACTCGACAGGGGGTCCCTTCGGCACATCAACACCCCCCTCTCCGGATTCACGGGGGACAGCATCGACGCCGAGGGCGCCATCACACTCATGGTCGAATTCGGCGACGGATCCCACAGAGCCAAGCTCGAAGTGGAGTTCGTCGTCGTCAACCTCGACTGCGCACATAACATCATCCTCGGCCGACCTGCCCTCGAAGATTTGGAAGCCGTCATCTCCATGAGGCACCTCTGTCTCAAGTTCCCCACACCTACCGGCATCGGTTACTCGAGGGGGAATCAGAAACTCTCCAGGGCCTGCTACCTTCAACTCACCAAGAAGGTTAGTAAAACCGAATTTCGGATTGACACCATCACCGCCAAGGCCCTGGAGGAAGAAGAAGGTAGGCCGAGGGCTGAGCCTGCTGAGGAGACCGAAGACTTGATACTCGATCCGGCCAAGCCGGAGAGAGTCCTAAAGATTGGAGCCAAGCTCCCCGAAGACTTGAGGGCTGGCATCACCAAAGCCCTCCGCGCCTACTCCATTGTTTTTGCATGGGGGCCGGAGGATATGCCAGGAATTGACCGAAGGGTTATCACCCACCGCCTGGCGGTGGACCCTTCGGCCAAACCGGTACAACAGCGGAGGAGACCCCTCTCAGCCGAGAGAAGGGAGTTCGTGAAGAAGGAGGTATCTATGCTCCTCTCCATCAAACACATTAAGGAGGTGAAATACCCTTCTTGGTTGGCAAACGTAGTCCTCGCACAGAAGCCTCCTACCTTCCGCATGTGCGTGGACTACACTGATCTGAATAAGGCGTGCCCTATGGACCCCTTCCCTCTGCCAAACATTGATCAACTGGTGGATGAGACCGCGGGATGCGAAATCATGTCCTTCCTCGACGCATTCCGCGGGTATCATCAAATCTATATGCATGAAGAAGACGCTGAAAAAACTGCCTTCATGACACCCGAAGGCATCTTCTGTTACCTCGTGATGGCCTTCGGCCTCAAGAATTCAGGCGCCACCTACACCCGAATGGTGGCCAGGGTCTTTCAAGCTGTCTTGGGGCGCACTATGGAGGCCTATGTTGACGATATGATTGTCAAGAGCAAGAAGGCCGGCACTCACGCCGAGGACCTCCAGGAAATCTTCGCCATCATGCAAAAATTCAACCTCCGATTGAATCAAAAGAAATGCACCTTCGGCGTGCAAGGGGGAAAATTCTTGGGCTATATGGTAAGCCGAAGGGGTATTGAGGCCAACCCCGAGAAGATTCAGGCCATCATCAACATGGAGCCCCCACGCAATGTCAAAGAAGTTCAACGGCTGACGGGTCGCCTGGCAGCCCTCAACCGTTTCCTCTCCAAATCAGCCGAGAGGGCCCTCCCCTTCTTCCAAATCATGAGGAAGATGGCGGGTTTTCAATGGACATCTGAATGTCAAGAGGCCTTCGACGAACTCAAAAAGTACCTCTCCTCTCCCCCAGTGCTCTCCAAACCAAAGGTGGGGGAGACTTTATACTTATATCTCGGTGTTAGCCCTGCGGCTATCAGCTCAGTACTAATCCGAGAGGAAGACGGCATCCAACATGCCATCTTCTACGTCAGCAAAACCCTCCGGGAGGCCGAACTCAGGTATTCTCCCGTCGAGAAGACGGTGCTAGCCATCGTTTGGACCGTCAGGAAGCTTGGCCACTACTTTCAAGCTCATCTGGTCCAAGTGCTCACTCATCAACCCCTCGGCGCCCTCATGAGGAGTCCCACTAGCTCCTCTCGGATGGTGAAATGGGCCATTTTCCTCAGCCAATACAACATAGATATCCGTCCGAGGCCTGCCATTAAGGGCCAAGCCCTGGCAGACTTCGTAACGGAATGCACCGCGAGATCGGCGGTGGATGAGGAGCCTTCGGCACCCCTTGATGAGTGGTGGACCCTCTACACCGATGGCTCCTCGGCTACCAAAGCATGCGGAGGGGGAGTAGTTCTGATCACACCCGAAGGCTTCCGCGCCTATTACGCCATCCGCTTCTCCTTCAAGGTCTCCAACAATGAGGCCGAGTACGAAGCCCTCCTATGTGGCCTTCGGCTGGCAGCAAATCTGAAGGCCAAGATGATCCACGTCAAGTGTGACTCCAAGCTAGTCGTGGGTCAAATTTCTGGGGAGTACGAAGCCAAAGAAGGGAGGATGAAACAATACAAAGAAGCGGCTAAGGAGTTGCTCGAGGTATTTGAGGCACACTCTCTCACCCAGATACCGAGGGCTCAAAACTCCGAGGCCGACATCCTATCCAAGCTTTCGGATGAATCCCCCGAGCACCTCTCCAAAATTGCAAGAATTGAGGAACTCAACCTCTCAAGCATCCACGCAAGCCCCGTCATGAATATTAACCTGAGACCGGAGGATTGGATCTCCGACATCATCAACTTCATCACCACAGGGCAATTGCCCCAGGACGAAGCCCGTGCCAAGTTAGCAAAATTGAGGGCTCCCAGCTACGCCATCGAAAACGGGAGGCTTTACAAGAGATCCTACAACGGCACCCTCCTTCGGTGCCTTCATCAAGATGAGGCCGAAGTCGCCATGGAGGAAGTACACGGTGGCACTTGCTCAGCTCACCAGGGACCCTTCTCCATGTCCCGAAGGCTCATAGTTCAGGGCTACTTCTGGCCCACAATGGCTAGAGATTGTGCTGATCTAGCCCGAAGATGCACCGCTTGCCAACACTTTCAGAAGGCCCCCGGCAGACCAGCGGTTAACTATGCCCCCATCAGCACCGCTATACCCTTCTCCAGGTGGGGGATTGACTTAGTAGGCCCTCTGCCGAGGGGTACCTCCAACAACAGGTACATCATTGTGGCCATCGACTACTTCACCAAATGGGTAGAGGCCGAGCCCCTCGCCAGCATTACCGAGGCCCGGTGCCGCCACTTTGTCCTCAAAAATATTCTCACAAGGTTTGGCGTCCCCCAACAAATCATCTCCGACAACGGGACTCAATTCGAGGCAGCCCCCTTTTGCGCCCTTCTCGAAGCTTGGGGCATCAAGCACACATTCTCTTCCGTTGCCTACCCTCAGGGCAACGGGCAAGTAGAGAACGCCAACCGCACCCTCCTCGAGGGGTTGAAGAAGAAGCTGGAAGCCGAAGGGGGAGGCTGGGTAGAAGAACTTCATAACATCCTATGGGCCTACCGCACCACCCCTCGGCGTGCAACAGGTGAGACACCCTTCTCCCTGTGCTATGGCTTCGAGGCTAAGGCGCCCACGGAGGTTACCCTTCCTACCCGAAGGGTGGAACAATATGAGCCCGAGGCCAACGACGCCAACATGGCCCTCGACCTTCATCTCATCTCGGAACGCCGAGAGCAAGCTTTCCTCAAAGCCGAAAACTATAGGAGACAAGTCAAAGGATACATCGACGCCAAGGTCCGCTCCCGGGAATTCCAGGTGGGAGACTACGTCCTCCGACGAAGGGAGGCCAGTCTACCCACCGAAGGAGGAAAGATGGCGCCCAAGTTTGAAGGCCCCTACATCATCTCAGCCATCATCAAACCGGGGACGTACAAGCTTAAACGCCCCAATGGGACGGAGGTCCCTAGACATTGGAATGTGCACCACCTTGTCAAATTCTATCAATAAAGCATGAGCGGCCAAGCCCTCATCCTCAGCAAGTGTAAACATCAATGGCCCAAGGCCCCATCTGTTTTTGAAGAATAATCAAAAGGCCAAGCCTTCACCACCTACATATTATACAAGAGGCCCAAGGCCCCCTCATCTCTTCACCATAAAAGGCCCAAGGCCACTCCCTCTTATGAGGGGGAACAACAATTTAGGTACCAAGTACCAAGTGTATGGGCCACCCCCATCACTCTTTGAAAACACCAAGTGTTTTCAAAAACTTTTACATATTCTCCCAAAAAAAAAAAAAAAAAAAAAAAAAAAAAAAAAAAAAACCGGGGGGTGCAACACCCCTCGGCTCCGGCTGGTATCAAGTGCCCCCGGCTATTTGTGTTCCACACGCAAATAAAACCCTTCCCAGGAACGCTTTCCGCGCCATCCCCCAAGGGGAGGCAGGCAACGGACCATGTCCCGGGCCCAGGATTCGACTTCCACAAACGAAACGCTCCCCGCGCTATCCCCCAAGGGGAAGCAGGCAACAGACCATGTCTCGGGCTGAGGGGACGACTTTCAAAACCGAGGCGCTTTCCGTGCTATCTCCCAAGGGGAAGCAGGCAACAGACGATGTCTCGGGCCGAGGAAACGACCCTCAAACCCTTCGGGATATCGGAAGGTCATTCCCGAAGGGGGAGCCAACGGTTTGTTCCGTTGCCTCCCATATAGGCCAAGCCTTTCCTAGAAACCAAGTTTCTAGATGCCTCTCCTACACCATCAAAAAAAAAAAAAAAAAAAAAAAAAAAATAAGATGTGTAGGGGGGAAGGAACTCCCCGGATGCTATTCTCCCCGGAGGCTCAACACTTCGGACATACATTCCCGAAGGCTCCTACAAAGGCAACGAAAAATTTCTCAACAACGAGTCATCCGGCTACATAGCCGAAGGTTTCACTACATGCAACCTGGGAGTACAAGATTTCCACCGGAGGCCCAAGAAGAAGGCTCACTAAGCAAAATTTCACCTAAATTTGGCTAAGACCGGGATGCGGCTAAATCAAAGACAACAACGTTCCATGCCGAGGGCTTCACGACGAAGGCGGAATACCACCAAACTCACTCAATGATGACAATTTGGTGCCCTTCGGAGAAGACTCATCAACCGAAGGGTCACTCTATTGGAGACGAATCTCAGGATTCCATAAAGTCCATAATCTTGAACCCCTCGTCAACTGCATGGACCGGGAGCTCAGCAGTTCCCACGCCCGAAGGTTCACTACAGCACCTATTGAAACTTCGTGGAAAAACGACTAAGTCCACAATAGGGACCCTTCGGGTCGAACCGGAATGCCATCTACATCCACAGGCTTACAGCCGATGGCCCACCTAAACTACTGGGCAATAACCTGAGGCTACACTACAATCGGAGGCCCGTCACTACCGAGGGCCTAGTCACTGAGGACACATTCTGGGATCTTACTTAGAAAATTTTCTAAGTCCACAGCTTCAAGCCCCCCGATGGTCCTACACGACGACCGGAGGCACACGGCAAAAGTTCTTACTTAGAAAATTTTCTGAGTACACAATCACAAACCCCCCGAAGGTTCCGCTTTACAGCCGAAGGGTTTTGACCGAAGTCTTACTTAGAAAAATTTCTAAGTACACAACTACAAGCCCCCAGCGAACCTATACTACAACCGAAAGCTTGTTGACAGAAGTTTTCACTTAGAAAATTTTTTCTAAGTCCACACGGTCGTGGCCCTCGGGAGAAGAGACAAAAGAGAGGAAGGGCATACATTCATTCATACAATAAAATAAAGCGGAGGAATTCATTCATCCAAAAGCCCGAAGGCGATCATTCATTCAGACAGGAAAACGTTATTGAAATGTATTTCATTACAAGGATATGGCCGAAGCCGGGGCCTACTGCTATTACAAAGTTTACACTTAAAAGAATTCTTAAGATTGGGCATCCATAGCTGCGTCATCCCTCGGCTTAGAGGATGCATCGTCTGCCGCCTCTTCTTCATCATTGAGGCCATACTCCCTCATCAACTCAGAATCCGCCAGCTGAACCCGCTCCTCGCCCTCCGGAAGGGGGACCCTCACATCAGGCTGCCGGGGAGGGAGGCCGTATGCCGAGGGGTCGAAGTCATCTTTGGGGATCTGAAAATGCTCCGCCAACTTCCGATAGATAAGGCGCTGAGTGAAGAACTCGCCCCCATCGAAGTAGTCTTTACCCTTCAGGGCCATCCACTCTGATCCGGGACCTTTCACCCAGGCATCAACGCCCTGCTTAATGACCGAGGCGGCCCATTCTGTATGCGCCTCGGATTTCCACCCCTCGGCAAGGAAAGCCGCAACAGCATCCTCCTTGGCTTTGGCCACGGCCTCAGTCTTGGCCTTCTCGGCTTCATCAGCAGCTTTCTTTGAAGCCTCCTCAGCTGCTCTCACAGCTTCAGCTTTCCCCTCGGCGCGCGCCTCCACCCTCGCGGCCTCCAGCTTGTCGCCCGCCTGCCTCAGTACCTCCTCCAGCTCGGCCATCTTCTTGATGGCCTCGGTGTTCTTGACAACGAGCCCCTTGAGGGCCTCATCGTCTTCCGCCTTCCGGAGGCGAAGCTGTTCCATTCTCCGGACGTATTCTCCGAAAGCCAGGCTGGCCTGCAAACGAAGGGAGGACACTCAAAATAAAAACATGCAAAGAAAAGGACACTAACGACAAGCGAAATGCAGGAGATCCGGGAACTTACAGAAACCGAGGCCTGGAGGGCTTTGACTTCAAGAGCCTCGTCGTCAAACCGGCCAAGGGTAGACCGATCCAGCGGGGGAGTGGCACCCCTCAGAAACTCCCTCGGATCGAGGGTGCCGTGCATGATTGCAGTCCCCTTTTTAAAGGAGAACTGCACTGTTTCCCGGGGCCATGCGCCCTCGTCAAAATTCTCGAGGGGGGTGGACTCCGAGGGCTGGAAGGTGGGGGGTTCATCGATAATCACTAAGGGGGCATCCTTGCCCCCCTCGCCCCTCTTCTTCTTCTTATTTTCCGGAGGCATGACGCCCTTCCCGGCATTTTTCCTTTTGAGCTCCCCGGCTTGGGAGCCCCCGGCGCTAGCACCGGCGCCTGCAGCAACAATCTCTTGGGACACCCCATCCCCCTCAGAAGTCTTGGGGGCCCCAGCTTTCTTCAATACTTCATCAACAAGAGGCTGGTTCGGCGGGGCCTCCTCCTCCTTCTTCTTCCTTGGCACCTTGGCCAGCTTTTTGGAAAGACGAGCGAAGGCCTGAACGTCCATGATATCACCTGTAACAATTCAGAAGGGGTTAGATTCAGAACAAGTAAAATACGGGAAAAATTCTAAGTACAAGACAGAAGAGCCCCCGGTTACAACCTCCGGCGCTCTGATATCCGTGGGCTATCACGGGATACTTCTCGTCCTTATCTTCCGGTAGACGATAACGCCGGAAGCCCAAGAGATATAGTTCCTCAGGCGCTGCCGCCGCCTTGATAGCAATCACCTTATCGGAACCTTCCGGTTTCTCGATAAGCTTCTTCCCGGCCTTGTCGAGGGCCGCATTGCCTACCTTCGGGTGCCTCTTGAAGTGATTGTTGAGAGCCCCCGGGAATGGGTTTGCAGCCAGCCTGATGTAGCAAAACTTCTCCTTCCATTCCTTGTGGGAGGAAGGGGTCTCGGAGAACAATTTCCAAGCCGGGACCTGTTGCAAGTTGGCGTATCCCCCGGCATGTGAATGGCCTCCCCGGCACAAATTGAAGGATAGGAAGAACTGGTCCAGTGTTGCTTCCACCTTCCGGCTGCGACAGAGGGCCAGGAAGCCCGCCAGGTAATAATGGCTGTTCGGCGTGAGCTGGCATGGGGCCAACTTCACAAACTTCAAATACTGCAGGACGAAGGGATGTAAGGGGAACCTAAGCCCTAGCTCCACGGACAAAAGGTGCACCGAGAAGCACCCCTCCGGAGGATTAGACAGCAAATCTTCCGGACCCGGCTCCACAACCTGCGCCGACGGTCCCACAAGGACCTGCAGAGCATAGCACTCGGCACTCGAGGCCGTAGTCTTCACCTCGAGGGCGGTGGTGTCCAAATAGGAGTGACCCTCGGGGATCCCAACCGGTCGCCCCGCGTCGACGGCTGCTTGTTTCTTCTTGGGTGCAGCTCTCGAATTCTTCTTCTTCTTTCCCTCGGCTACTCGGAGGGGTTGCACGTCCAACGGCCGGGAGGTGCTCGCCTCACCGGCACCGCGAGAGGGCATAATAGCGACGGTCACCCGACGGCGATCTTTCTCTTCCTCCTCTTCCGCAACCTGGACGGCGATGGCCATCTCCTCATCTGCCACCACCTGCTCGAACTCTTCAGCCTCTAGCTCCGTCCGGAGAGTGGATTGGATTTCCTCAGCTACGGCGGCATCATCCCCAACGGAGGGCTGCTCGCTTGAAGACTCCACCTCGGAGTAGCTCTCCGACTGAACCGGGGCCTCCACGGAAATGTCTTGGGAGTCACTCGCCGACGACATCCTTAGGCGTTCAGAAGAGAGGAGCAGGAGAAATGAAAGAAGCCGAGGGCTCCCTAGAATACTAACACTAAAACTATGAAAGAAGGGAGCAGAGGAGGAACTGACCTCAGAAAGCTTGGGTTGATCGAGGGTGAAACTTTCTCTCTCTAGAAATTTCAGCAGAGCTTCGCTTCAATTCTAAAACGCGCAACGGAAATGAGCTCAGACTTGGGGTATATATAGGCAACTGGGCCTCGAAAAATGGGCCTCGGTTCGAAAGCCCATCATTACGGGCCGCCGGTTCAACCAATGGATGGCACCCGCCCCCTACCGACCAACGGAGGCGTGCCACGTCAACTCCTCCTCCAACGGCTATATTACAACGACTATATTTCGGCAACACTCGGGTGCCTTCGGATGATAGCCTCCGGCTATCACCCGCCACACCCTTCGGACAATTAATTCCACCAAACGCCTTCGAGCCCGTAGCAGCATGAGCCCTCGGCTTATCAATGCTATCACCCCTCGGGGGATCATCAACTCATCATAACTCCTTCATCCCGAACTCCCCTTCGGCCTAAAGGAGTGGGGGACTGGCATACACCCCTCGGGGATCATACACCAAAAATTTCTTGGAAACAAACAATTTACAATTGACGCGTGCAGCCTCCGGACAAACATCAAAGTGGAACCCCTTCGGCAGGGGCAGGATATCACAAGTTTTCTACAAGTCACTTGCGGAAATAAAGCAGCCCTCACCACAACACACGCAGGCAATACACCTATGCTTTCCCCAGAAAACCCTCGACATGTGAGGGACTGAGGAAAGCCTTCTGCAGTCATACAGGCGTTACACTGCCCTCAGAAAGCCCTTGACATATGAGGGACTGAGAGGAGCCCCCGGCGAACATGCGAAGGTTACGAATACCTTCCCTCAGGAAACCCTCGACATGTGAGGGCCTGAGGGAAGCCTTCGGCAATCAGCAGAAGACGAATTCTCCAACAAAGGCACCCAACGAAATGATGTATGCCTCCGGGAGAATCAACACAACTACTCCTTTTCCCTCAAGTACCTTTCGGCAAAAGGAGTGAGGGACTCCTGATGGAGTATATGGCCCAAGAACCCCCGGCCCATAGACTCCTGCTTCTGCTACACATATCCAATGAGCCCAGAGAACAACTCAGGCCCAAAAGCAACGGCCCAAGCCCCAAAATAGCCCGAAATACATACTGGGGTGCCTTCGGCCTCCTTGTCCGAAGGCTTCAGAAACTCACGAAGTAGCCCTCTCTGACATACGAAGCCACTGGGAGAAAACGGCAAAAAACATGAGCCTTCGGCATTACCAAGCCCTCGGTATCAGGGGGAGCCTTCGGCTGAACTTAGCCCTCTGCCACTCAGGGCCTTCGGCTACACAGGGGTCCTTGGTTACACGGAGCCCTCGGCTACACAAGAAGCCTTCGGCCAAGCAAGCTCAATCATCGAAGATTCCTTATAGAGACAGCCAACCACCGAATTTAATGCCACGTCGCATCCACCAACCGCATTCAATGCGGTTGACGTACCACTGCCGGTGCCACCAGGCTGGTGTGACCCTTCGGCCGTTAGATTACTGACACGTGTCCTCTCATCGCATTTATTGCTGCTATAAATAGCAGCCCATTTCTCCTTGTAATACACACAATCTACATCTGAACTCCGCATCTCGAGTTCATTTAATAAAATCGACTCTCTCTCCTCCTATTCACTCTGACTTCTCTCTAGTTATTCCCGCAATAACCCCTCGGATAAGATACCCCCGGGTAGATTGTCCATCAGTAACACTAAACATTTACTTATTATGTATAAAATATGAATGCTTCCGCAAATATGAGTTTTCTTAAAAGTTATTATCATTAGCTCGCTTTTAAAATGAAAATGTTTTTAGAATAATGAAAAAGTTAGTCTGCGCTTTGGTGCTTCGGCACTGCGGGTAGCGCTCCCTGTCCTAGCCTTCCGGGCCGGGTAGGGGGTGTTACATGTGTATCTTTTAAAATTACAATTTGTACCTCACTTGCTTTGTGCCTCCCTACATTGTACATTTTTAACATAAGAAATGTGACCGAGTCTATATCACCTTGGGTTCACAATGTTGGAAAAGTCTATTAATGGGTAGCGAAATTGGAATTAAATATCATTTTTTCACTATTTGTTGAGATATGATTTGGCACTATAGATAGTATACTTGGAGCTTGATAAAATAACGAAGCAATGACTATATTGAGAATGTGTTGAAGTGTTGAAGTTATGTAAAAATGAATTGATATGCAATGGAGTAATATTATTGACATTGTTGCATCACCACAATAACACACCAGTCGCACCACCATAGTAAAAGCCCTTTTTCTTATTCCAAATCAAATCTGGTTTGGGTAACCTTCAAAACCTGTTTTGGTTTCTCCAAAACAGGACCAAATCGGACCAGTTTTGATTTGATTTTTTATTGACCATAATTCATATACTTCCTTCATCCCAATTTGATTTGCAAAAGTTTACTTGCACAAGAACTATTAAAGATAGATCTTCCAATAAAAAACCTAAAATAGAAAATGGAAAATTACTTCGGACGAAGTAGGAAATTTTGAAAATCTAAATCGGACAAAGGGAGTAGAAAAATACAACACTAAAAGATCTAAAACCTTGGTATAGGAACTCGGAAGTCGGAACTCGATCATATAGCTGCACGCGGGTATGGAAAGTGGAGGTGCAGACTCCGGCCCAGAGACAGTTTGGGCTAGAGAGACGTGGGCAAGAAAGTTTGGGTCATGGTCCAAGTGATTCATGATAACCGGAGGAAGCCCAATCCATGCCTCTATGCCCCCATCGGGCGTGTCCAATATCAGGACCACGTCTTCCAAGTCGTTTCCGGGCCCCATCCACACCGGCCCCCCAAAATCAATCCTGAGAAACTCAAATTTAAACCGCCGGCGAAGAAGAAGACAACAGGCATGTAAAAATGGCAAAACATTTGATCGATGAGAGAAAGTTTATAGATTCTCAAGGATTCAGGAGTGGGGGAATGTGGCTTCACACTCTCTTTCGCATAAACTTCCACTTTTAGTGCCATTACAACGTAGGACTCCACTCTGTTTCTAATTTTAGCTTGCGTGAACATATGGGGAGAAAAGGAAGAAGACATTCGTACTATTCAAATGCAAATGGTACTACCAAATACCAACTCCTTGTTTTTTTACTTTTCACTGAAAAAAATGTTAAATATTACTCCGTATTAGTGATTTAATTCTCCCCCATTAAATTTTGTCAACTTTAAGTTGAAATAACAAAAAGAAAAATTTGAGTAGTCGAGATTTGTGTAGAGGAGAAAAGAACAAACAGAACCATAAATTTATTACGACATATTTTAAAAGAAAAATAACAAAAAAAACAGACCAACAAAAAAAGGTTGACAAAATTCAGTTAAACGGAATGAATATGATTTGTAAATCTATAATAACAAGTACATTTATAATATTTTTAGTAATATAAACTATTTGAATATATATAAAAATATGATACGAAGATAAATCAACACGGTAAAAAAAAGCTAGTTAATCAAGGTCTCTTACTTAAGGAGTTAAGGTTGATCCAATTAAATTGCTATGTGAAATAAGAGGATAAAATTATACTTCGTATAACTAAAAGGGCGGTATTGTATAAGGAATTAGGATGTTTTTACTTGGACTGTAATTTGTCTCAGACCAGTTCAGACCAGATCAGACTTGGATAGTTATGAAAATACAAAGAGACCAGTTCAGACCAGACCAGATCAGACCAAATCAGCAAATTACAGTCCAAGTAAAAACATCCTTAGTGTCTCACAATGTTAGAACGCATACCAAACCTGAGGTTAGGGCCGTGCTTTGTGTGAGGCCACTGAGACATGGGCCTCAGTGCCCCAAAAATGTTAAAAATTTAGGGGCCTAATATTTTAGATATCTTCCAATTATATTTATTTTGTTGGTGCTCTTCAAAAATGAAATAGCTGATCATGTGGAACGACACACCCAAGGTGCTGAACCAGGGCTGTGCTTTGTGTTCTGTTTTTATGAATATATTTGAGGTTTTGACTTTTGAAAATGTAAAGCTTCAAAGTTTATGGGCCCATTTTGCACAGTGAAAACTTTATTTTGTCTTAATTGGAGATGAATTTTAAGTTAATTCAAGAGTTGATTTGAGATATTGATTGACCAATATCATCATTCATCACCGTTACCCCAATGCGGCAAAGACTCCCATCTATGACGAGGTAAGGAAGGGTAGGATGTAAGCAATCTTACCCTTATATTAAAGCATAGAGAGACTGTTTCCGAATGACCCATAGTGAAAATTGAAATTGCATGGACTGATTTTGTGAGAAGTACATAGGCATGGACCGGTTCCGGTTCAGGCCTGGGCCCGGCCGGTTCACGGTTCAGGATATGAGAGGCCCGGAACCGACCCAGGTAACCCCCGGGTCCGGTTTGGGCTGGGCTGGGCCGGGCCGGGCCTAGGTCCAATCTATTTTTTTTTTGGCTTCTCCTAATTAACTCCCAACCCTCCCCCCTCACCCCCAAACCACCTCAAATGGCCCAAAATACCCAGCCCAACCCAAAAACTTAAAAAAAAAATCAAAAAAATAAATAAATTTGGCCCGGACCAGGCCTGAACCGGCCGGGCCGGTTCACCATTCCTATTTCCTAAGGCCCAAGCCCGAACCGTATGACTAGCGGGCCGGGTCGACCCGAATCGCCCTATGACCCGGTTCCCGGGTCGGGCTGGTTCAAATAGTGACCAGTCCGGGCCGGTTCCGGGGCGGGCCACCCGGCCCGAGTCCATGCCTAGAAGTATAGAAAATTTTGTGAAAAGGTTGATTCTAATATTGTGAGAAAACTTGTACTAACGTATTACTCCCTGGCTAGATGGAGTATGCTACAAGAGATAAGTATTGAGTTCGAATCCCCATAACTGTGATGAAAGATTACTACTCCGTATTTAAAAATACCTAAAATCCCTGCAATTACTTGTACCACAGATGTGATGATAGATTACTATTTAAAAATGCCTAAAATCCCTGCAATTACTTGTACCAAAGACCCACTCACTATCTGCTACTCTGCTAGTACATGATTGAATTTAATTACCTCCTCCTAATTAATGGTGCCCTCACGAATGGCGTGCCATCCAATTTTTTTTTTTTTAAAAATGTGAGAAAATTTACATCTAGTGTCATCTTACTCGTCAACACCATCCAACGTAACGCTTCATTTCAATTCCTAAAAAGGCACCGATTCCTAATCACGGTCTACTTTCGCAATGAGCAACAAAATTAAAGGTAACTCATTATCTCAAGTTCGATCATATATTGAGGAAAATGCTTTCACAAGCAGCAAAGCTTTTATAAATATCGTCTATAAACATGTTCCCAAAATTTAGAAGCACGATCCTTCAGTCTTTATGCCTATTAAGATTAATCATTCTAGCATTTCAACATTTCGTGGACTGTCCTAGTACACCAAGTACCTTTGCATTACAACTATAATAATTTGTGAGGAAAAACCTATGAGTAACAAAAAAAAACAGACCAACAAAAAAAGTTGACAAAATTCAGTTAAACGGAATGAATATGATTTGTAAATCTATAATAACAAGTACATTTATAATATTTTTAGTAATATAAACTATTTGAATATATATAAAAATATGATACGAAAATAAATCAACACGGTAAAAAAAGCTAGTTAATCAAGGTCTCTTACTTAAGGTTGATTCAATTAAATTGCTATGTGAAATAAGAAGATAAAATTATACTTCGTATAACTAAAAGGGAGGTATTGTATAAGGAATTAGTGTCTCACAATGTTAGAACGCATACCAAACCTCAGGTTAGGGCCGTGCTTTGTGTGAGGCCACTGAGGCATGGGCCTCAGTGCCCCAAAAATGTTAAAAATTTAGGGCCTAATATTTTAGATATCTTCCAATTATATTTATTTTGTTGGTACTCTTCAAAAATGAAATAGCTGATCATGTAAAACGACACGACCAAAGTGCTGAACCAGGGCTGTGCTTAGTGTTTTGTTTTTATGAATATATTTGAGGTTTTGACTTTTGAAAATGTAAAGCTTCAAAGTAGGCCTGGACTCGGGCCGGTTCGGGCCCGGTTCGGGCCTGGGCCCGGCCGGGCCTCGGGCCAGGATAGTTGGGCCCGGGCCCGAACCGCCGGTGGTCGGTTCCGGTTCCGGTTCCGGGCCAAACCGGGCCGGGCCGGGCCGGGCCTAACCGAAAATATTTTTTTTTTTTGGCTCTTCTATTTAACCCCCAACCCCTCCCTCTCAACCCCAAACTATCCCAAACCACCTCAAATGGCCCAAAATACATAATCCAACCCAAAACTTAAAAAAATTAAAAAAAAAAAAAAAAAAATTAAAAATCGGACCGAACCGGGCCCGAACCGGCCGGGCCGGTTCGCCAAAACCTCGGCCCGAGCCCGAACCGCCCAGCAGCCGGGCCGGGCCTCACAGTAACCGGGCCGGGCCGGTTCCGGGCCGGGCCGCCCGGCCCGAGTCCAGGTCTACTTCAAAGTTTATGGGCCCATTTTGAATTCGTTTTTGCAATTTTGCACCATGAAAACTCTATTTTGTCTTAATTGGAGATGAATTTTAAGTTAATTCAAGAGTTGATTTGAGATATTGATTGACCAATATCATCATTCATCACCGTTACCTCAGTGCCGCAAAGACTCCCATCTATTACGGGGTAAGGGAGGGTAGAATGTAAGCAATCTTATCCTTATATTAAAGCATAGAAAGACTGTTTCCGGACGATCCATAGTGAAAATCGAAATTGCATGGACTGACCGCTATTTCATAACAAAGAAATAGAGACAATTTTGTGAGAAGGTTGATTCTAATATTGTGAGAAAACTTGTACTAACGTATAACTCCCTGGCTATAATAATCACTCTAAGATATGTGAGAATGAACACACCTCAAGTCCTCAACTGGTAGATGGAGTATGCTACAAGAGATAAGTATTGAGTTCGAATCCCCATAAAAAGATTACTATTTAAAAATGCCTAAAATCCCTGCAATTACTTGTACCAAAGATGTGATGATAGATTACTATTTAAAAATGGCTAAAATCTCTGCAATTACTTGTACCAAAGACCCACTCACTATCTGCTACTCTGCTAGTACATGATTGAATTTAATTCACCTCCTCCTAATTAATGGTGCCCTCACGAATGCGGTGCCATCCAATTTTTTTTAAAAAAATGTGAGAAAATTTACATCTAGTTTCAATTCCTAAAAAGGCACCGATTCCTAATCACGGTCTACTTCGCAATGAGCAACAAAATTAAAGGTAACTCATTATCTCAAGTTCGATCATATATTGAGAAAAATGCTTTCACAAGCAGCAAAGCTTTTATAAATATCGTCTATAAACATGTTCCCAAAATTTAGAAGCACGATCCTTCAGTCTTTATGCCTATTAAGATTAATCATTCTAGCATTTCAACATTTCGTGGACTGTCCTAGTACACCAACCAAGTACCTTTGCATTACAACTATAATAATTTGGGAGTAAAAACCTAACAGGTAATAACATATCTAATCTTAAAAAATTCTATGGGCATTGCACTCAAAGCAACACCACATAAATTACAAGTTTATGGTATAAATGTGTGCATGTTTTATGGTCTTGAAATTTGCACATCAATTTGAAATGAACAAAAAGCACAGCTATTTAGAATCCCCACCAAGAACACTCAATATATACCGGGTTTTTAACTTTGGGGCTTGCGACTAGTCCTAATTATCAGGTCATTCTGAATAGCTAGGTATATGCATAAATATGTATCCTTAACTCTTAAGTAGGCCTACTCTAAAGTGATGAATACTCTAACTTTCATGTGCTACTTCAACTAACCTCCCACGTACCCATTGCTTGGTTCTGGTTGGGGCATTTGCCCTCATTCCATTTGGCGGCAATGGATAGTGATGCAATGACATTTTATTTGGAAGTTCTTCTTCATCTTCCACCTTATTTGCCTCGTCATCACCAGTGTCACAGACAGTGTCCCCGGAAACCGTCTGGTACAGTTTTTCCTTATAGCTTGACAAGATTGCTGTTTCGTTCCCATTCAGTTTAAAACCATGGGAGGAGTTGTCAGTAAACTTTAAGCTAAGAATTCCATTATTAGCTAGTTGGACTTCATTCATTTTTCGATCATCAATCGTAGAATCCAAACCTTCAATCTCTTCTGAATTTACAGAATCATCAACATGTTCACCAGGAAACATCTCTTCCGTGTCATCTATGAAGTTAATGGAATGGACTGCTTCTGCAATAAGTTTCCTGGTTTCAACAAGCGATGCTCTAGCAACCAGACTTTTTGTAGCTGCAATCTCAAGAGCCTCTGCCGCCTTCTCAGCCTCGGCAATTAATAACCTGAAAATATTTGTCAAGTATACAAAGTTCCCCTTCAAATTAAACTTATCCAAAATAGATCAGACCCCTAATAATAACAAGTGCATCAGCACAGTAATTGCAAAACAAGACCACGATTTGGAAAGAAAGTTAGGGACATCTTTCAGAATTGGTATGAGTTTTAATGCCCGTTTCTTAGCATGTCTTTTCTTCCTATCAAACCTTTTTTTACCAAACACTAACTTATTTCAGTTTAATGAGTATAGCTTAGTTAGGGACATCTTCCACATGAGTTTTAATGTCCACTTCTTAGCCTGTGTTTCTTCTTATCAAACATTTTTTACTAAATACCGACTTATTTCAGTTTGATGATAATTAAAGTACTGCAGAAGTTACCTTTTTGCTGAAATGAAGGGGATTGACACTTCTATCCTCTTTTTAGAAATTATTTCAATTAACTTGGTAAGGAAATATATTTACATACAATTTTAGATGATACAGCCAATATTTTAGCAAAACCAGCCCTTCCAAACACATTTACCCATATCAAACGGGTTCATACATGTGCGGTAAATGCCATTTTTCTTAGACTTCCCAAATTTTGGCATGCATAATAGTAGCCTGCATTGTGTTCACTTTCATTGTTTAAATGTCTCTAACTTCTAAGCTACCAATTTCATATCTCGATGGTCTTATATAAAAGAAGATACCAAGATAGGTGACTCTGAAGCCAGGCAAAGAGAGAAAAAGAACTCACTTTGCTCTTTTGACAGCCTCAAATTTCTTGTTGTCAGTCACGGCTCTTCGTGACCTGATATTCATTAACAATTCTAGTGTGGGTCTTGTTAAAGAATCCTTGCCTTTTGGTGTATAGGTTCTCTTCAATGTATCCCGTTTAATTCGTTGTTCTGGAATACAAACAGTTGACCCATCTATATTAACTTTTTTCGTGGATGAAATTCTTCTTATTCTGGTCTGTCCATCACCACTAGGCCTTCTTCTCGGCTTTCTTTCAACCCCTTTTTGCACGCCATGATGCTTGGCCAGACCAGAGCAGACTCGCCTTCTGTAATCCTATTTGGAAAGAACAAAATATGTCATGAACTAAGTAGTAATCAAATACAGGTAAAAGAGCAAAGTGTCAGTTAGGTATCCCCTTCTCCAGTTTACCAGCCACATGGTTCACAAAACAAAAATTATTTCATTGTCTTGTTTGAACCAGCTAATAATGAAAAAAGTACAACATATACTTTTTGAGCTGAAGTGCGATGAAATTTAAAAATGACGTTTTTGCCTTCATTTACTGCTAGTGTTTGCTTTACTTTATTCAACAAATATATTTTAATATTTACTCAGCAGATAAGTGTCATTAATGGCAGATGGAAAAAAGTCTGGTGCAACCATAGATCGCCATAACCTGCCATTCTTCATAAATCTCATACGTCGAGCTGCTATGTTTCCGCCATGGCTGCCTTTTGACCGCATGCCAGCAGATTCATCCATTTCAGAGAAACAATTTAGCCATCTTAGGCAACAAATATCGTTATCAATGCCCATTTTGCCAGCTTGGACCATGAGTGGGTGACAACCGACGTTCTTAAGAAAAACAGGGAGGGTGTGATAAGGTGGGGTCAATTCTGGGGGGGGGGGGGGGGGGGGACAAAACAAATAAATAGTTCTTAACTGGATCAGCCCATTTGGCGGAAATGGCCTCAGAAATCTTCTTCCTCTGCTCAGCAGATTTAGGAGCCCTATTGTTACCTTCTGGCTTAAGTGTTTTTTTCCTCTGCAGAAGACCCTGTGACCAATCCTCTTCAAGCTGTTGATCCAAAATCTGGTATGAGTCCCACTCCAACTCTTCCTCACCAAGAAGGCCCTTTCTAGAAGCTTCTGCAATTAAATTTTGCCACTCATAGCAGCAGGTTTCCTGCAGTTTCAGCATCTTTTGGCGCCTTTTCCACCCAAGTTGCACACTGACTCCAATTTTTAACCTTGTTTGCTTACTGCACAAGGAAGCCAAACGCCATGTTCTATGTGATTCAAGTTTCTACTCAACTTATATACTTAAGGGGGAGAAGTTATTGTAATTGATCATTATAATCAACCTGGATATCAATTTATTACTATACTTATACAAGTCTCATGATGGTTCGAATAACACTCTTGCAATCAATAACTAGAAGTTAAGTGTAACAGGTAACACCAATACTTATCAGTAGATAAAAGAGTTCTTGTGATCATTAATTTGGTTTAAGTTTGTGCAGTTTGTATTATCTATCTTTAAAAAATGTATGACAATGGTCTCATATACTGGTCATGGTCATGCCTAGTAAGAAACTAGCTTATGAAGCCGTTAGACTAAAGAGTGTTACTAAGTATTACTAAAGACCTGCCCTGGTAAAAATTGAACCAATATACTTAATTGAAAGGCAATCAACCTTGGTAACTGGACCTAATAGATGTTATACTGCATTGTTCTTTCTAATAGAGAAAAAAATACTACTACGTATTTCAGATTTCTCAGATAAGATTAAAATTTTAAAAGAACAACTGTATATTGAAATCATAGCAATTGACTTAGAAATTAATTTTAAAACATACCTTTGAACATGCCCCAAGTTGCTTAGCTTCACCTTTACCTGTGCATGTTGAATTTGACTGGTCAATAATATAAACCTATAGCCAAAATTGTCATATTGTAGCAATATTCATCCACATTGTTAGTTAAGGTAAACTTTCCACGACCAAGCATTAATCCTAAATCATGCTTAATCTAGTCTTTCTCCGCAGCATTCATTTTACATCACATCACCTTAGGATCCTGCATTGCAATCCACGTTCTCTCTCTAATCTTCTGCAGGGTTTCTGCAAGTGGTCAAAGGTATCATGATTGAGGACCCTAATTGTCCAATGCTGGGAAACAGCTAAAACTTAAGTGAATATCAGGTTACCTGGACTGTGCTTCCTGCCTTTATTCCAGGGCGTTTTCCCTTTGTTTGCTTTAGAAATCCTACCCCGTCTTAATTTCTCTCTTTCGTCCAATTCAGTAGACTCATTAACTCTACAAATCAAACTTCCCGAATCAATACTTGTTATCATTCTAGTTTTATAGCCAACACCGTCCTGTTTTATCTGGTTAGCTTTGGTTGATTCTTTTTCAAGAGTGGCCACTGCTCTTATCATCAACTCACCCCGGTATAACTTAAGTTCCCCAAATCCATGAGTTTTCCCAAGTAAACAGAACGATGAATTCCGCAGAGATGAAAGCCGAATACCATTCCACGAATTGTATTTACTGCAGGAGACAATGTGAGAATTAACTGCACAAACATCGTTCTGGAAAGCAAACCCTGCAGGAGCAATATCTGCATCACAGCACAAGATACTATTGCATAAGAAACCCTAACAGCCTATAACGAGAACACTGAACTGATCTATATCAAATACAATAAAATAAAATCCAGTTTTCTTAGGATGAACTGTTGGATTTGAAAATATTGAAAACTACAAATAACGCCGCGCGAAATGGCGAAAGGTCTTACCAAACAAAGACATGGGTAGCTCATCCAGTCAACGGCAATGGACGGAATGTAGAAAATAGGTAGAGATGTCTGCAAATGCCCATTGTAATGGCACGTGTTGGGGTGACACGATGAATGGTTTATACAGGTCGCTGATTCTTTTTTGACAGAAGATAGCCCTACTAGTTTAGATTTAGAGCATTTGGCTATTTGTAATTTGGTTCTATTGCATAATTCTACTAAAATTCAGCAAGTTTTGATTGAACCTGTTGAATTAGCTGATTTTGGTAATTTAAAAAAAGAAATATGAAGTATTTTATTATTAAGAAAGAAAAAATTATATGAAAAACAGTTAGAACAATTTTCTAACTTTAGCCAATACAGACAGAAAAATAATTTCAATATTATTTTTGTTGATCATAAAGTAAACTAATTCAGATATGTTATTAGATTTTTTCTTAAAAAAATAAATTTACATATTTAAAAACTACATTAATTTTTTTTTAAAATGGCAAAGAAACTCAAATCTGAAAAAATTTTAATATATAGAATTAAAGATTAATTAGACTTTACATCGATCGGAGGATAATGGACGAGAACTTTTGTATATGGTAAGGATGTGTAATATATAGAACTCTAGAAGTAGACTAGAACTCTAGAAGATTTGTCACACACCAATTACCACAAAATTAATACTCGTAGAGTTTAAGATCACATTATATTTGAATGATGAACAAAGAATTTTTGGAGCAGATTTTTGAATTTTCAACAAAAGTGAAAGAAATACCCACCCATGTGACATTTGACATTTCTTTACTCCATTACAACGCAATGCATTACGTAGTCACACACTTTTTTTAAGAGGTAAGAGGGTCAAACTCAAATACAAGTAACATACGAAGTATAACATCATTCAACCCAATAAACAAAGAACTGAAGAAAGTTCTCTTAGCGAATGAACTAAAAATTCTAGCAGGAAGCTTTTTTTTTTTAGAAAATTCTAGCAGGAAGCTATGAGGTAGTTTACCGACTTTATTATTGTTCGTTTTCTCTTTCGGATTGCTAGCCTACATTTTCTGAAAAAGTCTGCATATAAACCCACAACCTTAATTTTTCCTGGTGCAACTTTCAAGAAAAACAGGTTTGATTTTTGGGATTTTCTTCTTTCGTTCCCTCAAATGTTATGAAAGATCTTTTCTGGATTTGGAACGGTCAAATATTCAATCTTTTGGGCGAATCAGTTAGTTTGAGTTAACAAGAAGAATCATGTTGGTGGCAGCCATTGTTTGTCTCTTCTTAGTGCTGGACTGTACGTTCTTGATCCATCTTTACACCAAATGCTTAAATCCCCACCAGCCAGACCGCCTTAGCACCGCCGATGACGACCAAGAAGTGGGTGTAACAGGTCTGGACCCCACAGTGCTAAAAACCATACCAGAAGTTGAGTTCAGTTCCAAAGATTTTGAAGAACATTTGGAATGTACAGTTTGTCTGAGTGAGGTGTGTGAATGTGAAAAGGTGAGATTTTTGCCCAAATGCAACCATGGGTTTCATGTGGGCTGTATTGATAAATGGTTTGAATCTCATTCCACCTGCCCTCTCTGTAGAAACCCGATTACGGACCCGAATCCACCATTGGAACCCATACCAGAAGCAGGCGGAGCATCTCCTAATTTTCCCACCAATGTGTTGTTTTGGGGAGATGAGACTCAGGTTAGCACCTTGTTGGGTCCTACCTTGGAGGTTCCATGTTCATCCTCAGCTGCAATTGGTAATACTATGGAGATTGTTGAGGAAGAGCATGATCAAGAAGAGTCTAGGATGATGACAAGATTGAGGTCACTAAAGAGGCTATTCATGATTAGAAGGGAAATAAAAGACATCATTGTTGATGTGGAACAAGGTGGGAGAAGCCACTGCTAATATATTGGATCTTCTTCTGTTGTATATGTTAGTACAGATTTTTTATTGGATTCTATTTGGAAAAAGGTTGTGCAAAGTTTATGTTAATATCAGTTAGAAATTTGTATTTATATCCTCATAAAGGCACACTGCTTAAAATATCACCACATAGTTCTAGTTGATAAAGAACTATGATGATATAACTCAATCCAGAATGAATAATAGTAGTTCTAAAACTATGATTAATCACTAAGTTCACCTTTCAACTGATTTAACTACCCATGCGAGTTGAATGATTCTTAAACTTGTTTTGCATAAAAGAGATAACCTTCTACATCTTTATATACTGTCATTCAAATATACATAATTTTTATGGAAATTATGATAAAAATGAGTAAAACCTGAGAATAGAAGAATCACTATGTTAAGAATTCAAACCTGATCAGTCCTAAAAAGAATAAAGTACTCCCTTCATCCCGATATATTCTTCACAGTGTGACTTAGAACAGTCTTTATGCAAGTACAGTTATATGACATCGTTATTTTTAAAAGAAAATGTGAAGAAACTTTTGAAACATTCTAAAAAAGAAAGATGTAAGATGGGATGGAGGATGTAATTAGTAATGAATGAGCTGACTTCTTATTCTTCACTCTTTAGAAAAAACACTATGATAGTCGTATCTAATGAAATGGAATGCCTTAGGTTATACTATTAGGAATGGAATTTTGCCAAATTATAACGGCTTTCAATGCTACTGCAAACTCTTTTACTTTGCAATTTTACACTTACTAAATCAATCTTGCACCCTTGCTAGGTAAGTTGCAGATTTGATGGTTCTGATTAAGCTTCCAGTTACATTTCAAGTGTGTGTGCTCGGAAACAAATAGATATTGGAGATTGAAGACAAAAAAAATAAAGAATCAATCTTTTGTTCTTTTAATGTAGCAAAATCACATTTTCAATCAGCGGTTTTCCTATGTAACCAAGTAAACAGGTCCATAGGATTGAACTACCTTAGGAGTCTTCATCTTTTCAAGAGACATATATGGCACCCTACCATCTTCCTCCCCGCCGTCATTGAAGAAGAGACTCATGATGGGTCCCGATTGAGTCTTCCGAGGCCTTGGAGTTGATGTTGCACTCCGATGGCAATGTACCGGTCCAGAAACACAACCACTGCTTTGCTTGGACATGTTCATCTTTGGTGATCCTTTATCACTGTTCTTCTTTTCTCTCTTTAACCATGAAAACAGTGTTCTTTTCCATGATGTGTTTCTCGTTTTTTTCTTATTTGATACTTCAAGATGTGGTGGTGTAATTGTAACTCCAAGAATACCTTCGCTTGTTACATTCTTTCTTGCTTCTGACAAAAACTGAACACAACATTGCCTCGTATTATCATCAAATACAGAATAGAGTAAAACCTTGGTATAAGAGTATATCTTTGAGCCCATTTAGTCAGGCTTAAATCGGCTGAAATTGGTGAAGTTGCGGATAAGTTTTAGATCCATAATTTTTTATAATTCATTCCCTATATCCACAACTTTCTTCCATCTAGTCCTTATTGATAGTAAGCTTATCATATTTTAACAACATCCATTAATATGTTTGGTAAAATAACTAATAAGGCTAAGAATAGATAAGATTGATACATCCAAAAGGATTGTGGTGTCATAAGTATTCCTATGCAAGTGATTTCATAGTAGAATGAATATCTTTTTAATGGATTGAGATCTTCTCCCTTAGGGGTGTCTTGCTCACATCAATGCCAGACACTTTATGACACTTTATGATAGTGCCAAAGTAAGGTCCAGACAATGTACACACATATAGTGGAATCTTAAGATTCGAGTCACAATCCTACCATTTACGATCTTCTCATCTTCATGTCCCCTTCTTGCCAAAGTAAGATTAAAGGGGTTATGTCTAAAATAATACTAAAAAAAGAGCTATGAACAAAAAAGAGACCTTTATTTCAATTTTCCAAAAATGAGACTAACAATGGGTTAAGAGACTATTATACCCTTATTTTAATAGAATCTCACCCATTAGTCTACAATAACGCCACAGTGACCAAAATCATTATCGTGACCAAAATTCGTCACTGACCAAAAATCATTTGTGACCAAAAATCCAAAAATCCGTCAGTGACCAAAATCATTAGTGACAAAAAATACTACCTAGTTACCAACGTCAACCCGTCCAGTGACCAATCCGACTAGTGAGCATGACCAATCCACCCAGTGACCAAAAATCATTTGTGACCAAAATTCCAAAAATCCGTCAGTGACCAAAATCATTAGTGACCAAAATTTTTACCTAGTTACCAACGTCAACCCGTCCAGTGACCAATCCGACTAGTGACCATGACCAATCCATCTAGTGACCAAAAATCATTTGTGACCAAAAATCCAAAAATCCGTCAATGACCAAAATCCTCCAGTGACAAAAAATTATTAGTGACCAAAAATTCAAAATCTGTCAGTGACAAAAATTAATAGTGACCAAAAATGTCGTCAAGTAATCAACCTCGACCAGTGACCAACGTTCGTCCGTCCAGTTACCAACGTCCAGTGACCAAAAATCATTAGTGACCAAAAATCCAAAATTCACCAGTGACCAAAATTCCAATTACTAGTGACCCATTCGATGACTATCGTCCGAGTGACTACAACTCCAGTGACCACATTCTCAGTTACTACCACTCCAGTGACTATCGCCCCAATTAATACCGCTTGAGTTACCGCTGTCCCAGTTACAGTTACCCGTCCGACCAGTTACAGTTACCCACTCGACCAGTTACAGTTACCCGCCCAACCAATCACATTTACTCACCCGACCAGTTACAGTTACATGCCCGACCAGTTACAATTACCCGCCCTACCAGTTACAGTTACCCGACCCGATCAATTATAGTTACTCGACCAATTACATTTACCTGACCCGTCAGTTACAGTTACTCGCCTGACCAGTTACAGTTACATGTCCGACCAGTTACAGTTACCCGACCTAACCAGCTACAATTACCTGACCTGTCAGTTACAGTTACTCGATTCAACCAGTTTCAGTTACCAGTCGCCAATTACAATTATTTGACCAATTATAGTTACTCAAGTGGTTAGTTACAGTAACCCAACATAACCGGTTACAAATTACAATTACCCGATTCATCAGTCATAATTTACCCGATCCTACTAGTTACGGTTACTCGGTCAATCACCGTTATCCAACCTGACATTACATTTAACTCGTATGCCCGGTTACACTTACCCGGTCCGAATTTGACCGGTGCTAGCCACCACCGCCACATAACACCACCACTTGCCGTCGTCGTCGGCACCCTACGGCAGGGCCACCATCGCAGCAGCCCCCTTCCGAGCTCCCATCCCCTGCACAAACCCACCCCAGCCCCTAAAACCACCTCATCCCACCACCACCACCCCTCCCCGACGATGAGCGCCACGGCAGCCCCCTTCCCAACCCCATCCCTGGCACAACCACCATAGCACGCTACACCGACACCTAGCCCCTGCAATCGTATCGTATCACCACTACACTCTTCCCGCCCAGCCCCAGCAGACCACCGTCCTCGCAAAAAAAACCTATCCTCCACCCCGATTTGAAGTCGTATACTTCTTCTAATCCGAGCCTCTCGTCATTATAGCAATATGCCAGATCGACCGAAAAATTGAGAAGAAGAAGAAGGAAACGAGCAGCGGATGGCGACCGAGGCGGAGACTCAGAGATGGTGACCAGAAAACGGAGGAGAGGCGGCAACCTGGCTTTGGATGAGGAGACCTGAAGACGGAGTCGAGTCTGTGCGGGTCTGGATTTGGAGGCGCAGGGTGTGAATTACAGATGCGAATCGCGAATGGCAAAGTTGTGTGGGAAACGAAGGATTTGGTTAGCTTAGAGGGTATACATGTCTATTCAATTTTATTTGATCACTTTTGCGACCAAATTAAATTAAGTCTTAGTTTTGTCAATAGGAAAGTCAGGAGTCCCCTTTCCGTCATTATTTCAAGATTAAATACCTTGGATCCCTATTTAATGTTTAATAGCCTAATTGTCATGCATATCAAATAGTCATATGATGTAGAGGAAAAGGCATTAATAGTTTCCAGAATCAAAGCCTCAAAGTGTATCCATCACATACCTCTTCAAAATCTGTGCAAGGATCAAACTCAGATATAGAGTAGTCTTCATGGTCACATTTCTTCATACTTCTTCTCTGCCACCAAAAGAAATCTCAAAGCAAAACTAGGGGAACTTTCTCTAAAAGCTTACAGGGGAGGGGAGAAAAATAATAGTGGAGTGAAGCTCAAAATGAACAACCTGAATTGAGAACGAAGCAAGCGAAGATTTAAGTGAGGACTGAGAAATAATTTGCATTCATTTTTTTACTTTTTATGTTTGCAAAGTGGGGAAAGGTTTAGTGGTATGATTTCTCCCCCACGTTTGTTTGTGGAGTTGTGCAGTGTACTTTGAATACCTTAGTTCTTTCAAAATTCCTTTTTCTCCATCTAAAAAACTTCTCTCTCACATTTTTTAGAAAATAGTTTGCACATCATATTGTTTCTCTTTTCTCGTATGAAAAAATCAAAAAACTTCACCTTTTTAATCTAGGAATAATCTTTTTATATACATCAGAAAGGATCTTGGAATGATGTTTGAATGGGATACTGTTGGAATTTTTTAAAGAGTTCAGGTGACGCACATTTTAGTATGCTCAAATATATCTATGCTTAAATCCTAACGTGACAACGTAACACTTGGTAATATTGCACATTAAAATTTCACTTACAAAGTCCTGAGTTATTAGGCAAAATCTTCACATTTAAATGTTCGTACACTTTATTTTCAATCAATGCAATTTTCGTATTGCCCAAAAAATCACTTTATCGCGACATTACTAAATGTGTTACATTGTTGTCATCTTTTAGCACAATTAGGTACCAAATCTTAGCATCTTATGCATGAAGGTAATTTTTTTACCCCGGGGGTTGGGGTTGGGATATACTGAGATCAAACTCACTCCTTTGAGCATTAACTTAGAACCTCCCATAAGAGAGAGTAAGTCGATGATCAGCTGAGCTAAACCACTTCTTCATCATGCATAAAGGTAATTTTTACTTCATATTTCTTAGTGCTTCCTCTGTCACATTTTGATTGTTTTACTCTCCCTTTTAGAATGTCTCAAAATGAATGAATATGTTGTTTCTTTTCTGTAATGAAATTTGTATTCTATATCATTTCATTTTATTCTACTCAACTCATCTTAACCATAATATTTACTTGTCAATTAGTTTATTAACAATCATATCAAACTAAAACAAGACATTCAATATAGTCATATAGGACATCGGTAATAGTATATTATAGTGCAGTAAATAGTTGGTGCCAACTAACAATCTAACAGATCTTGAAATGGCAAAGAGAGAAAATATCTCATCTTGCAGTTCTGAATTGCCTAATTGTCTACTGGCAGGTGAACTTCAAGATAACTTTCTGTTTTGCACTTCCAAAAAGGTTGTGTTTGGCCAAAAATATATCATTGGTAATTTCTAAGAATAATCTAACGACGCTACACTTTTTACCAAATGTTGATGCAGCATACCGTTATTACAAAATGATTTCATGTGTACCTTTTAATATTACATTTTGCACCTCACTTGTTTTGTGTATCCCAACATGTACATTTTTAACACAACCATACAATCATTTTTTGTGTACACAAAATTTGCACATATTTGATACATTTGTCTGTCTACACAGACAATTGTTGTTTTTTTCTAAACGAGTTGCCCTTCTGCACAGGTAACCAGGGGTGTACACATTTTGTGTATTTTTACACTCGCCGGTATATACTGACAATTGCTGTTTTTTTCTAAACGAGATGTTTGTGTACACGGGAAAGGGTGTACACATTATTTGTACCAATAGAATTTTTCTTTAAAACATAAGAAATGTGACCGAGTCTATATCACCATGGGTTCACAATGTTGGAAGAGTCTAATAATGAGTGGCAAAATTGGAATTAAATGTCATTTTTTCACTATTTGTTGAGATATGATCATATGATTTAACACAGTAACACTATAGATACTAACTTGGAGTTTGATAAAATAACGAAGCAATGACTATATTGAGAAATGAGAATGTTTTGAAGCGTTAAAGTTTGTACTAAAAGCCCTTTTTCTTGTTCCAAATAAATCAAATCTTATTTGGGTACCCTTCAAAACTGTTTCGGTTTCTCTGAAACAAGACCAAATCGGACCAGTTCTAGTTCAGTTTCTTCAAACAAGTACTCCGTATATGCTAGAACCAAATCCGCATTCACCTCAGCCTTCAGGTACAATTAGGGATAGGCGGATAGCTATAATTTTGGTCTCGGAATCCAACAAGTTGCAGTTTTGTTTTCTGTTTTTCTTTTTTGAAAATGGTAAAGAATCAGCATTAAATTTACCCTGGGTGCAACTATGGATAACTATACGTCTATACATCTGGATTCTGGACCTTAGAGCAAGTCAATCTACTATTGAAGTTATAACTTATAAGTGCGACTTTTGGCCGAATGGCTGCTAGTTCGTGAAATGTTTGGGTGGTTGACTGCAAACACAATATGGTTAGGGGTGGATTCGGGTCGGGCCACCGGCCCATGGACCGGCCCAGCCCGCTACTGTGCGGGACCGGGACCGGCCCAGTTCTCGGGTCCGGGTCGGGCCTAGGCCCGGGGCAGGTCCGGGCTCGGGTCTTACATTTGGCGAACCGGCCTGGCCGGGTCAGGCCCAGGTCCGGGCCAAATTGATTTTTTTTTTCATTTTTTGGGGTTCCACACTTCCACCCGGGTTGGGCTTGATGGTTAGGAGGGGTTTGGGGGTGCGGGGGGGTGGGGGGGGGCTAGGGAAAAAAATGGAGTCCCGACCCGGCCCGGACCCGGGCCAGTCCCGGGTCCACCCATTCTGAACCGCCGGCCCGAGTCCAGGCCTAAATATGGTCATTCCATTTTGCATTCCTACTATATGAGATTTACAACGACAGTGAGCTTCATTGCAGCAATGCAGCGTACAATTGTTGCTTACATTATGATCCCCCCGGCTCCCCGCCCTGATAAAGTAGGCAAGACCATAGGCGATGAAAAGCATAAATACGAGAAAAAACCATTGTTAAACTTGATTATTACAAGCAAGTATACCAATAGTTGTAACAGCCTTCATTGACGCCACATACTGCTACAATAGCAATACAAAACCAAAATCATAAGCCAGCGTCTAATTTATGATTTCATCTTGGATGTCTAGTTTCATCTTCAATGAATCTATTTATGATTCAAATTGAATCATTCAATAAGCCTAGACTAATTGGATATGCATATGCAATAATAAATATATAACCTCAAGTTCAACCAAACTAATAAAAATAGTAAAAGTAGCACCAATGAATGGTTCAATGTATAATATAATATATGACCACAATTAAAAGGAAGATATGAAAATTAAGCAAACATCAAAATTGAGAAAAGATGCTCATTTGAAAATTGGGCCTCAGCTCAAAATTGCTTGATCAAGTGGAAAGCTTTCTCTTCTTTGATCTCTTTGGATTGAACTTACCTTTCTTCTTAGATGACCTTACAGTTGATTTCTGCTTCTTGCTCACGTCTTCTGTGGGTGTGTCGCTTATAGAACCATCTTCTTCGTCGGAGCTAAGCACCAAATCCTCCACAATGTCTTCATCCGAAGCATTCTCGTCCTGTGACTCCTTTCTCTTCTTAGACTTCTTCTCCTTTGTGAGCTTTGTACTATACAAGAACCATCAGGTTAAGATCACACAAAAGTAAAATCGTGAATATAGTGATTGAAGACAAAACACCCAGCTTATATTACCAAACATAAATTAATACTCCATATAAATAAAAATAAAATAAAATAAAATAAAATAAAATAAAATAAAATAAAATAAAATAAAATAAAATAAAATAAAATAAAATAAAATAAAATAAAATAAAATAAAATAAAATAAAATAAAATAAAATAAAATAAAATAAAATAAAATAAAATAAAATAAAAGAGCCTGTTTGGTACTATTGATTTTTCTGCTTGTCAACAGTATGAAATACTTTCGAGCCCTAACTTCACTAACCAATTGAATCAAATGATAATGAAAATAATAGTGCAAAAGTTACTTTTCGTATGAAATGGAAGTAATTGCCACCTTACCTCCATCTAGGTACAATTTCATTTATTTGCAAAATTATTATTTTAAGATGCATTTTTAAATCATACAAAATTAATTGATCATCCGGTAGCGCCACTTTACTAGACAAGCTTGTTTATAAAGCACTAATTTATTGTAAACAACTTCACATTAAACCGACTAACATCCATAAGCCAATAATAATGCGCGTCTCATATATGCTCAGAGTAGTACCAACTATCTGAATAGTGAATATATGACAAAAATCAGGCAGAGCGAATTTTGCACAAAAATACCTACTCATTTATCCCACCAAAAACTAAAACAAACCATCAAAAAAGGTTGTTCTTAAATGGAGTTCTGATGATTTGATAAAAGTCTTAGATTGGTTAAATAAGCAGATATGTGGTAGGACAGTAGGTCTGTATCTCTTCCTTTATATATTAAAAAGTTGGTACTACGACACTGATATGTAAAGTATGTATTATTATTGGTCTATCTGTCTATGGATGATAGTTGATATTGTTTAGAGTTGGTTTCACTTATTCTTTTATCAAGTACTATTTATTGTTTTCTTTATCAAACACACTAATTTATTTATTTTTTCTATCAAAAGCTAATTTATACGATCATATGTGTAGAATTGGATAATGCAGAAAAAGTGAGATCGGAGAAACCTTTTTTGCTGAAGTTGGCGACTGAGAACATTTTTAGCCTTTTTCATGTATTTTTTTTAATTTACCAATATATATTCTAATTGTTTCCCATTATTTCCCAGATTCAGGCATTTCTGCTACAGCTTCAACAATTCCAGCAGATACGTAATTACAATCATTATAAGCCTTACCAAAAGGACTCAACAAAAAGGTTTTAAAAGCAAAATGAAGAAATAACTGAAGAACTGAAGAGGGGAGAGTGAATGTACTTGGGAATGCCTCCAGGTAGCCAGGAAGAAGAACTGAAGATAGCATCACCTTTTTCTTCCATATTGTCTTCATGGTCAGCCTCCTCTACCTTAGTTCCAAATACCGATGAACGTTCACCAACAAGTACACTGCAAGCATAAAAAGGATGAGTATGCTGAACCATGATTATCTAACAGTACAAGAAAGATGAGTATGCTGAACCTTGATTCAACTAGAGACTCATTTCTTTTTTGTGCTCTCTGACGAAGAGTGATGACATATTTGGACAATGGGCTAGCACCTGACTTTTTCTCAACCTACCATTGGAAAGATTTTAAATAAGCTGCTTGACTTCAACTTTGGAAGAATGCATTTGAAATGACAGATAATACAATGGTAGTTCTAGTCGGAAGCTCAGAAAACAGACCCTTTAGATCGCACAATTTTTTAAAGAGTATTCGCCTTCTAAATAAGCAACTAGCAAGTATAATATTCTGGGTATACCTTTTTAAGAGGTGACACTCTCCGAGTTGAATACATAAATTTTAGGACGGAAGGACTACAGTCCCTCTTGACCTTGTTATAAATCACAATTGACAAGATTAGACAAAGCAAAACAGCAGTTCATTTTCTTGAGTTCTTACAGTTTTAGTATGATATTCCAATTTTACACTGTTAAAATACCTCGTAAATGTATGCTCACAAAAAGTAAAAAATAAAACAATAATATATTTATTAGGGGGAAACAATGGGGAAAACACAATGTGTGTTATAGGAAATGCCATTGAATCTTTAAAATGTACTCTTTAACAAGGACCTGAGGGATTAATATGCATTCATTGACCATAAAGTAAAGTGAGAGAATTAATTGCATACCTCAAGAAAAGATGCTGCATCAGAAACATTGGGTAGAAATGTGACAGTCATACGTTTTTTATTTGTAAACTCAGAATTCGCTTCAATCTGTGACATTTAATAAAAACTCAAAAATATCACTTAGAGCATGAGAACCAGCTATAAAAGTGTTGAGGCACCACATAAGAACCTAAATATATAGGTCTGTTTGCTTGTAATATTGATTTAGAGACGACTCTGCCTCGAGGAATAAACTCCATGAATAAAACGAAAAAACAGAAAGCATACCTCGCGAATAAATTTCCTGATTTCTCGACGAAACCTATCAACCTTGGTGGACTTAATGAAGCTGCGCAGCCGAACAGCAGGTACAAAAGACAGCTCAGAGAAAGCAACAGAATAGCTCCACAAAGAAAGATGCTCAGCGAGTTCTTCAACCACGGAATAAACACATGCCTCTTGAAATGTTCGTGTTTTTACCGTGGGTTTTGTGACCTGCCGTATACATTAAAAGTTCAATACACACACACATAAATACATCATGTATGTATAGTGCTGCTCAGGTAACCGAAATCAGGCATTTCAAGATTAAACACAGCATTGGAAATGCCGAAATGTCCCTTTTATTAGATTTTAAGTACCCCTTAACATTATCTTGGGGGTGATATATTCATCCCGCTCAGGCCCTTACCATAACCCACTCAAGTGTACATTCATAACTTCATATGGATGGTGGTGCTTTGTAAGGTGCTCGAGTGATGGACACATGCATATATATAAATAGTTACACATGCATGTAGGCCGAGATACAGACACTGAAAGAACCTTTAGCAAACAACGCAAATCTACAGATTTTCCAACACCTCCTGTCACAGGTTTGCGCAACTCTTTCATTTCAAGCATGTCCAAGAGGAGCAGAGAAACGGGGATGAAAGAATCAGTGGCGGCAGCAATGCGATTGAGCATCTTGACACACCTCAGCCTTAGGGGAAAATACCGAGCAGTTGGAACCAGACGAGCAGCTCCCGATATAATTTGTGTCAATGGATAAGCAAGTGGTCTGAAATCTGCTATTGAACCATAAGTACATATAGCTCCAGTCCAAAGTTCAAGGCAATTTACATACTTCCATTCATAGACCTTTTTGAAAGATTCCTGAAGTAGAGTTAAACATTGCATAAGATAACATACCAGTAGCACAGAAAAGGAATTTACAGACGTCAAGCCTAACGACAAATCTACTAGATAAAGCTAGTATTGGATCTTGACTGTTGACCAAGAAAACAAGTGATCGGGTTGGATTCAGATGATAAGATTAACGTATTCACCAGCAAAAGTACCAATAAAACCAGATACGCTGCAGTAAAATACTATTTTGTCAAATAAGATCACTGCATGTGCATTAATATATGAGATAATTCCCCAAATAGGAGAAAAACATGGACGAAGTGCAAAAATAACAGTAGTTTTCAAAATACCCCAAATAGGAGTATTCTTCAAAGGTTGGACAAAGATACACCTGCCGGAGTTGCCACCAGCAGCCGGAATCTGCCGAGAATTTCTAGATCCGATTTGCCATCGCCGGTCACCGGAATCCACCGAAAATTTCCACAAAGTTTCCTCCACCAGTTAGATGCCGCTGCCGGTTGCCAGCGCAGCCACCGGGCTGCCCCGCCCCCAACAGACTGACTCGATTATGCAAGGGAACTACGGGGGTAATTAATTATACTACTTCTGTCCCACTACCATGGAGGCATGAGGTGGGGTTATTAAGAATAATGGTTTATGTGGCAGATATTGAATTGATAAAGTAAGAATAAAATAAATGGTTTAGAACCACACAAACTTTACCAAATTTGGTATGAGTCAATCTTAGTGTGACAGACTGAAAAGGAAAGATGAGACAATCCTAGTGGGATGAAGGGAGTATTTATGGAAAATTAATGCTCAGTCCTACTTAGGGAAGATTTAGCTTGAACTCCTATTTAGAGAAATGAAGTAAGTTTTACTCCTATTAAGGGCAATTACACACACACACAGGGTTGGGTTCTAATAAGAAGGCATCTTAACTGGAAAGTTTCACATTTACCTCTTTCTGATGCACTTTTTCGTTAATCGGATGCACTTTTTGCGATGGCAGATAAGTTCCGATTAATTATGAAAATGCCACTGCATCTAGCATAACGTTTTTAATATTTTTTTTTCACTTTTCCAGCCATTAGATCTTAAATTGAGCGCACCAGATGCATTCTCACTTCTTATGATAAGCACTCTTCTCATTTGATCCTTATTCTATATATTTGTATATCTATATATAACAAAAGCACCACATATGGAATAATACCTTGGTTTTAGAATCAAGAGCCTTCCGCAAAATCATCGCTAACTGCCGAATCAATAGAAAGGCATGCTGGTATGCAGTGGAAAGGTCCACCCTTAAAAGTTCAATGAAACAATTACCAAGAAACTGAATGTGGTGCAACTTTGTTGCATTAACAAATGTACAGTTCAACACATAAGCCTTGTACATTCCCCTTATGCAGTCGTCCATGCAATCGGAATGAAGATGTATACATAGGTCCCTTATAAATAAAAAAGAGAAAACAGGCAATGCACCTCCTCCAGTACCCCAGAAATGAAGAAGAACCTGAAAGGCGGTACAGGCTCTCAGCGATGATACTTGACTTTGTAAGCAGCAAGTTGAAATTTTCAATTAATCAATACTTCTAGGAAGAATAAACCAAAATTTAAAAAAAAAATAGAAAAAGAATTGGACCATTCTCAATTTGATCCAAACTCATTACCACATTGTTATTAAATATTGATACCTTGATGTACTTCCTCAAAAAAACTGGAAAAGCAGCCAAAAGGATAGATGAACATCTCAACCTCCTCAAGGTGAATGAAATCATTTCAGTGTCGGTCATCTGGTTGAGAACATGTAGTGCATTTCCCAGGTATGACTTCACCAAATTTTGGAAGTTTTTCCACTTCCTAGTAGTCATCACATCTGTTACCATCTTTTTTGTAACCCCAGTCTCAGGTAAGCCTAACAAGCCACGAAGAATCCCATCCATTTCATTCAGAACAAACAGCATGATTTTATTGAAAACCCCACTTGACATACTACTCCATGTTGATGTAGGGTCAGAAGCATTGTCATCCCCATAATGGCAGGCCGAACGAAATGCTCTTACAAGAGAGCGAATTGCCCCTATGTTTTTCTTCTCCCGAATCAGGTCACACCAAGAATCAACCATTTCATTAGTTATAACATTTTTCACGTAGAGTTCCCCTTGTTCCATTCCATGTGCATCAATTTCATTGTCATCATCTTCCGTTTCCTCTCCACCTTCTAATGCCTCCTCATCATCAGCTTCCATTCCATCGTCCTAGACGTAGTCAGCATGCAGTTTGTTAACGGTTTAATGGAACATCAATTTTAAGAACGCTAAAAAAAGAACGAAAGCATACTTACATCAGATTCCCCATGATCAAATTCAAGAAGCTCCTTGTCATGCTCTTTCAAGAATTGGAAGAACTCTGGATCCTGTAGAAGAAATTAGCTCCACAAATGATACCCTGAACGCTAGGCCATTCATTCACACTTACGAAAAAGAAAAAGCATATTGTAAAAATTAATGCTGTTAGTTTCTACCAATAAGTTTGATGGTGTGATATATTATTAGTTTCTATCAAATGGAAACCAGCTTTGTTATTGACCTTTTCTTGGAGACTTTGTAACTGTTCCTTGTGATCTCTAGCTGTTTGTTCCTCTGTTAGCTTTGACACAGCATCCATTCCGTTTTCTCCTTTTCTGGTGTCGCTTTTGTTGGTCTGTTTAGCTGCAGAACGTTGAAACCAAATGTTGTTTAACAGCAGGATGTAAAATTGAGCAAACTAAACTGCGTAAAACATATGATATCTTCTACACAATAGTTTTGAAGCCTAGTGGAACAGACATCTGAAATTCACACAAAATCGTACGAAGTGCAAAATACATGACCAAAAGCAAACCTTTTTTACTAAGACCCATAGGTTGTTGTTAGAAGATAAATGGGCGGAGCTTGGAGCAGGTCCAGTGGCTTTGAGCAGAGGAGGATTGAGGGCGTCGGCGTTGTGGTCGGAAGAGTCTGCAGCAAGTTGGGGCTTGTTTTCTGCAGAAGAGTTGGGCCCAACCGGCAACGGCCCAAAAATAGCAAAGCAGCAGCCGAAATCGACGAAGTGGTGACGAACACCAACTCCAAGTCGCCGACTCGTTGACCGCCTTACCGCCGACGCTTGACCGCCCGCCCCTGGCTTCTCAGCTTCTCAATCAGCCCTTCTGACCTTCAGGCTTCAGTGCTTCACGGAGTTCACGCCTAACGCCTTCACCTCTTCACCCTTCAGGCTTCAGGTACAGGACTACAGGTCTAATAACATACGGAGTAAAATATAAAACATTAAAATAAAAGGAGAAGAAAACTGTCAAATAAGTCAAATAAGTCAAATAAGTCATCGAACTTAAGTGTAAATCACCTCCTCTGTCCGGCCATTGCAGGCGGTTCCCAGTGGAATTTTTTTATGAATTTTTTTGAGCATCTTATTTATTAAGTCTAGTTTACTCATACCAAATTTCAGCTAAAACTTTAACCGGGAAGGCAGTCAAATGAATTTTTGAAAATAACTGCGCAATTAAACAGCGCAGTATATTCAGAAAATCAATTGATTGCCTTCTCGGTTGAATTTTTAACTGAAAGTTGGTATGAGTAAACTAGCTTTAATGGATAAGATGTTCAAAAAGTTTCATTAAAAAATTCCACCGGAAACTGCCCCAAATGGTGATGACCGGACAGAGCCTCCTATATAAGGGGTGATTTGCATTTTTTATGTAAGTTCGGGGACCTATTCGGTAGTTCTCCCTAAAATAAAAATCAATTCTTAAATAAAATATTAATGTAAAAACATAGATATAAAGTATGAATATAAAGTCTAAAATCAAACTTAAGTTTCATGTTTTTTTTGTTTTTTTATTTATTTATTTTTTTTATTTTTTTTTCTATTTTTTATTTCTAATAATAGTTTGGGGGGTGATTTGATCAACGGTGATGGGTTCAGGAGCTTATTTGAGCTTTTAGTTTCAACTTCAGATGCACATGTGGCAATCAGACCGGGACGTGGCGGGTGACGGTTGGTTACCTGTAAAAAATGAAGTTTGGACCATTTTTTGCCGGTTCGAGGTGCGAATGAGACCTTTTTTTGTTCAAAGGTTGAATTGAGCTTGTGCAACCGGTACAAGTGCCTATTTGACCCTTTAGCCTTTTTTATTTGAAGTTATTTTTTATAGGAATGACTTTTTAGTTTGATCAAGTTAAATATGATACTGGTTTGCATGGATGTACCAAGGGCTACATATGGGACACGAGCGGTATATTAATTTATATACATCTTTTATATGATTTTTTGCACTAAATATAATGATTTATTTAAAATTAGAGTCGAGACATGGTATAACCTCTAACTTTGTTCGTCTAGATTGATTTGTTTTATTTTTGTCTAATGCTTAATGGTTCCTTCCAATAAAATTTTATATTATGCCTATTTTACTGTTACGTAAATATGAAATTATATGTTCAAAATTGTTGTAGTCTAATTTGGTCTGGTCAGTGCAAATGAAAATCGCGAGTGGCCTATTTTCAAAAAAACATTGACAATTTTTATTTTTATTTTGATTATAAAACAATTTTGTGCACAATCTAACACGTTGTCTGATTCGTCGCTTTCCTCCTATCAGTCAAACTGACCCCCCACACCAGCCACCCCCGGCGCCAACAACCACCAGAAGAACCAGTGGCCGGATATAGGAGGAAATACCACCAAAGCCGGAGAATCTAAATCGGCGAACACCCGGCGAGAGAAAGAAAATACTCTCTCCTCCTTCCAACAAACACCAGGCTAGCTACCCACAACCCACCACTTCCCCTTCCAGCACACGGTCGATTCCTCTGATGGCCAACCGGCGAACACCAGCAAAGCACCAAAATCCCCACCCATATCCACCCTCACTTTCGGGCAAAAGGTGGACCTCAATAGCGGCCAACCAGCAAGTCAAGGAAGAAGGACAAATGTTACCCATCTCAGAAACCATCCATTGTTCCAGAACCAGGCTTGGTCAGTTCCAACGACCTTTCGATCAGCTCACAACTATCCTTTCCTACGAAGCCCTAGCGAGGCACCTGAAGCAACCAAAAAATATCCATAAATGTACAATCCAACCCCAAGTCTCCATTAGGGTTGTCGATGTTGCTAACCTCAGAGAAACTAGAACCATCGAAAGACAAAGGACGGATGAACAACTAGCTACTTTCTTTCCAAAAAAAGTTGATATATCAAACCTCTTTTACTTCGAATCAAGATATCACTGATTTGCGAAAACTAAATATCAGAGTCGTGTAATAAATTTAGGGGTCATGTTCTAAATACCAAATGAGGCTCCCCATATGAACAAAAATAAGATCACAAATAAAAAAAACTTACAAAGTTCAACAAAATTAATTGTGTCAAAGTTCTCATATAGAAAAATGCATGATTTAAAATAACAAAATATAATTATTATGTTATTTGAACAAAGTTACCCTCCTTGCCGTCTTTGAAGAAACATTATCTATGAAATTCTTGTACTCGATCTTCTCCAATTGTGACATTGTAGACCGCAAATAAGATTTCAACATTTTAAGCTTGGAGAAACTTCTTTCTACACTTGCCACGGTCACTGGGGTAGTCAACATTATTGCGCATTGCGCACTTGCGCCGCACGCGTAAGTCATGTCTTTTGTTTTAGCGAGTAACTGTGGTTACTCGTTTACAGACAACGGTATAAGTGTATAAGCCTTTTTATTTGTTTATATTATTATACTAAAACTATATTTCTAATTTGCTATATAATAATATTACTAAAAGGAAAAAAAGATGGGGCCCCCAAAAAGGGTGAGCCATGTTCCAAGGAACATGTTGAACTTGCCAAAAGACGGCTCTTCAAAACTCACATAGCAATATTGATTTCAAATTTTGGATCAGAAACTGAGATTATAATGCTTTTTTGTGTTGCAACTACGTATGAACTAAAAGAATGGAAGAGAAGTATTCATGGATGAGGGTAAAATGTACTCCATATGAGCCACTAATAGACAGGTTTTTAGAAATCTTAAATTTGACTGAGCTTTTTACTCTTGAAGCTGAAGAAAAGTTGTATTCTCTGTTCTTAATCCTTCGGTTCTTAATCTTGTCCGGTACATTGTATAGATGTTTGTCGGTATGGGGGCTAGATATTTAGGTGTAACTAGTTTTTCACCTGTGCGCTGCACGGGATGTTATATGGAGATATTTATATGTTAGTATATAAACATAGTTATAAATCACAATTTTTATCACATGAGTTAGAGAATCATAAATGAATAGTAACGAATTTTAAGAGTCTAAGAAGTACACAAGTTACAAATTGTTGAAGATATCCTTGTAAACATGTCTATATAGTTTTTTGAATTTCTTTCATCGTCACACTTCACAAAATTCAAGTCAAACGTACTTGTGCCCTTGAAACTATAACATAAAACTGTTCAAGCGTATAAATAGGATTTTGCAAGAAAAAACTCATGATTTCTGGATGCTCTTGGCTCGTTGTCATTACACATAATCTAAGATAATCACGCATTCACTTTGATCCAACTACATCTAAACTTGTTTCTCAATCGACATTGTAGCAATTGAAGACCTTTTTTCGCATTCCTCTAGCAGCATATGTATTTGATAAAGTAAAAGACGAAGGAGAAAGTGTCCTAACATGTATTATAGTAATAACAATATGAACTCATGCCATATTTATGGTTTACATTTATTTCAAATTTGATGTCCATATATAAAGATGAACTCTCACAACTAGAACTATTGAACTGGTATTGTCGATTGCAATGTTTGAAGCTTCGTCCACTTGCTTTAGGCTGTTACACAAGCTTCAATTCTTGTAAATAAGTCTCGTTAATCCATTCATAAAATGGGGTAAATTGTCAACTAATTGTATGGCTTTAAATTCACTAGAACAATAACACTTAACTCGCTCACGAAGATATGACACACCCCTGTCAAGATATAAATAGATATAATGGTTAGTAAGCTTCTAATGGTGAATATGGATTAAAAATGTCGTAGTGATGTCCATTCACAAATTGGTAGTTAGCATGGACTAAGTGCCCTCTTTTCTTGCAGACGAAGATCAACCGGTCAACCCGTTATAACACATAAAGCAAGTTATTTAGCATAGAATATACTGCTATTGTGGAGATAGGTGAACATTGTAACACCATCCCCAAATATATTTACTTTTATGTAAATAATGTATTGAACCTTATTAAAGGATTAATGAATTTACGAAGTTGTAAATTTTTTTTATTTCTTTCGCGTGAATAGTAAATTGCACGTGGGACCCGCATCGGGAGCGGGGGCCACCCAACGTTTCCGAGACCACATATTTTATTCATCTTGGTAAGGATAATATTTATATGGTGGTGGATATTTTATTTGGGTCGTGGAAAGGCCCGGAGTTGGCCGATTGGGCAAAAGAGGCCCAAATACCGGTACCGACAATTTAACAGATAACAGCCCGGAAATAAATTTCGGAGACTTCTAAATTAATGTTTTGGAATACATATTATTTCAAGAGGCCATTACGATTGGGAACACGTAATATATTTTATTTGAGCCGATAAAATAAAATATAATTACAACAGTCCGAAAAATACAACTTTCGGGACCGATTGTACACATCGGGACACAAAGGGATGACCTCCCACATGACTGGGGGCCATCCCACGTTTTTTGCAGCTCAAATGTGACCCTTGGGGGCTGCAAAGACAAGGGAAGGTGGGAGGAAGGTCAACCGTGAGGTGGGATGGGACCCTTTCCCCACATAATTGGTGAGATGAGCCAAAAAGGCCATCCTATCACCCCCTCACCCCATTGTCTCGGCCAGGCCACCCAAGGGAGATAAGAAGAGCTTCCAAACTCACCTCCATTGGTGCAAAGTTGAGCTCAAGCTTTAGTGATCCAAGGAGGAGGTTTTAAGAAGGCAACAGTTAGGAAAAGTGTGAATAATTAAGGTAATGACCTTATTATAACTTCTCCTTACTTTTTTCTTCTACCATATGAGGCATATATCATGTGAAGGACCCTTAGTATGGTTCCATATGTTATAAGTATGGATTTATGGGTGGGGAGATGGTTCTATGTCCAAGAACGGACCTAGAGACCAAAAACTACTGGTTCACCGGAAAAATAACCTTTTAAAGGTTATTTGTATTAATATGGGTTTTATGATTATAAAACCTTGTTAGGCACTTGTAAAGGGTATTTCAAGTGATTTCACAAAGTTGGAAAAGTCGCCGGAGTTGCCGCCGGAGTTGACCAAAAGTCCCCGGAGTTTCACCGGAGTTCAACAAAGAAGGGTAGAACTTCATAACGCTAGTTCAAGGTGAGTGGACGGCTTAATATCTTATAACTTTTGAGTTAATTATGAGATTACCTAAATAAATGTTATATGAATTCATAATGATGTTTAAAAGATATTTAAACATGTGATTAGCCAGTAGGGTTAAGTTTGTATGAAAGAAATAAATTGTTTATGCATGGAATATGATATGAAGAATTATATAAAATGCATATTTGTTTGAAGTGTATTAGAAGCACAAACGAATATTATTAACTTAATTATATGATGATTAAGTTGATACACACAAGGCATGAAATGGCGGTCAACGAAAACGTTGACTGATGGACAATGGATTTAATTAATACCGGTTGGTATTAATTAATTATAAATCTATATAAATGCATGGGTTTGCATGGATTGTGATACATAAGCTTTATGTATTGAATTAGTTATGAATGACTAAGTATGATATAGACTCTATCTAGGTTGATAGGAGGTTGATCATAGGAAAATATTTTGGTGGAGGACCCTAGGACTAAAAAGTCCTTAACACTCATAATTTGGTGGAGGACCCTAGGACTTAAAAGTCCTTAACACTCATATTTTGGTGGAGGACCCTAGGACTTAAAAGTCCTTAACACTCATATTTTGGTGGAGGAGCCTAGGACTTAAAAGTCCTTAACACTCATTGATGGAGTATATGGCCCAGGAACCCCCGGCCCATAGACTCCTACTTCTCCTACACAAGTCCATTGGGCCCAGAGAACAACGCAGGCCCAAATACGGCGGCCCAAGCCTCAACATAGCCCAGAACACACACTGGGTGCCTTCGGCTTCCTTGGCCGAAGGCTCCAAAACTCGCAGGATAGCCTTCTCTGGCATAAGAAGCTACTGGGAAAAAACGGCGAAAAACATGAGCCTTCGGCACTATCAAGCCCTCGGCATCGGAGAGGCCTTCGGCTGAACCAAGCCTTCGGTCACACCAGGCCTTCGGCTACACAGGGGTCCTCGATTACATGGATGCCTCGGCTACACAAGGAGCCTTCGGCCAAACACGCTCAATCATCAGAGATTCCTTTTAGAGACAGCCAACCACCGCATTTAATGCCACGTCACATCCGCCAACCGCATTCAATGCGGTGGACGTACCACTGCCGGTGCCAACCGGCTGATGTGACCCTTCGGCCGTTGGATTACTGACACGTGTACTCTCATCGCATTTATTGCTGCTATAAATAGCAGCTCAATTCTCCTTGTAAACGAGGCCAACTCCACATTTGGAGTTCATTTTAATAAATCGACTCCCTCTCCTCCTATTTGCTCTGACTTCTCTCTAAGTTATTCCCGCAATAACCCCTCGGATAAGATACCCCCCGGGTAGACTATCCATCATTTGGTGCTCTCGTTGAGAGGTCTGAACTATCAAGTAAGAAACCCTCCCCCTCTACCAAACACAAAACACTTACCAAAGATGGGAAGAACCACCCGTGCCCAATCCAAAACCCTTGAGGAGAACCACGTAGCCCCCGGTGAAACTAACGGGGCTGAGGCCTCCAACAGGCTCTTAGTACCCGAGGGTGGTATCATCCTCGAATTAGAGCAAGCCACCGCTGACCTACGTCAGCAGCTGCAGAAGAACACCCCTGATGCCCGCATTGGCCTTGATAATCGAAGGATGGATCGGAGTGAGAACCAAGTTCCCCCTCCGGCCTCGGCCATCGATCTTCAGGCTGCCTTTGCGGCCTTTGTTCAAAACATGGCTCTCAATTCTGGAGCCCTCGCCTCTCAGGCACCCCTTCAGCCCTATGCTGGAGGGAATGTTATCAACCTACCACCACTCCCTCCTTTGTTCAACAACCCTCCCCCGGGGGTTGGCAACCGCGAGGGGGTCATAGCGCAGGATACCGCCTCCCAGGAGGCTCAATCCAGGGACAAACGCCCCATGATGAAGGAGAAACCCCGGACCTCTGCACTTGAGAGGCTTGGGGGAGCTCCCGGACGCCAAGGGGTCCAAGACCGCCTCGGCAAGCAAGAATTCAGCAGGCCCCAGGAGAGTGGTGCCTCCGCTTCGGGTGCCGAGGGCGTGCCTCCCCCCCGAAGCAAAGGCAAAGCCCTCCTCCATGCCGATGACGCCAGGCACCAAATCAATCAGGCGCAATCCTTCGGGGCCAACTCCCAAGGGGTTGCCCCGAAGGATCCTAAGGACGAAATCATCGAAGCCCTCCTCCGTCAACTTGAGGAGAACCGTCAGGCACCCCCGACGGCTTCCACGGCGAGACCGGATCCGGAATACGCTGACCTCCGGGCACAAGTGGAGGAAATGAAGCGTAAACTAGCCGAAGGCTCCGGCGAGCCCCTTATTCAGCTCCGCACTAGGACGCCTTTCACCCCAAGGGTGTTGGCGGCCAAAATCCCCCACAAATATCGGGGGCAACCTATCAAGCCGTATGAGGGGAAGACGGATCCCCAAGAACATTATAGCCGCTATCAAAATAGCATGATGATGATGGGGGCCTCGGATGAATACTTATGCCGTTGGTTCCTTTCCACCTTGGAGGGACCCGCGTATGAGTGGTTCAACCGGTTGCCCGAAGGCAGCATTGATTCTTGGCAAGAACTTGCCCACCGCTTCCTTACACAATTTGCTGGGAGGCATCGCTCAAAGAAGCACTTCTCCCACCTTCTAAACGTGAGACAACAGAAGGAGGAAACCCTTCGGAGTTTCCTGGAACGCTGGAGGCAGGCCTCCCTCGAGGTCGAAGGCGCTGATGACAGGACACTAATGGCCCTCTTCCACACCGTCCTCCGCAACGGTAACTTCTCCCGGAGCCTGATCACTGATCCCCCCCGCGATTATACAAAGGCCCTTCAGCGGGGGGACCGATATGCTGAAGCGGAGGAAATCGAGAAGGGCCGCCGCAACACGGATCCTTCTCAGAAGAATGAAGGCAGGAATCGGTCCGGAGGGCCTTCCCCTCCGGTCAACCGAGAAGCGCAGTACAACGATCGCTCCCGGGGTGGCCAAGCCAGACCCGGGGGCGGTTACAAGAACAATCCGAAGGCTTGGGCGCAACCCGTCCTCCTGGAGCACCCACGCACTCCCCTGACGCACCCCGTCAGCGTCATCTTGGACCATGCAGAAGAGCGAGGGCTAGTGGAGCGAGACTCCCGTACACCCCTCGAGATTTATGCCATCGGTCCTGATGAGCCCTACTGCCGCTTCCACCGCCACCATGGACACAAGACCGACGACTGCCACCAGCTAAAAAACGCCATTGAAAGACTGATACAGGCGGGCCACTTGTCCCAATTTATCAGGGTCCCTCCTTCCCAGGGCCCCCTTCACCATCAAGGCCCTCCATCGAAGGCAAACAAGTGGGTGAACCCCAACACCATCCCTTTGGGGAACCCACAGGGGAAGAAACGTGAAATTGGTGGCCTCGATGACGAGGGAGAGGGCTCCCATCAACAATACAAGCGCCACATTCACATGATCAACGGCGGCAACACCGGAGGCGATTCAGCAAGCCAAAGGAAGAAATGGGCACAGTCCCTTTACATTGGGGAAGTCAATCACATGCCCCCAACTAAAAGGCCGAGGGGGGATCCAATCTTCTTCACAGATGCGGACCTCCCCTCGGGTTCTATGCCGCATAGGGACGCCCTCGTCATCCGCACTGAGATCAATGACGCCATCATCCACCGGACTTACGTCGACACGGGGAGTTCTGTCAACGTCATGTATCTCAGCACATTTCAAGAGTTGGGACTCGACAGGGGGTCCCTTCGGCACATCAACACCCCCCTCTCCGGATTCACGGGGGATAGCATAGACGCCGAAGGCATCATCACCCTCGTGGTTGAATTCGGCGACGGGTCCCATAGAGCCAAGCTCGAAGTGGAATTCGTCGTCGTCAACCTCGACTGCGCACACAACATCATCCTCGGCCGGCCTGCCCTCGAGGACTTAGAAGCCGTCATCTCCATGAGACACCTCGGCCTCAAATTCCCCACACCCACCGGCATCGGCTATTCGAGGGGGAATCAGAAACTCTCCAGGGCCTGCTACCTTCAGCTTACCAAGAAGTTTAGTAAAACTGAGTTTCGTGTTGACACCATCACCACCAAGGCCTTGGAGGAAGAAGAAGGCAGGCCGAGGGCTGAGCCTGCCGAGGAGACCGAAGACTTGATGCTCGATCCGTCCAAGCCGGAGAGAGTCCTGAAGATTGGAGCCAAGCTCCCCGAAGACCTGAAGGCTGACATCACCAAAGCCCTCCGCGCCTACACCATTGTTTTTGCGTGGGGGCCGGAGGATATGCCAGGAATTGACCGAAGGGTTATCACCCACCGCCTGGCGGTAGACCCTTTGGCCAAACCAGTACAGCAACGAAGAAGACCCCTCTCGGCCGAGAGAAGGGAGTTCGTGAAGAAGGAGGTATCTATGCTCCTCTCCATCAAACACATTAAGGAGGTGAAATACCCTTCTTGGTTAGCAAACGTGGTCCTCGCACAGAAGCCTCCTACCTTCCGCATGTGCGTGGACTACACAGATCTGAATAAGGCATGCCCTATGGACCCCTTCCCTCTGCCAAACATTGATCAACTAGTGGATGAGACCGCGGGATGCGAGATCATGTCATTCCTTGACGCATTCCGCGGATATCATCAAATCTATATGCATGAGGAGGACGCTGAAAAAACTGCCTTCATGACACCCGAAGGCATCTTCTGCTACCTTGTGATGGCCTTCGGTCTAAAAAATTTAGGCGCCACCTACACACGCATGGTGGCTAGGGTTTTTCAAGCTGTCCTAGGACGCACCATGGAGGCTTACGTTGACGACATGATCGTCAAAAGCAAGAAGGCAGGCACCCACGCCGACGATCTCCGGGAGATTTTTGCCATCATGCAAAAATTCAACCTCCGGCTAAATCCAAAGAAGTGCACCTTCGACGTGCAGGGAGGAAAGTTCTTGGGCTACATGGTCAGCCAAAGGGGTATTGAGGCCAACCCCGAGAAGATTCAGGCCATCATCAACATGGAGCCCCCACGCAACGTCAAAGAAGTTCAACGGTTGACGGGTCGCCTGGCGGCCCTCAACCGATTCCTCTCTAAGTCAGCCGAGAGGGCCCTCCCCTTCTTCCAAATCATGAGAAAGACGGCGGGTTTCCAATGGACATCTGAGTGTCGAGAAGCCTTCGACGAACTCAAGAGGTACCTCTCCTCTCCCCCAGTGCTCTCCAAACCAAAGGTGGGGGAGACTTTATACTTATATCTCGGTGTTAGCCCTGCGGCTATCAGCTCAGTACTAATCCGAGAGGAAGACGGCATCCAACATGCCATCTTCTACGTCAGCAAAACCCTCCGGGAGGCCGAACTCAGGTATTCTCCCGTCGAGAAGACGGTGCTAGCCATCGTTTGGACCGTCAAGAAGCTTGGCCACTACTTTCAAGCTCATCCGGTCCAAGTGCTCACTCATCAACCCCTCGGCGCCCTCATGAGGAGTCCCACTAGCTCCTCTCGGATGGTGAAGTGGGCCATCTTCCTCAGCCAATACAACATAGACATCCGTCCGAGGCCTGCCATTAAGGGCCAAGCCCTGGCGGACTTCGTAACGGAATGCACCGCGAGATCAGCAACTGACGAGGAGCCCTCGGCACCCCTCGATGAATGGTGGACACTCTATACCGATGGCTCCTCGGCCACCAAAGCATGCGGAGGGGGTGTGTTCCTCATTACACCCGAGGGCTTCCGCGCCTATTATGCCATCCGCTTCTCCTTCAAAGTCTCCAACAACGAGGCCGAGTACGAAGCCCTCCTATGCGGCCTTCGGCTAGCAGCAAATCTGAAGGCGAAGATGATCCACGTCAGGTGTGACTCCAAGCTTGTCGTGGGTCAAATCTCCGGGGAATACGAAGCCAAAGAAGGGAGGATGAAACAATACAAGGAGGCCGCCAAGGAGTTGCTTAAGGTATTTGAGGCACATTCTCTTACCCAAATACCGAGGGCTCAAAACTCTGAGGCCGACATTCTATCCAAGCTCTCGGATGAATCCCCCGAGCACCTCTCAAAAATTGCAAGAATTGAGGAACTCAGCCTCTCAAGCATCCACGCGAGCCCCGTCATGAACATTAACCTGAGGCCGGAGGATTGGATCTCCGACATCATCGCCTTCATCAACACAGGGCAACTGCCCCAAGACGAAGCCCGCGCAAAATTGACAAAGCTGAGGGCTCCCAGCTACACCCTCGAAAACGGGAGGCTTTACAAGAGATCTTACAACGGCACCCTCCTTCGGTGCCTTCATCAAGATGAGGCCGAAGTCGCCATGGAGGAAGTGCACAGTGGCACTTGCTCAGCTCACCAGGGACCCTTCTCCATGTCCCGAAGGCTCATAGTTCAGGGCTACTTCTGGCCCACGATGGCTAGAGATTGTGCTGATCTAGCCCGAAGGTGCACCGCTTGCAAACACTTTCAGAAGGCCCCCGGCAGACCAGCGGTCAACTATGCTCCCATCAGCACCGCTATACCCTTCTCCAGATGGGGTATTGACTCAGTAGGCCCTCTGCCGAGGGGTACCTCCAACAACAGGTATATCATTGTGGCCATTGACTACTTCACCAAATGGGTAGAGGCCGAGCCCCTCGCCAGCATCACTGAGGCCCGGTGCCGCCACTTCGTTCTCAAAAATATTCTCACAAGGTTTGGCGTTCCCCAGCAAATTATCTCCGACAACGGGACTCAGTTCGAGGCAGCCCCCTTCTGTGCCCTCTTTGAGGCTTGGGGCATCAAGCACACGTTCTCTTCCGTTGCCTACCCTCAAGGCAATGGACAAGTAGAGAATACCAACCGCACCCTCCTCGAAGGGTTGAAGAAAAAGCTGGCAGCCGAAGGGGGAGGCTGGGTAGAAGAACTCCACAACATCTTGTGGGCCTACCGCACAACCCCTCGGCGTGCAACAGGCGAAACACCCTTCTCCCTATGCTATGGTTTTGAGGCTAAGGCTCCAACAGAAGTGACCCTTCCGACCCGAAGGGTGGAACAATATGAGCCCGAGGTCAACGACGCCAACATGGCCCTCGACCTTCATCTCATCTCAGAACGCCGAGAGCAAGCTTTCCTCAGGGCCGAAAACTATAGGAGACAAGTCAAAGGCTACATCAACGCCAAGGTCCGCTCCCGGGAGTTCCAGGTGGGAGACTACGTCCTCCGACGAAGGGAGGCCAGTCTACCCACCGAAGGCGGCAAGATGGCGCCAAAGTTTGAAGGCCCCTACATTGTCTCAGCCATCATCAAACCGGGGACATACAAGTTAAAACGTCCTAATGGGACAGAGATTCCTAGACATTGGAATGTGCACCACCTAGTAAAGTTTTATCAATGAGCGGCCAAGCCCTCATCCTCAAAAAGTGTAAATGATCAGTGGCCCAAGGCCCCTTCCGTTTTGAAAGAAAATCAAAAGGCCAAGCCTTCGTCACCTACATACTGTACAAGCGGCCCAAGGCCCCCTTCCCTCCTATAAATGAGTGGCCAAACCCTCATCTCTCCACCAAAATAGGCCCAAGGCCCCTTCCTCTCATGAGAGGGAGCACCGATTTAGGTATCAAGTACCAAACATATGGGTTACCCCCATCACTCTTTGAAAACACCATGTGTTTTCTCACTAAGCCGTACCCCACGAGGACGCAATCATGCATACACTATGCATACTTTTACATACTCTCCAAAAAAAAAAAAAAGAAAAGAAAAAACCGGGGGGTGCAACACCCCTCGGCCCCGGCTGGTACCAAGTGCCCCCGGATATTTGTGTTCCACACGCAAATAAAACCCTTCCCAGGAACGCTTTCCGCGCCATCCCCCAAGGGGAGGCAGGCAACGGACCATGTCCCGGGCCCAGGATTCGACTTCCACAAACGAAACGCTCCCCGCACTATCCCCCAAGGGGAAGCAGGCAACAGACCATGTCTCGGGCTGAGGGGACGACTTTCAAAACCGAGGCGCTTTCCGTGCTATCTCCCAAGGGGAAGCAGGCAACAGACGATGTCTTGGGCCGAGGAAACGACCCTCAAACCCTTCGGGATATCGGAAGGTCATTCCCAAAGGGGGAGCCAACGGTTTGTTCCGTTGCCTCCCATATAGGTCAAGCCTTTCCTAGAAACCAAGTTTCTAGATGCCTCTCCTACACCATCTAAAAAAAAAAAAAGATGTGTAGGGGGGAAGGAACTCCCCGGATACTATTCTCCCCGAAGGCTCAACACTTTGGATATATGTTCCCAAAGGCTCCTACAAAGGCACAAGAAAATCTCTCAACAACAAATCATCCGGCTACATAGCCGAAGGCTTCACTGCATGAAACCTTGGAGTACAAGATCTCCACCGGAGGTCCAAGAAGAAGGCTCACTAAGAAAAACTTCACCTAGATTTGGCTAAGGCCGAAATTCGGGGGGATCAAAGTCAACTATGTGACATGCCGAAGGCTCCACAAAGCTCTAAGGCAAGCTAAACATATATCTACACAAACCGGAGGCTTCATGCCGAAGGCAGAATGTCACCCGACTCATTCAACAATGAGAAAATTTCTAAGTCCACATATTAGCACCCGTGGGAGGACACTCATCAAGCCGAAGGATGCTCACAATATTTACACTCTGGGTTTCACCAAGCCCACGAGCTTGGGTCCCCTCGGCTAGACTGTACACACCGGAGGATCAATCAATCCTCACACTCGAAGGATTCACTACAGCTTCTATTGAAACTTCGTAAAAAAATGACTAAGTCCACAGATGGGAACCCTTCGGCGGTCAAGCAACCCTCACATACGAAGGGCCCGCAGTATCTTTGTCAGACTACCCGACGGGGACCTAGTGCTACACTCAAGATCGAAGACCTCATCACCGCCGAGGGCCTAGAGTGAAATTAGCTTGGAAAATTTCCTAAGTCTAATTCATGATAGCCCTCGGTCCTATTGTTACAACCCGGGGGCAATTCCAATGGTTCATCACGGAAGGCCTACAATGGAACCCTACTTAGAAAGTTTTTAAGTCCACAATCACAAGCCCCCCCGATGATTCTGCACTACAGTCGGAGGCTTGTAGTGGGTGGCGCTTAGAAATTTTTCTAAGTCCACAAACTTGTGGCCCTCTGCCAAACACACGAAAAAGAGAAAACCATACATTCAAAATACGAAGGAAGGAAGGGAGGCAAAAACGTACAAACACAAAAGAGGTGAAGGCATTCATTTATACAAAGAACCCGAAGGCATACTGCTCACCCGGGGAGAAAAACAATTGAAGTACAAATCATGCTTCATTACAAAGTATGGCCGAGGCCGGGGACTACAAACTATTACAGCATTACACTTGGTGAAGCTTCAAGCTGCAACATCTTTTGTTGTATCTCCCTTCGGTTTGGAGGAGGCGTCATCCTCAGCTTCTCCTTCATCATCCGAGGCCAGCCTGTCCAGCTCCGAGTCCTCCAGAAGCTGCCTCTCTTCACCTTCTGGAAGGGGGATCCTGACGTCTTGGAGCAGGGGGGGAAGGCCGTAGGGGGTGGGATCAAAGTCCTTGGGGTCTACCCCAAAATGCCGAGCCAGCTTCCGGTAGAGCATGGCTTGCGTGAAATACTGGCCCCCCTCATAGAAGCTTTTCCCCTTCAAGGCCAGCCACATCGCCCCAGGGCCCTTCACCCAAGCATCCGCTGAGGACTCCATCACCAGGGCCCTCCACTGCTCCAGATCTGCGGATTTCCAACCCTCGGCTATAAACCCATCGACGACGTCTCTCTTGGCTTGGGCCACCGCATCCCGCTTTGAGTTCTCGGCTTGCTCGGCGGTCAATTTGGCGGCCACAGCGGCTGCCTCTTCGGCGTCGGCCCTCCCTTTGGCGATGCCCTCGTCCCTGGCCTCCTTCCTGGCAGCCTCCAGCCTCTGGTCAGCCTGCCGAAGGGCCTCCTCCAAACCGGCCAGTTGCCTGATGGCCTCGGTGTTATTAGCAATCAGCTTCCGCATGGCCTCGTCAGACTTCGCCCTTTCAACACGGCGCTGTTCCGCCCTCCTGACTAGCTCCCCGAGGGCAATGCTCGACTGCAAACAGATAAAGGAGCACTCGGGATCAAATTATGCAAAGATAGGGAACCCCGGGACAAAAATTAAGAAGGGCCTAAGCACTTACCATAACTGAGGCTTGAAGGGCCTTGAGCTCGAGAGACTCGTCCTCAAACTTGCCGAGGGTTGATCGATCCAGCGAGGGAGTGGCGCCCCTCAGGAACTCCCTCGGATCAAGGGTGCCGTGCATAATAGCCGTCCCCTTCTTGATGGGGAACTGCACCTTTTCCAGGGGCCAAGCCCCCTCATCAAGATCCACTCGGGGGAGGGAATCTGAGGGCCTGCCCGAAGGGAGCTCGTCAATGATCACTAACGGGGGAGCTTTCCGCCCGGCGTCCCCCTTTGGTTTCTTCTTTTCCGAGGGATTTATGCCCTTCCCGACATTTTTTCTTTTGAGGTCCCCCGCCTTGGAGCCCTCGGCGTCATCGCCGGCATCAACAACTACCGCCTCCTTGGAAGGCCCCTGACCCTCAGGAGTCCTCTCTTTCTGAAAGAAGGCATCCTTCTGTGGCTGTGAGGAAACCCCCTCCTCCTTCTTCTTATTCTCCTTGGCAAGTTTCCGGGAAAGCTTGGCGAAGGCCTTGGGATCCATTATTTCACCTGCAAAAAGAAGGGAGAGTTAGAATCAAAGCAAATCAAAAGACCAAGATCTCTAAGTGCTAATGAAGAGCGCCTTCGGCAACAACCTCCGGCTTTCTGATACCCCCTGTCAAGCACGAGGTACTTCTCATCAGTATCTGCGGGGAGACGGTACCGCCGAAAGTTCAGTTTGTACAACTCCTCCGAAAGGGTGGCCTCTTGAATAGATATCACCTTGGCAGACCCCTTCGGCTTCTTAATGAGCTTAGCACCATCCTTTTGCAGAGCCGCGCTCCCAACTTTCAGATGCCTCCTGAAGTGATTGCGCAGGGGCCTCGGGAAATCAGCTCCCGTCGTCCGGATGAAGCAGAACCTGTCCCTCCAGAACTTGTGGGAAGACGGGGTCCCAGAAAACATCCTCCACGAGGGCACTTGCTGGAGATTGGCGAAGCCTTCACTATTGGTAGCCCCCCATCGGCATAGGTTGAATGAAAGGAAGAACTGATCAAGAGTTGGGGTAACCCCACGGCTTCGGCACAGCGACAAGAAGCCGGAAATATACGAGTGGCTATTTGGCGTTAGTTGGCAGGGAGCCAGCCCTACGAACTTCAGGTACTCCAACAAAAACGGATGGAGTGGGAACCGGAGGCCCAACTCCACCGAGAGCACGTGCACTGCGAAACAACCTTCGGGGGGGGGGGCTGGATAATAGGTCTTCCGGGCCTGGCTCCACCACTTGGGCCGAAGGCCCCACCAGTATCTGCGTGGCTTGACAATCAGAAGGCGTGGCCGTTGTCTTCAAATCGAGAGCGGCAGTATTAAGGTATGAGTGACCTTCGGGGATCCCCACTGGTTGCCCCGCGTCGACAGCCGCCTTCTTCTTCTTCCTGGAGGGCCCCTCGGCTTTCCGATGCCTCCTCTTCTTCCCCAAAGCTACCCGGAGAGGGACAGCGTCAATCGGCCGGGAGCTGCTCGCTTCACCGGCGCCTCGCGAAGGCAAGACAGCAACTGTGACACGTTGCCTCTCCTTCTCCTCCTCTTCCTCGGCTACCTGAAGCGCGAGGGCCATCTCCTCGTCCTCAGCGACCTGTTCGAAGTCTTCGGCTTCGACCTCAGCATGCAGATTGCTTTGCATATCCCTCGCCACGTCAGAGTCGTTATTACACGAGGTCTCACTGGATGACTCCAAAGTTGAGTAGCTCTCAGATCGTGCCGGGGCCTCCTCCAATATATTTTGGGAGTCACTACCGGAAGACATTATGGTGGAAGAGAGGGGGAACTATCTAAGTGTTTAAACCGAAAGCCCCTAAAGTCACTAACAAATGAGCCTAAGGAACTCGCAAAGTACGCTAAGAGAGTCGGAGGGCTGGGGAAATACTGACCTCAAAAGTTGGTTTTTTGATCGGAGGGAGGACTTTCTCTCTCTAGGAAAATTTCGCCAGAGCTTCGCCAACAATGAAACGCGCGAGGAAATAAGCTCCGTCTTGGGGTATTTATAGACAGATGGGCCTCGATACATGGGCTTCGATTCAAAGCCCATCATTACATGCCGCTTCCTTCCCCAATGGGTGGCAGCCGCCCGCCCCCAACCAACGGGGACACGCCACGTCAACTCCTCTTCCAACGGCTATATTGCAACGGCTACATTTCAGAAACACTAGGGATGCCCCCGAGTGGTAACCTCCGGCTATCACTTTCCGCAGCCTTCAGACAACGAACTCCACCAAACGTCTTCAAGCCCGCGGCGGCACTAGCCTCCGGCTCATCAATGTCACCACCCCTCGGGAACTTATCAACACATCATGACTCCTTCAGCCCGAACTCGCCTTCGGCCTAAAGGAGTGAGGGACTGAGATACACCCCTCGGGGGTCATACACAACAAAAGTTTTCCCCAAGTCACTTGCGGAAATGAAGCAGCCCTCATCATAACACATGCAGGAAATACATCTATGCTTCCCTCAGAAAACCCTCGACGTGTGGGGGACTGAGGGAAGCCTTCGGCAATCAGCAGAAGGCAGCTCTCAAGCAAAGGCGCCCGACCAAATGATGTAGCCTCCGGAAGAACCAACACACCTACTCATTTTCCCTCAAGTACCTTTCGGCAAAAGGAGTGAGGGACTCCTGATGGAGTATATGGCCCAGGAACCCCCGGCCCATAGACTCCTACTTCTCCTACACAAGTCCATTGGGCCCAGAGAACAACGCAGGCCCAAATACGGCGGCCCAAGCCTCAACATAGCCCAGAACACACACTGGGGTGCCTTCGGCTTCCTTGGCCGAAGGCTCCAAAACTCGCAGGATAGCCTTCTCTGGCATAAGAAGCTACTGGGAAAAAACGGCGAAAAACATGAGCCTTCGGCACTATCAAGCCCTCGGCATCGGAGAGGCCTTCGGCTGAACCAAGCCTTCGGTCACACCAGGCCTTCGGCTACACAGGGGTCCTCGATTACATGGATCCCTCGGCTACACAAGGAGCCTTCGGCCAAACACGCTCAATCATCGGAGATTCCTTTTAGAGACAGCCAACCACCGCATTTAATGCCACGTCACATCCGCCAACCGCATTCAATGCGGTGGACGTACCACTGCCGGTGCCAACCGGCTGATGTGACCCTTCGGCCGTTGGATTACTGACACGTGTACTCTCATCGCATTTATTGCTGCTATAAATAGCAGCCCAATTCTCCTTGTAAACGAGGCCAACTCCACATCTGGAGTTCATTTTAATAAATCGACTCCCTCTCCTCCTATTTGCTCTGACTTCTCTCTAAGTTATTCCCGCAATAACCCCTCGGATAAGATACCCCCCGGGTAGACTATCCATCACTCATATTTTGGTGGAGGAGCCTAGGACTTAAAAGTCCTTAACACTCATATTTTGGTGGAGGACCCTAGGACTTAAAAGTCCTTAACACTCATATTTTGGTGGAGGACCCTAGGACTTAAAAGTCCTTAACACTCATATTTTGGTGGAGGACCCTAGGACTTAAAGTCCTTAACACTCGGATAATAAATTGGTGGAGGACCCTAGGACTAAAAGTCCTTAACACTCGAAAACATATTGGTGGAGTACCCAAGGATTATGATCCTTAAAACTCATAGATTATGATATTGAAATAGGGACAAGGAGGAGTCCTATACACTCATAGGTATATGGGTGGGTTGGGGTTTTTAGTCAAGAATATTGACTATTACTATTTTTCACAAATAAAACGGTGATCCACGGATCGGGTATTTTCCAAGTATATATATACTAATGAGTATTTCATAACTTGGGGAAAAGACTATCTATATAAGTATCCCCCTATGTTTGGGTCTCATATTTAAAACGCTAGTTATTCTATATTTAGCCTGCTACTCGCTCGGTACTTGTACTGACCCCTTCGGGCCCCCCACCATTTTCAGGTTGAAGCTAGGGCTTGCTACCTGCACCTTCTTATGGGTGATATCAACTTCAGGAAGACGTGGTTCGTGCTTCCTTGTTTTCTTTCAAACTACCGAACACATGCTCATGGATATTTGTTCTACTATAAACTATTTTTGGGGCTTGCATGCCCATGTTGTTGGCCGGTTGTGGCTTATGACTTACCGTTGAATATTTCCGTTATTCATTGTCTTAAATGTGATGTTGTTATGTATGTTTACTACTGAGTATGGATGGATTATTTTCTCGAACGCCTTGTGTAATTAAGTGAGGTTGACTCGCGGGTGACGTCACTTGATTATACGGCGGTTGTACACGCGCTTGGATTGCGGTCTGGGGCGTGACAAACATTACACCAGTTTGAAGGGGAAAAGGTAAACTACGCACCACCCTTAGATATTTAGTAGTTGAAAACAAGAGTTTTTTCAGAGTAATAGCTCCAAGTTCTCTTTTACTTGTGTCATTTGTGTTTTCTATAGTAAAAGGAATCTCTTACGGAGAGTACATCCTTTTGATATGGCTGAATAGAATATGGCTTAATATTTATTAACATTTGTGTTTTAGTTTTATAATAAAAACAAACAAACTAATCAAAATATCATATATCAACAAAACAACACTTGATACGGAGTAATAAGGTGACAATAACCAGTAAAATAAGTACCCTAAGTTATGTTTATCCAGGTTCAAAGAGGTCAACAACACCTTTTTAACAACAATAACCGGTAAAATAAAATGTTAAATTGTACCCAAATCAAGTGGTCAAATGCTTCAATCTAAGTAAACACATGACTTATAAATTTATAATACCACTGCTGCCAAAGGTACAGTAATAATAGGTAAAAAATAAGATGAAAAGAGAGGAAGTTACAACGTAAAGAGAGTTGTTTCCTTCTTTAGTTAGAGTATAAATAACATCAAACTCCAATTAGTTAGTTGTTGATAGATCCACAAATATAAAAACGGCAAAAATGTGACAGCTAGCACATTGAATTCGAACCAGGTGGTTGGAAAGGTCAGCACCAATTGGTTGGATATGTTGCCAATTGCTTATAGTAGCTACCAGTTTCTTATACTAGTTAAACAACTACACAACTACTCAGACATGATGGTTAAATTGTTGGTTGAGCATCACAAGTCCCAATGCTTGGTTCCCTCCTCCTTTGCAACTTCTATCACAATTGGTATGATGTGATAGTTGGGCTACCTCAGAAACAACGTGTTCACTCCTCATCCCGGGCTGCAAAAACAAAAAGGTATATGAACAAGCAACATAATATAATAACAAAGAGTTATGACAAACATGTATAAGAACAACCAACCTAATACAAAAACAATCTGCTATAACACAAAGCTATATGAACAACCAACAAAAAACAAAACAACAACTTTAGGTTAGGAAATGTTCACATCTATAGTCTTAGCCCCAATATTCACATCAACATAGCAACCAAAACCAATAAGGGTGTTAAGGCTTTTGTTTCTATCTATTCTTCTTGGTTTCAGTTTTGAGCGCCGGTTGGGAGTTGTTGTTTTTTCCCTTCCTATGAGGGTGGTGAAGCTCCAGGGGTACATAGTAGTGTAAAAGCCACACCAACACTTCTTTTCACACCTTGAGGTGTACTTTGCTCTTCATTTGCCTAATACAACAAAAATATATACTTTAAATGTATAACAATGAAAATTGACCTTTGAATTCACACTAATACTTACAATTGTATCTTTATTTGGATGTGTTTCCCTCTTATGCCCCTCATCAATGACAACCCCCACAACTTTGAACTTGCCCTTTTCTTAATGCTTTGTGAGATGTGTTAGGTTGTGGCATTGAAGTACTTGATGATGCTTTGACCTCGTTGGATGATATCACTATGTTTTTTTCTATCTACTTGGTAGGTTTGGAACCGGGGGAGGTTCAATTAGTTCATATTCCTCCACCTTCATGAAAGCCTTATTAGGAACCAGTTGCAAATGGTACTGATATGTTGCCTTATATGTTTTTTTGTGATATCACTTGGAAATGTATGTCATGAGATCTAACTGCTTATGGTACAAAACATATATGGCGTGTACACATGACATTCCTGTAAGTTCCCATGCCCTGCAAGTACACACCAACTTATCCAAAACAATAAAGTGTTTGTCAGCTCCCTCGCCTATCTCAAACCCCATATCACCATTAAATATTATTGTGCATCCCATTGCAGCCTCATTGTTGTCTTGATACAGCGTACTCCATGCATGTAGAAGACCAATCATTGATCCATTTTTCATGATTGTCTTGTAACTCAAAAATCCTTTTCATTGTCTTCAATTGTATATCTTCTAACATGCTAACAATTGGTTTTGTTCTTGCTTCCCGGATCCATGAATTGAAGGACTCGGTTATATTATTATCAATTATCCAACACTACTCTTGTTATTGAAATATGCACGATGCCATGTGTGGATTGAATACTTCAAAATGTTAGAGGCCGCTTCTTGGCTTAATTTTTCCTAACTGTTTCAAGTCAATTTCCATGCACAAATCCAGAATTTTTTACAAATTGATCTCCTCTCCATTTCTTGGATCAATTAACATAAACATGTACATCACAAAACCTATGCTCTACATCATGTATAATATCAATAACTGCACTTGCTAAACCCTTCTGCATGTCAGATATAAGGGTTAACTCTGCACCAGTGTGAAGGTCTGGTTATTGAACAAGCCAGGTCAGAAACCATCTCCAGTTGGGCTTGAAGGATGACAACTCACATCCAACTCTTGAAGGATTAACCGTTTTGCCCTCTTGCATTTGTACAAGTTGACATTAATCTTAAGACTTTTCTCACCCTCTTATTTTATATCAGGAACTCTAAAGTTTGGGTTTGTCTATAGATAACCTTTGAAGTAATTTGCTAACCACTTCCGAGAAGCATTGGAGATGAATTTTTTTGTGAAACCCTTGTGCTCTAGATTACAAACTTTAAATGTCAGACCAGAATTCTTCCCATCTTGAGAAATCCACAATCGGAATGGGCACCCTTCCTCATTAAGACATTTTACAACCAATCTGTTCTTCTCATTGGATTTAATTTTAAGCTTGTAGCCAAATTTCACACCATAGTTTGCAATGGCAGTTCTTGCCTCTTGGACATCTTCAAATGTCATCCAATTTACCAAACAAGTAGATCCATATGTGCTAGTGTAGTTAACCCCCATTTCTTCATAAGAGGAGTCATTGTCACTACTGTCATTATCTTCTTATACGTCTTAAGCTTTACATATCCATTTGGCACCCCTATACTCTTATTTTCATATTGAAGTCCCCCCTCATCCATTGTTTCAGCGCATTGGTTGGTCACGTTCTCACTATGTCCGCTTTTAACATATAAAGCAACAACAGATCAAATTAGACTTAAATAGATCTAACCAAGTCAAAAAAATATCCTAAATAAGCTAATGATTAAGTAGCTATGGAGTACAGAGTATTTTCTCTACCGGGCCTCCTCCGTGCGCCACCAATGTTACTAGGCACACTGATTTTTGTCAAAAGTGGACAAGGATGTCCTTAGTCAGCAATCACACTATTACAAATGGTGCTAGGCGCACCACCTACTTTTCCATCACTATCATAGTATCATATATAGAGTAGGACATTAAAAGCATCTCCCTTGTATGGATTCTTTAATAAGTCCTCCTTGTATTGATTCTTTAAAATAAAAATAAAAAAAAAGATTTTAGTATTTCCCAAAATTCTTTTAGAAAAAATATTTCCTAAAATTTTGTGTAACATTGTTTCTAAAAAGTAATGTAACTATCTTCGAAACATACTCAAATTCCTAATATAATCAGGATTACACTTTTTACCCACCATCAAACAACTATTATATAAATATTGAGAAAAGGGTCAAATAAGGCCTTCTACTATTATGAAACATCCACATAAGACCATGTACTCAATAAAGTGTCATATAAGTACCTCTACTTGTAAAAAACAATCAAATGAGTCATAACGATCTATTTACAACCTCCTAATCACAGTTTTAGCTTACATGTCGAATTTTTTGACTTGTATTTCAACCAATCTTAGTTAAATATTCGACGTATGCTGTATATTCTATTTGAAAAAGATGGTCAGAAGTACGCTAAAACCGGGATTAAGAGGTGTTAAATAGGTCATTAGGACCCATTTGATTGCTTTTTACAAGTAGAGGTACCTATATGACACTTTATTGAGTATATGGCCTTATGTGACTATTTCATAATAGTAGAAGGCCTTATTTGACCCTTTTCTCATAAATATTTGTAACCCATTATTAATGCTGTTATAAAGTTTTTACAATCTTCTTATACAATGGAGGATGAATCTAAAAATTATCTAAACAATAGTACTCTTGATTTTCAGACTTATGAGGTATTCATGTGCCCCACTATATGTATCTTAGTTCTTTTTAATGTGTTTCATTGAGTTTGTCGTATACAATATTCGATAATATTTTGATGGTTATATACACACACATATATTTTCATTCATCTTTATATTGAATAATATTGTCTAACTACGATGTGACAATATCTAGGATGTTACTAATAAGATGTTTTCGATCCCATATTAGACCAAATTTATCTTCATTTATAATTCTATATTGAATTATATATTTGAATATGTAACATTTTTAATTCTAGTAAACTAATTATCTTCAGTTTTCATTTGTTTGACTAATTTCAAAGGCCGAGGACCCCGACTTTTAAAACTCCATCTTCACCACACTAATTCCACATTACGATCATATATGTTACATGACTAGATTTATGATGTGAATGATATAGTTTGGATGTTTATAATTGAACTAATTTCGATGGCGATAAATTCAAACAAATCAGATCAGACCAGACTAGTAGTAAATGCACATTTATCAACCTTTCACGAAACTTGACCAATTTTTTTTTAAAATTTTTACATATATAATATTGGTGTCACATGAAAGATCTTTTGTTTTTTATCATATCATATGAAAGATCTTAAAAAAATTATTTAATTTGATATAATTTTTATAAAAATTGGGAAAAATGAAAAAAGTTATAGCATTTTATAAAAAAAGGGACTATTTGTCACATGGTAGCATGTTATTGGATGAAGAGTGAATGTAAAATTGAAATGGGGCAAGCCATGTGATCTTACGAACACTAAACAACAAATTTAATTTATTTTAATTTAATATGGAGTAATTGAAAAGGTCAAAAAAACGGAAAAGGCAACGAGTAATGCAAATTAACGGGAGTTTTTTCTGTTTTTCCAGGATAACGTAATTCGAAAAGAGGATTCCGAATAATTAGTCAACTTTTAGAACAAAAAATTATTAAAAAATAGTGTCAATTTTTTTTAGATCTGCTAACATGAATCAATATATGACTTCGGAGCCAAAACAAAAATAAAGACAAGAACAATAAAAAGGTAAGACATGATAAAAAGATAAAAAAGATACAGAGTATAAAATAGAGATTATATATATGATTAAAAAAAAGAATATCTTTTCTAAAGTTTATAAATACAATATATGTTACATATGAAAGATCATACAAAAATATTTAATTCAATATATTTTTGCCAAAATTGGGGAATAAATGAAAATAACACGTAGTATAACATTTTACAAAAAATAATTGTTCGACACATTATAAAAATGATATTGGCACCTCAATCTAATAATTTAGTCATCATGATTAGAAAAAATGGTTAACAGGGTTTGTTTTTAATTGTAAGGACTAAGGATTAATTATACGGTCCGAGTAGAAACTTTTGTTAAAAAAAGAAAGGGGGCATAATAGCCTACTAAGCCTATTTAAGGTTACGTTTAGCAATTGCCGGGTGCAAAAGATTTAGGGGTGTTTGGTAAACGACGTTTCAGTCGAAAAATGACGGTTTGATCACTTTTAGCGTTTCCATAAAGTGAAAAAACTGTTTGGTAAATAGCTGTTCGACACCAGCGCTTTTGGCTGGAAACGCTGAAATGAAAACGCTGCTAATATGAAAGTTTTGGGTTGTTGTTTTGAAAAATGACGTTTTTCAATAATTTTATGGCCAAACAGCTAAATTACCAAACATTTTCCAGTCAACCTACCAATTTATTCCGGTATTCAAACCCGCTAATTGAATCCAGTATTGACAACCCAGTATTAACTTCAGCCGCTAATTGCCGACCGCTAACACGCCCTTACTAAAAAACAAAAAAGTGCCAAAAAATTTCATTTACGTACTGTTCGTTTTCTGTTCGATGTCATCAACTGCTTTCCTTGTCCAAACACAGGCAAAGCATGACCTAGAAATTGAATTAACGAAGTCCGTATACTCGAAGAACATTTATCTGTGGGAAGTGGCATCAAGAGTTGAAATACAGATCACGCGAAGCTGATATCTGACGAAGCAGAGCATAATGGAATCATTCTCACGGAGCACAGTGTTGTACATCGAATTTCGATTTTGAAACACTTCTTGAGCAGCAAGCTAGCGAGTCAAAGCTGTCGTGGGGGTGGACACTTGGCTCCATATTATCATTTTAAATTATATTTGGGGAATAAAGGCGTCACGATGCGGAGATTCGTGAACGAGAAGTCTAGAAATCTCGTCAATCGACTCGTTTCTTCTTCACCTCTGTCTTCCTCTCACGCGTTTCAGCCTTGCGCTTCTTCCATTTCATCTCAGTCGCGTGTCTTGAGCAATACTAGTCCGACTCCTGATCCTTCTTCTTCATCGGATTCAATGGCCGGTTCTGATTATTCATCCACTCCCGTCAATATTCAATCCATTAATCCCAAGGTAAAACCAAACTACTTTTTTTCGGAAAATTCAGTTGCTTTATTGTTTTGAATCCAATCTCCTTTATTTTTATAAAGAGTCTCCCTTTTGACCTTTAAAAGAAAAAAACATACGCAATAATCTTTAGCCTTTTCTTTTTTCCTGTTTTACTTCAATTTTAATTGCTGGGTTGTTGAGGTGCAGTCTTTTTTAATGTGAAATCAATCTATATTTCATGTTTGGGTAGATAGTATTTTTTTAATTTTAAAAAACACGTCTTTTTGTTTTTCTGCTGCAATGTGAAATAACGTAGTCCGTAGTATATACTAGTATGTTATTTATCGTTATTGTTTGTGTATAATTTATGGTTACCTATTTAACTAGCTGATCAACTCTGATCCTCTGGACTTGAGTTTCTATGGACCTAGCAGAACTATCTTATTGTGAACCTATATCCATGCCTCTGAATATTTCACTTACATGATTGTTGCTGTCCTTTGTCCAGGTTTTGAAATGTGAGTATGCTGTCCGTGGAGAAATTGTCAATCTTGCTCAGGTAATTATTATAGAGTTCAAATAGTTGCAACGATTTTATTCGGATCTCAGAGTCCTTCATGATATTGATCGGCAGAAACTACAAGAAGAGCTACACTCAAACCCAGGATCTCATCCATTTGATGAGGTATTGAATCTTTAAAGATGTATGCTTTGATATATCATTATTTTTGCTTTACCTAATTGGGGGGGGGGGGGGGGGGTCTACATTTGTTTTTTACTTAGTTTAGTTATTTTCTATATCCTATGCATTCATTTATCTGCTGAGATTTGCAGATAATTTATTGCAATATTGGCAATCCACAATCCCTTGGCCAGCAGCCCATTACTTTCTTTAGGGAGGTCAGCACAAGTCAATGTTTTAAAATTTTGAAACATAGGAATATTTTGTTAGGAATACTTGATAATAGGCTTACGTATGCTAGGTACTTGCTTTATGTGACCATCCTTCCATTTTGGATAAGAGTGAAACTCAAGGCCTGTTCAGGTAAGACATTGAGATTAGTCATTGACTTGTAGCAGAATTTTATAGAGAAATATGACTCCTGTTTGGAGTTTTAGACTATCATATCTCATGTAGGTGCAAACTCTAAAATCATCTGAGTAATTTCATCATTTTTCTATAGTGCGGACTCTATAGAGCGGGCTTTCCAAATTCTTGATCAAATTCCAGGAAGAGCAACTGGTGCATACAGCCATAGTCAGGTCTAATTTTATTTACTAAGATTCTTCTAAATTTATTTCAGATGAGTTGCCCATTTAATGTAGATTCTTCTAAATTTATTTACTATATGCCACTACTTATTTGGTTGTAGACTTTCTTGTGACGATGGTTCCTCGATTAACTTTCTTTGGCCTCTCGACTATACCCTGTTTCTTTTTACCTATGCTATCATGTACTTGATCAACACACTCAGTATGATCCTTAACTATGAAATTTAGACTTAATTTAGTCCTCAGGCAAAGTTGTGGACCTGAAACTGGGACTAAATTGAGGGAACAAAAAAAATACCCTTCTTATTCAGAACCAACAAATTGAATGATAATGAAACATCGAGGGACTAAATTGGCTATTAATTCGTAACCAACATAGGTTATCAAAGGGTTACGTGATGCAATTTCTTCTGGTATTCTTCTTATTCAAAACCAATGAAATGATTAATCATGTACTGATGTACTTTTGAGGGGCTAAATCAGCTATTAATTCTTTAATATATATTATTCAACTTGTATCTAAACACAGGGTATTAAAGGGTTACGTGATGCAATTGCTTCTGGTATCGAGGCTCGTGATGGTTTCCCTGCCAATCCAAATGATCTTTTCTTGACTGATGGTGCTAGCCCAGCGGTATTTGAACTAGTTCTTTTGTTTAGTACATCCTAAAGTTTTGGCAAGCTTAAGTCAGTACTGTATGTCTAACTTATGATTTTATCCAGGTTCACATGATGATGCAGTTACTGATTAGTTCTGAGAATGATGGAATTCTTTGTCCCATCCCTCAGTATCCACTTTACTCTGCTTCAATTGCTCTCCATGGTGGCACTCTCGTATGTAGTTAGATTTATTACATTTGAATACGCATGCCTACCCAACATGTTCTGCTCTTAACCTCACCACCTTACTATTGGAAGCATCAAGCATATCATTTTCCCCTTGATTGAATTCACAATTCCACGTTTTCATTTTTTGTTGAGGATTCTTATATGATGTTTATAGGTTCCTTATTATCTTGATGAGGCAACTGGATGGGGACTTGAAACAACAGAGCTTAAGAAACAGCTTGAAACTGCCAGGTCAAAGGGAGTTAATGTTAGGGCTTTGGTTGTGATAAATCCGGGCAATCCTACTGGGCAGGTATGGAGAAACGGAGAGAAGAACATATCCATCCATGGTCCATCTTTCATGATATGCCAAATGCCAATCTATTAAAATTATATAATTTATATTGCTTCTGAATATAGATTGATCAATCGGAAATTCTTACAGGTTCTGGCTGAGGCCAACCAAAAAGAAATTGTAGAGTTCTGCAAGAAAGAACGCCTTGTGCTTCTGGCAGATGAAGTGCGTAGTTCATTCTATTGGCTATTTTGATTGCTCTGAAGTTGTTTTCTGTGTGGCCTCTTTAAAAAAAAATTAAGAGAATGATACAGTTTTTGGTTTGTGGTCTTAAAGTAAATGATTAGGATGTTTAGTTTGTACTGATTTTCATTTCTACCTTCTATTTTGTATAATTGCTTAGTTAAAATGAAAAGATGATTCTTACCCCCCACAAAAGTGTCATCTGGAAATTAGCATTATTGTGTTACTTTATGCCCTTACAGTGTTGTTTGAACTTTGGTAGGTATACCAAGAAAATGTCTATGTGCCTGACAAACAATTCCACTCGTTTAAGAAGGTGTCCCGTTCTATGGGTTATGGAGAGAATGATATTTCTTTGGTATCATTTCAGTCAGTTTCTAAAGGTGAATCATTTGTCCTTTCTCATGGATTTACTAACTCTAATAGGCTCTTTATTAATGTCTCTGTTCATGCTCTTTCTTGTGCTTCAGGGTTCTATGGAGAATGTGGAAAGCGAGGAGGCTACATGGAAGTCACTGGCTTTAGCCCTGAGATAAGGGAACAAATATACAAAGTTGCATCTGTAAATCTGTGTTCCAATATTTCTGGTCAGATTCTTGCCAGCCTTGTCATGAGCCCCCCTAAGGTTAGTGTATATTATTTGTTTATGGTGTACATAAAGTATATATCGAAAAAAATGGCTGCTGGGGCAGGTGCTCTGGTGTTCGATTCAAGCACATTGTTGTTCATCATCGTTATCAGCACTTACCAACTAATTGGAGTCGTAGGCATGAATTTTAGGTTCCTGTTAAATGTGCTCATCAACATTTGATAAGAAGTAATTAATCTGTTTCGAGAAAGGATCAAAGGAATCAATAATTCAATAATTGCTTCTTATCGTATTAGGACAAAACCCTTAAAGTAATTGTATGAAATTACGGTCAATGTTTTATGACTGATGCCCTTCAAAGGAGTAAAGAACTTTAATAATTATAATGGGAGTAGTAGGAAATGCCAAGTTATTGTAATAAATGTCTGGTGATGAATGATGATCATTATACATAAAGTGCCCTACAAGTTTAAATATGAATACACAGCCAACACAGGGCGGTACTAAATTTTTTATTTCGTTAACTCGTTTCTTAAAAACTATTGACATCCAAATGCTATGCAAATTTGAATATGAGTCAACCAGCGGGGTTTAAACTTTAAATTTGTCATCTTGTGCCTTAAAAATCTTTTAAGATGGTTAGATATTTTATAAGTTCTGATGATACTACACAGGTAGGAGATGAATCATACGAGTCTTTTTGTGCTGAGAAAGATGCAATACTATCATCATTGGCAAGTCGTGCAAAGGTGAGTAACTGGCTCCTATCATTTACCAACTTCCCATATTTAAAAGTGCACATTGTGTTTGTTTTTTGTGGCTCAAAGTGATCTGTGAACTCATATCCATGTGTCCAATGCTTGAAAAAGTAACATATAGGAAAATGGGTTCTGGATAATGTGTTTAGTGTATGTTTGGTTGAGAACCTGTGATGATTTTGTAGAGAATGAGTCATAGGAGAGAGAGAGCTAGAGAGAAAACTCACACTGCTGGGTTTTAAGAGAAATAAAAAGATTTAAAAATTGTAGGACCTCTCAACTTTTTAGTTCTCTGCACAATTATTAAGAGAAAGAGGAAAGCTGAAGCTTTTGGTTCCATCTTTCCCATCTGTACTCTTTCTGACTTATTGTTAAAAAGGTTTGTATTATTAGTTGAGTATTTTTTATCTTTTGATATGTGTTCAGACACTTGAAAAAGCATTCAACAGTATGGAAGGAGTTAGTTGCAATAGAGCTGAAGGGGCGATGTATCTCTTCCCTCAAATTCATCTCCCAAAGAAGGCTATAAAGGCAGCAGAAGCAGTGAAGACAGCTCCAGATGCATTTTACGCTCGCTGTCTTCTTAATGCCACTGGAGTAGTGGTTGTCCCAGGCTCTGGCTTTGGACAGGTAATTAATTCTTTCTTTTAAGGGTTGAAAGAAAAGAATAATGAGAGTTTAAATTATATTCCATTGATCATTTTTCAAATTGCCATGCATTTTGTACGCCAGATAGACTTTGAGGTAATCATGCATGCTTGTCTTCATTCTGTTCCGTGGAGTTGAGTATACCTGGGAATGGGTTGGGAATCGTAATTTAGTAAAATTGGGGGATTGCAACTCCACGGGAAACAATTTGCCTTGTGCCAAAATGTGGGTCTTTCACTTTTTAGAAATAGTTGGTCTGCGCTGCGTTTGCAACATTTGAAATGCTAATGAGAGAAAACCGAGGGCAATTTTTTAAGGAAAGAGAATTTCGGGTAATATGTCAGACAGTCAGAGTGCCAAACTTTTCCAAAGTTGGCAGTATCTTTCAAATGCGTTTTTGGGTCAAATTTTACAAAATTAATAATCAGAAAACATGTAATTATTTTGGCCTTATTCCAGTTTTTTTTTTTTTTAAAATCAGTGGGGGATGTCGGCGGCGGAGGTGGTGACAGCAGGAGGGGGCTAAAAGGGGGGGGCACTTGGGTAGAAGTTTAGAGGAAAATAATTTTGAATTTATTTGAGTATGTAAAGGGAGGTCACATACTCGCGTATTTGGAATTGAGCTTCAATATAGTCTATTTTATATATCGTCGGAATATCCTCTGATCGTATTTATGTGACTTATCCCTTAATTGTAGTCCAAGAAAAAATTTAATGATAACTTCCTTCTGTGTTTAGGACTAATTATGTCATATTTTCAGAGAAAATAGTGGCCGCGTTAGATAAAATGTGTCATGGTAGTCTTATTATGAAATTTTCTCATCTTTTGTATTATCCAAGGGAAAGTAATTCTAACCCCAACAATTTTGCCTACTGGACACATTCTTACAGCTTAAAAACAATTACAATAAACAAATTATCATTCCTTTTGCTGAGTGTCAATTTTAACAACGACATTCTATCATTGTGAATAAACAGGTAAATGGAACGTGGCATTTTAGGTGCACTATATTGCCGCAAGAGGATAAAATACCGGACATTGTCGCTCGCCTTACAGAATTCCATAAAAGATTCATGGACCAGTACCATGACTAATTATGCAATGCAGTCAATAGTTGGAGCTTTATACACTTCTGCAAAGAATTTTGAGTAATAATAAAATGTCCCAACTTTCGTGGGTCAGACATAAATTGTCATCCTTAATTATAGTTCTGTGAGGTATATTAATGATGTCAATAACATCGGAGCACATGATAATAGGTCAATAACTTGATTCCCACTATTTCAAGGTATCCTTCATAGGGCCTTATTGATGTCACGTATAAGTTTATGAGGGAGCTTATGAATACATTTACTCATTGAATCAATAGTAAATATATTATCTCAATATAATACATACACCAACTCCATAATACAAAAGCAATCTATACATAATACATACGTTCTCATTTCCACCCCAAAAAGACACCGGTGCTTTCGGTGCCTATCCCTACCTTGTCTAGTTTGGAATTTTGAAGCTCCATCGAGTGGTGATTTTGGTGGATTCAACAATGAAAAGTTACTCAATTAATACTCTCTCCGTCCCATTGGATTTTGCCAACATTGCCTTTTTTGTTGTCCCAAAAAACTTTGTCACTTTCCTATTAAAGTTATTAATTTGTGCACATTTCTCTCTTCTCTGCACAAATCTGAACCACACAGTTTTTACTATTCTTATTTCTCACCTACTTTGCACTTGGCAAAGTCCATCAGGACGGAGGGAGTATTATAATGATCTTATCTCAAGGTTTGAAAGTTTCATCTCATCGTCTGATTTAAGAGAAGATACATTTTGATCTTGTCAGTTTTTCACTTGGTGCTTTTGTGATGCTTCACGTTTCACTTTTCACGTGGTCACACAGCGACTCGCTAACCTCTTGACCCACCGCTGCTTTCTACGTGAATCTGACACAAAGATGTCTAGTGGGATGGCAGACTAAGGAGATTACTTTGGAGAAAATCTGGCTGTGAAAGAAGTTTGGGGCTCCTGGTGTGGACAAGTCCAAGAAAGAAGGGCAACCGTTTTTCATTGGTAAAACTTCCGTAAGTGTTCGGCATTCCATGTTCCTGCCGATCGGCCTTCGGTATCTTGAAGGCCGAACGGGTGGACTCGGGCCGGTTCGGGCCCGGTTCGGGCCTGGGCCCGGCCGGGCCTCGGGCCAGAAATATAGGGCCCGGGCCCGAACCGCCAGGGGGCGGTTCCGGTTCCGGTTCCGGGCCAAACCGGGCCGGGCCGGGCCGGGCCGAACCGCCCAACTTAATTTTTTTTTTTTTTTGTTCTCATTTTTAACCCCCTACCCCTCCCCCTCAACCCCAAACTACCCCAAACCACCTCAAATGGCCCAAAATATCTAATCCAACCCAAAATTTAAAAAAAATTCAAAAAAAAAAAAAAAAAAAATTAAAATCCGGCCCGGACCGGGCCCGAACCGGCCGGGCCGGTTCGCCAAAATCAGGGCCCGAGCCCGAACCGGTATCCCTCCGGGCCGGGTGGCCCGAACCGGTTGACCAACCGGTTGACCGGGCCGGTCCGGGCCCGCACAGTAGCGGGCCGGTCCGGTTCCGGGCCGGTTGGCCCGGCCCGAGTCCACCCCTAGTTCCTGCTGCATACTTCTTCCAGACTTGGTAGGGGCTTTCCCAGTTTTTCTCCATTTTTCCGCTTTCCAGTGGCTTGCTTTTTTCCCTTTTTCTCAGGACCAAGTCGCCTACTTGGATTGAACGTATCTTGACCCGTTTGTCAAAGTATCTCCGCGTTGCGCGGTGATATTCCTCCATTTGTAGGGCTGCCAAATCCCTCCTTTCTTCTATAAAGTGAAGTTCGAGCCGCAAGTTGTCTTCGTTCCTTTTAGGATCATAATGGATCATTCGGTGAGTCGGGACTAAGACTTCAGTTGGCACTTTGGCTTGGAAACCGTAGGCAAGGGTGAACGGCATCTCCCCAGTGGCTGTTCAGGGTGTCGTTCGGTATGTCCAAAGAGTATAGTTCAGTTGGTCGGGCCAGGTGGAGAAGTAATCTTCTACTTTTTTCTTCATGCCATCCATGATGGTTCTATTCAAGTTCTCCACCTGGCCGTTTGCCTGAGGGTAAGCTACAGAAGCATGGAATGCTTGATTCCCCATTTGATAAGGAAATCCTCGAAGCTCCTACTCATGAACTGCCTTCCGTTATCAGTTACCACCTGTTCGGGGAGGCCGAACCTGTAAATGATGTTCTGCCAAACAAACCTCTGGCATTGGAAGTCAGTGATACTGGCCAGTGGTTCGACCTCCACCCATTTGGTGAAATAGTCAATCCCCACAATCACGTACTTCCTTCCTCCCGAAGCTGTAGGTAGGGGCCCTAGCAAGTCGATCCCCCACCTCGCAAATGGCAATGCAATAGTCATTGGAGTGTAGAAAGTTGCAGGACGTCCGGGAACTGGTGCATATAGCTGACATCTCTTGCACTTCCTGGTATGGGCAAAACAGTCCTGCTGGATGGTCGGCCAATAGTATCCATGTAGGATAATTTTCCTGGCCAATGTCTTCGGCCCTTGGTGACTCGAACAGATCCCTTCATGTATTTCTTCCATCACAACAGCTGCCAAACCAGGCGGGAGGCATTTTAGGTAAGGCCCCCCGAACGTTTTCTTGTATAGTTGTCCATCCACCAGTTCGAACATTGGGGCCCTCCTTTGGATGCATGTTATGTTGTACGCGTCATTCTTGTCGTTCGACAAGGTTCCGTCCTTCAGGTAGTTGGTCATATCTGTGACCCAACTTGGAACTGCATAAGATATAACATCTACCTGAACGATCATCATTGCTGGTGTGGCCAATACCTCCAAGTGTGCAAATTTCTGGATGTGCGCGGGGATCATCTGAGCCCATTCATCCAATGCAACTTTTTCTAATTTCGACAGAACATCTGCCTCGACATTTTCAATTCTGGAGACCCGGTCGAGCACCACCTGTTCAAATTTACTGATTTGCTCCTCGACCAGCTCCTTGTATGCCCACATTCTTTCTTCTTTGGCCTCTACGGACCCGTTCACCTGGTTGACTACCAATTGGCTATCTGAACGGACCTTCAGCCGACCGGCACCCAAGGCTTTATCATATTTTAAACCTGCAATAAGTGCCTCATATTCGGCCTCATTGTTAGTTACTTTAAAATTGAAGTGTATAGAAGAATATGCTTTAAACCCTTCAGGGGATGTGATCACAGCTCCCCCACCGTAGTCTTTGGTATTGGACGCCCCATCTACATACATCTCCCACCAGTCATTCATGATCTCCCCATTGGAATTCTCCTCTGTTGGCCGAGCGGTACATTCTGCGATGAAATCTGCCAAGGCCTGGCCCTTGATAGTAGGGCGAGGCTTGAAATCTACCTCATACTGCCCGATCAGGAGGGACCATTTGGTGATGCGTCCGCTAGTCATTGGATTCCTCAGGATGGTTGCCAGCGGCTGTGTTGTGTAGACGGAAACTGGATGAGCTTGAAAGTATGACGTCATTCGTTTGATAGTTGCGATAAAAGCCAGGATGGTTTTCTCCATCAATGTATATCTCGTTTCAGGCCCGCTCAGGGCATTGCTCACAAAGTAAATCGGGCGTTGAACGCCCTCCTCTTCCTTCGACAGGACCGAACTGACTGCAAGGTCAGCCACGGCCAGATACATATACAAATGTTCCCCCGGGCCCGGTTTTTTCAGGACCAGGGGGAAGACAGGTAAGCTTTGAACTCCTCAAAAGCTGCTTGACATTCTGCTGTCCACTCAAAGGGATTTGCCTTCTTCATGATCTGGAAAAATGGGATTGCCCAATCAGCCAGTTTGGCTATGAACTTGCTCAGGGCTGCTAACCTCCCGGTCAGCCTCTGAACCTCCTTCAAGTTCCTTGGCGCTTACATATCCATGATTGCTTTCACTTTCTTGGGATTAGGCTCGATCCCCCGTTCGCTCATCAGGTATCCCAAGAATTTGCCCCCTCCCCTGACTGCAAAGGCACACTTCTTGGGATTCAACCTCATGTTTGCTTTCTGCATTATCCAGAAGATCTTTTCCATGTCCCGGACGTGATCCTACTTCTTCTTGCTCTTGATAAGGATGTCATCCACATAAGCTTCCATGGTTACTCCCAGGACCTCTTTGAAAAGCACCCCAATCACCCTCTGGAATGTGGCCATTGCAATCTTCAACCCGAACGTCATGACTATATAGCAGAACACGCCGTCCGAGGTGAGAATGCAGTTTTTTCCGCATCATCCGGGTGCATAAAGACTTGGTTATAACCTCTGAAAGCATCCATGAAGCTCAACAGCTCGCATCCAGCTGTTTCATCCACAAGCAGATCAATCCTCGGTACAGGATAGGGGTCCATGGGGCAGGCTTTGTTCAGGTCAGTGTAATCCACACACATCCTCCATGTTGATCCCTTCGGGGCAAGGACTACATTGGCCAACCATTCAACGTGAATAACTGGCCGAATGTGTCTGACTTTCAGCAAGGTGGCCACCTCCTGCTTCGTGAATTCTCGCCATTCGGCAGCTTGATACCATTTCTTCTATTGTACCGGCTTTGCATCAGGCCGAACGGCCAACTTGTGGTAGATGAGCTCAGGGTTAATCCCAGGCATGTCCTCGGGTCTTCGAGCGAACAAGATCTGAAACTTCTTCAAGACTGTGATTACTCCTTCCCGAATCTCCTTCTCCAGATCAGCCCTGATCGCAACCTTTCGATCGGGGGTGAATCAATATCAATGTATTCCAACATAGTGGCCGATGCGGGGCGTGCATCGAACTCCGTCCTTCTGGTTTGTACTTCAATGGTGTTTACCCGCATCCCCCGGGTATTCATCATTTTCAATGCTTCTCGGTAACACGTTCGGGCTGTTGCTGGATCCGTTCGGGCCACTCCCACACCAGTGTCAGTGGGGAACTTGATGCATGAATGCTGAACGGAAGCGATCGCCTCCAAATCTTCCAACCCTGGTTGACCCAATATGGCGTTGTGGGCGCAATTGATGTCCACTACCACAAGCGTCATACGGACGACTGCTCGGTGTGATTCATCTCCGATCTCGACCAGGAGCTGGATGGTCCCTTCAGCTTCGATACAGTTTCTGATGAAGCTGACAAGTGGTGTCTTCAAGTTTGTCAGTTGACTCCTCTGGAGTCCCATTTTCTCGAACGTGTGTAGGTAGTTCACGTTTACGCTGCTCCCTGTATCCACCAGAACCCGGCGGATCAGGGCGTTATCTATACACATATTGATCACCAACTCGTCCCTGTGCGGACTCGGTGAGTTTGGCAAATCTGCCACCCCCGAACGTGATTGGCTCCATTCTTCCTATCTTCTGGGGCGGGGTGGATACAGAGGCTACGTACAATCCCCGCTTGAACTTCTTTCGTTTAGCGGCCGAGTCTCCCGTCTCTCCCCCACCAAAGATGACCTTCACCTCCATCATTGGCTTCTTCTCTGGGTTCCCCGACCCTTCAGCCTTTTCCCTGGGTGGAATTTATGCATCATTTCAGGGTTCAGCATCTCGCTGGTTGTCCCTTCTCCAGCTGTTTGGCTTTCCAACTGGGCGTTGATTCGGGGAAGGGCTGTTCGGGTTTGTATTCACATACTTCCTCAAATAACCCTGCTAAATCAATTCCTCAATTGCAATCTTTAGATCCAGACAAATTTCAGTAAGGTGCTCGTACCGCTTATGATACTTGAAGAAGGCGTTCGGATCAGCCCCATGAAAGCTTTGGTATCGGTCGGGAGGGAGGGGGGGAATATTACCCCTCTCCTTTTGGAATACGCTGGCAATTGTCATGACCAGCGGAGTAAAATGCTTGGCCCTAGGGTGGGGTGGCGCAGTTGCTGACATGGGACCCAACCGGTCAGCCAACCTTGTAGGGGCAGGTTGCTGGGCCGTTCGGTCCCCTATCCTGATTTCTTCTTCCAAGGCAGCATGCTTCCTGGCCCTCTCCAGTACATCGGCATAGCCCGTACCAGGGTTCTTCTTTAGATCCCTATACAGTTCCCCGGTTTGGAGAGTGTCAGTGAATAGGAGGATCGTTGTCTCATCCGTCATGCCTGTCACCTTTAGGGTCTCGCTCCTCCACCTGGTCAGGAAGTCATTGATGGATTCCCTTGGTCCCTGCCTCACACTGTTCAGGTAACCAAAGTGTAACTTGGGGGTAGTGCTGGAGGCGAACTGAGCCAAGAATAATGTGGACGGTTCAGCAAAACTCTCGATCGAGCCCGGCTGCAAGGTGCCGAACCACTCCTGTGTTGGCCCCCGAAGGGTGCTGAAGAATAATCTGCAAATTGCTGCATCAGTGGCTCCCAAGAGCATGAGGCCTCCTTGATAGCTTCTCAAATGTACGTGGGGATCTCCCACCGCATCGTAAGTCAGGCCGTTCGGGGGTCGGTAGTCCCTTAATATTCCCGCGTTCATAATCTCCCTGGTGAAGGGAGAAGTAATCCCACCCCGAGCTGGTGGGGTCTTTTGGGGGGTGTGGTTAACCTGCTCCCTGAGTTCAGCCATTTGCCTCCTCAATTCGGCCATTTCTTCCTCTTAGGCCGTTCGGGGAGGTGGAGGCGGAATCCTCAGGTCCATGAATTCCGGAGTTTGTTCTGGTGGAGGTGATGTTGTTTCCCTCCTTCGGCAGATGAATCTTTTTCCATCTCTCTCCACATATTGGAAATGTTGTCCCACAAGGTCTATTATGGGAGTAGGCTCCCTGAAGTGAGCCCCGCCCCTAGGCCTGATCAGGTTTCGGTCCCTCGGGGTGTGCTGCCTGTGCCGGGGGGTGTGGGCTCTCCAATGATTTCCTCGGTACGCCTGGGAGTGGGCTGAAGCGGTAGTGGTTTGAGTATCGTCCTCCCCCTCATCAAATGATGGCATGGAGCGGATGGGGGATAGTGAGTTGGAGGTGTCATCGGTGGAGGCGTAGCCCCACCCCTCTCTTGTTCGTCCGCCATGCGCTGCATGGCTGCTGCCATTTCCCTCATCAGTTGAGGGTTTCTCCTAACGTCATATGGAATGACGTCCTCGAATACTTGTGAGGCACTTCCGCTGGCGTGCCCCTGTGTGGACCAGTTCCCGGAGGATCCGTAGCCCCTCCGGCCCCTGTTAGCAGAGCTTGGTGTTGCTGAAGTGATTCTAACCATCTTGAAGAATGTGGTGCTTAGATCAACAGTTTTGCTTGGGATTTTTGTTCAAGTTTCCCACAGACGGCGCCGATGTTGAGGTTAAGTCCCGTAGATCCGAAAGCCCAACACACGCTTTGAATATTAAGGACATTTGTCTTGGTCAAAAGGTGTATAAAATATAAAACAGTGAATTAATACTGAACTCATAAGCTAACTTGTATTACGTAATTTTGTGATTACAAAGAAATTACCTGAATGGTCTGTAGGTATGAGTTCAATACAAGAACAAGAGAGATGATTCTATTGCTAAGCTCTGAGTATCAAAATGCTAACCCTTTACAATGTATTCAATGCAGGTATTTATACTAGAGCGGGGTAGGTGAGATGGACACGTGGTCGAACCCGGTAGGTTGTTACCCCTGCCACGAGTGCACCCATGTCTCTACTTTCTACCGCCATACTTTAACATTAAATGCAGTTTTCCACTTGCTGATCCCCCGGTCGGGTACCCCGTTCGGAGTGCGGGACCCTTTTGTGGGTGTCTTGATGTCAGTCCCCTGTTAAGTGGATAATTCTACTCGAATGCTGTTCAGGTATTCCCCGTTCGGGACGTCTTGGACCTTTCTGATTGCGTTGGACTTCCTGTTTGCCCTGGGCCTTCTTTATGCTTTGGGCCGGACGTATTGGGCTTTGGCCCAATACCCCAACACTACTCATGTGAGATTATAAGCCACACTATTTCTTTTAATAGATTGTAAGCCACACCGTTTCTTTTAATTTTACAATTAGTATGTATGATATTATTAATATTTAGAATAATACGATGTTGCTCAGTCAGATAGTTTGTGCACATTGTATTTCTATTAATGCAATTTTAAAAAAAAAGACAGAATCTAAGCGAGTTCCGTAATTTTAATACCACACACACCAACATTTCTATTTCAAATTTACTTAACAAAATTTTGAAATCCCCAAGGGTGGCAATCGCTCCCGCCTCCCCCCTAAATTCCCTTATTTATTTAAATATGATGTCCAAAAAATGTAAGTGAAAAACGTGTTGGAATAATTCGGAGTATTTCAAATGAATAAATTATCTAATAATATTATTTTATTAATAAATTAGATATTTTTGTATATTCTATTAAAAAATAATTTTAATGAATGATCATTGAGTTTTCCAAAAAATAACGGTAAGCACTTTAAATGTTCTTTTACTTAATTGAGACACGTTAGCTATTATTCAATTCATTGTTTAACAATGAATATTTAGCCTATTTTCAATGAGTGCTTTGGAGTATAATAATAATAATGGCTCAACGTTAGCCTAATCACATTAATACTATTTAATTTAAAAGCATTAGCCTTATACTTAATACACCTGAGAAGCTCGATCGGCATTAGTACGGTTATATATATCACATGTTTGTGTGGTGCTCGAGTGTGATAGCAGTATTTGTTCAAAAGAATAATATATATTACTCTTCATATTTAGTGGCTAGAATATATATAATTTTGGAGTTAAACATCCCCTAACATTTTCACTCTGCTGGATTAATATAAGTTTCAACTCTCGTTGTTCTGTTACTGGCTTATGCCGAAGAGCTCGTTTTATCTTGGGGCAAGGTTTTCGCTAGTCGGAAATACTTTCTTGAGGACAGCGTTTACGCGACTCGAGCTATATTATTTTCTAACGCTCTTTTGCAGGTTTATCCGGCCGACTTGCTACAACAATCTCAAGAAAGTATTTGGCGTCAGATATGTCTGCACGTGTGATCTCACAAAGCGTTGTTGCTGCACTCATCACGGCCATGTGTAGTGTGACCTAGACTGGTATTTGGATATATCTCTACGTATAATGCTTACTCTCTTTACTTTCCTACTTACAATAAGCCATACTTTAACACCAATTTTTGAGAACAATATTATTCCTTTATTTAGTGGTAAAATGACAACTATGAAAAACAACAACCCACTAAAATCAAGTTTAAACTTGGTTAGTAGTGATGATAATTTTATCGCGGTTGTTTCTCAAAGTTGTAAAACTAATTATGTGAATGAGTGGGTGGTGGACTCCGGGGCTACCAAGCATATTTGTAAAAACAAAAATGCTTTTACCTCGTATACCACTATGGGAGATGGCGAAGAGCTCGTGTACCTAGCGGACACTAAAACCGTTAAGGTGCATGGAAAAGGGAAAATTCTTCTTAAACTCACATCGGGGAAAACTTTATCACTAAATGATGTGCTTCATGTGCCCGAGATTCGGACTAATTTAGTTTCCGTTTATCTCTTGGGAAAAGTTGGGGTTAAAGTTTCTTTTGGTTGTGATAATTTTGTTATGACCAAAAATGATGTTCTTGTGGGAAATGGCTATTGTAAGAAAGGACTTTATATACTTGGCATTTCTGAAATATTGCATGATAATGCTTCCGAGTACTTTCGGTTGGTTGATTATTGTGTTATGTGATATAATAGATTTGACGTTTTACATGGCAGTATTTTTTATTTGATTTATAAAACTCCTAAATATCATAAGATTAATATTTAGTGATATGTGAGCACCTCTAGAAAATTGTGATATTTTGATGAATTATTTATATAAATTTTATTAGAGCATCTATGCTGTGTTTAGAAGTGGTAAAAGTGGTTGTCACATTTATTGGTGATTTTTCGAGATAAACTACATTTCATCTTGGTTTATTTAAAAGGAGAGTTTTTATTTGATAAAATCATTATGTACAAATAGAGGTTGAGATATAAATTATCTCTCTATGAATTCTAGAAGGGCTGTGCACCTGTTTTTAAAATATTTAAAATTGTGGGGGTGTTTAGCTATATTTTTATTATCTCGTTGAGTGAAATTGAGCTTTATAATATTTGGCTACTTTTACATAAATTGAAATTGTGTATAGTAGCTTATATATGATATTCTTAAATTAAAGAAATAATGTGCTAGTGTGCAATACTTTAACCTATATTATTGTTGATATTAATGTGATCCTTTTTGGAGAATGTGTACACACTAAAGGATGCATATATGATTATTTGTATATACGTTGTTGAAACAAGATTTTTTTTTTAAAAAAATGCGTGTCCTTTGAAATTTGAGCACAAGACTGTTGCACCATATAGTGAGTATAATCCATTACAAGGAAATAAAACCTTTAATGATGAACCCTCTAGTGATAGTGATCCATTAAAAGAAAATTATTCTTTTAATGACGAATATTCTCTTTGAGAAGAAGTAAGAAGCCAAAGATAGAGAAATCTTCTGGAAATGTTTTTTAATTATTCTCTTTATTCAGAAACTATTTAGAAAAAACATTTTTCTCTTGGGGCCATATAAGCTTGAAATCGACTCTATTCACAAATTTTTTTCATCAAGTGGATGTTAAAACTGTGTTTTTAAATGGAGAGCTAGAGGAAGAAATATATATGGTGCAACTGGGGGGTCATGTGGTCACTGATCAGGAACACAAAGTGTGTAAGTTGATCAAGTCTTTTTATGAATTGAAACAAGCTCCAAACCAATGGAATGGAAAATTTGACGTAGTGTTATTTATTCATGATTTTACCTCAGTAGAAGTAGATAAGTGTGTTTGCACTAAATGTGAAAAGGTGTGTGCATTATTATTTGTTTATATGTGGATAATATGCGATTTTGGGTATGAAAGTCATAAGGAAGGATATGATGATGGTATTATACTATATCTCAAAAGCATCATGCTGGAAAACTACTAAAGAGGGTTGGACATTTCAATGTCATTCCGTGATCGAGTATCCCTTATGACTCTCATATGTACTTAAAAAAAATAGAGGTGATCTTGAGGCTCAAAATAGCTTTTGCTAATAAGGAGCATTGGACTACGTTGAGGCGGTTATTGAGATATTTGAGAGGTACCATCAATGATGGTATATTTGATTGAAATTATCCGTTGTAAAATATTGATACAACGATGATATATGTTTTATTGAGGATGTTTTTACTTGGACTGTAATTTGCTGGTCTGGTCTGGTCTGGTCTGAACTGGTCTGGTCTGGTCTGGTAAGGTCTGGTTTCTTTGTATTTTTATAACTATCCAAGTCTGGTCTGGTCTGGTCTGAATTGGTCTGGTCTGTTCTGGACTGGTCTGAACTGGTTTGGTCTTGGACAAATTACAGTCCAAGTAAAAACATCCTCAGAATTATCCATTGTACTAGAGTAGTACAATGATGTTATATGAGAATTATCCATTGTACTATAATGATACAATGATGATATTTATTTGATTGAGAATTATCCGATGTGCTAGAGGGTCACATCGATGTTATATTTTATTGAGGGTTATCCGTTGTATTTCCGGAATACAACGACGCCATCTGAGTCGACTCGCATGAGACAAATTAAAATTGTGGATATCCATTCACCCTTAAAAGCGGTGCAATGATGTTTGAGAATGGAATTATTTCCCTTAATTTTGTGAAGTCAGAAGGAATTAGCTACTCCTTTGACAGAATCCCTAGGACGAAAAATGATAACCGAAACATCGAAGGAAATGGGACTAGTGTCATTTGAAACAAATGGGGATGGGAACCCAACTTGTGTGATTGGAGATCCCATGAAGCAAGTTCAAATGGGTAATAACAAGTCCTCCATTTAGTTCTCCTAGCCTTACTAAAATTGTCCATTTCCATGATGTGAGATATAGGCTAGAAACCGCATTCTTTGAGAGGGTGAGCTAAAAGCTCTTAATGATTATCATAGCCCTTAACTTAAGGATGGTGTGCAAAAACGGTACACCACTTGATGATATCACCTATATGAGTGTGAGGTGGGGCCGCCTCCATGAAACATGACAAAATTTCTAGAGCACTCATGAAAACCAAGCACGCGCATGGCCTTACGGCGCACAACAGCGTAATAACGAGAAATTGTGCGGGGTGAGACACGACCGTTAAGACCCTGATTTACCAATAGTAGCTTGTTGGTTTCAAGAAACTATAGGGTTCACCACAAGCTCGGTTTATTAAGAATTAATCGTCCCGGTTTGGTTTCAAGTCTACGGACACCAAACTTAAAGTCTCATTCCTTTAATCCAGCAGAAATTTTATAAACTATTTTTAACATATAAAAGTATTCATTTGAAATATGTGGGGATTGTTGGAATAATTGGGAGTATTTCAAATGAATAAATTATCTAATAATATTATTTTATTAATAAATTAGATATTTTTGTATATTCTATTAAAAAATAATTTTAATGAATGATCATTGAGTTTTCCAAAAAATAACGGTAAGCACTTTAAATGTTCTTTTACTTAATTGAGACACGTTAGCTATTATTCAATTCATTGTTTAACAATGAATATTTTCAATGAGTGCTTTGGAGTAATAATAATGGCTCAACGTTAGCCTAATCACATTAATACTATTTAATTTAAAAACATTAGCCTTATACTTAATACACCTGAGAAGCTCGATCGGCATTAGTACGGTTATATATATCACATGTTTGTGTGGTGCTCGAGTGTGATAGCAGTATTTGTTCAAAAGAATAATATATATAATTTTGGAGTTAAACATCCCCTAACATTTTCACTCTGCTAGATTAATATAAATTTCCACTCTCGTTGTTCTGTTACCGGCTTATGCCGAAGAACTCGTTTTATCTTGGAGCAAGGTTTTCGCTAGTCGGAAATACTTTCTTGAAGACAGCGTTTACGCGACTCGAGCTATATTATTTTTTAACGCTCTTTTGCAGGTTTATCCGGTCATGGTGTCATGGTGTGGACAATGAAAACATACCTCGGTTCCCAAGTCTTTAGAAAAACCAAAAGAGAACGTATTTTTTGCTTTGTAATTTGTAATTAACTGTTCACTTTTATCTAGTGATTTGGGAGCAAAGCCATCAGACCCTTCGTTAACGGGAGGTACGTTGGTTCCGGTTCAAATAAAAATTGCGCACATATGGTTAAGTACTTAAGTTATGAGAAAATTCCAATTAACATAAAGGTAAAGTTAATAAAGATTTTGATTGTTTTATTCGTAAAATAGAATCAATTCACTTCTACTACGTACTTTGAGAAGTTTCAATCAACTTCTTTCAAAATTTAACATATTCTCAAATTTTGTAATCAAATTACTCATTTCATCTAAATACATCATCAACCATTTTTCCTTAGCTTATACATCTCCTCATCCATATTTCACGGCTTTTCCCAGGGAGCTTTACGGGGTTGGATTAACTGGTTAGATTCCTATGGATCTCTATGATAACATTTATATGTTGAATTGTTCCTTACCTGACACTACATGGGACAATTTTATCAAACCTGCAATTTATGTAAGTCACGTTATTTGTCATTATAATTTTGTCATCTATTTTCATTTGTCTAAAAAAAATTGTCACTTTCATAATAACTTTTTCACTTCATTATACAATTTTTACTTTATTAATTTTACAAAATGATAAGGAACGGAGGTAGAGGTGGACCCGAACCTGCATTCGGGAAAATATATAGGGCCCGATACCGGCCCACTATATCCCAGTTTTGGTCCGGTAGGTCCTTTTTTAAAATCATTTATTCAACGTATGAAAATGTGAAAAAATTGTGCTAAATTTTAAATAAATACATACGGCCGGAGTACTACATACTAGCTAGTAATATTTTATAATCTAAATGGCTTGCACTTTTATTGAAGTTGTCAATGTATTCTCTTTATGATGAAAGAAAATTCAAAATCAACTTAACTATTTTTATTTTGTACTAATAGGAAAACATTAATTAATAATATAAATAGACTCTATTCGTCCAAACTTCAACTTTCCAAATCTTTTGTCATTGTTCTCTCAATGAAATGGCGTACGTGTTGGTGCGATATTTTATTCTTGAGTCTAGTAAGTCTTCTAAGCTTTAGCCAATCATAGAAGCGCACAAGCCTTTCGCCCATCTCCACGTACCCTCATAGCCCCAATGGTCATGAGTCAAGTCACCCAACACAAAAAAAGATAAAATAGACAAATCAATTGTTGGGGTCGGACCGGTGCTAAAATCTGAGGTTACGTTCAAATTAAAAGGTAACCTGTTAGGAGAGTAACTCAGATCTGAGGTGAAACTATTTTAAAAAGACTGCTAAAAAGGTTGGATTATTAGTTTCCATTTTCCCTTGTTAATATTATTAATTATATTAAGAAATAATTAAAACTATGTATGACTAAAACTCATCCACTTTCTCAATACATGACCTCATTAGTCCCCCCCAAAAAAAAAACTGCATATTGAAATTCATAATATTTAGTAAAATAAATAAAAAACAGATAAATTTTATAGATTAATTTGCCCTTACATTTTTTTTACTAGAATATACTCTTAGATTGATATTATAAAACTCTAACTTTCTACTCATTTTCTAAAAACCATATCGCCGCGGCGTCTGATGCCCACATCGCCTAGGCATGGACCGGGGCCGGGCTTTTTGGGGAAAATTTGAGGCTTGGAACCGGCCTGGGTTTCCATCGGGTCCAGGCCGGGCCTCGGACCGGTTCAATTTTTTTTTTCTGCTTTTCTAATTAACCCCCGACCCCCCACCCTCACCCCCACCCCCAAATCCCCCCAAAACACCCAGCCCAACCCGGAAAAAACAATAATGAGGTCATGTATTAAGAAAGTAGATGAGTTTTAGTCATATGTAGTTTTAATTTTTTCTTAACATAATTAATAATATTAACAATCACCCTCGTTTTCTTATTTAATTTTATCTGCTCATATGTATATAATTTATTATTTGATTCTTTCTTACATACTACGTATTATTTAGGTCGTACAATTGATTTTATATTATTTATTTATATTTTTATATGTGTATGTGTACATATATGTATATTTAAAACAAAAACTACATTAGCTACTTAATTTTTAAGAATGATTGTATTGTTTCAAAATGTTTAAAATTATGAGATGTAAATAAATTAATTAGCTTTTGTCAAAGTTAACGGCAAATTTAACGGAAGGACTCGATTAATATAGATGAAATAGATTAAGGACTAAAATGATATACTTAATAGTTCAAGGACCAAAATGATATGGTGATGATAGTTCAGAGATCATTTATGCATTTTACCCAATGATTCATCACTAAACTTTTTGCGCATTTTTATTATGAAATGGTAGTCAATGCATGCAATTTCCGACATAATTTTTATCATTGTCATCCAGAAAGAGCTTCTTGAGTTCATCAATTCATATTTTCCACTGGGCCCGACAACCATGACGGAGCCCATTGATTTCATCACCACCTTCTCATTGACTATCCCTAGTTCCCAAGTGGCATTTTTGTATCTCGGGCTACCCACTTTATTAGAGTTTCTTGAATAACTAGTTATGTAACGCGCGTTGCGATAATGCCCAAGGCCATTGTAAGGATATTGATAAATAGGCAAACAAAAAAAGACTATTATTTTTAACTTTAAAATGACACACATTTTTCTCAGGACCGTTATACCCTAACAATATTCATAGTTATACAATTGTAGAGAAATCTCTAATAATTATAAAATTTCTCGCATGTAAGGAGAAAAAAATAAAAGCACATTTTAACAATAAAAAACTCACAAACCCACACAAAATAATATGCATAAAAAATTATCATTGCCAAGAGTAAGTGGATGTCTTATTGATGCATGTCATGTTTAACGGAAATTACCTTAAATAGGACTAAAAACATTTGTATATTTCAAAATAGGAGTATCGTGTTATTACTCCTGAAATATGAGTAATCACTGTCGTATTTTTTGCAGTACCAGACTTTAAACATGACATTAATTTTCAAGCTTGGCAATAATTACTTTTATTTTGGAAATAAAAACATGGCAGTCTTATTTTGAAAATTTCAAACATTTTAACTCGTATTTCGGGATTTTCCCTGTGTGTAACATATCCAAAAAAATTGTCATTTGTTTAAATATTTGGAAGAGTCCTAACCTTTATTCTCTAAACTTCTGAAGGAAATGTTACTTTAATAAGCAAATTAAACTTAAGCTTCGTTGTGCCGGAAGAATTCTAAACCAATATAACACTTATATATAACATCAAATTCCTTACTCTCCATGGTAACATAATATTATCTATGTCCCACTAACAATGAGATAGTGACCACATGACATGTTTATTGAGAAATGTGAGTGTATGTGGTTGATATTGAATTGATCGATAAAATAAGAATAATGTCATAATGATTTAAAATCATACAAATTTTACTAAATTTGGTATGCGACAATTTTAATGAGAGCGAACGACCAAAATAAAGATGAGCTAACTTTAGCGGAACGGAGGGTGTAATACTTTTGTTCATAATTCCCGATTTTTGTTTTCAAGGATGTATTATATATCTATTGTTGCAAAAAAAAATGAAACTACAACACATTAACAAAGTGAATAATCGTATTAGTAAAAGTGGCTTGAGTCAAATTAAAATTTAGAGTAGAAAAATGGTATCTATCATACCTAAACAATCAAAGCATCATATTAACAAATGTTATCCAAGTGTCATCCCATTTTAACAAATACTCGTTTTCCAAAACTACTTTTGTGCGTGATGATTAGATATGGACGAATGATCCACACGGATATCATTTAAGAGAATCACAATTGATGATAGCTTCAATCTAATTAATTAGTTCGGTGTTAGTAAACGTTTAAGCATTTTGTACAATTAATCTAGCCAAGTAGACAAGGAGAAATGAATGGATTTTCAAGAGTTCTTCACTTTGACGGAAAAACTAACGGGAATGTAAAGAGTCATGTGAGGTACAATAGTTTAAGCATTTTGTACAATTATCTATTGCTTTGGATACAACCAACACATTTTATATACCCAAAATACCCTAACCCTTATCCCCTCTTATGAAATTGTATATATAGAGATAGACAGTTTCAAAATAGGTCGGGTGAGCAATGTTCTAGGTACGGGGCTGCTAACACTAGTTTGAAAGGAATAGGGAAAGTTCCAGAAATAGGAGTAAAACAGTTTCAAAATTCCAAAATAGAACTGCCATGTTTTTTATTTCCAAAATAGGAGTAATTACTGTCAAATTTGGAAAATACTGTCATGTTTGAAATATGGTACTGCCAAAACATGGCAGTAATTAGTCTTATTTTGGAAATAAAAACATGTCAGTCCTATTTTGGAATTTCCAAACATTTTTAGTCCTATTTTGGGTAAATTCTAAAAGGAATAAAGTTAATGTTTTCACCCCAAATTCTTGTAGAATTAATGGCATAGAAAAGGAGGAAACTGGATGGCTAGAACTTAGGGTGAGGAATAACCACCCCATTTTTCACTCTCAAGAGAGAGAAGAAAAAGCAAAAAGTAGGGGAAGGTGGGCAAGGAACAAAAAGTAGGAGATGTGTACCATGTTAAAAAAATCTTTATTTTACAAAAAAAATACTACGTATCATAATTTTTTATTAACTTTCATATGACACCGATATTGTCCATATATTTTCTTTAAAAAAAATTGATGAGTGAACATATTGACGGTGCTAGAATGCACGAAACAATTGGATTGACATAGTGAAGACACCAATTTGATACTTCTTCCGTAACAAAAAAATCTTCTCACTTTCCTTTTTCGTCCGTAACAAAAAAATCTTTCCATTTCTAATTTTTTCAATCATACCCTCAATAATTCTGAAAATAACAGACTATTACAACTACTTTTTTGGATTTATCCTACATTTCATCACATTATTCTACTATCTTCCCATTATACCCTCAATAATTCATATCCTCTTTTACTATTCTTAATCTACCTACTTTTGAAATGAGAATGTTTTTAAGTTACGTAGGGAGTACAAATTAATTGTGAATTTGATTTATTGACGGAGTAAGGTTGTAAATAGTCTAACAACTCTGACGGCCATTCATATAGCCAAATTATGTGCAATCGGAATTCGGAACAATGAAAAAGAGTTTTGCTTGAGGTACACAAAATGTGTACACATGTCTGTCCTTCGATAAAAAACCAATTTTCAAAGGTGTTCTAAGGAACACCTAAAATTTTGAGAAAATAAAGATATAAGTCGGATTGAAAACTGTGAAATAAGCCTTTTAGCAGAGTTAATCGGGATACCAGTTGTACACCTGCTAAAAAGCTTAATTGAAAGTTTTTTCAAAATACAAGAATTTAATTTATAATATATATATATATATATATATATATATATATATATATATATATATATATATATATATATATAATACAAGAGCTTTATTTTCTATTTCCACTCCATTTTTTAATCTTCTTAAATGACACTCACAAAAAAAAAAAAAAACTTCTTAAAAGACACGTGCGTAAACTTTTTCAATCGCACGACAGCATTATTCAAGGTGCCGCATTTTCAATCATAAAGTACTCAAACAAAGAAGTTGTAAGAAATTAATATAAAATAAAATGTTAACTAAAAAGTAAAAACACTAGTCTCATATACTGAGTACAGTCTGAGTGGTAGTACCATTATTGATCCATCTTCTTCCGATTCAATGGCGAGTTCTGCTGATTGTTCGTCCACTCGCATCACTCTCCAAACCATCAATCCCAATGTAAAGCGAAACAACCCTTCTTCCGCTTATTGAAATCTTTTATTATCGTCAAAACTGATTCATATTTCGGCAGCAAGAGCAATTTTCATGTATTTCTTTATTTCAATCATGCATGATTTTGTCTAATTGATAAACCATTTTGGTTGCTGCTACTTTTTCAGGTTTTGAAATTTGAGTATGCTGTTCGTGGGGAAATTTCCGACCTTGCTCAGGTTATTATATTTTTTTTTATATACTGTATAATTTAACTACTAATAGCTATACCAGTGTTATACTCTTATTCATCATTAACATGTATGTATAAATATAAATACTTCCTTCATAAGAAGTTGCTACTTGCTAGTTTCTGAATGAAATGTAGCTTTGTCCTTTTAAATTAAGTTTTTTGTCATTGATTTTATACTTATAACTTATAAGTTATAACCAGTGTTTGAAAAACCGGACCAGAGTCTACTATTCTACCCCCAAGTGACCGGGTCATGGGTCAACCAGTCAGTGCCGGGTCAGTAAGCCAATATATGTGTGCGCGTTGGTGGTGTGGTTGAGGATGTGTAGGTATATGCATCAATTTAAAGAAAACTTAATGTTAATCGTAATCATCAAATAATGATAGTACATTAATAAGCACTGGAAACACACATGGCACTCCAAAATATAGTTAATCATTTTTGGACCAAAAATAGTATCTAGTTATTCACTTATTTGGCTTTAACATCTTTGAAACAATTCTGACATGATTGTCTTTCTAGAATGAATCAGTGAATATATCACATATGTTTTTTTATCTTTTATGTATTAGGATTGGAATTTTATTAGGTCAAAGAGGTTGAAAAAAATCATTGATTACTCTATTTTACCTGTCCAGACTGGGGTTTTCCAGTTCAGCCGGGGGTTCATGGTTTTCAGTTCATTCCGGTTTTTGCATTGCCAACCGGTTTGGTGACCGGGTCATGAGTTTCCTGACCGGTCCTGTATCCGAAACATAACTTTAGCTAGTTTAATGCATCTAAATTTGTAGAATTATTAATTTCATGCCACCTTTAATTTTTTGGATGCTTTTAATTGGACTGAAATTTTATGGTCTGGTCTATGTGTAATTTATAATTGTTAATGTCTGGTCTGGTTTGTTTAAGTCTGGTGTGGGACTGAATTCGGTCCAAGTAAAATCATCCTTAATACGTTGTATGTTTTAAATTTGAGATGCCTTTGTAATGTTGTTTGGCAGAAACTACAAGAAGAGTTAGAAGCAAAACCAGGTTCATATCCATTTGATGAGGTACATACTGACTCTTTCAACCAAAGCTCTAAAGATGTAATGCATCCTTGATTATCTTTCAAACATATTTGTTTCCTTACATTGAAATATTTCTTCGAGTTGAAGGGTCTTACAGTATAACTGATTTATTCCCATGTCTTATGCATTCATCTCTATGCTGATATTTCTGCAGATAATTTATTGCAATATCGGAAATCCACAATCATTTGGGCAGCCGCCAATTACTTTCATTAGGGAGGTAACCACAAATTTAAGAATTTTATGCTCTGCAAGAAAATAAAGAAGTACAAATATTTCCTTCTTCACAGTCCTTGATGATAGATACAGTATACGATTTGATTATGATGTTAGGTGCTTGCATTATGTGATCGTCCTCCAATGTTGGACATGAGAGAGGCTCAAGGGTTGTTCAGGTGTGAGATCTAGCTTCTAAGTTCTTCTACAGAAATAAGAGTCTCGTTTTGTTTGAACATTGAATTAATAATGAATTGTGTTTTTCATGCAATATGTAGTGTGGACTCTAAAAATAGGGCTTTACAAATCCTTGACCAAATTCCAGGAAGAGCAACTGGTGTTTACAGCCATGCTCAGGTGTCTTTTTTTCTTTATCTAAGATGATTATTCTTATTTTCAATTCTATTTTGTATCATCTTATTCAGTATTAACTATTATATAGGGTATCAAAGGATTGCGTGATACAATTGCATCTGGTTTAGAAGCTCGTGATGGTTTCCCTGCTAATCCAAATGACCTTTTCTTAACCGATGGTGCAAGCACAGGGGTAGTTATTTAAATTGATTCCTAGTTAGTTCTTCCTCCACCCCTTTAAAAACATCCTAGTTTGACTTTCAAGGATTTTAAGGGTAATCAGGTTTTTTTACATCATGAAATGCATTTTGTTAGAGGGGTAAATATTACTTAGCACTATACGGTTGACTGTTTTTTCAATGTACAGCTACTGTTTACAACTTGCAAGAGAGTGATTCTTATTTAGGGTAGTGGAGTAACTTGAAAAGACTTTTGTACCCAATAAGAAAAAATGATTTTATTTAGAGGTCCCAAAATAAATGTAGAGTGAGATTAAATAGGGGTGGAGGTACTAGGTAGTAGTACTTGTTTATTAAATTTCTTCGAGGACACTATCAAATTTAACCTTTCATCCAGGTTCACATGATGATGCATTTATTGATCAGTTCTGAGAAAGATGGAATTCTCTGTCCCATCCCTCAGTATCCACTTTACTCCGCCCTAATCGCTCTCTATGGTGGGACCCTCGTATGTTTATGCTTAACCTCCACCTTGCCTGACTATTGCGATACTTCATTTTCAGTTTAAGTTTTTTTGCGTGGATGGATTGATGTTCTATGATGATTATTGTAGGTTCCTTATTATCTTGATGAGGCTCATGGATGGAGAGTTGATATATCTGAGCTGAAGAAACAGCTAGAAACTGCCACCTCCAGTGGAATTAATGTCAAGGCATTGGTTGTGATCAATCCTGGCAATCCTACAGGGCAGGTAGGCAATCCGGAAACATAGAGAAGAGCATATCCACTCACTATCCATAAGAAATACGGAGCAAATGATAGTGGGTTCCTTGTACAATTGTTTATCTGCTCCCAATATAAGTAGCTATATCAGTCCTTATACTTACATGCAGGTTCTTGCTGAGGCTGACCAAAAGGAAATTGTAGATTTCTGCAAGGAAGAAGCTCTTCTGCTTCTGGCTGATGAGGTGCATACATTTCACTCTATTTGCTGGCTATTATTATTATGATTATTATTATTATTATTATTATTATTATTATTCATGTCTGAATCTAAGGTCTGTTTGGAAATCAGAATTGCTTGGATAAGAAAATACTTGGGGAAGGGAACTTTGGAAAAAAAATGTGGTGGAACCTAAATTTCAATGGGAAAAAGTGCAAATAGGCCCATGTACTAACCAAAAAAGGTCAAATAAGCCCTTATTAGGAGGCTCTGTCCGGCCGTCGTCATTTGGGGTGGTTCCTGGTTGAATTTTTTGATGAATTTTTTTGAGCATCTTATTCATTAAGTCTAGTTTACTCATACAAAATTTCAGCTAAAACTTCAATTGGGAAGGCATTCAAATGAATTGTTGAAAATAAATGCGCAGTTAGAAGCACAGTTATCTTCAAGAATTCATTTGAATGCCTTCCCGATTGAAGTTTTAGCTGAAATTTGGTATGAGTAAACTAGACTTGATGAATAAGATGCTCAAAAAAAATCATCAAAAAATTCAACCGGGAACCACCCCAAATGACGACGGCCGGACAGAGTCTCCTAAATAAGGGCTTATTTGACCTTTTTTGGTTAGTACATGGGCCTATTTGCACCTTTTCCCAATTTCAATTAATTGCTTTTCTTATTTGTTCAATTTTATTTTAACTTATATTTCTATGACATAAGGTTAAGAAATCTAAAACATTTGTAAAATCTTCAAACACATCAATTATACCTCATGTAGTCATGTTCCTTCATCTTTTCCATGGTGAAACAATGCACAAGAAACATTCTTCCTTAGCAATGTTTCCCTTTCCGTAGCTTTTTCTTAAATCTGAACATACCTTTCGGGTTTGGCTTTTTACCTACTGAGTACTTGGTAAAGTTTAGTTACTTTATGGGTTATGCCCCCCTATGATTTTATGTTGGTTTTAAACATTGGTTAGGTATATCAAGACAATGTCTATGCGGAAGACAAACAATTCCATTCATTCAAAAAAGTTGCCCGCTCTATGGGTTATGGAGAAAACGATATTTCTTTGGTATCTTTTCACTCCGTGTCTAAAGGTACATACATCATTTCCGACTTTTTCATTGTTTTATTAGTACATACTCCGTATGTGTGTGATGAAATGAGAAGAGACTTGATTTAAAAAAATGCGAATGAATTTGATGCATTGGATTCGAGATCTAATGATTCCTAGAAGTGCCAATAATGCTCGAGTTGAAAAACACGGTAGCAAACTCAGAATCTAAAAGAACATTTTTGCCACCAGCGAAAACATGCAGTATTTTGAAATAAAAGTGCAGCGTAGAGAACTAAAAGTGAAGGCTTCTCATTTTTTTTGGTTAAGCGCTCTACTCGAGGAACCACATCTTTTGTGTGTTGTAACATCTCTGTTCATGCATACATTCCATGTTCTTTTACTTGTTTCTAGGGTTCTATGGAGAATGTGGAAAGCGAGGAGGTTACATAGAAGTGACTGGCTTTAGCCCCCAGATAAGGGACCAACTATACAAAGTTTCAACAGTTCATCATTGTGCCAACATTTCTGGCCAGATTGTCGCCAGCATTATCATGAGTCCCCCTAAGTTGAGTGTATTTTTTGTTTTTAATATCATTTGCTGTTTATTTGTTGGACAAAATGTATCATCAGCATATTGAATCTAAATATAAACACACAGTTGGGAGATGAATCATATGAGTCATTTTGTGCTGAGAAAGACACAATTCTCTCATCCTTGGCAAGGCGTGCAAAGGTCCATTCTGTCTTGTTTACCAACTTCCCATCCATTTTAGTAATTTCTCAATTCATAACTATTATGTAAAAGTTACATAATAGTTATGACTATTATGTAAAGTTACATAGCATGTATATTGATCTTACACTGTGATTTTACCCAAGATTACGTTTAATGAGTTATGACTTGAGTTGTGAGGAACTTGCAGACACTTGAAGAAGCATTCAATAGTATGGAAGGAGTGACATGCAACAAAGCAGAAGGAGCAATGTATCTTTTCCCTCAAATTCGTCTTCCAGAGAAGGCTATAAAGGCAGCAGAAGCAGTTAATACTGCTCCAGATGCATTTTATGTTCGCTGCCTTCTCAATTCTACCGGAATTGTTCTCGTCCCAGGCTCTGGCTTTGGACAGGTAATTAATTCATAATTTCCTCCATCATTCCTAAATGGTGTTGCAATTTGTGGAGTTTAAAGTTGCATGACGATAAAAGTTAAATTCATCCTTATAATATTAGACTTGTTAATAATTAAAATTTATATATTTAGAAACTACACCTAATGTTTTACTGAAATCCAAAATCCGAATTTCAACACGAAAAAAACAGACACCCCGAAATTGGTAAATGAAAAGAAATTTTTGACCAGTGAATAATAGAACTGCCACAAAGTTTTGGACAGATGGAGCACTTTTTACTGTTTACATTTACATAACAATGATGGTACATTTGATACATAAGAATATTATCCATTTTGTGAATTCCAGTTTTTAGTCTTAGTTTCTGTCACTGGTGAATGAATAGGTAAGAGGAACGTGGCATTTTAGATGCACCATATTGCCCGCGGAGAATAAAATCACGGCCATTGCTGACCGTATTGCAGAGTTCCATAAAAGATTCATGGATCAATACCGCAACGCATGATGCTGCATTGAATTTTAACAAAAAAGTCCAAACCTGGTTTAATTAACAGCTCCTCATTGGATGCGAAGAATAATTGATTGTTATTTCATGTTACGAGTATATTGTTAGCCTATTTGGGAGATTCATGTTCTCTTGTGGCCGCACAGAGTGTGTAACCAATGTATACAACCTGAAATGTGGGTCCTGCGCCCTTGACCCCATGTGTCACTCATCCCAAAGCAGCAACCATATTGCAGGGCAACTGGGCAAGGACATGCAGAACAAGGGCAGACATGATGCTGGTTTCATTCAAATGTCTAAGTAATTGAATCTTTAACTGGAAGTTTGGAACAATGGGTAGGGCAATCCCAGCTCGAGTTAAATGCTTGATTTACACTATTTTTAAGACAATCTATATCCTTGTCCTCCATTTAATTGAACCAGAACGAAACCTTATCATAATGTTCTGGTTCCAATTATGATCCTCGATTTATTAGTTTGGTTTGGAAAACCAGAATCTGCCCCCCCCCCCCCCCAATGCAAATAAATAGCTTGCTTTTAATGGACCTTTGATTGTCTCATTTTACATTTTATTTAGTAAGAGTGCAATTGATTTGTATGCTCTATATTATGTAGGATTATAAAAGTAGTATTTTTTCCAACTCATGTACTACGTGTCTACGTATAAAGTTACAACTTTTCCCCATTAAACTATGGGATAATATATGCTTCTAATAATTTTAGTTTAGCCATTAATAACTTGATTTAGAGATGAACAAAATGTCTTAGAAGCTTTCATTGGACATGAACACTATTTTTATGATGGGTTTATGGGACTAATGATGCTCTACTAGTACTTATGATGCTTATCCGGTGTTGAGATTTCACTTATACGGAGTATATGATAAGTGAACGGATGTTCTGACTTGCACTGTACACTAATTGGGCATTGACAAATGGCCATGTCGGCCAGACTGATTCTAGCTAGGCGTGGACTCGGGTCGGGCCGCCCGGCCCCGGAACCGGACCGGCCCAGTACTATTTGGGCCCGGCCCGGTACCCGGTCTTGGGCCCAGTTCGGGCCTAATTTTTTTTGCAATTTTTTTTGTTTCTACCGGGTTCGGCTGGGTGCTTTTGGGGGGGGGGGGAGGGGGGTGAGGCGGTCGGTGGTTATTTAGAAAATCAAAAGAAAAAAAAAATAACATTGAACCAGAACCGGCCCTGCCCGGAACCGCTGCCTACCTGGGCCGGTTCCGGTTCACCATTCCCAAAGAAAAAAGCCCGGACGGGCCCAGGCCTGAACCGGCCCGGCCCGGCCCGGATCCATCCCTAATTCTAGCCTCAGATAGGCCAGGATTGAGGTAGTCTCAATTCAATTATCTGAGCCCCGCCTCACTCAGCCGGACCCTCACCCTCTCCACTCTGCAAGATGTGAAGTTTTCCCTTTTTTGAAAAGTTACTTGGTACCTGCTACCTCTATAAAGTATAAACACAACACCCCGACTATGGCTGGACTCGGGCCGGTTCGGGCCCGGTTCGGGCCTGGGCCCGGCCGGGCCTCGGGCCAGAAAACTAGGGCCCGGGCCCGAACCGCCGGTGGGCGGTTCCGGTTCCGGTTCCGGGCCAAACCGGGCCGGGCCGGGCCGGGCCGAACCGGCCCACTTAATTTTTTTTTTTTTTTTTGGTCTCCTATTTAATCCCCTACCCCTCCCCCTCAACCCCAAACCATCCCAAACCACCTCAAATGGCCCAAAATACCTAATCCAACCTAAAACTTAAAAAAATTTCAAAAAAAAAAAAAAAAAAATTAAAATCCGGCCCGAACCGGGCCCGAACCGGCCGGGCCGGTTCACCAAAACCTGGGCCCGGGCCCGAACCGCCCAGCAGCCGGGCCGGGCCGAACCGAACCGGTGGACCCTCCGGGCCCCGGGCCGGGCCGGGCCTAACAGTAACCGGGCCGGGCCGGTTCCGGGCCGGGCCGCCCGGCCCGAGTCCAGCACTGACCCCGACTAGACTGGAAGAGGCCACAGTGACATTTACATGTGCATTTGTATGTTCAAATCCCTTAGGTCCAGATGCTAACAAGTGTTATCCCATAGGGTGTGTCTAGCCCTATGGTTTAATTTGGAGCAACCCCATGGCAGGCTCTACAGTCATGTTGTGATGGGTTCCAGAGTTATAAAACAATAGATTCCATTTTGTCTCTGGCAAATTCATATACGGTGGAACCTCAATGTAGAAGTGAAATGTGTTTATAAATGAAGTCAAAATGATCAATCCAAACGTTAAAAAGAAAGCCTTTGGAAGTGACATTAAAAGGAACTGCTTGAAAGTTTTAATTACCAATATTCGCTAGTACAGATTGAAATGTTTGCAAATCCAGGAAGCAACCCAGGCAGAGCAAGGGAAAAGCTTTAATATGATATATATGTAGTTCTCTCATTGCAACCGACTAATGACATCCTCAACCTCAGAAGGGGGGTACAAATGATACGTTGGAGCTACCCTTGCAATATCCACATTATTGGGAGTCACCTAGTGTTAAAAGGATTTTAGGTGGTGGATATCAATTTAAGCAATAAAACAACCGAAATGATGAAGCGGAGTTTACCTTTTCCTCCATAACCTGCTTGAGGATGGATAGTGCTATTGTTTCAGCTTCTTTCAGGGTGAGTTCCTGAAAAAATAACAACAAAAAGGTGGTTTGGAGTTTGGTTGGAGATGAAAATAAGAACATGGAGGAAACTTGAAGGAAATTAAATGTGGGGTCATTAAAAGTAGTCTAAGATTCAATTTGATTTAGACTTTGTTGATTCTTATTTTGTTTATTAGTGTAAATAAACAATAACCAATTTAAATATTTGTAAATATAAAAAAAATCAACATTGTTTACTTTCTTTTGCATTTTCTAAGGTCTAGACATAAGAAACATTTTTTTTTGAAATTTTATAAAGGGAAATTAAAATAAAACCAAAGCAAGAGAATTTAAAATAAAATCCTATAACAACAATAAGAAATATTGTCTTTGTAGATTTTACATAGATTCAAGGATAGGGTAAGCAAGAGAGAAGAGGTGTTATAAGGCGAGGAAGAGGAAGAAGAAAAAGATTACCATCGGTAGAAGGGTTTGATGTCAAAGAGTTTGAGAAGACTGCATACCCAACGGTGAAAACAGGGGTAAAATAGGAAAATGAAAACCTTGAGGCAGAAATGCAGAATTCCTTAATTTTTTTGCTCAAGTCTATGTTGCATCTAAAAATGGATAGGGGAATATATGAGATAAGTAGGGGAGAAAGAGAAAGGAAAGATATAAATAGAAGACAAAGAAGTCCATAATTGATGTTGCATGTTAAGATTAGAAAAGGGAATAAAAGAGAGAAAACTTCCTATGTTCCATTTCTTCTCACCTAAGGGCTAAGGGGAGAAAGAAAAAGTGAGTGGGTCCCACCTAATTTCTCTCTGCCCCCCTATGACAGACAAGAAAAAATCATGTTCCATTTCTTCCCTATTTGTTAGCCGTTCCCACTCTATCAAAACATGCCATTATGGTATGCATTGATGTAAAGAACTCCTCACATGTCAAACTAGAGAGAAGGTACCTTGGTATACTGCTCCTGCAAAGAGCTGTCAGCGCCTTCAGAACCCGAACCTATAGCTTTTGCATTGCATTGCCAAAACGTTCCAGATGGGTCTGTATAATACCTGAGAATGAAAATCCCCCTCGTGAGTTTCAGAAGTGTTTGCAGTATTTATGTCAAGCCTTATAGCGAAACAAGAAAGATATAGGCAGCATATGCCAAAATCATCTTTCATGAATGAATTAAGCATCCAAAAAGGTGTGTTGGATACATGAATGAGCTACTTACAAGCTTGGACCATTCTCATCGTGACCAGCAATGAGAAGAGACACCCCAAAAGGCCTAGACTGCATTCACCGAAATATTCAACCATTAAAGCTGCTCTTAATCTTGTTTACATATTTGGGACCTTTTCTCCACGTCTTCACCAACTTATATCTCTAGGGAAACAATAACTTGGGGTGGAGATGAGGCATAGTTTAAAAGAAAAACGAAATTTAAATTTGAGTGTAACACTTGCGTTTATGCAATATACCATGCTTCTGGTTTAAGCAAAAGTTTGCAGATTCATAATAAAATATGAAATATGTAAACGATATGAACACATGAAGCGTGATGGGACCAATGGGTATGATGATTAGAGGAAACACCCATTAAAACATGGTCAACACAAAACATGATCACTAGGGGACATTCACTAACCATTGATTCTTCATCACCCTCGCCAAACCGCAGGGCCAAATCACAGAGAGCTTGTGTAGTTGACTCGACAGTCATAGGTTCACCGTATGAGAATCTATGATTCTAATTACAGAATTATAAATGGCAGTGGAAATTCATAGTTAGTAAATGTTTAACAATACATTAGTTTAAATTACAAAAGGGGGGAGAAAAGATATATCTGAAATTGAAATGGGATACCTGAGTCTCAACACGAGCATGTTCTATGAGTGTCCGTGCATCAGCAATTAACCCACTCATCGCACACCCAATGTGGGAATCGATTTCCATAATTTTCTCCACACTGCTTGGCTCCTAAAATGTTGTGAAATCATAGCAAGAATGACACCAACATACTTTAAAACGAAAATTACATTTGATTATTGAATATTTAATAGTGTAAGCTATATTGAGTTTTTTGGCTATGCAGAGACTTTAGGCAACTTGATCGGAATCATAAAAGTTAAGGAAACAGAAAACAACAGTTTATTGTTTCAAATTTTATCTCCTCAAAACCATGGTCATACTTCCCACAATCTCTTCTACCCTAGGAAAGTGAAGAGTCAATTACAAATTTACAATCAACTAATCACGCATTGATTCTTCCAGATGAAATTTTTTTAACTGTATAACATAAGTGTATGGGTATTCCTATCTCTGTTAACACAAATTTGACATCTGTAGTGCAATGATTATTAAAAACACATTTCCAATTTTAAGTGGAATTTCATCATTACTAAAATGCATACAGCATAAGGTATATTCAATTGCATGATTCTCGGATACTTCCACTGTTTTGCAAGGAATTCATCAGAAATAGAAAGCTTTCACGATTAAAGGTAATCATCTATAAAAATCCTAGGATGAAGTGTCAAACTATTAATATAGCACTTTGATACATCCTACTACATCATGAGCTCAGGTTTCATTCTTAACACAGGCTTAGAACCCTCCAAGAAACCTAGGAACTAATGACACAAAGTAAATTAATAATACATAACCTCATTTTTAAAGGCGTGGGAGCAGTCATCCCTGGCCTCAAAGACGCAAAGGCAGTCAGAAAACACCTACGGCCTGTTTTGTATGACATTTTGGGCTATTTAAAAAGCTATTGGACCTTGGATGCATGAATTTCTCTTTTATTTTCCCATTGCCTTCTAAATACCAAAACACCCACCCGCCCTAGTGACCCAGTCATTCTTTTTTACAAGCCTGCCTTCTAAAGATAGTGTGTTTGGTAGAGCTTACTTTGAGGCTTATAGCTTACATTAAACTCCAAATAAGCCATAAAAAATGTTACGCAAATAAAATAAAAGAATAAGAAAAACTCTTATTTGAAAAGCTATATACTAAATGCTTTCCATAATAAGTAACTAGCTTTTAATGTTTTTTTATAATAGATTAATCAACTTATTCTATTACAAAAAAACTTTATGACTCTATTCATCTATCTATTATCACTAGTAAGGAGTGCATGTTTGTGCCTTTCTACTTAAATCAGTTAATCAACCACTGATTTTACCGAACACTTCTGACACCAATTACAGCTTTCAACTCTCAGACTCCTAGCTACTAGCTTATCAGCTTTCAGCTAGAATTGCAGCTTTGCATGCCAACCCCCCCCCCCCCCCCCCCCCCAATGCAATTGTATACTTGTATTCAGTAAACCAGACATGTTTTCAACACCACCATGTCATTTCCCTCAAGCCAATTCCAGTTTTCATTTCTCTCTCTCACTCTCTGAACAAGTATTGACTCAAAACTGCACTGTTCGCAGTTCCCATCAAGTAAAAAAAAAATCAGTTTCGCCCTTTATCCAATTAGACCATCAGTCCATCACACTACTATGACTCAGAAATAATAACTAACTGAAAAAAACAAAAAATACTTCTCCAGAATTAAGTATAACATATGCATAAAAGATTATGAACACCATATTATAATCAAGGATCTAACTTCTGAGCACTAGACGAACAAGGATTTCAATGAAAATCATACCAGGAGTGGGGAAGTGATGCGCTTCTCAACAGCAATAACAACTCCTTCTTTAGTCTTTATCCCAATAGCAGTCGAACCGAGCTACAACACATTCGAAACACAATGACGAAATCAACACTCCAAATCCACTTACGAGTTAGTCCAAAGATGCTCCATAGTATATATCATTCGATTAAAATAACAGGGAGAAATATTCAAAATAAAGCACATAATTACCTTAATAGCTTCAATAGCATACTCAACTTGGAACAGACGACCTTCAGGAGAAAAGGTGTTTACACCTCGATCGTACTCCGTTCTTTACTCGACCCAATGACCCAACGAGAATACGCATCAGAACGAAGACAATATAGGGGGGGTAGATTAACAGTTGTCAGTACAACGAAGATTTCAGAACAGGCCCTAGTTCGATAAATTTAACAAAATGTCGATCTTTTTACCTGGTGAGAAACATTTTCAATTAGGTCAAGCGGATCTCCAAAGCCGGAGGAATGCGAACACCGGAAGAACGACACTTCAAGCTAGTAGAGTTCTTACCCAGCAAGAAAAACAATGAAGTCTAGAGGCGTATTTTTTAATTCAACCATGCTTGTTGTACCCACCCCTTATACCCACCTTATACCCACCATGTTTGTGGAGGTTTTTTTTTGTTTGTGCAAAATATTGTCTGTAAACCGAAATTCACAGACAAAAAAAATACCTTCACAAACATAGGTGGGTATAAATGTGGGTATAAGAGTGGGTACAAAGATCATTTTTGTTTTTAATTTTTACACCCGCGTGTTAGGAATGTGAGTGTCCATTCTTGGTGTACACGTTTTTGTACCCATCAGTACACGCATGTGTCTGTGAGAGTTTTTTTTTTGTCTGTGAAGTGCGGTCCACAGACATAAGTTCGCTTGTTTTGTCTGTGGAAAATTTCACAGACAAAACAAACCAGCTTTTGTCTGTGGATCGCACTTCACAGACAAAAAAAAACTCTCACAGACACATGCGTGTACTGATGGGTACAAAAACGTGTACAAAAGGAATTTTTGGAGTGTCATCCACTGCTAACATTAGGAAAAGAAAATACGAAGTATTAGGAAAAGAAAATATACCAACACAATTAATTAATTATCCTTAATCGTGTAAAAATAAACTATTAATCATCAATAATATGTTGCATTATTCAACTTAAAGTGAGGATAAAACCATGTTTTCTTTTGGACTGTTTTCAGTCCCAGACGAGACCAGACCAGATTAAACCAGACTTCCGTAGTTATAAAATACTCAGAGACCAAACATTTACCATACCAGACCAGATCAGACTAGATCAGATCAGACCAGACCAGACCACCCCCAACAAATTCCAGTACAAAAGGAAATATTTGTAATATCTAATGACATGTGGTATGGGTTCCGGTTTGGACATAAATTCTGGAACTATTGTATTTCATGCTTTCAATACTTTGTTGAAGCTTCTGCTAATGGTGAAGTGTGACCGCTTAAATATCATCCTTGGTTGACTATAGCGGTTGTTCCGGTCGACGGTATGATAAGTAAAAAATGTTGCAACTATTTCTTCAACAAAAATATATCGTGTATCTTCTAGAGGTATTTTATTTTGAGATAAGGGTCAGATAGGGTCTTGAACTTGAAAAAAAATTTCAAATAAGGCCATATTTAGGATGCTCTGTCCGGCCGACGCCATTTGGGGTGGTTCCCGGTAGAATTTTTTGATGAATTTTTTTGAGAATCTTATTCATTAAGCCTAGTTTACTCATATCAAATTTGAACTAAAACTTTAATCGGGAAGGCATTCAAATGAAATCTTGAAGATAACTGTACCGTTAAAAGCGCAGTTATCTTCATGAATTCATTTGAATGCCTTCCCGATTGAATTGTTAGTTCAAATTTGATATGAGTAAACTAGACTTAATGAATAAGTTCTCAAAAAAATTCATCAAAAAATTCCATCGGGAACCACCCCAAATGGCGTCGGTCGGACAGAGCATCCTAAATATGGCCTTATTTGACATTTTTTTTCAAGTTCGAGGCCCTATCTGACCCTTATCCCTTTTATTTTTTATGATATAACATAATCTTTGAAAAATGTCAGGATACATTCGGTACACATCTCTAAATGTTTCAGGGTCATCAGCCATTATTTCATCCATATATTTAATCCCGTTAGCCGTCATAGGTCAGCGAGTCAATGAGCATCTAATAGGTTCATCATTGATTCCTTGAGCGGGATTATATATCATGTAATTTACTGATCTATTGTCATTAGCAATATCTTAAGAGTCTTTCTTCAAAAAAAAAGCAATATCTTAAGAGTCTCATAAAACTCAGCCCGTCTTCATCTGCTCCATATATATCTGCTCCACACATTGTTAATAAAAGTAAAAAAGGTAGATAATTTTAAAAAGTAAAATATGTTAAATTGTAAAAGGAAAAGTTCTAAAGGATAATCCATAAAAAACAAAAACAAAATAAAAGATAATCCGTAAAACAAATCAAATAAACCATATCATGTTGCAATCGATGTAAAACTAAATCACTCCAACAATAGATAAAGAAAATACTCAAATATGGCCTATTTATCATTGATATCTCTAGTGGAGATTCACCTAGTCTAGACAATTGATCCACTGATAACGTTGTTCAGGAGCCATGCTTAAAAGAAATCTTGTTTTACTTTCGTATTCAGCAAAAGCTGCCAAGCTTGCCAAAGCTTGCGTCGGGATCTACGCTGGGAATGAGGTTCCAGGTGGCCGGCGTCTGGAATTGCGGTGGACGCGTTGCCGGACGCCTGGAACTCCCAACGCCATGCAGTTGGTTCCTCAAGTCGCCTTGAATCCTCACGTTGTCGTTTCTTCTCCAGAAATCACTCCGCCGTAACGAGACCCTGCATCTTTGATCACGACCTGATGCAATCGAGCATCACCTTGATTGCTGTCAACACGGTTGTGATTGTGTGATCCAACCATCGTCGTCATAAATCGTTCCCCTCAACGAGAGCACCAAATGATGGAGTTT